>JAMWYP010000139.1:0-643156 GCA_025563575.1 Acacia pycnantha | reverse complement strand
CGCTACTCGGCCCGAATGTGTGAAGGCCTTCGTCAACAGAGCGTGGCCTTCATGCCTGGGAACCCAAGAACGAAGCCGCTTGAGGGCATGAGATCCTTGATGGGCGATGATTACTATATCTGCGCAGTTTCGAGTGAATTCCTCTTCTACACTCGCCTTATTTGCTTTTGTCGCCAATTTCGGGTTTAATCTTATAAATTGGCTGCTTTCTTTTATTCCAAGTCCGACTATTTGATCAGTAACAAGCTGAATTTGATATTAGAGTTGCTGCATATATGAGAGTACTTTGGATTTTTGTCTTTGAACCATGCCATGTCAAAATTTGATCGCGAATATCTCTGTTCTTTTTTTAGGATAATTCTTGTTAAAATTTATGGCCACAAATAACGTCTGTCACCGATATTGCGTGTAGTTAAATCCTCCCACATACTGCTATATTATTGCCCTTGATTTGCATCTCTACATTCAATTTTCAAGATGAGAGAATAGATCAGAGTGTTTGGTTCTGAAACTAAACCTCAGTAATACTAATTCTATCCCTCTTGACTGTGCAACGATGGTGGATTATATTAAGATTTTACCTCGAAGTCGTGGCAACGTTATAATAATTAGTCTATACAAGTTATCATTGATTTTTTTCAAATTACTAAAGCTTATTTCTTACCTTTAACAGTCCATTTCTTGCATTCATAACGTTTGGTTTTTAAATGAGTCTTATTCCGCCAAAATTCCTTTATCAGTTTTATATGGGGTTCCTCTGTCCGTGGATTTCAAAAAATATTCAGTCTAGCTTCTGAAGGAATAAAGCACAAGCAGTATGCTGAGTTTTGAACATTCTTTTTATGAATGATCAGTTAATGATATTGACCAATGTATCTTGACTTACGGATATCAAACTACATATGGGTTACTTTCTTCTCACTCTGCTTCATGATACGTTATTTAAAATCAATTTCTAATTGACTCGAAGCAGTACTTTGCAATTCAATATTGTCCCATTGTTCTTCTATATGTTAATTTTAATTGGTAGTTATTTTTCATAGAGATTGATAGCAGGTAAACTAATATCTGGATAACGCTTGTCCTGTAGAGACACGGGAGGTCAAGAAGAGTTTGCCGTCTTTGGTACCGCAAGAATAATAATGAAATTTTTAACATCTAGAAATCCACGTCCACCTTGTGTCCCTAAAGAGATAGGATTTGGAGGAAAACGTCATACTCCTATAACCTTGCCTTCTTGGTCATCTGAAGAAGATGTCAATGTTGGGAAAGCAAGTTCTTGCATTTAAAACACTACGCTTTACAAGATGTTCAAATATAACACATAAAACATGATGACACTTTATATGTTGTCAATGCCCTGCATGATAGAAATTTTATGATTTTTTTTTTTTTTCAAATGCCAAACTCATGTTTTATAAGTATTATTCATCTTAATAATAAGTTTTCCTTACATGATGTTGCTTTGGAATTTGATTGTGTAACATTTGTATATGCCATGGGATTAGACTATATTGTTCTGTTTAAATTGATTTCTTCAGAAATACTTTTCAATTGAACCCCATTTATGGTCCTAAAATTTATGAGGTTGCCTTTTATCCTACTTAGCTATACTATTTGTTTTTTAATGCATTTCAAACTTTCCTCAAAAAAAATTTCGGGGGCACTGCTCCCGAACCCCCGAATCCCACCATTAATTATGCACCCACAAACATTAAATCCTGGCTCCGCCACTGGTCTCATCACTCCCACCCTCCTACCCTGCAGCCTTGCAAAAACGTTAATAACAAAGAGCCTGCATAATTAGCCCAAATGACTCAGAATATCTACCAGGATTTTGATATCTTACTAACACAATCTTTTACTTGTTTGAAGCTATTTAAGCTGGAATGTGATGGAGTTACATAGAACACAGTAATGTATGATTAATAGATGCGTTGTATTCATTATGCTACTTGCTTGCCGCTGTAAATAAAAAAAGAAAAAGAAAAAAAGAGCTAGTATGATTGTTTCTCGCCACTGTTTGCATTTTCTTTTCTACTTTAACAGTCATGCTTTCATGAATTGTAAACGTCCTTCTCTCTTTTACCAGTAGGTCAGCATTTGGACGGTTAGTTATTAAGTTATGGGCTTGTCTATATTTGCTAAAATTTTATGTTCCCATGTTATAATCGAATGAAACACAAAATGATCTACATTTTTTTCATGCCCTAATACTTTATTCAGTGCGCAAGAATAAGGAATTGATAAGATTAACATAATCACAATATTACCAAGGCCATCTCCAACAACTCGCTCACTTAACAGTGTCACAAGTTTACCAATTTAAAGTTGGTAACAAAACACACAACCATCGAACAAAAAGGTTCCCACTCCTAAGAATCCTAATATAAGACTGGTGTATAATATGGCTCCTTCAACGCTGATTTTCACGACGCCGGACATATCTAGTTCTATCATTATACCTAGGTCTATCCTGGTGTCTCTGTGGCTGCGGCTCCACCCTTCTCTGTCTTTCAGGTGATCTCTGCACGATCTCCCCGTTCACAAATAACTCAGCTGCATCAAATTAGTTTGAAGACTCAATTAATCAGAGTATTGGGATAAAAGAAAGCCTTCATCAACAGACCATCTTCACATGTAATATGAATTTATGTTTGCACATAAATTGCAGCACAACCATTTCAATTTTCAAAGTACATAAATAAATAAACTTCATAATGTTGCTATTAAGAGAGGGTGGTATAAAAAAGGACTTCATGTGATATATTGTATCTGCTTCAAAGATCAGAGGGAACTTTGATGTGAGCCCATTAGCATTCAAAGCTATTAGTTTTGCCATAATGGAATGCTGACAAGGAGGTAAAGCGGATTAAGAGCTTACTAGACTGTCAAATATTTCAATATTATCAAGGGGGTACAGGTTCTTAGCATTCGTAGCTGATAACTGAGATTAAAACCAAACAACTTAAAATACTCCAGCACGACAATGGAAAGAGAAACAGAACAGAGGCAATTATTTCTGATTAACAGCAGCATTTACATTGTGTCATGAGCTGCTATCAAAATTTCTCAGCCCAATGAAATGACAAGAATATATTTAATATTAAATCCAGTTTGTAGCAACTATAGGCACAGCTAATTAATACAAAGGGAAGGGAAGAAGAGAGGCACAGAGAGAGAGAGAGAGAGAGAGATTTCCCAAGAAACCAGAGACAAAATCACACAAATCATCCACACTCTTTTCAGTTAAGATATAGAGTAAACACCTCTGCTTTACCCACTTGCACCTAACTCTGTATCATATGCTTATGCACACTCCACTCACTAGACACAATACATTCATTATTCATCCATTAGGGTCATCCCTTCATTATATATCATGGCACAATGTTTTAAATGAACAATTTCTTTAAAAAAAGGACATGATTGAAACATCAAAAGTATCAGATAGAGAAAAAATTGAGACAGAAATGGAATTATGAGATTGAACATGACTGGTATTCTTTTAAAACAAAGGAAAGCTTTTTAATACTTACCGCCGTAATCCTTATTCTCTGGGTCAACGTATGAATCGGGGAGGACAAACAGTACGCCGGGCAACTCTATTGACCGAAAAAAACAATGATACATACGAATGTGAGAAAAAGAAAAACTAAGGTCCTGAAACCGCATACAAACACAAGTATTGAAGAAAATCTGCAACAAACCTCCTAGCTTATTAGATGTCTCCTCGTCAAGCTCACACCCAAATCCGAAGTATCTCTCACAAGAAACATTATAAATCCTCTTCTTAGCTTCCTCTTCACTGAAAAGTGAGAAGAATCGAAAATCAGGTACAGTGAATAACAAAAAGTCAGAAGGGAAATTTTCATTTTCTCAAGCAACCAAAATCGGCATACCTTCCGACAACCTTAGCAAGAGTTTGTATATAACAATCAATCATCTGTTGTTTGGTAGCACTCTCTCCACCGGGCTTGTCCATGACAATGAGCCAGTGCTCATAGTCGCAACCGGGAAACAGTGGGGCCATCTCAGTGGGAGGACGGTCGCTGAAGTTGGAGCCCGAGTTGAGAGGCGAGTAGGCTGAGTTGCCGGACCGGTTGACGCGGCATCGGATGGGAGTGAAACGAACCCGAGGGAGTGAGCGCAGTGCATGAGAAAGCGGGTTGAGAGATCTGCGAGCGGGGAGGATGGTTGGGATAAAAGGGGATCGGGTGATGGAAATGGAAGTGGTGGAGAGGAGGCGCCTGGGAAGGAAGGTAGAAAGGGAAGCAGAAGAAGAGCAAGAAGCTCGAGCTAGGGCGAGCGCCATTTCCAGAGGAAGAGGGTGATCAGATAGGGTTTTGGGTTCCTTCGTTTACTTTATCGGCTGCTTACTAACACACTGTTGCAGATTTTCTTTCTTTGTTTCTTTTAATAATTAAACACTGCGCGGCCCAATCCAAAAAAAAATCATACTGTTGCAGATTTCGACGGGTGCCCATATTTAGTGTGCATTAGTGCTTAGCAAGATTGCCTCCCATTCATAGCAAAAAAAAAAAGATTGCCTCCCATCCAAGGATATATAAAAAAAAAAAAAAAAACTAACTCAACAAATGTGTTTTGAGAGAAATACCTCTAGAAATGTGAACTTATCTAAACTCTATCCAATGAAAAATATAGTAATTTAGATCATTTTAATCTTAGTTAGTTAATGGTTCATTTGAAAAAAAATCATTTTTTATTTTTTATTTTTACAAAAAATATTGGTTAACCACGTGAATTTTTGTTATCAACCAACAAAAATTAAAATGATTTGAATTGTTATGTTTTCGTTAGATAGAGTTTAGATAACGTAACACTCCTAAAGTAGGTAAATATTTCTCTTGTTTTGATTCTCCAAAATAATTGATGATTTTGTTGTTTTTAAAAAGGGAATTTGTTTTTTCCTTATAGCTCCGTTTGATTCACAGAATCAAATGTAATGTAATGGAATATAATATACTTTTTTTAAGAAAATGTCCACGTATACATAACAACTCATATAAGTTTGATCCTATTTGCGTATATAATAATAAATTAAAGTGTACATGTGCTGGGTTCTTGGTAATTTCTTTAAAATTAAATTAAATACCTAATTTGACATGGAAGTATTGATAAGGGGGCACTCAGCACCCAGAAGTTTTTTGGGTACCAAATTTTCCTTTGAAGTATGAAAAAGGTACCAAATTTGTCCAAAACTAACAGAAGGTCAAACAGACATTTGTCACGTCGGATTTTTTTGGATTAAATACCTAATTTGCCACGGAAGTATTGATAAGGGGGCACTCAGCACCCGGAAGTTTTTTTTTTTTTTTGGTACCAAATTTGCCCCGGAAGTATAAAAAAGGTAGCAAGGTAGCAAATTTTCCCAAAACTGACGGAAGGTCCACGTAGGTCGTTAAAATGCCACATGGCTAGGAAAGAAACACAGTGGAGACAGTTCCGGTGGGACCATTGTGAACACCATGGCTCTCCCATGTGGGGCTGAAGACCTACAGGCGGTGTGGCAAATTCATACCAAACGATTTTATCCCCTAAACCCTTACAATTTCTTGATTCTCAAATCTTCAGGTACTACCTCCTCACTCCCCCCCCCAAATTCCCTTATTTTGCTTCTCTGAAATTTTACGATTTGGTGAAAATTTTGACAATCCATATGACCATCTCTAACTGGGTTTATTGGCGGTTTTTTATTTATCTTGATTCGAAAAACTATTTGGTTTCTTGATAGAGCATTTTTTAGAATACAATGGGAATACAAAATTGTTCTAGGAATTATCTCTATATGATGGCTTTTTCAGATCCAGAGCTAATTAATTCAAACATCCCGTTTGAAATTTTTTGGGGATCGAAACCAATAGGAATTGAAGCAGAGGAAGGTCGCAAACAGAGTTGACAGGCATTGTTTTGGAAGTTGGCATATCCGTTGGTGAAGGAGTGGGTGAAAAAAGTGGAAGAAAATTCAGAAGCACGAACCGCCAAAAGCAAGAGGGAAGAGAGAGAGATGAATGAAGTGCTGATGTGGTTACATGATCTAGCATATGACTCACCCTCCACTATGTTTCTTTCCTAGCCATGTGACATTTTAACGACCTACGTTGACCTTCCATCAGTTTTGGGCAAATTTGCTACCTTTTTTATACTTCCGGCGCAAATTTGGTACCAAAAAAAACTTCCGGGTGCTGAGTACCCCCTTATCAATACTTCCGTGGGAAATTAGGTATTTAACCCCAAAAAAATCCGACGTGGCAAACGTCCGTTTGATCTTCCGTTAGTTTTGGGAAAATTTGGTACCTTTTTCATACTTCTGGGGTAAATTTGGTACCCAAAAAAATTCCGGGTGCTAAATACCCCCTTATCAATACTTCCATGGCAAATTAGGCCTTTAACCCAAAATTTAATGATGAGAATATTATTTAAGGGATATTTTAAGATTTTTTAATGGTTAAATATAATTTTGTTTTATTTTTAAATTTTATAATGGGGGATATTTTTTAATTTATATATTATTTTAAAAAAAAAATCAATATTTAATGGTGATAACTTTTAAATATTTCATTAGGTTTATGGGTACACACTTTGGTCCATTTAAATAATTATAATGTCAATAATGTCTTTTCAATTTGATTACAAGATGTTTACATCCTCATTCATCAGTCCTAGACTCCTACCAGTGTAATCATCTCCTATGGAATCAAACCAAATATGTTATATATATGTTTTGCTCAAGCCCTTAGGCTCATAAGTGCTAATCCATATATCACCCCCAAAAAAAAAGGGGACAAGGCTGATAAAAAACCTATAATATATAAAATCTCATAGAGGGGCTCCCAATTTCAATACTTTTTATGAGATGTGAGATCCTAAAATAGGATTTTTGCAAAAAAGACATAAATGCCCCATATTTTAAAAAGACATAAAGACACAAACCACATATTTGTTGCCACACAAAAAATATACGGTTTAACAAAATAAAAATAAAAATAAAAATTATTATCATCGTAAGAATTTTTTTTTTTGGGTACATGAGAGCATTAGCCCAAAATTAAAGAGATTACACCAATCTATCTTTATCACCACGTGCCCGTAAATACTGAGGACATACATTCATCAAGGCTGTTGACGTTAAGTGCCATGTCCTTTGCCACTTGTTATTTTGGAGTCAGAATTTCAAATTTAACCTTCTAAGGTTCCATCCATTGAGGTGACACGTTGCTGCCTTTTTTATATTTTCATGGCGTCATTATTCCAAAAATAATTTCTAATACCCAATGTTTTTTAAGAAAAACTTATAGGGCAAAAATGACTCTTACCCCATAAAGTTACACTCTGCGTGTGAAAGTTTCTTTTGTTTTTTACTTCATGGGCAAGCATAAGCTTGAAATAAAAGCAGACATGGCTAGGTACTAAGTTCTAACCATCAATAAAAAGATTTATGACTAATCACTGCAGCAAGATTGCTGATCTCTCAAAAATATGTCAGGTATCCTTGAGGAATAGTGGGCATCAAGGTAACCGTATGATCATATGATCATGTCCCTAGCTCTCTTGCGTCCTAGTCATCAAGTAGGAGTTCTCGAGTACCAACAACTATCTCTCGTAATGGGTGATCTATGGAGCAATCTCTCATAAGTATATTACATGCATCAATGGAGTCTGAGTAGATTGCTATCTTTGAAAGCCCCATTTGCTTCCCACTTCCAGTCCCGTTTTAATTGCTGGAATTTGTGACAGTTTCTGACTCTGAAATTCCAGCTTATACACCCAGGGCTGTCATGTACATTCTGCTCGGAATCTGCCTCCTATGGATGGGTGAAAATTAATGTGGATGGGGCGGATCGGAGATGTTCTACGTGATCACAAGGAATCTTCATGGTGTAGATCCAGTGTTGATGGTGAAGACTTTTTGAAGGAGGACTTGTGTTGGAAAATTGGAGATGGGTTACTGGCCGTATATGGAAGGATATATAGGTGGATCCCCCTTGTTCCCGAATCCCGTCTTGTTAATGACAACGAGGAACTAAAAGAATCAGAAGCAACAGTTGCTGAACTCATTATTCATGATAGACAATGGGAAGACCTCACTGTACTTGCGGGCTTAATTAATGATGCGACTCATCAGGCGATTTGTAATATTCCCTTGCCGTTAACAGCGATTGATGACAATACTGGTTCGGTCACCACAAGAAGTGGTATTTATAATGTGAAAATTGGTTATCATCATTTAAAGGCCAGAAGAAAGATGAGCATCCCGATATTTAGCTTCTTCAAACCCAGTTTGTAATGACACTTGGAAATTAAAATCAGTGCCACGGGTGGTCAACTTCATTTGGAGAGCCCTATCTAAAGCTATTGCTACAAAGGAATTGCTGATGAAGAGGAGATCGATGTGGATCTACTGACATCTGCCCAGTGTTGTAACAGAGACTGCAGAGCATATGTTTTTCCAGTGGCAATGGGCCCGATGCATCTGGTTTGATATTAATGTAACTAGCAAAGGCTCACATGTAACTAGCAAAGGCTCACGCAAAACACGGGTGAGAGGTCGGGTCGAGCTCATCGGACCGGTCTGTTTAAGCCTGTTCCTTCAAGAGCCGGATTTATAAATTGAAGCTTCTAAATGAAATTGGCTCTGCAGGGCCGGCCATGTAAGGCCGAGGGCTTAAAAAGGCTGGCCTGTGTTTTTTTTTTCATTAACTTGACTTGACCATTTAATTTATTAATTTATGCAACCGAAAAAAAAAATTACTGATATATATGTATTTTGTATTTGTTATAGAGTTATTTATCTATTTAATTACAAATACATAATAATTATACTTTGATTTTATGATTTGGTTTATTATTTGTTGCAAATAAAGATTATGGATGTATTCATGATGTGAGAGAAGATATTCTTGATATTTTTACCCATGAAGAAAAACCTACTACTCGAAGTGAAGTACAATCAAATATCTTTGAAATTGATGATAGTGGTGAAGAAGATAGAAATGATAGTCATCATACTCACGTTACTTAGTGTTATGCTTTATGTGAGTTACTTGTGGACAATAGTTTACTCTTAATTATGAATTAGTAACTGCGTTTGTTTATTGCATTAAGTGCGTTGTGTAAACATTAATGTTAGACAATATTTATTTATTAAATTAGAACTTTAATTTTGTTGTATTTTCTAATTATATTCTTTTAAAAAAAACAGGAAAAATAATTTGAATTCATAAAAATGTCTTTTGGCCCTATAGGCCGGGCTGGGCCTTAAAAAACATATGTTCTTCCTACCCTAGACCTAAAAGGGCCATCTTTAAGCCATGGTCCTTTAAGGGACGGTCCTGATTCCTAGCTCTAGTGAGAGACAATATATTTATTAATGTGTTGTTATATAAAAAAATCACTTAAATCTTTAAGGGAATAATCAAAATATTAAATTAAATATTTTGTTGCTACCACCTCCATTATTAATTTATAAAATATTGTGTAACTCCATTTCCTATTATTTATATTTCATAACCATCTTGCTTTTTATTTTGTATTTAGATTTCTAAGGGAATAATCAAAACATTAAATTAAATATTTTGTACTTACCACCTCCATTATTAATTTACAAAATATTATGTAACTACATTCCCCATTATTCATCTTTTATAACCATCTTGCTTTTTATTTTTATTTTTTTATTTTAGTATTTTAACTCTATCATTTTGCTGATGTGTCGGCTAGAGAGATGTTTACTGCTCTACCTTTATATAGTTAAGATAAACTGGATGTTGTGGCTCATCTAGAAAGGCAGAAACGAGAAAGCTTTGGAAGGAACTGATCCTGATCCCCGACGGTTAATTGAGTGAGGCAGGAAGTTTTCTTGTGAATATTGGGATGTCGTTAATAAATTTTTTGAGTCAGCAGACGATTATTCAAGGTATATATTACGAATCAGAATGATGGATGTCAAGCTCCACCCGAAGCAATATATTGAAAACCAATATGGATGCATGGAGCCTTTAACCAATAAATCAACTAATTAAAGATGCAGCCATTGGCTTCGTATGGAAACTTTCAATGGGTGGAAATGCCCTTACCTCCTTTCTCTTCCATCATTGCGGCTCATGCGTTGAATGCTAGAATGCTTCTGTCAACATACACATATGGAGTACTACACGGTTGTCTGTCATTAGATAATATATCTGCTTATAAATTAGATAAAATGTTTAGAGGAAAAATGATAAATATAAGTATTTTAAAGTAGGCTAAAGTTTTTTTTTAGTCCTTTAAGTTTATATGAGATATATTTTTGGTCTGTTAACTTTATAAAATATACTTTTAGTCCTATAATTCTAACACCATTAATTTTGCTAACGGAAAATGTAAACTCAAGTGATAACGGTGTAAACTTAAGTGACAACTATGTAATTAAATGCTATTAGGCTTAAATTTAAAATATGGGTAAATTGAAGAATATATAAAATTTGTGTAATTAAATGTTATTAGTCATCACTTGAGTTCACCGCGTCAGCGTTTTCCATTAGCAATATTAATGGTGTTAGAATTTTAGGATCAAAAATATATTTCATAAAGTTAAGGGACCAAAAGTGTGTCTTATATGAAACTTAAAGGACTAAAAGTATATTTTAGCCTTTAAAGTAATTTCATTACTTGGTTTTCTTAGTATCTCCAAAAGAGTCAATTCTATCTTATATCTAAAACACAGAAGGGAGTACGTAGAATGTATTTGAGAAGTTGATTTTGATTTTAAATATAAGACATATTTTCATATTTATAATTTTTTTATAATTTATTCCTATCGGTACTCCCTCAATAATAATCAATGAATAGATAAAATAAAAGAATTAAGAAAGATGACTAGTGTATTTTAAAAAATATTTATCTTATTAACTAATTTAATTAACTTCCTTAATCTATATAAATTAGCAAAGTAGTTGACTTTTTTAGCCTAATTCTTTTTAGCCTTAATACCAATTAGCAAAGTATCTTGAAATCCGGAAGAGTAGGTGAATCTATTTTGTTTCCTTGACCACAAATGAAATGATTGTCAATCAATGTGTCCTCATCAAGATTTCCTTCATTTTTTTATTGCAACACAACCTATATGAGCAGTCATTTTTATTTCATAGTCATTTGAGTGTTCTTAGCGTAAGTTGGAAAGCAGCAAGTCTGAAAATTGAATCTTTTCCATATCACTCAGGATCTATCACATGCCCTTGGAGCATAATTCATTAGTCTGCTCATACTTGACTTCACATCCTAATATTATCCTCCTTTATTTTGTGTTGGTAGTTCAGTTCTCAAGATTGGAAGGCAAGATCAAAGATACCACCGCCTCATTTTTAGGATGATGAGGTATGATTATGAGTACTATTATGATGTGATTGGTTGGTTATATGCACTTGATCTTACCCTCTCATTTTTAGTGAGTATTTTGGGGGTTGAACACCTTATTTGTGAGAACCTATTTTCCTTATTATACCGATTCGATTGATCTTTACTGGGATTTTGTGGTTATTTCATTGGATAATATATTAAAACTGTTTGTTATAGTTCATTTTGTTAGATTTGTTTCGACCTACATTATATTGATATGCGCCTCTCTTTTTCTGCCCATACTTTCAAAAATAAAACGGGATGTTGGCTGTAAAGACTGTACAGTTTATTTCAATTTCTATAATTGTTTGTGCTTTATGTAAGGATAAAGGTGTAGAAAAGGTTTGCTAGATTCTACTTATTATAATCAATGCACTTAAATTTTGCTAAACAACCTCTGTCAATATCTTATATCCAATGAAGCTTCAATTGTATTCTTATAACTACGTGTTTAGCAAAATAAGACATTCACGTTATGTTTTTCTATTTACTTGAAAAGCCCAATAAATACTGTACCATCTTCGGTTTACTCATTTGAAATCAACGATTATGGGTTTTTGGGAAAAGAATTTTAAGATTACTTTTTGAGGCGCCTTATTTTTATTTAATTTTAAATTTATATTTGTATTCACCTGCCTTATTTTTTTTCCTACCATGTGACAGCAACTAAGGGAAATGAATTTTAAGATTACTTTTTGAAGCGCAAGCTGCTTATGGGAATATACGGAAAGGCAGGGTTTAAAGAACAAGCTAGGAGGATTGGTTTTTAGGACATTGCAAATGTTACTCCTCCACAACAATTAGAATTTCAAAGTTATGATGGGTAGGAATGGTGGCATGGTCTTCATTTTATTAGGATGATGGTTTTTTTCAGGAGAGATGGAATTCAGAAATAGTACTATCAATTGTAATAGCAATAGATGTCATACAATGGAAATTAATACTCTGCAATGCAGCCCACCTATTATTAACTCATATAGAGGATGTGGCAAATTGTTGGAAGTAGGGGGCATTACAAAAACCCTGGATTTTAATGTTTCAGTATCAGATAGGGGTATAAAAAATGGTTGTAATCAATATAGTTTGTTTGATTTATTTTTCTATGATGTTTAATAAAAAAGCTGTATGTGATTACTGAGTTTTCCTTATTTATTATGTCACAATGCAAAAGGGGGGATTCTGAGATGATCGTCGTATGCAGATAGGTGCCCCTGCTTTAATATGTCAACAATCACACAGGAGCAGTTTATGAGTTCGACAAGTAATGATTTTTATGAGGTCAGATGTTAATATTATTTGTGCTGTGGATATTTTTCTTGGTTGTCTGTTTGTGAAGTTTAGGTTTGATTAGTTAGATCTAGAGTCATATTACCAAGATATTGAGTTCTTATTTGACCAATTCATGTTGTTTTTTTTTTAAATATTTAATGGAGTATTTTGTTGTGGTATTTGATTCAGATGATGAGCAAAAAAGCAAGGTCTTCATCGTTTTTTTTTTTAAAAAAAGGGATAAGCAAAAAAGAAGAAGGAGAAAAATTCATTATTGGTATAGTAAACTAATTGAATTTATGAATATGTATGTTTCAATATTCACATTAGAAATAGCAAGGTCTTCATTATTTGTCAATATCTGGAGTTTTAAAGGTGCCTTTTAGATTTTTGTTTTTCTTCCATCTGCCTTTGTTTTGACCAGTCTACTTTTAAGCAAATGTTATTTGGCATTATACTTTTTCATGTAGCAATACCTTTTAGCATGGAGTTAGACTGTCCATTTGTTTGGTAGAGGATTGTTCTAAGTATTTAAAGGATGGAGGCTGCTATCCTATCACTCAAGCAGTGAAGAGGCTATAGCAATTTCCTTCAAAACCTAATTCTCTGCTGTCCTATCACGACTGAATGAGTGGTGTTATTTATACTGATTTGAGTTAAGGATTTTTATGTTTGTTGAAAGCTGAGAATTGACAATTGGATTTAAAATTAAATGATAGTTTTCATCTGATAGTAGTATTTTTTCCAAGGTAGGAATTTTTCGCACGTTTAACATGATGTGTCCCTATTCAGATTTAGCAACATTCAATTTTCTTTATATTACCATTACTAAATAGCATATATCCATTACTTTATAGGTGTCCATTATTAATGCAAAAGATGAAAGATGAAGAATTGTGTGATGTTGCCATTAGATTTGTTCAGGGTGCTGATAGAAGGTGGGGTAGTTGAGTGACTAATTAATTTGTAGTATAAGTTTGGTGTCACCTTATCAAATCCTTCAAATATTGGGGGATATTAGATAGGAAGTCTAATGTGATGTTCTTCATTGGTTGCTGTAATGCAATTCATACTTAGTTGTTAGTCAAAGGAGAGGAGGTAGAAGTGATATAACTTTTTGATTTGTTTGTACCTCCAATTGCTCTGCATTAAGTTTTCGTATTTACGCATAATTGTATAAAGATATAATCTGCAATATCTATATCTTAGTTCCTCCTAGAGATTAGGGGATTTTCTTTGTTTTGCTTCTTCCTTTAGCAATCCATAATAGTGTTAGGCTGTTAGTTAAAAGAGTTGAGATAAAGTTGTTTTACGGAAGCTGCATAATAAGGTATTTGTTTACTTGGCATTATAATCTAAATGATTTCCTAATATTATTATCTGCAATTTTTGTTAACCCGTTGGTTACTCCCAAGATTGAGAGATATTCTCAAGGAAGATTTCTTTTTTACGGATTGTACCAATCAAAAGAGTGGAGACATGGGTAGCTCCATGAAAGCTCATTCAATAGGTAACAAAAACTTAATGATTTTGTAATAAGTCTACCATTTGGAATAGGTGTTAATAATTTAGATTTCCCAAGATTAGGGGATTTTGTGCAAAAAAATCTTTTACCATGTCTGTTCATTCTTATTTGTATCATGCTTTTGGAACTATCTTCCTGAGCTCGTGGTCTCATACTTTTTATTTTACTTTTGTTTCCTCTCTTTTATTTTGGATGTTCTTATTGGGTAGCCTATCTTTACTGCTTATTAGTCCGCTGCTTCTCCCTCCCTCCCTCTTTCTGAATTGCTGCATTTTTTGTTGCCAAATTTTCATTTTACTTAACATATCGGTGTTTGTCAAGTTTATAGAATTTCTTCAACTTATTGTTTATATGTTTTTTATTATTCAATTTTGAAATAATTTCTTTATGAAGGGTACGTATGAGCCAATGGCCAAAGTTTGCACTCTCTTTTTTAAAAATAATTTCATTTTGTGAGGGCATAAGTTGATGGAAATTCAAATGAGTTTGGCATGGATCAGTTTTCATTGCTATACTAATCCAATTTTATGATCAATATTATAGATAAGTAAAACAGTGTAATGATCATGGCAGCTTTAAGCGTAATGACATGCCTATCTCTCTGGTGATGACATCGACAACATATATAAAAGGAACAGGAAGGATGGAGGAAAGAGAAGTGTTGCTGGGAATGAGCAAAGTATGCGCTTGCTTTCATTGCCTCCCTAGCCAAGAATTTTTCAAAGCCTGTCAAAGTCATTTAGCAAGAGAAATTCTACTTCATATTGATGTGTTATAATTTGGGTCTTTTATATGAATGTTTAGTTATGACTTTGTTTTTTGTTGGACCCTAGTGGCGATTAGAACTATCTAGACCTGTATTTTTGTTGTGAACTCAAGTACAACTACACTTTCGAACATGAAAAGTTGCTAGACATATAAGAGTATAAATACTGATGTGATTGTTGTCCATGCTGTGGTTTTGGGTAATGATACAACTTATTTTTAGTGTTAGTAGATTTGAAATCCAATTATTTACTTCATATTCCTTTGTGTTTAATTTAACTCCTTAATCATTTGGATGAGTAGAAAGTTCGGATATACTTTAATGTTATAGAATTATTGCAACCGCACATCGTGCGAGGGGATTTGTTGCTTGTTATTAAAGGTGCAGCCATTGGCTTCGTATGGAAACTTTCAATGGGTGGAAATGCCCTTACCTCCTTTCTCTTCCATCCTTGTGGCTCATGCGTTGAATGCTAGAATGCTTCTGTCAACATACACATATACTACATCATTAGATTATATATCTGCTTATAAATTAGATAAAATGTTTAGAGAAAAAAATGATAAATATAAGTATTTTAAAGTAGGCTAAAGTATTTTTTTTTTTAGTCCTTTAAGTTTACATGAGATATACTTTTGGTCTGTTAACTTTATAAAATATACTTTTAGTGCTATAATTCTAACACCATTAATTTTACTAACGGAAAATGTAAACTCAAGTGATAACGGTGTAAACTTAAGTGACAACTATGTAATTAAATGCTATTAGACTTAAATTTAAAATATGGGTAAATTGAAGAATATATAAAATTTGTGTAATTAAATGTCATTAGTCATCACTTGAGTTTGCCGCGTCAGCGTTTTCCATTAGACATATTTTCATATTTATAATTTTTTAATAATTTATTCCTATTGGTACTCCCTCAACAATAATCAATGAATAGAGGAAATAAAAGAATTAAGAAAGATGACTAGTGTATTTTAAAAAATATTTATCTTATTAATTAACTTCTTTAATCTATATAAATTAAATAAATATAAATTAAATAAATATGTTTTATATTCTTGTCCTTTGTTTGTTGTACCAACAAGCAATTAAAAAAAAAATTAAATAACTTTAGACTTTCTGCCGATTTCTTGTCTAAGCTTTTCTTATGTTTGACTTTGAAATAAACCACTTTAATGACTAAAATGAAACATTTCCCCACGAAATATATATATATACACACACACACATTCATATACTTCTAGTTCTTTTTTGAAAAACATTATATTGAACAGGAAGTTCTGTTAAACATGTTGAGGATATTTTGCTATATTTTCAAAATTTGCATAATTCTTTTCTAAGAATAATAATTAATTCCCCAGTTGTTTTGTTATATAATTACATGCATGCGTATCATTTCCATTTCTGAAACTTTCATGTTTTTATAACTGAAGAATAAATTATGTATATAATTATGTTCTAATTTGGCGGGGCATTAGTATAATTAATAACTATTAATTCAAAAAAAGCAGTCACGCACGTGTTTCATTTTCAGTTTTCATATTTTGACTCCAAAGCGGGGAAAACGTTCACATACATATAGCGTAAATAGTACAGGACTATATTTGTTTCATAGGAAAAATATATAGCTATGGATCAAAGTAAATATAAAATTTATTTTGGTTTTTTTATTGTTTAGCCTAATATATATATCACTTGATGTTGGCAAAATAGTCATATGCATTATTACTCACTTCGATGTTAAATATAAGATAATGTTGACTTTTTTTAGAGAGATTAAGAAAGTTAAGTAAATTAATTAATTATATAATATGATGTATATTCTTAGTTTATTAGTAAAACTAATTAGTTTAGAAAGAAAAAATATAAATATAAATATTTTAAAGTAATTTAATTAGTTTTTATAATCTCTATATAAAAATTAATTTTGTTTTATATTTAAGATCGATCATGCAAGTCTTACGTAAGCACGCACCGATAGCTGTATTATTTATATGAGGAAGATAAGGTTATACGATCCCATCAAAATAAAAAGATAAGGTTATATGATTAATAGTGATCTTTTTTTTTTTTTTGGCCAGACATTAAAGAAAGTTGTTGAAACTTGAAATTAATTGGGCCGTTTTATTTGAACTTAGCATGGCACACGTCCGCCTCGCCACGGACGTTTACGAGTTAGCGACGTTTGTCTCAAGACATGTAAATTTAATTTATACGGTCCCTTCACAGTCTCACTCCTTTACATTTTTCATTTTTTTTAAATAATATTTCTTCCTGTCCTAATTATAGGAACACATTTAGGAGTTAATCTTGATCCTAATTATAGAACTAAATTTTAAATTTTGTCAATTTTTTCCTAAAATAGCATCATTGATAGTTTTTTTAATAATAATTAAACACAATAATAATTTAATAATGCACTTATATATTTTACAAAGGAAGTAATGCTTGGAACTTATAAATGTCACATACACCTCAATACTATTTTTTTTTGTTTTTTAATAAAATAATTTTGAGCAATTTTTGTCATATTACCCCTACTAATACTTCTTCAACAATAATTAATTTCAACGTGTTGGTTTTTTATTTTCAAAACAGTATTTTTTTAAAAAAAAAATGTTTAAAAAATATCATGAAACGAAGGATAGGAGATGACTGAAATTGTGTTAGTCTTGTGCATTTAAAATGTTGGGTTGGGATCTGTGGTGGATAGGCGAGATAGGTGAAAGAATGAGAAGAAGCATATAAGTAGATATTTTGCTCATGTCATTTTAAGTTTTAAATAAAAGTATTTTAGGAAATGAATATAATTAACTAATTTAACTGTTATCCTTAATCTCTCTAAAATCTAATAAATAGCTCTTATAATTAAGACTGAATGGAGTAATGAATAAACACTAAAAACCTTTCATATCATCAATTGATCTCGGTCAAACTTTACATAATATTCACATTCACAATAATAGAATAATCATAAAATTATCGAAAACAAATAACATTAACATTTCCTTTAACATATAGTTATGTGACTATATTCGAAGAAATTCTCAAAAGGTTTTTCACATTCACATGAACTTATATTAATAAATGAGAATTTATGTATAATGTAATAAGTTTATATAGAATTAAGGTACAAAAATAGATATGTGTTTTTTTTCGAGGTGCGCCCAATGGCAAATGCTTTTTTCAGGTGCAAAAGTAACTATGTGGTTACAAATTAGATGCAAAAATAGCGTTTGACCGTTAAGTTTGACTTTTTTTGCTGACTGGACGATGGCGTGGCATTTCAAAGGTGCAAAAATAATTTTAGGATCTTGAAAAAATATTTTAGGTATTGATCAGTACTAAAAGGATACTGAAAAAAATATTTTAGGGTACTGACTAGTACTAAAAAGTATTTTCAGGATACTGATTGGTACAAAAAACAATATTTCATAATTTTGAAAAATTATTTTAGGATCTTGAAAAAATATTTCAGGTATTGACCGATACTAAAAGGATACTGAAAAAATATTTGAAATGTCACGTCATCGTCCAGTCAACAAAAAAAATCAAACTTAACGATCAAAAGTCAAACTTAACGGTCAAACGCTATTTTTGCACCTAATTTGTAACCACATAGTTACTTTTGCACCTGAAAAAATCATTTGCTACTGGACACTCCTTGGAGAAAAGCACATATCTATTTTTGCACCATACCCCTTATTAATATATAATTTTAGCTTGTCAACACTGATTTCAAAAATTAAGGGGATTATATATTTTCTAGCATAATGAATATGATTATTATAACATTGTAACAAAAAAATTATATACTAATTATAACAAATAAATAAAGAATTAACAGAAAATTATCCTTTGATTTGTGAACGCAACTTGATAAATCATTGGAGCAACTGGTAGTACTATAATTTCCCACCATCATAGATCAGCCTCCGAGATGGGCCAATATAATTTCCACCAATAGTACTTTCCTTCCAATAATTAATATATATATATTATTGTAGGAGTATTACATTTATTCATAATAATAAAAGTAAAACTTGTTAAATAAAAAGATAATAAAATCACGAAAGACATTATAAAATTTTAGTTTATTTCATACAAGTTGACAAGGGAGGATCCACTTGGCAACTCGGACATTTTAGGGACCAACAACAACACGATCGATTAATTAATTAAAGCCATCTTGTTAAAGTCAAATGATAATTAAATTCATATAATTAAAGCACATCGACATCGCCGTACGTCTTTGAATATATATATATGGTAGAGCTCGATCAGGGTGGCGCTGAAAAATATCATTCTGAAAATTAAATCCTTCAAATTAAAGTCCCGTCCTATTCATTTTCCCATATGAATCCTATTTAGCTTTCTTCAGCTTCTGAATCAGAACAAGCTATCTTTTACAGTTGCATGCATAATCGATCAAGTACTTCATACTCATATGGCTCCTTCTCCTTCTTCTTCTTCCATGTCGTCGTCTTCACCAGTTATGGCTTTTGCAGCTTCTTTTGCTGTTTGTGTGTTCTTCAGCAGCCTGGTTTCTGTATCACAAGCTCAAAACGCTACAACAGATCCTTCTGAAGGTCTCTCTCTCTCTCTCTCTCTCTCTCTGCACTGGATGAGATATAGAAAGCTTCTTCCTGGAAAATAACCATTATTCACCTACAAATAACTCCTGCAGATGCCGGTTGCTAGAATTTTTAAGCAAGATCATTCTATGTATTTTGTTAAAAATTAACATGAAATAAACTTGGATTTTTCCTGCTTTTTGTGCCTGAACTTAATTTTCAATTTAAGTGATATATGATTCATAATTTTTTTTGAATAATACTGTGATCAAAATGTCAACAAATACATTATATCAACTTCAACAAAAACTCATAACCTTAGCTTCTTCAACGTCCGCCTCTTGAATAAAAGGACAAGGTTGATCAAATAGATAGATATGATCTCTTTTTATTCATATTTTATAATGCCATGGATTTAAAGCTCCTCCTTGTAATCGATTCTTTATATGAGTATATTGATTTTTGAATAACAACATCAATTATATATATCAGGCCAAGTTATATTATTAAGGAGAGGTATTAGATATATATATTGATTTTAAAATTTTGCCATCAAGCATTTTTTATAGTTTGGTATCAGTTGGACAGGTTTGCTACATTTTTTTTTGGAAATATTATATTTTTATTACAATTTTGACAATAATAAGACCGGCCACAAGCGAGCATTTAGGAATCTACAGAAATATCAAGCTAAAATCCCAGTTTAGATTAATATGTGAAAACGAGGTGGGAAATATTATTGATTATTGCGTCTCATGTAATTTCTTCAAAATTTGAACTATTATTATGTAGCGAGAGCTTTGAATTCAATCTTCAACAAATGGGGACAATCGGCGCTGGCAAATGTATGGAATATAAGCGGGGAACCTTGTAGCGGACGAGCCATTGACAGCACTACCAAGATCGAAGACTTTAATCCATTTATCAAATGCGAGTGTTCCAATGGCACTTGCCACATTACTGCACTGTATAGTCTCTATCTTCTCTTAACTTGATTTATTGATTTTGTTCTGTTATACATGTGTATTGTTGATCTTGATCTTGCGCTATTCCCGCTTGTTTCTGGCATTTTTATGGCAGGAGGGTTTATGCATTGGATGTTGTCGGGGAAATCCCAGAAGAGCTATGGACTCTGACTCACCTTACCAATTTGTATGCTTTTTAACTCCTCAAATTTCCCAGCGGGGTTTTACTGAAATTTCTTGCCCAAAAAAAAGAAAAAAAATCCTAGAAATGGTTCTGATTATTTTTTCTTTAAATCAATGAATTCTTGTTCTAGTTAATTTTCCTGCCTTTCTCAGCATTCTAAAGTTTTCTCAAATTGCAATCAGGAAACTCGACCAGAATTACTTGACGGGTTCTCTACCTCCAGCAATAGGAAATCTAACTCGTATGCAGTACATGTAAGGCCCATTAATTAGAGAATTTGGATAGGGAGAGTGAATGAATAAATTTTTCCATCTTAATAGAGAGAGTTTGGATTTGCTTGTTGTGCCTTATGATAGATAGTCAGGAACTCACTTTATTGTAAATTTATCCTCCTTAGGGCCTTAGCCATCAATTCCTTCTCAGGGGAGCTTCCCAGAGAATTGGGAAATCTTACCGAGTTAAAAGTATTGTAAGTCATCCATTTCCCCTTCTTTCCTCTCTTTTTCTTTTCCGTATATTCTGAAGTGATTTTGTTTTCCATATATTCTGCAGGGGTCTTGGATCCAACAGATTTTCTGGTTCTATCCCGTCTGAATTAGGGAAACTCGTGAAATTGGAACAACTGTAAGCTCCACTACACTCTGCATCTATAGTTTTTGTTATGACCAAATTGAAAGTGTTCCACGTTGGAAGTATGGGATTCTATTTCTAATGATGCGCTTTTAAGAAATACATTGTCTCAACTCCATAAATTTTAATCTTTGAGATGACATGTATTTGTTTCGTACTTTCATTTATGTTTGATTATTCTATAGAATATATTTAGCTGCATGCTGGCTAGTATTTTCTGGAAATACTTATGATCAGAGAATTAATGTCTGAGACTTGGTTATAGTATGACTAATTGACATGAACAACTTGCATTATATTTTGCCTCTCAAATATGTATTTGTCATATTATTTTTAATAAAAAATAATGAATCCTTTGTTCCCATGTTTGGAATTTATATACTACATTTCAAATATATTTGATGGTAGGATTGGCAATTTATTTTTGGCAACATTCCTGTTTCACGTCAGTGTATTGAGGCTCCTTAAATGCCAAAAAAAGTTACAATTCTTCGTTTTGTTCTGGATTATGTCAGTTTATTGATTTTTGTGTGATCAGCAGATGATATAAATTTCAATGAAAATTTTTATGCAGCTACTTAGATAGTTCGGGACTTAGTGGCCAGATTCCTCCCGCTTTTGCTAATCTTAAAAACCTGGTGAATGTGTAAGAAATTGTTACCTTTTCTTGTCTGTTATATGATAATGATAATATTAAAAATGAAATAACTTCAAAAATTTTCCTCTTTGTCCAGATGGGCTTCAGACATGGAACTCACGGGCAGGATACCTGACTTCATAGGAAATTGGTCTCAGCTTAAGGAGTTGTAAGACAATAGTACCAATACTGTTTTCCCCCCTTGAAATTAGGACATTAAATCTCTTTAAACATTCTGATGTGGCATGGGAAATGTCTGAATTGACTATTCTATGTTTACGAGCATTGAGTTTATCCAGCTAATCTGCATGAAGTCCTTTAACTGTGAGTGTCATTTCAAGGAGTTTAATGACTTCGGTTAGAATAAAACTTGAGAAGCTTTAATCTGAAGTATCCACAATCTCATCTTTGGCAATAATTCGCTTACAGTCCCCTTGTGATCAATTTCAGGCTTTTCCCCTAGTGGGTTTATAAAGGAGCTGGAAAGCACTTCTGAGCTAACAAGTCTTTAGTTAAAATATGGTTTTGCTATGATTGTTTGTGTTTTTGGATTGATTTTTGTTCTCATCAACGAATTCCTTTCCTATTTATAAAAAGTAGTTAAATCTTTTCTTATAAAAGCTTATGTGCAAAAAAATTCTTTCAGATGTCAAATACTTATTTCATACTTTGTATACTCTTTTTCAGAAGTTTATGCTCACTGAATGGAATTGCTGTATTTTTTGACAGGAGGTTTCAGGGTAATTCTTTTGAAGGCCCAATACCATCATCATTGAGCAATCTGACTTCTCTTTCAGATTTGTAAGTGCCATCACTGTTTACTTGCATGCATTTCTACAGATTCATAGGAGCTAATTATAATTCTAATGCAGGAGAATTAGTGAAATATCCAATGCAAGCTCCTCACTGGCATTTATAAGGAATATGAAGTCTTTGACTGTCTTGTAAGTTGGAAGTCAATGGCTCCCCTAACAATTCATAGCCTGCCTGCTATATAGATCTATTTCTGTTTATTTTCTTTTTCTTTCTAGAATTTAGCATAACATTTAGTTCAAATCTTGCAGAGTACTGAGAAATAACAACATTTCTGATTCAATTCCATCCAATATCGGTGAATTTCTAAATTTGACTCAGCTGTGAGTACCCTCTGTTGATTTAATTCTTCAGATATGTAAAACTATCCATATATCTTGATTTGTGTTGGAGATATTTGCTAATCAATAGTAGCCATTAGCCTTGCTGCCCTCGAAATAAGAGGTGGAATTTCAAAGGATCCAGTCATGCAATCGATTACTTCATTTCTTGGTTTCATAATCATGTTGCTGTTTCATGAAAATTTATTCCTCTTAATGCTCTTGTTTCATGGGATTGTAGTGGCTGTTATGTAGCCATGGTCTCAAATAATGGCTTATGGCAATAATGTTATAATGACCAGAACAAAAGCACATAGTGCAATTTTTCTTCAACTTGTTTCCCAGAAAAAAGTAAATCCGACAGCCGTTTCCATTGGATTTCTCGAACCTGAATAAATACTTTATTTTTTGGACAATAGTTATGCTTCTTAGCTATAAGACAACCCTTAATGCTAATTCGTTCAAATCGAAATGTTCGTCAAGCTGAGTAACTTGTGATTAGAACTTAATGTCTTTGCCACTAGCGACTGCCAAGTGCCTCTGGATTAACTTGCTAGTACACCTGGACTCTTCACTAATTTCCATAGCCCATTTCTCTTTTATTCTCTTCAACATTATGTTCTCTATGTGTAGAAAATGGTTGGAGTCAAGTATCCATCATATCTTTCATACACATGTTATTTTCAATGGAAGATCTTGGTCCTGAGTTGTGTTTGTGTTCCAAATCCAGATGATTATATATGCTGGTTCTTGCAGGGATCTGAGCTTCAATAACATCACAGGACAGATTCCGGGATCACTTTTCAATCTGAGTTCACTAACACACTTGTAATATATATGCTTGCCTAAGTAATTGAATTATGGATTTCCTGACACGCTTTCATGATTGGATTAAAGCATGATTTGTTTTTCTCCAATTTCAGGTTTCTTGGAAATAACAAACTCAGTGGTACAATCCCTACTCAGATAGGCCCAACTCTTCTCACTATGTGAGTATTGTTGACATATTTGGACTCTAGCATCGTAGTGCACTAAGAATGGAATATTTTATATATTATTTAAATGTTTGGCGCAGCTGTATTAATATTATCATATATTCTTAACAAACCTAAGAGGGTGGCTTACTATCTTCTGGGGCACCTACATTCTAAAATGCTAATTCTGTAGCCATGTTTCTATAAGATTAAGATCTACAAGTTCATCACCATGGTGTTTGTGAACATAGAAGTTGGTGAAATCATGTCAATTTTAAACTTATGCTACTGATACTGCACTAATTGTAATTAAAGGCTTAATTCTTCAATGTATTGTCCATCATCTATGTGGTATTTATTTCAACAACTTGAATGAATGCTTACAGAGACTTGTCCTACAACAATCTATCAGGGAGCCTCCCCTCTTGGGTAAACCAACAAAATTTACAACTGTAAGTAACTTGTATTGTTATTATTTATTCTTTTTCCACCACTTTTTTGTTGTCATTTTTTGGTAGTTTCTGAAGTTCCTTGCTTCACTTTAAGTCTTTAACTGGCAAGCCCTCTTTTCAACTTTTTTCTTTTGAATTAAAGGGGCAGGCACTAAAGTCTTGAGGTTACAGGTGTGATCGAACCTGCGACCTCCCACTTACAGAGGAGCGTACATGCTACTGGGCTACAAGGCCATTGGCTCGTTTGAACTTAAAATATGCAATTATTTATGCACAGATTACTATAGATATAGTATATTTATTTGTTAAAAGCTTATTTGCTAAAACATGCCTTACCCCCGCAAGCAAAGAAGGTAAGCCTCAAAGCAACAGTAAAAGTTGCTGCCATTTGACTTAGAGTTCATGGTTTTAAATCCTGAAAATAGCTTTTTCGCTTGCGGGGGTAAGGCTGTGTGTATTTGTCTCTTTCCAGACTCTATTTGGTGGAGCCTTGTACCCTAGACCACCTCTTTAGTATATTTATTTGTTAAATGCTTATACTACCTCCAGTCCTAAATGTAGGATCTAGTTTGTAATGCAATAACTAGTGCACATATTGCACTACAAACTAGGTCCTACATTTAGGACCACAAGAGTATTTTATTTGTAGAAGAAAACTGAGAGATATAGAGGGAGACAATAGGTCTATCTCTTGTGGCTTTAAATAAAGCAAAAGAAAAGACCCACATTTTGTTGACTTTAATGGTGCACAAAATTATGGGAAAATAATGGTACGCAAAGGCAATATAGCATGGTAAAAATAGAGGCAAAGAAAGTCACTATACTGTGTAACTTTTTAATATGTGCATGTGCACATAATTTTACATTATCAATGTGTGAGATGAAATGTATTGCGTATTGTGTGGATTATGTTTACAATTTGAAAGATTTAATGCTAAAGTAAAAATCCAATTTAGGCCAGTAATCTAATATCATGTAATATATTTGGTATTTGCACTCTCCATAATTTTTCCTAACATACTGAAATCTTCATGTCTCATTATCACTGTTAAAGCCAATTAAAGTTCAGTTGAAGCTTTCATGTCATTGTTGAAAAATTAGATAGTAAACTGGAGTGAGGATAAAGCTCTTACTATGTTGTATAAATTAATATAATTTTAAAGATTTTCTTGCTTATATGTTATGGTGAAACTAACACAGCGATTTTTGTGCTGTCTGGCATACAGAAATTTGGTTGCCAACAACCTGACAATAGATGGTTCAAATAGCAGGTGATTCTTATGCCTTTTATTTAATGTTGACACACACACGCGCACATTTGGCCAGTTGAAAGTTACTGGATATCATTTTTCTTTATGCACAATAATGTGCCTCTTAATCTCATTTTTATGTCCTTTAATTGGTTATTGTGAATCAATAGTAATACTGTAATAGGTTGGTCGGATGATATTTTTGAAGATTTTGACAAGCTTCTTTGCCATCTGAAACATTTATTCTTCAAGCATAAAGCCAGAACCCTATGACTCAAAGCCATGATTTTGCTATTACTCAATCCTGGTTGTGTATATATAAAATTGTTTAGAGATATTATCAGTGCTATTTTTGTGCTTTATTACGGAATGGTCAAGAGTTCAACCCTTGCTACCTCCATTTTTTATTCAAATAATTTTCGCACAAGGTATGGTGGGCTTTTGCTTCATACATGTTTACCCAAGGGCCATCATGTTAGGGGATGTGATAATTCCTAGGACATCTCAGTTTAAACTTTTAGGATGAATTGGCTCTTGACAAACATTCGGAGATCAAGAGGCAATTTAAGAGGTTTATTATATATTTTAAGGTTTGGTGATAAGAAGTACAAGCCTTTGAAATGAAATTTCTTTACGAATTTAATGCCCTCCATTTTTTAATGCTACCTGGAAAATTTATTTACTTATCTTAGATGGGTACTACCAAAAATGTTTTTAATTGGGGCTTGTTAGGTACATATAATGAAAAAGAATATAGAAGAAAATAAAAAAAAATTAATTTGCAGATAAAAAATTACTCCTATACCCCTACTTTAAGAAGTAATAAAAGAGGATTGAAATATTTTTTATGCCAAAGAATTGACGTTGTTGAGTAATGATAACAAAAAACTAATTGATGGCACAAGAAATATTACTTTCAGTCACCATTTCCTTATCATGCTAAAGGGGGCCTTAAAGAGCTTCTTTTCATCGAACAAATTTAAAGTTAATTCCTTAATATGTACATATTTAAATAGATGTTCTTTCCTCTTGCAGTGGCCTTCCTTCTGGACTCAATTGTTTGCAGCAAAATTTTCCTTGTTTTCGTGGTGATGGAATATGTAAGTACTTCTTTTAGCTCTAGTTTGCCATTGCTGGCTTCGATATATCAATATCAACCATAAAATCTATTGCAAAATGTACTATTCATAAATTATAAATAGTGCTTCTCATTTCTCATATTTTGTGCATTCTCAAATAAAGCGTATCTAGTTAATATTAAAAAGGAAGAATAATCAAGTGTAGACCAAGACATTTTCACCCAATAAGGAAAACTTCTAAATTGTTAACTTTTCTTTAATTGACATGAAACCTCTGCTTGTAACTTTTTCGAGTCTTCCATTATCCAAATTGAAAACTCGCTTTCAAGTTTGGACCAATATTATGCGTGTAGTACTTTGGGGAATGCATTATATTTGATACATTGTATGCATTGAATCATGACAAATATTTTTTCTCATCACTGGTTGACTAAATTTTATTTATGAGATGCCAATTCAGCATCACAACTGTTAGACTTCATTGACGCATGAAAGTCTTCTTCTCGTCTGTAATACATGCAAGAAAACTTAACACTCTATCTGAAGTCTATTAGGTCAAGATAATTATTTTATTTATTCATTGAAATAGCCCTCCTTGATGTTTCTATTCAGATTATAACTTTGCAATCAAGTGTGGCGGTCCTCCAATTACAACAGCAGAAAGAATTACTTATGACACAGATAATGAGACACTTGGTCCTGCAACTTATTTTGTTACTGATACAAGAAGATGGGCAGTTAGCAATGTTGGGTTATTTACTGGATCAAACAATCCTCTATACAAAAGTTCTGTATCCAATCAGTTCACAGGTACTGTGGACCCAGAGCTCTTCCAGACAGCACGGTTATCGGCATCTTCGTTAAGATATTATGGCCTGGGGCTGGAAAATGGGAATTATAATGTTTCCCTCTTTTTCGCTGAAACATCTATTCTTGATACTACTACTACGTGGAAAAGTCTTGGCAAACGGGTCTTTGATATATATATCCAGGTGCATATGATTTTATCTAAAAGCAATGCTAGATGTTACAACGTAATAATCTAAATGGGAGTCACTAGCTTTCTCAGAGAAGCGCCCCATCTGTCTATTTTAGATTAGGTCAAGTAGAAGGATTAGTATATGCTGGCAAGTCCAGCCCCCTAATCATTAGCTGACTGCTTTTAACCTAGCTTGTGCGCTTAAAACTACTCCTACATTAACAGTATTTGTTGGATACACATAATTGGACTGCTCTTCTCTTGTCTTGAACTTTTGGAATTAATGACAATCCATTATAATATATAAAAAGCATATGTTCTTGAATAACATTTGAAGGAGGTTGAGCAAATCTACAATAAGAAGTACAGAAATCTAACCTTATTCATTTTGTCTGTCTATGTCTATAATATTCAAACATGCAATTACAAAAGTTAGGTTTCACTTAAAGTTTTCCTTAACCAACACACCATAAATCTAAGAAATAAAATGTCTGAGAGATATTAGGGGCATTCTAAAAAAGCTTAAGTTTTTGCATTGAAATGGTCCTTGTCATGATGCATGGCATTTTTTGTTCCAAAGCCACTACATACATGAATTATTGAGCCACATTGGAACCCTAGACCCTTGGCGTATCTTTAATGTATTTTATCTTCTTTTCTTTTTTTCTTTTTTTCTTTTTTTTGTGTGGAAAGCAATGTATTGTATCTTTTAATTTTAGAGGAATCTTTCTGGTTTTTGCTATTTGAAATCCCTGCCTTTTTCTTTTTCCCCTTATTTATGCCTCCTTCATTTGTTTCCTTTTCTTTTGTGCCATTCCAGGGGAATCGTGTTTGGAAGGATTTTGACATAAAAAGGGAAGCTGGGGGTGCCTCTTTTAGAGCTGTCCGAAGGGATTTTCAGGTTCATGTGTCAGAAAACTTTCTTGAGATCCATCTCTTTTGGGCTGGAAAAGGGACTTGCTGTATTCCAGCTCAAGGTACTTATGGTCCTCTGATTTCAGCAATCAGCGCCATCCCAGGTAAAACTTAACAAAATAGTCAGCAGTGTAGAAGTTCAAGTATTGATTTATCAAAATAAAAAATGGTGATGTATGACCTTGATATGGCTGCTTATGTTATGAATAGATTTCATTCCCAAAGTCAGTAACAAACTTCCAGGCAGTTCAAAGAACAGAACCGGTTTGATTGTGGGAATTGTTGTTGGTGTTGGAGTTGTAAGCTTTCTGTCTGTTGTGGTTTTCTGTATCATCCAGAGAAGAAAGCGTCATGGAGATGGTGAAGAAGGTAAAAAGGCTGCTGTATATACCTGACTATCTAAATTGTAATTGTGCTTTCTATTCAATATTATCTCAGATTGTAGTCAGTGATTGTTCATGCTGCAATTCATTAACTGATGGGACATGCCTTAATTTGTGTTTTGTCCACAATGATCGGACACTTGCCTGTTCCATCAAAGCATTTTTCTATCATTTTGTGGGTTTTGCACCTAAACATTACCGAAAGATCAAAAGAAACATGAGTTCGGTTCAACTTGAAAATCTAAACATGGAGTTTCTGTTACCTTATTTCTTTTTTATCTTAACTTGTGGCAAAGTAGGATGCAGTGCAAGTTTTTCTACCAAAATTTATTAGAAAACATGGACAGCAACAGATTAAACCCTATCAGTTTCTCTTTCGGTTCATAACCTTGTTCATGTTTAATCTGCAGAGCTTTTAGGTATTGATACAAAGACATTCACTTTCAGCTATTCTGAGTTAAAGAATGCTACAGGTGACTTCAATCCTGACAACAAACTGGGAGAGGGAGGTTTCGGACCTGTTTATAAGGTGAATATTCTATGATGGAATTTGGGATGACAATATGGGATTTATAGGGTTGTATAAACAAATACTTTTAGGGCTTTATTATGCTGAAGATAAAAGTTTTTAGTTATGGTATAAGAAGACAGGATGAGCCCTTATTTAATCAAATAACCACTTCCCATTTTTATATCAGGGAACACTTAATGATGGAAGAGTAGTTGCTGCAAAACAATTATCTGTAGGATCTCATCAAGGAAATAGCCAGTTCATAGCTGAGATTGCAACAATATCTGCTGTGCAACATCGCAATCTTGTTAAATTATACGGATGTTGCCTTGAAGGAAATAAAAGACTTCTTGTCTATGAGTATCTAGAAAACAAGAGTCTTGATCAAGCATTATTTGGTATGATGTCATGATTGTGTTAGCTTTTCTACTTCTTGTGTATGTTCACGTGCCTGTGTATGTCTCAGTGCTTATCTGCCTTTACTTTTTGTTCATGTTTATTATTTTTAGTATGCTTGTCACTTGCATGCTGCAGGAAATTGTTTAAATCTCAACTGGCCCACACGCTATGATATCTGCATGGGTGTGGCTAGAGGTTTAGCTTATCTTCATGAAGAGTCTCGGCTCCGTATTGTGCACCGTGATGTAAAGGCTAGTAATATTCTGCTTGATCATGAGCTTACCCCTAAAATATCAGATTTTGGTTTGGCCAAGTTATACGATGATAAAAAGACCCATATAAGCACCCGTGTGGCTGGGACAATGTAAGTCACAAAGAATTGATTTACTTGTTCCTTTGGGTTAGATAGATTTTATGCATGATTTATTTGTTTATGCTAACACTTTCATATTTTTGTTTTGATAAACTTTAAATAGTGGATACCTTGCTCCAGAGTATGCCATGCGTGGGCACCTTACAGAGAAAGCAGATGTGTTTTCCTTTGGCGTTTTGGCCTTAGAGATAGTTAGTGGGAGGCCAAACTCTGATTCAAGCCTGGAAGGAGAGAAGATGTATCTTCTAGAATGGGTATGTACTACCTCTCTCTTTCCTCTCATTGTTGGGATGCATTTTCAGTTTTCATACTCAATTCCTAGACAAAATGTTGGGATGCATTTTCAGTTTTCATACTCAAATCTCAGACAAAATCCCTTTTGTCTGGAAGAGTTCTGAAGCATTCTTTTTGTCAAATTACCTTTCCATTCACTTCATCCCATATTCTTTAAGCAGTGGCACAGAACATAGAATCTTGTCCAATCTCCAGGCTCATAGTGCTGATGAGTCATGACATCATTTCATTCTCAGCTTTCCATTTTTTGAAAACTCACTCTCCTATCCTTACCCAATGGTGTTTCGTGCTAAACTACAAAGTGGGCGAACTGAATTTGAATTCCACCTTTGTTCAAAAAAACCCTTGGGGAGAGGCATCTTGATTGTAAAGCCTCGATCCGGATTAGTTGATTACTTAGATACTTGGTAATAGGATTCAGAAAAAGCTTCGGACACCGGGTGGCCCAAAGAGTTATAATAAAAAAAACTTAACAGCTTAAAAAAAAAACATACATTCTTCTTTCATGTTCCAATGATTTCTGGGAGTTGGCTTAACTAGTTTTAATTATTTCTGGGTGGACAGGCTTGGCAACTGCATGAAAACAACTCTATACTTGAACTGCTAGATCCTAGACTATCAAAAGGTTTCAACGAGGAAGAAGTAAAAAGGATTGTAGGGATGTCTCTTCTGTGCACTCAATCATCACCATCGTTAAGGCCGGCGATGTCCCGTGTGGTGGCAATGCTTTCTGGAGATATCGAAGTGAGCAGTGTAACTTCAAAGCCTGGATACTTGACAGACTGGAAATTTGATGATGTGAGCAGCTTCATGACTGGCTTGGCCACAAGGGGATCAGAGACAAGTCAATATAACTCATCCACAAGTACCAGCACTGTTAGTGTTGCAAACCATTCACCTGGAGATGCTTCTAAACCAATCATTCGTCACATTATTAGTGAAGGTAGGTGAGAATTGATCGATCATATGCATGTTTTCTTTTTGGTTACCAATTCCTGTGAATAACATCCACAAGAGAATGAGGTTGTGCTCCTAAATTCTGTCTTCAATTTTCTTCTTCCTACCCTTCATTGTTTATGTCATAACCTCTGCTTTCGAATGTATCCTATTTATTTGTGACTTCATCCCTTGGTGTGTAAATAAAAAACTCTTGACTCGTCAATGTCAATATAAAATTTTTGAGAAATCATATTATTTGTGAGCTATAAAATATTGTTCATTTCTTAGGGTGTGTTAAGGTTATATAGAAAAAAAAAATACCAGTACTAATTATTGGATCTTGCACTTTTGACTGGATTGTAAGTCAATTTCTTAACTTTAAATAGGTACAACTCATTTTTATAATTTTAGCTATTTAAGACGTTTGTCCTTACTCAGGCTTCAAGAATTAATTTTAGTCTTTATAGTTTCATTTTTTTTAAAACAAAAACATATATACTAATATTTTAAAATGTTAATACTATAGGAATTAAGTTTTAGCCCAATTAAGATTACAAAGATTGAGTTCTTTTGAGTAACATTTGAAGAATGGAAATTTAGCTGAGTTGAAATTTTAGGAATCTAATGCTTAATTTTTCCTATAAAAACTTTACATGTATTTCAATTTCAATATCTTAAGAGATGTCTGAGGGAAAAAAAATATGTTAAGAGATGAGAAGTGAAAATTAGGAAACTCCACAATATATGCTTTTACCGGAAAAAAAAAAAAAAACTGCAATATAAGCTATGATGCTCCGTTCCCTTGTATCCCAAGCTCCGTCCCTAATATTATGATCTTAATATAAAATTCAGTTTATTTTTTTTTATAACAAGGAAAGAAGTTAAATAAATCAAAAATATCAAATCACATTTATTGTAATTAACTATTTTATTTTATTTTGTATCTATCCAAATTAATTAACCATCTTTTATATAAAAAAAACTAGAGGAAATGTTAATAGTTTTACTCTTTTTCAGTTATGTATTGACTATTTTTTCCCATCAACTCAAATTAAACTTTAAACTATTAATTTAACAAGAAGCATATTATAATTTGAAATGGCACTAGAGCTTAAGGAAGCTGATGTTGGGGACATGGAGAGGATTGGGAAGAAGCAAGGCTAATAGCTTACTCAATCCATCTTCACTCTTTACCTTTTCATTATTAATTCACATATTATAATTTTATGTACAATGATTTTTATTGGATGCTTTTAATCTCCTAATATATAATAAGGAATTGTGAGTTAGACAATCCATTTGGATCCATCATTACAAATATTAGAGATTTGATTTATGGTGATGAGAGCGTGGAGATGTGTTGATTATCTTGTTCATGAAGTTTACAACAGTTCACCTGCAACAACTTTGGTATTTTTCAACAAGACAAGTGACACACTCACTAAGTTTTTGTGTGTTAATTAGGAGTTAATCCTATTTTTTTGTATTTCAAGCACTTGCTTACCTTTTCAATTTTGAAAATAATAATAATAATCTTTCATTGGTAGTCCCAAGCCACTTTAGATTTGAGACGGTTCTTGAAACTTGAATTTGTGTTCTCCTCTTTACAGCCTCATAGAGATACTATCACTTACCACTTCAACTAGCATTTTGTTGATGTCATATTTCAAACTTTTTAAATTTTTGTATGTATTAATTATTTTAAAATTTGTCATTTGGAGATTTGTAAAACAACACACTCCTATTGTCTTTAATATAAGATATATTTAAAGAGTTGATCTTGGTTCTAAATATAAGATATAATTTTCATATTTATCAATCTTTTTTCTAATTTACCCCTATTGATGTTCCCTTAATTATGAGATGGAAGAAGTGAATTAAGGAAGATGACTAGGGTGTTTTAGAGAATACATGTTATATTAACTAACTCAACAAATTCATTAATCTAATTAAATTAGGTAAATATATCTTATATTAAAAACTGAAAGAATAATATGTCAAAGACCTTTGGTCAATGGCATCTGACCCCTCTCACGGACACGAGTTTGTGAGGGTGCAATTGTGTTTTATGTCAAAAAGTGTGTGCTTTCATTTGACCCTTAAAAAATACACACACAAGATAGAAAAAGAATTTTGAAATTGTAAAATTTTAAATTAGGTAATTACTAAAAAAATGAGTTGAAAATTGCTTATCAAGTTTCATTATTCTCTTATCAACTTTTAGTAAAAAACCTGATTTGAGATTTTACAATTTCAAAATTATTTTTATGTCTTTTTCCCAAAAATATACTCCTCCTATTTTTAATGTAGGCCTAATTAAGGTATTAATGTTTGTCCTAAATGTTGACCTATTTCACATGTATATCAAATTTTTTTCCAAATTAATTATGCTGATAATCACATAAGAGATGGAAGAATTAATAAATATTATTAGGGTGGTAAGCGGCTCTTACTCAACCATAGCTCAAAATTCGGATTAGTCAAGACTTTGATATATGGAAAAAAAAAAATATTATTAGGGTGTCTTAAAAAGACACATCATATTAACTAACTTAACTAAAATTCTTAATCAACTCAACTTCGGCAATTAGATATTATAATATATGAAAAATCAAAATAGTGTTATTTGAGAAGAGTCAATGAAGAGAGAATGTTTACTTACATAGACAAAAAAAAACTGCAACCAATGCAACTTTTCAATCATTTCACATAATCTCTCTTTAATTATATATATAATCACTTAATATCGGTAAAATGTTCAGATTGTTTTGCATAATTTAAAATATAACATATATATATTTGGAAAAACCCCCTAAAAAGAACTTCTAAATTATGAAAAAGACAAAAAGGTGATATGAATATGCATATTCCCAAAGAAGTGGTAGGGCATGGGCTATCTTTTTCAAAATTAAAAGGAAATGACATAGTTAACCCTTGGACTTTTAAAAAAGAAATAGAGAGGGAGGCATTATATCAAGCTCTCCCTATGTGAAAAACGGTGCCCATTATAGAACATTCTCATTTCCTAAGTTGCTGGTTATGAAGGGCAGAAATTGTCGTCGTTAGAAGTCACACTGACAGAGGAGACTGGATGAGAAGTTGGTTTCATCTATTTGAGGAGGAGGAAAGGCAAAGACCAGTGCACATTACGTTGGGATTTTGCCCTATTTTGAATTGGAGCAGAAAGATGTTCAACACTTCCAAGTGGACATCATTGACATACCTTATATATTACTTATAAAATATGATTCCCCATCTACCCCATCCCTTCAACCAAAAAAACACACAAGGGTAAGACCAAAGTATATATATACACCAAAATATTAGGCCACATAATAATGTCACGACTACTCTCCTCACGACCTATCCATCTTTATATAATTTCCCTTAAATCTTCAAGTTTTATCCCATCTTTTATTATTTTTACCTTCGCACTACCTTCAATATATTTAACTTGACCTTCATTATTAGTGTTAAATTTTCCCCTACATGAAAATAACAAAACAATTCATTTGCACAACTTGATACAATATTTCCATCTATTTTGTTAAGTGCCCTACAACAAATAAATCAATAAAGTATTAGTTTACCAACTTTTCTATTCCATCAGTTCAGAAAAACAAAACTAAATGCTCACTGCAATGTTTCAAAAATTCATATAAAGGTTTCTCAACTTCAGATAACTGATTTCCTATAAAATTCACCCTATTATTTCTCTTCACCTTAAACTCACCACATGTATCATCACAACCTCCTCCTATCCTCACCCATCATCAATCAAACAACATTTACCTCCTCCAACCCAAATGCCTAGCAAGTGAAGAACATTGTGGAATAAAAAATTACATACCTCACTTTCTTTCGATAGCCCAGCTTTGACTCCCCCCTCTTTCGCGCCTTTCTTTTTTCACTTACTTCTTTTCATTTAACATAAGGCCAAATCTGTAATTTCATTTTAAATTTTAAAATAACCCATCAAACTCTAACACCTATTTAAAATTATGTATATTCATAATACCTATATGTCTTTTCATTGAAGTTGTTTTTAAGCGATTTTCCCTATATATTTTCATTTCCATTACAATAACATTGGGCTGTTAAGTATTGAACAGAACATAGGACGGGTCAACGCACAGAAACAGAGGAAGCTAGAGAGAAACAGAGAAAATACTTGATTGTTATTTGACTGATTTCTGTATGGCGAAGAAAGCAGTGTTGATCGGATGCAACTACCCAGGGACGAAGATCGAGCTCAGAGGCTGCATCAACGACGTGAGGAGGACACACACTTGTCTGGTTGAGCGTTACGGATTCTCCGATGACCATATCACCGTCTTGATCGACACCGATCACTCCTTCATCCAGCCGACCGGGAAGAATATACGATCGGCAATCAAGAAGATGGTACGGTCGGCGGAGCCTGGAGACGTTTTGTTCATACACTACAGCGGCCATGGCTCGCGCCTCCCCGCCGAGACGGGGGAAGCCGACGACACCGGCTACGATGAATGCATCGTTCCCTGCGATATGAATCTCATCATCGGTAACTTCACCTTCCCCTCCTCGTCCAATCGTTGACAACTAATAATAATAATAAATTATACAGTACAGTACATGGTTTTGGCCGGATTTAGTTTCCGTGTATACTTTGGATGAGTAGGAATAGTCTGAATCAGGATGGTCTATATTTTTTTTTTCCTATGTAAAAAATTCAATTTAAAAAAAAAGTGTTAACTCAGAAATTAACTTTATTTTACGTTATTTACCTGTTAAAATCATTTTTTATTAAAAATAAAAAAGTAAAAAAAATAAGATCTGGGTCGTTAGATCTAAATTTAACGGCTGGTATGGACAAGTTCCCCACTCGTAGCAGGTAAACTGGTTCCATTTTGGCCTGGTTTTACTATACACATCAATTACTACTTTAATCTTAAATATAAGATAGAGTTTTTGAGACGGAGGAATAATTAATATATTGATTGGTAATGATAATTAATTATGTACGTAAATCTACAAACATAATTTTGAATAATATTTATCCATTTATATCAAACAGTTGGATTATGAATAAAATAAAAATAAAAGAAAAAATAGTTACTTTTACATTTTATATCAAGAGTTCAAATTGATGCATTTTATTGCATAAATATTTCTACCAAAAACAGGGAACTAGCATAAATAGCATTATATTACATATGTTTTTACCGCTTACACTACGTATAAGTAATAAAAGAAACATGTAAATGTATTTTATTTTGTATGACTAAAACAGCAATCGAAGTATTTTCTAAATTCTAAAATAAAAATAGAGCAAGAAAAAAACAGGAAAAAGGCAGAGACAGAGCTACCCTTAACCTTAAGCTTCATGACAGAGACAGAAGCATCATAATTCAGTCGTATACCTTACAAAGACTAGCACTTTTAAAACATGTTGAAGGCTACAATGGCATATTTCAAAGTAATCACCAAAAAAAGTACTAACAATATTTGAGTCAATGGGAAGGAATTTATTCTTATATTGAAAAAATTATTTCTGTTCGACAGTAAAGTTACCTGCAATTAGATTTGGAAATGCTTAAATCTAACCAATATCATATGGTTGTTTTTACCCAAAAAAAAGAGTAATCACCAAAGAGAATCTTCTGTGAGCAGCATTACATAGATTCAAATAAATGTTTGTGTAAACAGATGAAGATTTCAGAGAATTTGTGAAGGAAGTGCCAAGAGGTTGCAGGATCATAATTGTAGCAGACTCTTGCCACAGCGGTGGCCTCATAAGAGGTGCAAAGGAACAGATTGGAGATAGCACCAACACAAAGGCACAAGAACAAGGCCATCCTCATCATGAAGATTCAAGCTCTGGTTTTGGATTCAGAAGATTTCTTCTTCAAACAATGGAACAAGAAATTGAGTCTCGTGGAATCCACATCCCTTCTGCATTTCGTCACCGTAGAAGAAGACATCATGAGGAAGAAGAAGAAGAAGAAGAAGAAGATGATGATGATGAAGGAAGGGATATGGAGGATGGCACTGTGAAGAGCAGGTCACTGCCTCTCTCAACGCTGATTGAAATTCTCAAGCAGAAAACTGGGAAAGATGATATAGATGTTGGGAAACTGAGACTCACCCTTTTTGATATCTTTAAGGAAGATGCTAGCCCCAAAGTCAAGAAGTTCATCAAGTTTGTCTTCAACAAGCTCCAACACCATGGAGGTATCTAAAATCATAACACACAGAAAAATTATTTGTTTTATCTTTTATGGGGTGATTTAACATTGATTGGTTATCAAGGATCAATTTAGGTATATAATTCTCTAGTATTGGACAAAAGTCAAGTACTTACGTATAATTCCTCAGCATTTATTAACTTGTTTTTTAATATGACTATTGAATTTTTGCATTATGTTTGAGGATTGTGATTTCCCTTGCCATTTCCATATTTTACTAATTAGCAGGTGAAAGTGAAGAACAAGAGGGTGGATTGTTAGAGATGGTAGGAAGTCTTGCCTTGAAGTTTCTGAAACATAAGCTGGATGAGAATGAAGAGTATGCAGACCCTGCCATGGAAACACATGTAGCCAATAACCAAGAGGTAGTTATATACTTACTACTCCTCCGGTTCTTAATATAAGACATATTTAGAAGTTGATCTTGGTCTTAAATATAAGATATAGTTTTCATATTTGTCAATCGTTTCCTAATTTATCCTCCATCAATAATAATCAAGGAGAAAAGGGAATTAAGAGAGATGAGTAGGGTGTTCTAGACAATAGATATCATATTAACTAATTTAACTAACTTTCTTAATCTAATCAAATTAGGTAAATATGTCTAATATTAAGGACCGAAGGAGTATCAACTTATCCAATATTAGTCTTTTAATTAGATTAGACGTCAATCCTATGCATTACAAGGAGTATGAAATGAGTAATATGTAACAAGTCCCACGTCAAGGAATCTCACAAGTGAAGTGTGTTTGGTTTATATGTTCAAATGACTCTCCTTCTAATATGCTAGTCTTTTGGGATTGGATTCTCTCTTTAAACTTGTGTTCATAACATTATACTGGAACTGGGAAACTTCCTATAGATTTATAGCATGATCTGAACATATAGTATGTTTGGTTGTTTACAAGGTATATGCTGGAGCTAGAAGGGATAGCGTTGTAGATGGGGGAATTCTGATAAGTGGGTGTCAGAGTGATCAGCAATCAGCAGATGCTAGTCCTTCTGGGAATCCGGAAAAAGCGTATGGAGCTTTCAGCAATGCGATTCAGTTAATCATTCAGGAGACTGATGCTCAACTCACTAATCAAGAACTGGTTTTGAAGGCTAGGAATCTGCTCAAGAGTCAGGGTTTTGCTCAAGAACCTGGACTCTATTGCAGTGATCACCATCTTCATTGTACTTTTATGTGCTAATCTGTGTTGGATCCTCCACATTTTTCTACACAATCTCACACTTGGTTTATTAGGGCGTTTTACTTGTATAATTCTGTGTTAAGTCCTACATGTCTATATGGTGTGTGTGTTTCTTTCTTTTCAGTTAAACACACACCTGGAGGTGGGAGAAAATCTCTATCAACAATACATTCTGTTTATTTTTTTAAGCAAAAAGGTTGCTTTATCATATGCAAAAAATAGTGTAAAAGTTTAAACTATCTAAAAGATAAAACTCTACTCAGTTGTCAAGTTTATAAGGATACCGAAAACGAAATCACAGTGCTAAACCGATTGAAACATCCACATGATAACAATGAATTGTAACGGTGGTATATACTTCAAAATATTTCTTTGCATCTAATACATTGTGTTAAATATGTGTCAGATTATTGAAGGTAATATACTCTTTGGAAATGCTACTGTGAAATGAAAGTCTAATTGACTCTGTTGTTTCTTACACATAATGAAGATTGTTACATGGAGAAGACTCAGAAGAGACCAAATCTGAGTTTAACTAATCTAAGCATCTCAAAATAGTCAAAAGCTTAACATTACAATAAGCTTAGCCTTGGGAATAAGAACATGGAAGCATAATGATCAATTGGAAGGGACATGGTAGTATTTGCCTTTACACATGCACCTATAAACAATAGGGCAGGACTCTGCAGAAGAGCACTTGAAGCTCACTATCACCCTCTTGCAGGGAAAGCATGCCCCACAAGCATGAGAGCAATCAGGCAAGCTCGAACCGTACGGGTACATCATCTCTTCCTACAAATTACAAGGGACTTTTTGTAAGTGACATACATAAATAGTTGTTGGGAAAATCACTATGAGGTTTTAAAGAAGAAATATAATAACCAAAAAGTCCCACAAACAAGTTAGTACAGGAAATGTAATCAGTACAGGAAATACACGCTACTCACTTATTTGTGGGACTTTTTGGTGATTACATTTCTTCTTTAGAACCCCATAATGATTTTCCCTAAATAATTTTATTATAATCTCTATTGGTGATAAAGTTTGTCAATAATTTGAGTTAGTCTTAAACAAACTTTTAGAGTGAAGATTAGTGATGAAAACTTATACAAGCAAGACATTATTTCAGATACATTTAGCTACATAAACAAACCTCATCTCTAGTTGCAGCTTTCTCTTCTTGCAGGCTTTCAAATGTATCTGTAAAATGGAAAGGAATCTTATCACGTTCCATGAATATACCAAAAGGCTCCTTAGACTACCCAATCTGGTATTTGTTATATAAATTTGAAGTGGCAATAATGTTATGGCATTATATTTGCATATATGCATAAACTTACTTGCATATTTATTTGGATAATAGCATTTAGTACGCATGCAGTTACGTTAAAGAAGAAACTAGGGTAACTGAGGTTAGTACTAAATTCAAACTAAAGAAGATATAATGCATACCATGATTATTACCCATCTCTCTGAGGTTCCAACCATGGGAAAATACAACAAAGATAATCAGAAGTAAGAAATATTTGTGGATTCCAAGCCAAAAGAACTTCATATTTTGCAGCAGTTTAGACAAAAAACCACTATGGAAGATAATTGTGTTGTATGAATATAGCTGAAGAAGCTGTGAAGTGGTTCTTATAAATGTTGAGCTGAGAGGTACATCTGCAGTATTTCACATGATCCACGGCCATGTTTTGAAGGTTTCACATGTTTTGTTGAGTCATGGGAAATTAAATGGAACTAGCTAGGCATTATGACTCGGAAAGATATTTATGAACTTCAATTATAACAAGCTGCTTTATTTGATATAATTATTGCACTCGAGCTGTGTCTTCTTTAGTGTCCAGAGTTTGCTGTGTGTGTGTGTGAATGAGTTCACAAATAGTTCTTGAATATTTATATGAAAAATCACCAGGAGGTCACCAAAAAGTTTTATAACAAGAAAGTCCTACCTCCGAACCTAAATATAGGATAAAGTTTGTAATGCAATTTGCACTACAAACTTTATTCTATATTTAGGACTGGAGGGAGTAGTACGTAATAACAAGTTCTAGTACAAGAAATAACAAAAGGTTATTGTGGAACTCTTTAGTGATTAAATTCCTTCTTTGTGATTTTTTCAAGACTATATGTGACGTTGATAAAACTTGAAACAAATTAGTGTAATTCACTCTAACTCTTTATCATGAGGAAGGAAATTTGAACGTGGAGTTGTTGTGTGATGAATTAAAATTTAGAATGAGTTATAAAAGAAGCTGGAAAATATTTTTTAAAAAATGGAAGAAGGATGAGCAACAAGTGAGAAAAGGGGGGGAAGCATTGAAGAGAGTGTCCGTTGTCTGACATAGGCGTGAAGTGAGGTGTTTGGAATGAATGAACTTGTTGGTTGTACTCTTTTCTTCTTCTTTTTATTTTCATTTTTCCCCATCTTTTTTTTGCCTTAAAATGCTTGTGCTCTTTAATGGGACTGAATATCTGATCCTTAATATAAGATATATTTATCTAATTTGATTAAATTAAAGAAATTAGTTAGTATAACATTTTTTTCTAAAACACCTTAGTCATTTTCTTTAATCCCTTCATTCTTTCTCCTCCTTAATTATTGTTGAGAAAAAATTAATAAGAATAAACTAGAAAAACATTAATAAATATAAAAATACGTCGTATATTTCAAATATAGATTAGCTCCGAAATATATCTTTTATTAGGGACATGAGTGGGTAACAAATGAGAAATGCATTCATTTTGTCTGGCATGGTTTAAACTAGAATTATATAGTCCACATTTAGAATTACTTTTTAAATTTTTGTCACAAAATACTATTTTAATATAATAAAATTTATAATAAGATTAATCTTTTAACTGCTATTATAAAAAGAATATATTATTTTAAAAAGTAAATTAAAAAACTTGTCATTTAAATCATAAAAAATATTTGCTAACAAAATTATAAAATATAATTTATACTGTGCAAGTCCCATTTCTTTTTTTGTGATTTAAGAATTATGTTAAAATAGTTAAAAAAGTAAAAAAGTACTTCTCTTTTCAAACATGCTTTTACTTATAAGAGACAAAATGAGCCAGAGAAATAGAGATAAAATAGATGAAAGAGAATGTAAGGAAAAAGTTATAATGACAGAAAATAGAAATTAATTAGGGTAATATTAATAAAAATGCATTCAATGCTTGAACAACTCCAGAAATGAATCTTTTAAAAGGAATGTTTGAAAATTTGCATCTTATAGAAAGTAGGCATTCACATTTTAAGTTTAATTTTGCAAAATCGAAAAATACATATAAAAAATCAATTTCAAATAGTTTTTGCAAGATTTGATTTGCAATTTGTAAACTAAATAATAAACCAGCAGGTAAAACTGTAAAAGTGCATCTTTAATTTGAACTTTATGCAATGTTTAAACTTGATCCCATAATTTTACAAACTACTTTTTCTTCTTCTTCTTCTTCCATCTCCTCCTTTTTTTTCTTGCCTCTTCTCTCTTTTTTGGTAAATCAAATAATATTAACTTGTTCTTACGCCCCTATTTTGTCACACACAAAAATGAGCTCACAACATAATGTTTACAAAAATTAAAAGAATGAAATTGGTAACATTAGACTACAAAGCCGAATAATTAATTATTTCAATTAAATTTATCTCTTTGGATAATTCTTACTTGTTAGGAAAAAAAAAATGAAAGAGGCCAATTATTATGTGAGTAAAGGAAAACGAAAATATGGAAATCCGGTACATAAAAAAAGGGAATTGCAATGAGGTCCTAAAGAAGTTCTGGTAACAAGTGAAGAGCAGATAATGAGAAGTTTCAATAAGAAATGACAACACATTATTTATTATTGGAACTTAATTAAGTCACTTACTTGAGACCTTACTGCCATTTCCCCTATATAAAAATGCTATAAAAAACAAAGGAAAAATTGCAATCAAGTCTCAATTAACAGACTGGCAACCAAGCCCTTGAAATCATCAAATTTAGTGAAGTCCCAAGGGACCTGTGTGCTATTAATTTCAAACATGAAAACACAATGTTGCACCTATGTTAGTATTGAAAGTTTAGAACATCCAATGATGGTTGATTGCATGTTGCATTTATGATTTATGTTGTTGTATTATTGAGTGTGTGGGAGGGTATGAATTTTTACTGTGAAGATTGTGCTATGTTTTTGTGTGTGTTTGATAAATGAAAAGGATGGAGTTTTATTTGTTTATAACCATTGTTATGCAATTTCAAAACGTGTCATTGTCATTAATGCAGTGCTTTAAAGTTGTTAATGTTAGTCATGTAGTTGTTAATAACAACTTTGTTATGTCGAGTGACAGAAAAGATAGTGAGTAGCCGAGTACATCTGGAAAGCATATATTATGTTTTTAGCATATAGGGGGATAATTTTTAAATAGAGGATAAGATGATTTGCAATATGTTGGGGTAGCGTTAGAAGTAGAACAAAAACCATAAAGGAAGGTACCACGTATGAGGAGTTGAGAACAATTGTAGCATCAATTATGATAATAAAAAAAATTCACAAAATTCACACTGACTTTTGATGCAACAACCTTTGTTGACCTTGTAAATAATGAAGGAGTAAAATATTTTATTAAATCCAATGGAGAAAGTGATCGTGTGTTTGTAGGAGGTGAATGCAGATAACAATACACAACTAATAAGGAATGATGCAAGAAAGTAACAACATTTGTAAATTGTATTTGCCTTTTAAACTATTATTTTCTATAGTCACTTATTGTCGTGTAAGTTGTTATTGGATATTCTAAACTTGTCATTGGTTGCTCTAAACTAGTCACTACTAACAAAGGGGCAAAATTGTACTTTCATGTTTAGAATTAATAGCATCTAGGTCTCTTGAGACTTCACTACAATTTGATGATTTCAAGGGACCTAGTTTCTATTAAGTCTATTAATTGAGACTTGGTTGCAATTTTCCCAAAAAAAAAAAGGAAAAATGGAAATTGGTAAAATTAAAAAAAGGGAAAATCCCTTAAAAAGAACTTCAAAAATGTGAAATGAAAAATAGGTGTTAGTGCCTGATAGGTCCTTCTGAAAATTAAAATGAAATTACAAATATGACCTTTGATGTTAAATGAAAAGAAATAAGTGAGAAAGGAAATGATGGCACGAAAGAGGGCAGCAAGAGAGGGAAAGTCAGAGCTGGGGCTGTCCAAAGGACGTGATTTTTTACTCCACAATGTTCTTCCCTTGCCAAGTCGATCCTTTGCATGATTTTTTTTCATTTTCATTTGGGTGGGAGATGTTTTTCGCAGCTAGGTATTTGGGTTGGAGGGGGGTGAATGTTGATGATGGGTTTGATAACAAAAAATGCTGATGATGGGTGAAGATGGGAGGAGGTTGCGATGGTACATGTGGTGAGTTTGAGGTTTGAGGGTGAAGAGAAAAAAGAGGGTGAATTTTATAGAAAATCAGTTATCTGAAGTTAAGAAACCCTAATGCGAATTCGTGAAATATTGCAGTTGGCATTCAGTTTTGTTTTTTTGAACTAATGGACTAGAAAAGTTGGTGAACTGATACTTTGCTGATCTATTTGTTTCAGGGCACTTAACATAATGGATGGAAATATTGGGTCAAGTTGTGCAAAGGGGTTGTTTTGTTATTTTCATGTAGGGGAAATTTGAAGCTAATAATGAAAGTGAAGTTAAATATATTGGAGTTAGTGTGAAGGTAAAAATGATAAAAGATGGGATAAAACTCAAAGATTTAGGGAAATCGTATCAAGATGAACAGGTCGTGAGGGGAGTAGTTGTGACATTACTATGAGGCCTAGCTAATATTTTGGTGTATATGTACTTTGGTCTTAGCCTACTGTGTTTTTTTGGTTGAATGGATTGGTAGATGGGGAGTCTATTTTGAAAGTAATATATAAGGTGATGTCAGTGACTAAGGAACATTAAGAGGAACCACTATCTTAATGTTCACTTGTCATTGAAAATAATATAACAATCTTACTACTTGCTGGTTTTGGGGTATTGTCATGACCTTAATATATGGGGTGGGAGAACAACGATATTGTCCACTTGTCATTGAATATGATAATACAATTATACTTTCATGGCCTGCTAGTCTTTAGATAAAAAAAGTTGTGAAAATACTTAAGCAACTTGTGAAATTCTTGTTGGAACTTACGAAAACGTAATCATAAATTGACAAACACTTATCTGAACTTGGGAAAACTAGTTTAAGGTCTGGGGAATTGGGATTGCAAGTTGAGAAAGTAGTGAAGCAACTTGTGAACTTCTTATTAGAACTTGGAAAAAGCTAATCCTAAATTGACAAACACTTATCATAATTTGGGATAACCAGTTTAATATGTAGGGAATTTGGATTGCAAGTTGAAAATTAATGAAGTAACTTGTGAACTTCTTATCAAAACTTGGGAAAATCTAATCCTAAATTGACAAACGCTTATCTGAATTTGGGAATACCAATTTAATAATGTGTGGGGAATTTGGATTGCAAGTTTAAAATTAGTGAAGCAACCTATGAAATTTTTATCGGAACTTGCAAAAATATAATCCTAAATTAACAAATGCTTATTTGAATTTCGGAAAAGTAGTTTAATGTTTGGGGAATATGGATTGCAAGTTTAATTAGTGAAGCAACTTGTGAAATTCTTATCAAAACTTGGGAAAATCTAATCCTAAATTGACAAATGCTTATCTAAACTTTAGAAAACCTATTTAATGTCCGGGGAATTTGGATTCCAAGTTGAGAAATTAGTGAAGCATCCTATGAAATTTTTCTTAGAACTTGCGAAAATCTAATCCTAAATGGACAAACACTTATATGAATTTGCAAGTAGTGAAAATATTGAAGGAACCTGTGAAATTATTATGACAATTTGCGAAAACCAAATCCTTATTTGACAAATGTTTATCAAAACTTGGGAAATGCATCTCAGATGTTCAAAAATCACTAGTTTTGACAATCACAGGCATCCATAAATCTAACCAGCATACAAAAATATGATGCTTCCAACATCATCAGAATACACATAAACATAACAAGTGTTTACATAATAAGGAAGAAAACTTCGCCCTTCACACTTCTCCTAGTAACAACTAGCTAGGACAATCTAACCATGTCTTTTGGTGGTGTTTTTTGGATGCGGTATGAGCTCCAAAGCAATCTCACAACTTGAATTCAGTGGATGATTGACTAACCACCACATTATGTCGCTCCTTAATTGTTTAATATCGTCCTGCAAATAATTCAAACATTAATATGTGCTTACACTTGAAGGAAAATTTTGAAGGAAAAATATTCAGAACTATATATTTTCATTTTCTTAAAAAGAAATTTAAACCCATCAACTTACCCAACTTAAGCCAGACACTAATTTCATTGGAAGTGTTGAACGGACATGCCTTTGTGCATCAACCTAAAATAGGGTAAAGTCCCAACCCAATGTGCACCGGTCCATGCCTTTCCTCCTCCTTAAATTGACGAAACCAACTTTCCAAAAAATTTCCCCTCTCATTTTTTTCTCTCCCCTCCCCTCCCCTTCCCTCAAACCAAACATACCCTAATTGACGAAACCGACTTTCCACCCAGTCTCCTCTCTTAGTGCGACTTCTCACGATGGCAATTTCCGTCCTCAATAACTAACAACTCGAGAAATGAGAGTGTCCACTGTCCAGTAATGAGGACCTTTTTTTGTAAAGGGAGAGCCTAATATAACGCCTCCTGCTCTATTCTATTTTTTATAAAGTCCAAATGTTTAATTATTATTATTTTTAATTTGAAAAAGACGGTCGAGAGGCTCGAAAGCACATAAGGTGTTTGTCCCTTATGTGCTTCTTATATGCTTGTCCCTCTAATAAAAGGGACAAACACATTTTATTTTATTTATTTTATATATTAAAATTAAAATTATATGTTACTTTCTGATTTTTTTTTATATCTAGTATATCAAATAATTCAGAAACCAACATATAATTTTAACTAAATAAATAAAACATAAAACATAAAAAAATTAAAAAAATAAAATAAAATGTGCTTATCCTCTAATTAGAGAGACAAACACATAAAAAAGTAAACACCTAATGTGAACGGCTTGAGGCTCTAACACTTAGAATATGCATATTTGGATCACCTTTTAATCTTTTCTTAATTTTGAAGCTCTTTTAAGGGATTTTCCTTAAAAAAATCCTTCATTTTCAGATTTCCTTGCTCTTCGTTTGCCCCGGTAACGCTGCTGTAAACCCTAATTTGAACATCCATGTAATGTTTCTTATTCTTCGATTTTCTGCTTCGTTCTTCTGAGAAATTGCGCCTCTTCTATCTCGTAAAGGTAGCTTCTTCATTTTGGATATTGGATCAGTGGTGTCTATTCGAATTTGCATCGCGCTCATGGAATTCTTCTCGAATGCTGAAAGGTAGCCTTTTTAACTTATATTATTGTCATTGTACGCGTTCATCTTCCCTTTTTTCTCTTAATTTTTAATTCCATTTGAGAGGGTATGAATTTTGGATTTCTGCCCACACCTCACTCGGTTCCAACCACCTGAGTGTCGTGGCTTTTTACTTGAGTTACGTTTCGAAGAAAAATGTGAGGGAAATTAGGGTTTCAATTGATGGTTAAATTTAATTTATGTAAGAAAGGATATTCCTAGGGGAGGAGTTTGACATGTGTTACTAGGTACGAGGTATTGATTTCTTTTTGGTACAATGAGACGGTGAATTTGAGCTGCTTTGTGGGCTAGTTAAATTCTTTGAATGTTGGTCATACACAACGATAGGGGATTTTTTCAAATATTCATTATTAGCTTCACATCCTTTCTCCAACAAGCTCTGTTGCCGACGATGGGTTAATAAGGGAAATAATGAATAATAGTTAAAAATATGACTGAAAAATGGTTAAGAAGAGTACATTCAATTTTTTTTGGTGTGTTTCTATGTAGTATAGGAAAGAAAAAATGGTTAGGAAGAGTACATCCAATTTTTTCCTTCTGTCTTGTTTTATACCTTGTAACAAATCCCTCATGTTATCATGGGCTGATATGACCTATCAAATAAGGATAATAGCCAGTTTGTCAGGCTTTCTAATTATTAGCAGCCTCTGATATTTGCTTTCCATATTATTAGTTTGAAAAGAAAGTCTCATTAGAGTTCAATTTTTTTGTGGAAGTAAAATGATCTTCTTCTTTAGCTTTCTTGCGGCTTTTATATGAACTAAAGTATTATAGTAATGGATTTTAGATTTTATTTTTCATCTCTTTTTCCCTGTCAGTTTCATGTAGATATTGTTTTTTGACGAGTAATAAAGTAATGGTATTCTGGAGCAATTTATTTAATCTACTAAAGACATAAGCTTCAATGGTCGCCTCTTGGCAGCTATGCATTTGTTACCTTTGGGGATGGAAGAAATTGTTGTATAAATGTGGCTTGGATAAGATGGTTTATATAGTGTATTCACTTTTTGTCTTAACATGTTAGTAATTTAGTATGGCTATATGCAATGAAATCTTTAGGTCCTGTTGTAACCATTTATGAATAAATTAATTACGCCATTCATATGGTTTTTCTTTCTCTTCTGGGAAGATTCAGAGGCTCTAATACTTAATTTAGAGTTTTCTCCAGTATTTTGTTTGGTATGGCAATGCTGTATGATGAAGTGATGGAGTTCTGAGAAATGTTATGCGCTGAGCTGTCATTTCTGGTCTGGAACTTTTTCTTAATAAGTAATAATATTATCACTTTATTTTCCTTCTTGTTAACCCTTATCTAGTATGCTTATCTATTAGCAATGAATTCTTTAAATTGGGGAAGGAAGATGTCGCAAGTGATATGCCAAGTTTTTTCCTTAAGTAATGAACAACATTAATTGTAACTTAAGTTTATGTGAAGAGCTCAAATTATGCTTCTCTTAAATTATGTTAATGTTAGACATACTTCATGCCTGAAATCTTTTGTAATGTTGAGACTTGAGAGTGTTTGATGTGGACATCAAATGGGAACCGATAATAATTGCTTTAAGAGATCATATTTGGATGGTCATGTAAATAGGAGGACTGCCAATTTCTTCTACTAAAATTGGCTGTCTGAGAACTGACCATGTATGAACTTGATATTTTCCAAATTACCTTGAACTCTTGATGGTGAGAAAATTCTTGAAGTCAGTCAGCTATAATGTTATATCCAGATGTCTGTTTATAAGAGAAGATACTGATAAAGAAATGTGAGGGATTGTATGCTAGCATTTCATTTAACTGACATCATTAGGATATTTTCGTTTTTTTTTGCTGCTTATGAATTGTGTCTCACCAATGAAATCAATGGACAGGGAAGCAAATTGAGTCATTTATGAACTCATGGCTGGGTTTTTGCCTGGTGATGTCCCTCCTAATGGAAGACACCCTGAGATGTCAGAGGACGGCCCTGGTTGGTATGTTACGAGGAAGGAGATTGAAGAAAATTCACCATCTAAACGAGATGGTATAGATTGGAAGAGAGAGACCCACTATCGCAAATCATACTGCACATTCCTACAAGATTTAGGCATGAGACTTAAAGTGTGAGCTTTTTGATATTTTAAAACAATATTTAGGTGTCTATCTCAAATGCATGGGGGTACTTTCGTGTTAGTTTATAATTTATATTTATAATGCCTCATGGTATCTTTCTGTTCTCTTTTAGTCAACTAAGGTATTGGTAGTGGCACAAACTTGTTTAATTGGTTGAAAAAGATTTTGTTGATAAGAATTGGAAAAAAATGATTTACTGTTAGAAACTTAGAATATTAGGAAATAAATCAGAATCCCTTGATTGTTGCTCCTTGTTTTTAGGATCTTAATTATAGGAACTTTATTATTTGATTTCCTAGTCTTATTTGTAATCCCTAATTTTCCTCCTTATTTCTCTTCATTAGCCTATATACTGTAACCTCATTTCATCTGAATAATATCACAAAGTGAGTGTTTATGCCTCTATCTAATATGGTATCAGAGCTTTGGCTATTGATCCAGTGCTAGAAACAGAAGCTCAAACAGTGAGGGGGGGGATCCGGTAAGGGCGGCGAGTGTGCACAGGAAGGACCAAAAACCGCTGATCAACGGATCCCAGAGAGGTGAAGGTGATCAGAGAAGCGTGTGGCCCCCACGTGCCACCATAGTACCGCCACGTGAGTGTCATCTTCCACAACGTTTTCCGGAAACCCTCTTTCCAAAACCATGGATTCGTCCGAATTTCCTTCAATTTTCGGCTCTGTCCCTGGAAATTCAACCAAAACCGGGGCCACTCCAACAACGCTCATGTCCGGTACAAATTCTCAAATGTAAAACTCATCTTCTTCCTCCAATTCCTCCACTACCAGCAGTACAGTAATGGCACCAGAATTCTCTGAAAGTCAGATTATGGCCATTAACCATAGGTTCAATGGAAGAAATTATCTCCAGTGGTCCCAAAATGTGTTGAGGTATATTCGTGGCAAGTGAAAGGAGAAATATATTAATGGAGCAGCACCTCAACCAGCCCCAAATGTCCCAAATTTCGATACATGATTTGCTGAAAATAACCAAGTTATGACTTGGTTATGTAATTCTGACTGTTGATATCAGTAAAGGCTATCTTCTGGCAAACACTTCAAAAGAAATCTGGGATGCGGCTAGAAGAACCTACTCTTTTCTTGATAACACTACTACCTTAATCCACTTGAAATGACAACTCCGAGATTTGAGACAAGGTAACATGATAGTGAATGATTATTATAATGCCTTGCTGAAACTCTGGCAACAACAAGACCTGTTTGAAGTGCACCCATAGAAGAATGTCGAGGACGCTCAATTAGAAGGAAGATAGTGGAAGAAGGAAGAGTATATGACTTTCTTCTTGGACTCAAATGATTCCTTTGAGGAGATAAGGGGCAAAATCATGGGGTTAAATCCCTTACCACATTTGTTTGATGTAGTTAACCATGTGCAGTTCGAAGAAAGCAGAAAACTCTTGAATAAAGCAGCTTAATTCAAATTGAGAGTTCGGCTCTTCAGCAAAAGGACCACAAGATGAACGAAGACCGATACAGAAGACACACGGGAAGCTAATATGCTTAACCCACACACGTCGAGACATTAGCTATGCAGTTGGAATAGTAAGTCAGTTCATACACTAGCCACATGGAGGCTATATACAGAATCTTGAGATATTTGAAACTTAATCATGTAAGAGGAATCTTCTTTAAGAAAGGCACTGCCAGAAATATTACAATCTGCACTGATGCAGATCATGCAAGAGATAGGGAGAACATGAGGTCAACCTCAAGATACTGCACATGTTTCGGGAAATCTGGTTACGTGGAGAAGCAAGAAACAGATTGTGGTTTCAAGAAACACTGCAGAAGCAGAGCTAAGAGCTGTTAACTAAGGAGTGTAGGAGTGTGTGAAGGACTCTAATTATCAGATTATTGATGGAATTGGGAATTCCATATGAGGGACCTATGCAACTTTGGTGTGACAATGAGGCCAGCATCGAAATGATGAAGAATCTTGTTTATCATGATCGAATGAAACATATTGAGATAGACATGCACTTTATTAAAAAAAAAGGTTGAAGCAGACATTATGAATTTGTCCTACATACGATCTGTAGATCAGATTGTAGACATAATGACCAAACCACTAGGTAGAGCCAAGTTTGAAGGGTTTTGATGCAAGCTGGGAATGATTGACATATATTTTCCAGCTTGAGGGGGAGTGTTAGAATATTAGGAACCAAATCGAGATCCCTTGATTGTTGCTCCTTGATATTAGGATCTTGATTATAGAAACTTTATTATTTGATTTATTAGTCTTATTTGTAATCCTTAATTTTCCTCCTCTTATTTCTCTTCATTAGCCTATATATTTGAACCTCATTTCATCTGAATAATTTCACAAAGTGAGTGTTTATGCCTCTGTCCAAGATTTACAACTGTGGAAAACATATGGCTATTTAATTACCCATCAAGCCATATTTTTTTCTACTTGGCAGAAGTTACGTTGCTCTGATTTAACTGTTGCTTTTTCTCTCTAACCTAATAATTAGAAAGAGTGCGGCAATACCCTGTTCTTTTTGGAGCTAGCTAGTTTGTCCACTGCACCACTGATTAGTGGTTTAGGGGGACACCATTGTTTGAAGTGAATTTAGAGGGATTGAATCGTTTTTATGAGCCTACTAAATGGACCAAAAGTCCAATTTAAGCCTTTATTATTATGATGGTGATATGTAAAATGTAAAGAATATATTAGTTAGTTTAGTTAAGGAGTTAGTTGTATTAGTTAGTTAGTTATGAGGGTTAGTTAGTTAGTTGTTAGTCATCGATGGGTTTTGAGGGGTTGCCTATATAAGGCATATGACTCTTCATTGTATGCTATGCTTTTATGTTGAATGATGATTCATGTTGAATGATGATTCATGATGAATGAAGATGCACAGTGATGTGATTCTGTGTATTCTCCCCCTCCTCCTCTCTTCTCTTCCCAAATCCTCTATATTTCTACAACTTCTCTATCAGTGGTATCAGAGCGAGTCATCCTCGGCTCCCCCGCTGTGATCTCTGTAAATTCTTGAATTAGTTCAGAGCCTTTCTCCTCTCTCACGGCTCAGTTCTGATCAGGAAATAACCAATCGACTAAGTGCAAGGTGAATCTGGCGGAGTCATGACCCTAATGGTTCAGTTGGCATCTAAGTCAACCAAAAACTCCAAAAAGAAGCATCAAGATACTCAACCAAGAAACTGAAAAAACAGAGTTACACCCAATGTTGTCAAAATCGAGTTTCTACGTAGACACGGAAGGAGGTGGTAGAAACGTAAATCGTAAAAACGACACGAAACGTAAAGTTTCTACTTTCTACTACTTAAAGTCAGAGCTCAAAATTTTATATATATATATATATACATGGGAAAAAAAAACATAAATCACTACTCAAAATTTATTGAACAACTTCATATTTAAAAAATATAAGTCATATAACTATATAAAACATTAAAAAAATTTATGTTAAAAAAACTTACGTTTATAGCTATGGAAATACGTTAAAAACTATATATAACTATTCAGTTTTCACTCTCTAGTAATCCCGAGTCTAAGATGCACGATGGAAATAGGGTTTTCAACTTTTCATCATTTTTTCGGGGAAAAAAATAACTTTTCATCCTTTCTTTTTGTTAAAGTAAAAAAGGTAAAAACGTAAGTTTTACGGTTTAAGTGTTTGAACGAGTTTCTACGGTTTACGCTCGTAACAGTTTTTACTTGCGTTTTAGTACGTATGACCCTAGTAAAAACGTAAAAACGTAAGTTTTTAAGTGTTTACACTAGTTTTTGACAACACTGGTTACACCAGTCTTGAATCAAGCCTAGCCATTCTTCTTTCCTCACGGTTTGGACTTGCCTTCAAGATACTCAAAAAGAAAAATCACGAAGACTCAAGAATTTCAGTCGAGTCACCAAAAATAACAATGATTGATTCTGGACTCTGCATGTTGGGGTTCTAACGAAAATATGGGTTCAATTCATTGAGTTCGCTGAGTTCGTGGTTTTGAGCTCTAATCGTTGTGATTCTGACTCTGAGTATTGGCATCATGGGAATCCTGGTTTGCGTTGCACGAGTTGGGTTCTTCAAATCAAGTGTTCTGCATCGTCGACTACTTCTGGTTTGTTTCACCTTGACTCGTCGTATTTCTGGAAGTGATCTGCCACGTCGATTAATTCTGGGTACCACTCGTCCTCGTTTGAAATCATCTGCTCATAGGATTTTGATCGTCAGGTTCTGGGTTTTTCTCCTCTAACCGCGTCGACTGACTATGGGTTCTTCACTGCTGATTTCGTCGCACGATTCTGGTAGCAATCTGAAATTGCCTGTTCGACGGGTTCTGGAATTCTGTTTGTCAGGTTCTGGAGCTACACGGACTTGTGGACCCGAACCGAGATTGCAGATGAGCGAATGGTCAAAATCGTGTTTCTTGGTGAGATTAGTGATCTGATTTGTGTGTAAAAAAAGGGACTTTTCTTCTTGTTGATATGGGACAACAGCTGAAGGAGAAAGGAAAAAAGAAAGAAAAAAAAAATTCCTCTTCTTGTTGGTATGGGACAACGGCTGAAGGAAACCAAGAAAATCAATGGTGTGTTCTTTGAGAAACGGCTAACCGGAGAGGGCTACCTACGAAGGGTTCTGACCGGAGGAGCTGACCGGGGCGGCAAGAGGTTGAGTAAAGCGCCGCGTAAAGTATCGTGGAGTGAAGTCGTCGGAAAGTGGGCTTTCGAAGAAGATGTTTTTGATTGATTCAAATTTGTATTTTTGAGTTTTGTAATTTTTGTTCTTTAGGTTTGTGTTTTGTTGTTTCACATCCTTGAGGGCAAGGATGTTTTTGGGAAGGGGGTATTGATATGTAAGATGTAAAGAATATATTAGTTAGTTTAGTTAAGGAGTTAGTTGTATTAGTTAGTTAGTTATGAGGGTTAGTTAGTTGTTAGTCATCAATGGGTTTTGAGGGGTTGCCTATATAAGGCATATGACTCTTCATTGTATGCTATGCTTTTATGTTGAATGATGATGATGATTCATGATGAATGAAGATGCACAGTGATGTGATTCTGTGTATTCTCCCCCTCCTCCTCTCTTCTCTTCCCAAATCCTCTATATTTCTACAACTTCTCTATCAGATGGTGGGGCTACGTCAGCAATGTTTTATTCCCTGTGGGAGCTGTTGAGAGCTGATGTATTGCATGTCCAAAATTATCTGTTATTCTGTATGTGTCTGTTGCCAGTAAATTAGCTGAGATATGTCATGTTTATTGCTAATCTAGCAAAAAATAATTAAATACTCCCTCCGTCCCTAAGTATAGGAGCAAATTACCAGAATTTGGGGAGATTAAGGAAGGAAGTTAAATTAGTTAATTATTTGTATTTTCCAAAAATACCCATCTGAAAATTAAAAAAGAGATTAGAGCAATTATGCACAGTGGAGTATTTTTTTTTGGTCGGAACACAGTGGAGTATTGCGATATCAATTTCTGGAAAATGAACATTGAACATTAAATCAAAAAGTCTTGCGATTGAATATATAGGTGTATAAAGTATAAAATTATATACTTATGCATAGTGGAAAATGAACATTGAACATTAAATAAAAAATGATACTATTTTTATATGACATTAATGAGTTGCAAACATTATTTACTTTATAAAATATATAGGTGTATTATTAAATTATTATTGTCTTTAATTATTATTGAGAAAGTATAAATAGGGGTATTATAGGAAAAAAATGACAAAAGTTAAAACTTGCTCTTATAATTAGGACCAAAACCAACTCTAAAATTTGCTCTTATAATTAGGGACGGAGGGAGTAGTAATGAAGATCTGTAACGTAGTTTATCTTGATATTGATCACTAGATTTGATCTTGATTTTATTTTGATGCAGACCTCAGGTAACCATTGCTACGGCAATAATTTTTTGTCATCGATTCTTCCTTCGTCATTCCCTTGCAAGGAACGATAGGAGGGTGAGTCTGAATTTTGTTTTAGTAACTTAATGTGGTAATTGTTATATCTGTGTGAATTCTTTAAGTAAACATCTCTTATTTTGGTGTAACTAGATACATTTTGCCATGTCAACAAAAATAGCAAGAATAGGTATGGAGTCCAATGAAATGTGTCAAGAAAGATTGTAAGAGTAAAAGAATTGTATGAAGCCCAATGAAACGTGTGAAGAAAAATCATAAGAATAAAGAAACATTGTGAGATTTGAGAGCAGCCACAGCCCACAAGTTTCATGATTCATGAATAGTGTTGTTCCTTATATTCAATATCATACATTGATTAAATTAGTGCAGTTAGGAGATACATTGATTGGCAGGTTTAGCATCATAGAGACACCCTTCAGCAGAGTCGATCAATTTGCTTATAGAACCTTGTGTTTTGTGAAATCTACATGATAATCAATCTACCCTTAAAATCATTGGCATGCTAAAAAAAATTCTCTTTGCATCCATATATTTTTAGGTAATATTGCTTTAAGTTTTCCATAGCAAACTTATGTTGTCCTAACATGAGAATACACACACACACACACACACACACACACACATCAAAGCAAGCAAAAGCATTAAGGGCCCGTTTGGTATGTTGGAAGAGATTTTGATGGAAATGGATGTGGAAGTGGAGATGGATATGGGGTTTAAAAACATGTGTGGCATGATTATAGAAATCATATATAATTTTTAATTATTGAACAGAACAGAGATATTACTGTTGTGTTTATTGAACTGGGGAGAAGAGTGATATACTATTTGGCTAGAGTTTGTATATAGCCAAGAGAGACTAATCTAGGGTAAGTCTAGGTTAAATCTAATTCCCATAAAATAAAAGAAAATGTTGAAATGATATAACAACAGGAAATGCAATAATAATCATAGCAAAACAGATAGGATAAGTAATCGTAGTAGGACAAATGGGATAAGTGATGGGATAAGTGAAACACATTGGAGTGGGCCTGGGCATCCGGGCTTCCAACATTATTATATTGTATATATTTATATATTCAACATAAGGAATGAACAGTATACCTTGCACCACAAAAAATAAAAATCCCACCTGATGGCATGATACAAGTGAAGGGAATTCAATAAATCCTTTAGTAGTTGTTTTCTAGCTGTTGAAATGAAAGTCGAGGCAGATATCCTATTAGTTCAATGAGTCTGATTTGCTCCTAATCAGTATGAGACACAAGTTTCATCTTTATATTTGGCCCTAAACAAATTCATACTTATTGCATTTAGGGATTTAATAGCATAAGGAGGTTTGATTTATTTACATGATACATTGAGGAAGTTTTTTTTTTTTTTGTTCTTTCATTTTCCAACATTGTTAGTGGTCATTGACTTTTGATCTGTGGCCTGGTGGCTATATACTGTATCTCTTTAAGACATGGGAGTCTTTATGTTGTCGGTTTGAACCATTAAGTGTGCCTAAAGGATTCCTTCTCTCAAAGGTCTAGGTGAAGTATCTTACGGGGCAATCTTTAATCATGTTAGGGGACAACAAAGATAATGCTCTTTACTCTATCAAATTCTTAATGATCATATTCATGAACGAGTTGGATTGGCATCTATTGAGGAGAAAACAGTAGAAAATAGTTTAAGATGGTTTGGACATGTTTAAAGAAAGCCATTGGATGTGCCGATAAGGAGGGTTGGTCAAGTAGTATTAAGTCATCTAAAAAGAGGCAAAGGTAAAGGAAGACCGAAGCAATCAAGCAAATACTCAATGAGGTTATAGAGCGAGATCTTTTGGTTAATAATTTATCCAAAGATCTGGTTTACAATAGAACACAATGGTGTTATGCGTTTCATGTATCTGACCCAACTTAATGGAATAAGGCTTTGTTTTTGCTGCTACTGCTATCTATTCTTCATGTTGAGGTTGATGGTGGGCAATATGTGAATGATGTAGTAAACTTGTGCTTGGACTTTTGTGCTTGTTTGGTGTATTTAGCTATCTCAATTATAGTCATACTATGATGGAAAAAAAAAATCTTTTCATGATTTGATGTTTATAACCTGTTAAGATATTTCTATGCTTTATTAGTATTTCTTAGAAATTTGGTGTGTTTGGACTGTTTTAATATTTCTATTTATGCTCACGTGTCTTGTTCGTGTGCATGCACACATATATTGAACGTTAGTAGCATGTAAGGTTGTAACTGACTCATGAGATTTAATCCAGTAGGACTTGAGTGGGTTGACTGTAATTTGTATTAAAGTTGCTTGTATGTCACAGATGATATTTTGTAAAGGTCTGGTTCTTGTATGTTGGGCTCTATTTTTGTATTAAAAAAATTACCTTGCCACTTGTTTGAGCTCTTGGTGGGTTACTTAGATTATTGATAACTGCTAACCGAGAAAAAGATTACTAATCTTATGTTCTAGCTCTCGAATGAGTTTCAAACAATCCATTGTCTGGTTTCCACTGTTTGCAATTAAAGTTTTCCGTTGGTGTTTTTTTTTCTTATCTAAAAATTCTGCATCAAAGATCACCTTGTTCTCTTAATCTCTTCAACTCCTGCTCTATGCCCCCACCCTGCACTTCTTTTACCTGGAACTTTATGAGTTCTTTCTCATATTCATTCTTGTGTTATTATTATGTCTGTGTACTTAGTCATAATAATCTTTGTTATTCTTCATGCTATTTCATGTTTATGCATTCGTGGTTTGAGGTAAAATAGTATAATACATGAGAGATAATATTTATTGGAATGATGATGCTAATTATTAATGTGTTCTACAGATCATTGCAACAGTGTGCATGTTTCTCGCTGGGAAGGTTGAAGAAACTCCTCGCCCTTTGAAAGATGTAATTATTGTCTCGTATGAAATTATAAACAAGGACCCTGTAGCTGCTCAAACAATCAAACAAAAGGTATTAGCTTGGAGTCCCTTAAGTCTGCCTTGTGCTTTTGTATTAGGGTATGTTTGGTTTGAGGGAAGGGGAGGGGAGGGGAGAGAAAAAAAAGGAGGGGAGGGATTTTTTTTTTTTCAAAATTGAGTGTAGTGGAGCCCACAAGTTTTCCCCTCCCCTTCCCTCAAACCAAACATACCCTTAGGCAATCTCTTGTTTTATTATTGAATTGCTATTTCAAAATTATTTGTTCAGGTAAATTTGTTTGAATTAACTACCTATCTCTTTTTGCTAATTATTGTATGCTCTTATCTTGTACTTCAATTTTCAAATGAGGGGCCCAAATGATGAGCTTAGTACCTCCCAGAGTAGGCTGATGGAAGCATCAGTTTTGATGTGCAAGTTAGAACTAAAAATTGAAATGGCTGGATTTGTCTTTGTTCTCTATCATATACTTCTCATTTTAGTTTCCTGGTTATTGCTTCCAAATTTATTCTGATTTGTTTTTCTCGTTCCAGTGATGTGGCTCTATTTATTATTATTTTTTCTCTTATGCAATTTCTCTATACTTCCAATTATGGTGCAGGAGGTATATGAACAGCAGAAAGAATTAATCTTAGCTGGAGAGAGGGTTGTTCTTCAAACTCTTGGTTTCGATTTTAATCTGCACCATCCTTATAAACCTCTTGTTGAGGCTATTAAAAAGTTTAAAGTTGCTCAAAATGCCCTTGCTCAAGTTGCGTGGAATTTTGTTAATGATGGGTATGTAGATTACTCCATCTTTGTTATGCTCAATAGCCTTTCATTTTCCTTTCCTGAAATTAGGATGGGTATGCAGACTTCGGACATGTCTTTGCCTGCAATTCCAGCCCCATCATATTGCAGCAGGAGCTATTTTCCTTGCTGCCAAGTTCCTTAAGGTGAAGCTCCCATCAGATGGGGAGAAGGTCTGGTGGCAAGAGTTTGATGTTACCCCTCGGCAATTGGAGGGTCGGTGCCCTTTTTTTAAGTATTAGTGGCTAAAGAAATGAAAAACAGTACTACTACCCATTCTCTATCTTTCTTTGGCCTCTTTTCTTATGTTCTGTTGCTTGTCTCTCTTCTCTTGCTTGTGGTTTTATTCAAGGGAGAATTTTAATGCTCAATTAGAGGGCTTGGATAAGTTTGCCTGTAAAAAAGCACAGTTTGTTTGCAACAGAATCATATTGCCATCAATTTAATAGTTGATGGCATTTTATTGTTTATGCATTTTTTTAATCATGAAAGATCCAATTGTGTTGATTTTCTTTTTGCAGAAGTTAGTAATCAAATGTTGGAGCTATATGAACAAAACCGAGTGCCACTTTCAAATGACATTGAAGGTGCTCCAGGAAGTGGGGCTGCTAATCGGGCTGCTGTGAAGGTTGCTGCTAGCAATGATGAAAATACAACCATAAACAGTAATTCGGTTACTGGAGCTACGAGTTCAAAACTTGAAACCTCAAAGCCTGGAGCTTCTAAGACAGTGTTCAAGTCATCTGCTAATAATGTTGGGCATCCAGTGCCGAACTATGGTAGAAGTACTGATTATGGGGGCACAGAAATGGAATCCAGGGTAGATGAAGCCAAGGGTAATCATCTTCTCGAGGGTGAAGCCCTGCCACACAAGGAAAACTTGCAGAGAGCTCAAGACAAGCCAAAGTCTCAATCAGGTTATGTAGAAGAGCAAGATAGCAATGTTGGGAGAAGTGAAATGAAGGAGGCTGCTGAGTTGATTGTTAAACATGCCAACAGAGATCCTGATCACAGAGATAGTACATTGGGGCGGCCACCTCAGGAAACTATAAAAAATATTGACAGAGAAAAGGTAAAGGCTGCGCTAGAGAAACGTAGGAAAGCATCTGGCCATATAACAAAGAAAACAGAGGTTATGGATGATGACGATCTGATTGAGAGGGAACTGGAGGATGGAATTGAACTGGCTGCTCAGAGTGAAAAGGACAAGCAGGATAGGAGGCAGAATTGGTCTAAGCCCTCAGATAGATCAGATTATGGGAATATGCTGCATGGAAAGCGCCAAGATCATGTAGACAAGCATCTCGGGGTAAAGAGCCTGCCATCATCTGAACCTGATCTAAGTAACGTTGAAGAAGGGGAGGTATCGGCACTGGATGCCATTGGCCCTGGACTTCATTCACCCAAGTCAGGCAGCCGCAAGAGAAAAGCTGGGAGCTCACCTGACAGGGATTTGTAGGGGAGGCCTCATAAATATGGAAGATCAAACAGCCAGTTTGGTCATTCTGAGAGGGACAACAAAAGGCATTTACAGGAAAAGCGCGCTTGAGGTACATTTAAGTGTTGCTTAGCATGCATCAGTTGTAGTTGTACTGAAATGAAATAATCTCTTGGTGCTAGAAATTCACTTTAGTGACTAGACTACAAAACTCCTTCAACTTGGTTGGTTGGACCATCTGTGGTCTTGTTCTATTCTTTTACATATTCCTCTCTTATGGGTGGATGAGAAATTTTGTATAGTGAGGTATATATGGATTGAAGATGGACTTGAAGAGGAAGGCCATTTTTTTCAATATTTTTGTGGATTATTTCTGTGAAATGATAGTCACCCCGACGGTGACGACGATGATGATAAAGGTACTTTCAAGTAGGCTTGAATTGAGGTATGTGGTTGCCTGCTGATTTACTGGATCTTTGTCTTCTGTCTTTCTGTGTTCACCTAAAGGTGGTCCGGGTGAAGTTAGTGGTGGAGGGATGGGAATTCTCAAATATTATTCTTATCCCAGTAGTTTGATAGTTTCTCCAAATGAATCACTTGGCTGTATGACCTTATGGAGCAAGCCAGGTCAACTATGTCTAGTGTTGCAAATTGTGATTAATATGAATGGACCCGTATCAGAATTTGCATACTTTGATGGCAGGATTGTGGAATTAATTCATGCTTGCAATGGATGCTATGGTTTATGATTGCCTTGTCGGGCATTCCATCTAGGTTTTGATATATTATTGATAAAGCAGTTTTTCTTTAATACTGAAGGCTCCAAGTAAGAAATAACCACCAAAAAGTCCATGGGTTTTATTTTTTTTGGGAAATTACTAAAGTCTCGAGCGAGATAAATAATGACCAAAAAGTCCCATAAATCTTTTTAAAAAAAGTGAGTCCCAAAGTACTTGAATGTGAGAGATTCTATATGAGCTATTACCAAATTGCCCTTGTTGATTTTAAAGAAAAACTTAAGCAAAGATTAGAGTGATCAATTCGCGCTTCCTAAACACAATCGCGGCCTCCATAAACTCCCTTATATTGGTTAGCCTCCTTCTAATCTATTGTCCCATTTTGCCCTCATTTAATCTTATTACTTTAATTTTGATCCCTTTTTTATTCAATTTACTTCTTTCTATTTTTCCCTCTATTGCTTCTCTGGCTCTGATGCGTTCGCTTCCTGATTACTGCATATATTTTGTGGGATTATACTTGTTATCATACAAGTATTATATGCTTCTTTCGGTTCTAAATATAAGGCATAGTACACTTTTTTTAGGAGAAATTAAAGAAGCTAAATAAGTTACATAATTATATTATATGTCGTATATCATTAGATTATATATCAGTTTGTATGTTAGGCAATATGATTTGAAGAAAAAATGATAAATATAAATAGGATTAAAGTGTAAAAATACACATGATTTTTCAAAAGTGCACCCACCACCAAGTATTTTTTTTGAGTGCGAAAGTGACTATGTGGTTACAAAAGTGGAGCAATTGACCGTTAGTTTGGCTTTTTTGTATTTTTAAGGCTGACAAAGACGGTGATTCAGCTAAATTTCATCTCAGATGGCAATAAAGAACTGGAGAAAATTACAGAAAATGACATAAATATTTTAAAAATTACAGTTTAGCCCTTCTCTCTCCAATTCCCCTTCTCTCTCAATCCCAATTTTACTCATCGGGCCACCATCTCCACCTCCTCATCTTCATTGCCACCTTTCTGTAATTTTCAAAACTATCCAGGCCCTTTTCTGTAATTTTCTCTAGTTTTCCACTGCCAGTTGGAATGAAATTTAGCTGAGTCATCATCCATGTCATCCTTAAATATAAAAAAGTCAAACCAATGGTCAATGAGTATTTTTGCTCCACTTTTATAATCACAGTCACTTTTGTAACAAAAAAAAAAACACTTGATGTTAGGTGCACTTTTGAAAAAACTGCATGTGTATTTTTACACCTTAACCCATATAAATATATTAAAGTAATTTAATTAGCTTTTTAAATATATCGAAAAAAGTTAACTTTGTATTATAAGAGGGAGTAGTATATGGGGCAGGAGGGACTGATGCTTTGGATTGTTGAATGGGAAGCACAGTTATCTTCTTGTGTTTTTGGGTTTGCTCAACAAACAATAACCGCTCTTTTTCTTAGATTGTATTTGCAATGGCCATGAGATGTGTAGGTTTGCTCTTTCGATCGCTCTTAAATTACTATGATGATAGAAAATATTATATGAGAAGGAAAGGATGACAGAATGAACAATAATCTATTTTATCTAGTTCTAATTTACTTGTATATTCAAACTTCATTAATCTAATTAAATTAAGTAAATATGTCTTATATTAAGGATTGAAGGGAGTATTATCATATATATAATTTAAAGTACTACCTCCAGTCTTAATTATAAGACCTAGTTGACTTTTTTCTGAAAAGATTAAGGAAGCTAAATAAGTTACTTAATCATTTCATATGTTGTGTATCATTAGATTATATATTAGTTTATTAGTCAATCTAATTATTTTGAAGAAAAAGGGATAAAGGAGCAAAAATACACATGTGCTTTACCTTCGATGGGGTGGCCAGTGGTGGGGCCCACCGGCGGGGGTTATTTTAGTTTTTTTTAAAACTAAGGGCAAAAGGGTAATTTCACCTAAAACTAAGGGCAAAAGTATAATTTCACCCGCGTTACTGTTCACTTCCATCCAAGTTAACGGTCAACGTCTGGTCAACTAATGGCCCGTGGTATTTTTGCTCCCAAAACGTAACAACGTGTGTACTTTTACTCCAGAAAAAAGCTCGTGGTGTTGGGAGTTATGTGTAAAATTGCTTCTTCACCCAAAACAAAAATCATACGCAATAATTTTCTTCATAGAAACATAATATAGAAATATAGACAAGATAGATAATTCAATTCAATAGGTAAATTTTGCGTTAAGGGGTAAATCTATCGCAAAGTATTTGTGAAGGATTGAGTTTTTTTTTTTTTTTTTTAAATTTCAATGTCACCTCAAAAGTTTAAAAGTGTGGAGATATATATAAGAATGTTGGTTGACCTAAATATTAAATAAACTCAGTCCACCTAGGATGTGATGCCACTCATAAGTCCACCTGCTAGTCCACATCAACATCTTCATCCTTCCATCCAGAAACACCCCCAAAATCTCACCTCCTCCTTCTTCCCTTCATTCTCGCCGGGATCTCACCACTAGGAACGCCGGCACCGTCGTCTGTCGCTAATCCCACCTCCACACGAAAATCATTAACTTCAAAGCCCATCTCTACCTTGCTCTCTCATCACCCCCTCAGCATCTTTGTCCCCTACTATCTCTCTCCTAGTTTGCTCCTTGTTCTATCAAACCCCATTCTTCCTCTTTTGATAAAAAAAAAAAAAAAAACCATACCCATACCCAGAAGTTGCTGAATAGGGTCAATGTCGTGTACAGAATTCTACAATGAATAACAATTGCGGGATCCAAGTGACTTGACTTCAAAATCCCATTTTGCGAGTTTTGCTGAAAGTTAGAAAATAGTTTTTGAATATTCTGAATTGTATTCTAGTATTATTTATATAGAATTTGTATTCAAGAATAATTCCATAAGGAATCCCATAGGGACACTTGTCTTGATGTAATTGGTTACCAATTCTATAAATAGAAACTTACAGGATCAATGTCATTATTCTGACCTGACCTACTTTTCACAAATCCTATCTTGGTATCAGAGCCTCCAAGTCAGAAAAGACATCTCTTCCTGGAAATTCCACCATCCAATCAACCCTATCCCCCACCTCATCCTTGTCTGAAAACCCTAGTCAAATTCCTTCTCATTTCCAGTCAATTTCCTTATCAATTCTGCGGCCTTCCCAATACTCCACAGTGACGATGACAGCTCCCTTGTCCTCTTCTTCATTTTTCTCTCACTCAACTTTCCCTTTCTCTCATTTCCCGTCTTCGACCGCTCCCACCTTTCCATCATCGTTTCCCTTCTCAGCCTCTCCAAGCTCTCTTCATTCCACTCTGCCATCTTCATCGTTCACGACAGCGATTCCCATCTCCACCTGTATGCCTCCGCCGCTCACCTCTCCATCGGGCTATCAATTTTTTGGTCCTCAATCATTTTATGCGGCTGGATTTCCCTCAGGTCTCACTAATCTTCCACCTCAGGTTCAGACTCGATCAACCCCTCTCTTGAGTTCTTTAAATCAAGGAAACCCCGTCAAGTTGGATGGGGATAACTTCTTGACTTGGGCTTCGACGATCATGCCTATCATCAGGGGTCACAGGCTCGACGGTCATGTTCTTGGAACGAAGGCTGTTCCCTCTGAATATATATTTGATTCTAATGAACAGGTGTGTCCCAATCCCCTTTTTGATGACTAGCTAGCCACGGATCAGATACTCCTCGGCTGGTTGTTTGGCACCATGACCGTAGAGATAGCTAGCCAGATGACTCACTGCTCCACCTCAGCAGATTTATGGAAGTCTGTCACTGAGCTTGTTGGAGCAAATATGAAGTCTACAGATACTTTTCTGAAGAGCGAATTTCAATGCATCAGAAAAGGCTTCACTGAAGATACGGGAATACTTGGCCAAAATGAAGTCCTTGTCCGACAATCTCACCCTTGCTGGTTGTCCTCTTTCTCTTCCCGATTTGGTAACTCAGACTTTAGGTGGTCTTGACACTGAGTATACTCCAATAGTGGTAATTCTATCTGAAAAGGACAACCTCTCTTGGTCTGATCTTCAATCAAAACTTTTGACCTTTGAGTCTCGGCTTGAACAGCTCAATACCACAGCTACCACCAATTTATCTTCAGCCTTTGCAAATCTGTCGTTCCATTCTGCTTCTCAAACACCAGCAAATCCCAGTCGTCCTCCAAATTCTGCTCCTCAAGCATGTGGAAGAGGAGGAGGTGGACGCAGAGGCAAGGGTAGACAACAGAATTCCAGTGGTGGTAGGGGTAATAATCAGCAACGAACCGATAGGCCATGGTGTGCTCTCTGTGAAAAGGCAGGACATGAAGTAGCCAACTGCTTCAAGAGGTTCGACAAGAATTTTAAGCCTCCTCGTCAACGTGATAATGCCACTGCCTACATAACCACTCCAGACACCACTGCAGATCCAGCCTGGTATCTAGACACTGGAGCAACTCACCATGTCACAAATGCTTCTGAGCATGTCGGTTCTGAGAATGACTCAAACACAGGTATTCAATCTATCTCAGTAGGTAATGGGGCATCTGTGAATGTTATTGGGACTGGAAATGCCAGATTAGTTTGTGATAAATCTACTGTGACACAAACATTGAAATTGAATGATGTACTTGTTGCACCTAAAATTGCCAAGAAACTTATTAGTGGTTATAAGCTCACCAATGATAATGCTGATCTGTTTGTTGAAATTCACTCTCATGGATGTTTTGTGAAGGACAAGAATCAGCATAGTGTTTTGCTTCAAGGAAAAACAACCAGGGGATCTACTCCAGGGCTCTACCGCATAGATAATCCAGTGATTCCAGCAAAGACCTCTGCTGTTAGTTTTGTCTTAGTTGGAAATAATAGTACTAGGACCAGTCATAGTTTGTCCTCTTTAGCTTCTTGGCATAGTAGACTTGGTCATCCTGGAAAGGATGTTTTACATCGAGTTCTTACTGACAGTAATGTGTCTTTTGATCCTAATGAAGTTTTGAATTTTTGTGACTCTTGTCAATTGGGAAAATCCCATCGTTTACCATTTTCTGCCTCTCAATCACGTGCATCACATGTCTTGGATTTGATTCACACTGATCTTTGGGGGGCCATCTCCAATTAAGACTGTTGGTGGTTATCATTATTATATCAGTTTTCTTGATGATTTTAGTCGGCATACTTGGATTTACCCTCTCAAAACAAAAGGGGAAGCTTTTTCTGCTTTTAAAGTCTTCAAATCCATGGTTGAAAATCTGTTTGAAAGAAAAATTAAGGTCCTCCATAGTGATTGGGGTGGTGAATTTAGGATTTTTCAGTCCTTGCTTGATGAATGTGGTATTATTTTTAGACATTCTTGCCCCCACACCTCAGCTCAAAATGGTAGGGTTGAGAGGAAGCATCGTCACATTGTAGAAACTGGTCTCACTCTTTTAGCACATGCTCATATGCCTACCTTTTATTGGTGGGAAGCTTTTTCAACGGTTGTTTACCTCATAAACAGGATGCCTACCGCGGTTTTACATCATCTCTCACCCTTCGAGGTTTTATTCAAGAAGAAACCATATTACACGGGTGGAAAAAAGGCTTTTAAAACCGGATAAAACAGGTATATTAGGACCGGACCCGCGACAGGTCTTGTTCCAGGCGGTATTAAAAGTCTCCCTATTAAGACCGGACTTGTAACCGGTCTTAAAGAAATTCTTTTAGACCGGACATTTTAAAAATCCGGTCTTAAAAGTGTTTCAAAATAAAATAAAAAAGAAAAAAAAACTCAAATGAAACAACCGGTCCCAAATCACCAGATCTGGCAACATTTTGAATGTCCCTCCGTCATCAACGACGGAGAACCAAGAGAAGATTGGAAGCAACAACAACAAGAAAAACAAAAAAAGATGATTACAAAGTCCAGAAATAAACAAAAATAACAAGAAACAGAAATCATTCACCATGAAAATTGAATTTGAAGTCCAGATCTACCAAAAAATCACAAGCTTAAAGCAACCAAATCTGAGCAGGATCCTCTTGTCGGTGCTAGCAAAGCTTCAAGCAACCAAAATCGAAGTCCAGATCTGAGCAGAAGCGGTCAATGTAGGAAATAAACAGACTTAAGCAAGAAGAGATCTGGGTTTGATTTCAAACCGGATCTATGCGAAGGCGGCGTGGAAGGACCCATAGATCGAAGAGGAAGGAGCCGCCGTCGTCCAGAATCCTCAAAGTAGTACGCTTTCACTGTTGCTGAGGATTGGAGTCGACGCCATCGCAAAACCCTCGAAGCATCTCACTGCCAACGTTGCCAAGGATTTGATTGTGCGACTCTTAGGATGACTTACGAAGATTGCGAGTAGGTTAGAGGAAGAGGATGACATTCTTGCTGAGGATTTGCCCGTGAGGCTCTTGGGACACTCGTTGAATCTATAACTAAGCAAATGTTATATCACCAAGAAGACAAAGCAGACTCATGGACATAAAAGGTTTAGCGAATTTAGTTTTTTTAACACTTTTAAGACCGGTTTTTTGAAACAACCGGTCTTAAAAGTATATTTTTAAGACCGGTTGTTTTAAACAACCGGTCTTAAAAGTGTAAAAAAATAAAAAAAATTTGACCGGTGGCAATTTCGTAAATATATAGAACACTTTTAAGACCGGCTTTTTGAAACAACCGGTCTTAAAAGTGTTCTATATATTTACGAAATTGCCACCGGTCAATTTTATTTTATTTTTTACACTTTTAAGACCGGTTGTTTGAAACAACCGGTCTTAAAAGTGTTCTATATATTTAATTAGTTAGCGTATACGATTATATTCTGTAATTATCTTAATTAAGTTGTTAGAGAGATTTTAGGAATTAAGTTAGCAGATCATGGTTTTTTGAATTTCGTAATTAAATTCCTGATTGTAAGTTGTCAGAGAGATTTTATGAATTAAGTTAGCAGGTCATGATTTTTTGAATTTCGTAATTAAAATCTTGATTGTAATCATCTTAATTAAGATGTTAGAGAGATTTTAGGAATTAAGTTAGCAGATCATGGTTTTATGAATTTCGTAATTATATTCCTGATTGTAATTCCTAGATTATAGGAATTGCCTAGGTTTATTTACTTATTAGCATCTGTATATAATTCCAATTAAGCGAAGGAATAAATCATCGCATTCTTGGACTTGATCAGCGTCTTCTCACAATATTTACGAAATTGCCACCGGTCATACTTTTAAGACCGGATATTTTATAGATTGCCACGGTCATACTTTTAAGACCGGATCTTTTATAGTCCGGTCTTAAAAGTGTTCTATATATTTACGAAAGTGCCACCGGTCATATTTTTAAGACCGTATCTTTTATAATCCGGTCCAAAAAGTTCTTTATATTTACGAAACTGCCACCGGTCATACTTTTAAGACTTGATTCTCTATAATCCGGTCTAAATGAGGCGGTCTTAAAGCCCTTTTTTGCACTAGTGTTATGGTAATTTTAAGATTTTTGGGTGTGCTTGTTTTCCATGTCTCCGCCCTTACAATCAACACAAGCTTCAGTTCCACAGTGTAAAGTGTACCTTTCTTGGGTATAGTGGTTCTCACAAGGGATTTAAGTGCTTGAGCTCCACAGGCCGTATTTACATTTCACGTCATGTTATCTTTAATGAACTTGTCTTTCCATTTGCTAATGGTTTTCTGAACTCTAAGCAGGTTCCTCATCCAGAAATTGTTCATTTTCCTGATGCAACCACTGTTCACTATGATGTTGTCTCTTCTAGGGATATTGAGAATGCTCCTAGACCTGCTTCTATTCCTTGTCTGCTTCCTGTTTCTGCTAGTACACCAATTAGTCAGATTCAGATCAGTTCTGTTCCTGCTGAAACATGTGAACAGATCAGTCCTAGCTCACAGGACAATTCTTCTATTGTGTCACCCATAGAAACACCATTATTGGAATCTCTAAGTTCTTCTAGATCTGCTGACATACAACCTCTTAAGAGCAGGGCTCTATCATCAGAAGAGTCTTTACCGCCAACTTCCACCCTCAATGTTCACCCAATGCAAATCTGGAGTAAGCTTGGGGGTGTCTAAGCCTAAATTCCCCTATATTGGGCTCACTACTGCAGCTGCTGAATATGTGCCACACACAGCAAAGGAAGCTCTTACTTTACCTCTTTGGAAGCAAGCTATGATCGAAGAATTCTCAGCTCTTCAAAGGAACTCAACCTGGGTTCTTGTTCCTCGCTCATTGGCATGCAAAGTAGTTGATAATAAATGGGTGTTCAAACCCATGTTTGATGATGATGGTACATTGGTAAAAAGAAAGGCACGTCTTGTTGCCAAAGGTTTTCAACAAACAGAAGGTATTGACTTCTTTGAGACTTTTAGTCCTGTTATTAAAGCCTCCACCATTCGCATTATTCTCACTATCGCTATTGCCTTTAACTGGGATATCAAGCAACTTGATATAAACAATGCCTTTTTAAATGGTTTTCTTTCTGAACCTGTTTTTATGAGACAACCTGAGGGTTTCATTGATTCTTCTAAACCTGATCATGTGTGAAAGCTTACTAAAGCTCTCTATGGTTTGAAACAAGCCCCACGTGCTTAGTTTGATAGACTCCGCAGTGTCTTACTAGCTTGGGGTTTCACTAACTCTAAGAGTGATATTTCTCTTTTTATCTATTCAGATCAGCATCAGATTCTCATGATTCTGATTTATGTAGATGATATTTTGGTTACTGGAAGTAATTCTCTTAGTCTCAAACGTTTTACTACTCGTTTGCATCACATTTTCTCTCTTAAAGATCTTGGTTCACTCCATTATTTTCTTGGCATTGAAGCTCATAGAGACTCCACTGGTTTGTATTTGACCCAAGGCAAGTATGTGTGTGACTTATTAGAAAGATTTGATATGAGTCATGCATCTCCATGTCCAACTCCAATGACTTCTCATAAGTCTTTATCTGCTCATTCTAGTGATTTACTTGATCATCCTTCTGAATATCGAAGTGTTGTAGGGGCATTACAGTACTTGTGTAACACCAGACCAGACATCAGTTTTAGTGTTGGTAAACTAAGCCAATTTCTCTCCCAGCCAACTACTGAACACTGGAAAGCAATGAAACGAGTTTTGAGGTACCTTAGAGGCACAATTTACTATGGGATTCATGTCAACCCTTCTATTCCGCTCAATGTCATTGCCTATTCAGATGCTGATTGGGCCTCATGCCCTGATGATAGAAGGTCTGTTGGTGGGTATTGTGTTTTCCTTGGTAATTCTTTAGTTACTTGGTCCTCAAAGAAACAACCAGTTGTTTCTCGTTCTTCTTGTGAATCAGAATATCGTTCTTTATCTAATACAACTTCTGAGCTTAGCTGGATCAGATCTCTTCTGTCTGAATTAGGTCTGCAGTTGCAAAGAACTCCAACAATCTGGTGTGACAATACCAGTGCCGCAACCTTAGCTGCAAATCCAGTGCATCACGCGCGAACCAAACACATCGAATTGGATGTTCATTATGTGAGAGACCAGGTTTTGTCAAAAATCCTTCAAGTCTCATATGTTCCAACAGATCTATAAGTTGCTGACTGTTTAACCAAATCACTAAGCCATTCACGTTTCAGTACTCTTAGAGATAAGCTTGGAGTAACTATAGCTCCAAGCAAAATTTCCCAGCAAGAGAAAACTCTTGCAAGAACCAAGAAGGAAAGGAAGAAGCGATCCAACGTGAAGGAGGAAGTTAGAAAATAGTTTCTGAATATTCTGAATTGTATTATAGTATTATTTATATAGATATTTGTATTCAAGAATAATTCCATAAGGAATCCCATAGGGACACTTGTCTTGATGTAATTGGTTACCAATTCTATAAATAGAAACTTACAGGATCAAGGTCATTATTCTGACCTAACCTACTTTTCACAAATCCTATCTCTGAACAGCCGGATATCGAAATGCATACATAGTCAATCACAATCTTCAGCTTAAAACAATCAAAATAGGGGAAGTAAGCCCAACGAGGCATATATCCAATAAAAAGATGAGAAAAAATATGGTTCAAATCAAACCCATAGAAAAATCAAATTATGACCCAAAATTTTCCCAGATCTGATTTTTGGCATGGGTTCTGTTGAGGTCGGAACTGGCTTTCGCTGGCGACGGCAGTGGGGGTTCACCTCTATAGCTGTAAGTGGGGGCAAACATCAAAGAAGATGGGAAGGAATTTTTATTTTTCCCAAAAAGATTGAATGAGGAGAGCGAATTTGGTTTCTGAGTAACACGTCATGGTGACAAGTTGTAACATAACATTGGGTTTACGTCATGTGAGTGTTTCGGTTAAACAAAGAGTCAAACTTAATTCATGTCAACACTAGGGCAATATTATTATGATTTGACTTTTGATACTTCTAGAACAATATGAATAATTTCAGGACGAATTTGCATATTATCCCTTATATTTTCCATATTTTTACCGCACTCTTAGTAAATCTTTTTAATGTACAAAATGGGAATTGAGCACATATTTTTGTTGGCCAAAAAGATGAGTATTTATTTTTCATATATGTATTTATTATTTTTCATGACAATTTACAAGCTAAAATTGAATTCATTTTAAGCTCCGACATATCCACATTGCCATAGATTCAATAAATAAGTTTGACCTGCTCAAACCACAAATATTATTTTACCATTATTAATTCATGTTTCCCATTGAATAAAATTGCAAAAAAAGTAATTATACTACCTTATGTCCTTAACATAAAACCCATGTTGTAGTTCAATTTCTTTTTACTAAACAAGTTTTATATTAAGGACAAGAGTAGTTCAAAACACCAAACCAACAAAACTAAAGCTAAAGTTTATTCATATAATTCAACGGATATTTGAATGAATTCCCCACTGTTCTCTAATTTCTACCCTTATTCCGTCTTCTTGAGACAAGAGTCCATCCATCGTCTTCTTCTTCGGCTGCAGCCTTGGGCATGGTCTCCTCAACTGGCACTTGCATTTCTACCTCCATATTAGAATTATCCCCAGGTCCGTTTTCATTGCTGCCATCGTTATCGTTGTCCTCCTCCTCCTCCTCATCATCATTATTCACAACCTAACAAGGCAAATATGTCAAAAAATAAAACATCAGTCAGAGTCAAGCAGATGATAATCAGATTGTTTCTATTCACATATCATTGATGACAACCCAAAACACTCTGCACAATCTTAAACATACTCAGTCAACAAACATAAATGGCAACTGACAAGCAAGGTAATTAATTCATCCATCTTCATATTTAAATTAAATGTGGCGATTCTTTGCTTATTTTGAATAAATGATCGTTCTATCTAATGATATTTTCTGTGGAAAAAAGGAATGCAAATGGCAAAGCCACCCCCACAAGGATGTAAGATGAGGTAGTAGTGATTCAAGCAACTAGAGAATTTCGAGATTTTCAGATTACACAATGAGTGCCACTGGAATAGGATGACATGCCACATCTAAATTCAACAAGAGTTTCTAATATTGGTTCTTACATATATTAGTGAAGGCCACATCTTTTAATTTTTAGCCAAATTACAAATAAATATTGCCTTGTCATCTTTTCATGAATAACACACACCAAATTTAAGCACCATGTCAAATGATAACTCGTTGCTCCTCCCTCCCAACATACTCCATCAGGAATCAAGTTTAAGATGCAAAAGCTAAATTTGTGATATACAACCCAACAAATAAATATACTTTATATATGCAATATAATCATAAAACAGTACTTGTTTTCTAAAAATATGATACTATAAGATACCTGTATTGCATGAGGGTGAGCAGCTTGATTAAGAACGGCTTCCCTTAGAATCTCAATGGACCTAAAGTTACCTTCAAGACATTCTTCATGCAGAATCATCAGTGTCTCAGCTACCTGCAAAATCATCAACAAGACGATGATGATGGGATAAAAGAAAAAAGAATAGCTATTGCATACCACCAAAGCGTGTGGAGCAAGTAAAATTTATTGACAAAACCCATATCAGTAGTTAATGAGTAGCCCATCGAGAAAGAAGAGTTCACACAGAAATTTGGCCAATGAAAATAAAACACACATGAACTTGACTTTGAGACTCCCAAAAATGTAGTTAGAAATAACATGGTATTGGTCATTAATAAGCTCTAATAAAGGGTTCTAACAACCCAATAGGCCAATGTAGGTGTTAGGAATATTCATGCAAAACCAACGATGTTGATTATGAGACTAATTCTCAAAAGAGCATGATCTATTATAAACAGGAATAGAACCAAAGCTCTGTCAGCACAAGTGTGTTTTCACATTCAAATGCCGCAACATAATAAAATAAAACTCAGTATTGAACTTAATAACAGATTAGGACAACAAATAATTACTGATATGAGAATCTGAAAGCAACTATAACACAAAAATACCTCTTCGACACTGCCATCCTCAATCCCCAAATTGAGAGTATGCATACCCTCATCGAGCATGCTTTCCAAGTCATCGATATACAGAGGCTCTGGGGAACAAAATGTATTAAAATCATGAGTAATTAAATTCAAGAGTGAATACCACATCCAAAATGTTAAAAGATAATTTTTCTTTTCTAAAGTATCGTTACTCTCTAAATCAAACCACAATCAACATTCAAATTATAAGTGCGTGAGTAAAATTCTACCAATTCCATCTCTTAATATTGCTTAATCATAAACAGATACTGCCAAATCTTACAAACTTAAGCGTTGGCATAAACCCCAGGATTCTGCTTTTGATTATACAAAGCAGGTAGTTTTATGTGTTCGAGTAGAAAGAGAAGATAACCTTTAGATTGGGTGAACCAGTGAAGTATGTTGCTGCCAAGTGTTTCAGCCTTCTGGCGAGAATGTGGGCCTCCCAATTCGTTCTCAACAGCATCACGGATAGCTGCCCAGCGATAGAGAACCAGATGTAACCCTTGGTTGAAATTAGGGATTGAATCTGCTGGTAATCTTCCCGCCATCTTTTTCTCTGAATATATTGTCATATTGTGTACGCAAAAACTCTTGCAGTGACAATCTGCCGCAGTCATCTTTTTTTGAAACATGGATCCGTTGGACACAAACAGAGCTCTCCCACTATCGGACTCAGGGCAACGTAAACTACCACCGGACCGGCCACCTGCTGAAGGCCACGATGACCGGAAAAAAAAGAAGAAAGTTGAAGAAACTCCCCAGGAAATCATGGATGATGTTATGCCAGACAAAGAAACGGATCATGCTTCCGATAATGCTCACCCCTCCGAGAATAATAATTCCTCAAACAAGAAAGAAGAAAACGTCCCAAAATTTGCCTCTTACCGTGCTTCACTTCTGGGCTTTAATGGAGTAGCCCACAGCAATCATATAATGGAGGAAGAGGACCTTTTTACTGATGACAAAGAAATTCGGTGGAAATTGCCAGAAGATTCAGATGAAATGAAAAAGCTTATGGAAATCTATCCTGTGGCGCCATGTACTGAGGATGAATACAACTAGTGGTGTGAACCTTGGAATTACGCTCTCATACTCACTGTGCTTGGCAAGAAGTTTAACCTCTATGTGCTCAAAGACCTGCTGTCGAAAATTTGGGGGTTCTCAAATTTCGAATTAATTGACATCCCCAATAATTATTTTGTGGTTAGATTTCAGGATCAGGATCTATGGAAAGCTCACTACAGGAAAGTATTATATGATGGACCTTGGGTGATCAAGCAACATTGTGTGCTAATTCAGAGATGGACTCCCTACTTCAATCCTTATCAAAATCCTCTTGGGCGTGTAGCAACTTGGGTCCGTATCCCTGATGTTCCAATGCATTGCTACAACAAGCATTGTATTTCTAGATTAGGAGACAGAATCGGACGCACCTTGAAAGTGGACATGAATACTCTCCATGATTATCAAGCTGAAAACCCAAAAATTCAAAGGGGGAAGTTTGTGCGAATTTGTGTAGAATTAAATCTTCAGAAAAAATTAGTGCCAAAGGTAATAGCAGCAGGTTCCATATTCAACGTTGAATATGAGGGGCTTTCCCTCATTTGCTTTACCTGTGGGCGAGCTGGCCATCGGCGGGATCAATGTCCATATAAACGCCCAGAATCGAGTTACCAAGAAGAGGCTAGTTCATCGCACCAAGCTCAGCAGCAAGTCACAAACCGACCGTCGGTCAATACTCCGGCCACATGCTCAGACGACCCCTTTGGTCCATGGATGCTGGTGAACCGCAGGGCTAGCCGAACCAGGATGGTACAACGGTCAGATTCCAGTGAAACCCAACGGCTACCCTCGGGTCATGGAGCAAGAGCGACGTCAGCGACATATCTAGGGCAAAATTCGCGTTTTGCGGTGATTGAGCGCCTGGAAGAGGAAGATCGACCGACTATCGAGGACGACTCTGCCAACATAGCTGATGACCCAGCTAACTCTACTCTGCCAAAGTACTCGGCAAAGCACAACCATATCAAAAAGGACAGATTTTCATCGGTGAAAGTGAAGGAATTGGAGAAAAGAAAAGAGGCAGAAACTCGGCCTAGTCAGAAGCAACCTGCTGGTTCGAAGACTAAGGTGCTATACAGGCCAAAGGGTGTGAAAGAGATAATCTCCATGGGTGGGCCGAATAGCACAGCTGAAAGGGTCAAGCCCAATTCTCTTATAATAGCCAATCCGTTGGGCCAGGAAGAAGGCAAAATATCTGACCAGGTCGAAGACCCTGTCGCGCAAAATCATGGGCCAAGTTATTTTAATAAGGGGGTGGTTTCTAATGTTTCTAATCATATTGGGCTAAATACCTTTAATGGGAGTAATGGACCTCTCTTGTTGGAGAATGCCAGTCACCCTTCAATTCAGAAAATTCAAGATCAGGCGAATAAAGAAAGCCCCATTCTTCATAATGAAATGATACCTTATCAAGAAAGCTCCAAATCCATGGGAAAGAAAAACAATAAGGGGCAACGTACGCATAATGTGGTTCGAGGAAATATTAATATAGTGGCTCAACAAGGTTCTGAAGTTTTGGCCGAGGCTTCAACCGAGTTGAATCCTAATATTTCTCACACTAACCAATGGGATCCTAATGAGGATGTTGCTCCAGACTTTATGGAAGCCAATGATCTTGCTGTGGCGGAGTCACAACTGGTGCCACGTTCTGAAGGTGATACTGAATGCCCCAGGTAAGTATTCTTTCACCTTTCCTATGAATTTTATTTATCTAGTCTTAATGATTATTGCCTCTTGGAATTGTCGGGGTGCCGGAAGCCGGACATTCCCTTTAATTATTAAAGATATTGTTAAAAAATATAACATTAGCATTTTATGCCTTTTGGAGCCCCGTATTAGTGGCAATAGAGCTGATAACGTTTGTCGTAAAATTGGCTTTAACCACTGGATTCGTGTTGAATCGAATGGTTTTTCTGGTGGTATTTGGCTCTTGTGGAACAATGAAAATTTTGACATTACTTATATTACCTCCACCACTCAACTTCTTCACTGCCAAATTCATGAGCATGGTAGTAATACTAAAAGTCTTGTAACTTTGGTCTACGGGGAGACTAGTACTATTGGAAGACATAATTTGTGGAATTCCCTCCGCTTGCTTGCTTCTCATGCTAATCTTCCTTGGTTAGTTCTAGGCGACTTCAACGCCTATCTGTCTTCTGCAGATAAGCTTGGAGGAGCTGACCCCCCTTGGGCCTCAATGCAACACTTCAGTGATTGCATTGATGACTCTGGTTTGATTCAAGCCCAGACTTTGGGAGATAAATTTACATGGGAAAGACATGGCTTGAAGGAAAGATTGGATTGGGTCTTTACCAACCTCAACTGGCTTAATTGCTTTCCCAACTTCACTGCCCGGAATGAGCTTAAGTTCAAATCTGATCATCGTGTAGTGGTGGTGAATTCTAATTCTTCGCCCCAAAGGCATGGTCATCAGAAACCCTTTTCTTACCAGATTGCTTGGTCTCTTGAATCTGACTTTAAAGACATTACCAAAGAAGCTTGGTTGGGGAAAAATTGGCTTCAAGGATTGCAAAATTTCCAGAATTCTACGAAGATTTGGAACGACAATCGTGTGGGTAACTTCACCAAAAAGAAAAAAGAGCTGATTCGTCGTCTAGAAGGTATTGACCGAAGCAGAAGGATGAACTTGCAAACCGGTCTTTTTAGATTGGAGAAGAAATTATGGGTGGAGTATCACAAAGTTGCCTCCCAAGAGGAACTATACTGGTTCCAGCAATCCAGGAGTAAATGGCTTCAGGGGGGAGACAGAAATACCAGGTTTTTTCATGCCTCTACCTTAATAAAACGAAAAAAGCAGAGAATCGGCGCCATCCAGAATGAAGTTGGGGAGTGGATTGACGATCACAATATTATGAAGCAGATGGCCCATGATTACTTTCTTAATCTTTATACTAGAGACCCTTCTGTTAAAGATCCGAACGAGTGGTGTTCTCAATTTCCTATCATTGACGCTCGTCAAATGTGTATGTTGTCCAGAACGGTTACGAGACTGGAGATAAAGAATGCTACTTTTGCCATGGGCGCCTTCAAGGCTCCTGGTCCTGATGGTCTCCAGGCTCACTTTTTCCAGTCTCAATGGGACGTTGTGGGTGATAAAATCTGTGATTTCATTGAGGATTGTTTTCAGCACCCACCTAACATGGAAAGCATAAATAAAACCAAGGTTGTCCTTATTCCCAAGGTTGATAACCCTTCTACGTTTAAGGATTTTCGTCCAATATCGTTATGTAATGTGAGCTTTAAAATCATCTCTAAGATATTGGCGAATAGACTTAGCGGAGTTATGGCCCACCTTATCAGCCCGGAGCAATGTAGCTTTATAGCCAACAGATCCAGTTGTGATAACATTCTTATTGCCCAAGAAATCATTCACTCTATGAGAATGAAGGGTAGGAAAAAAGGATTTGTTGCCATTAAAATTGATATGGAGAAAGCCTTTGATAGACTTGATTGGGGGTTCATCAGAAACACCCTTACTCACCTAAAATTGGAGGATAAATTGATTGACCTCATTATGGCTTGCATTACCGCCACATCTATGTCTATTCTTTGGAATGGTGATGAAAGTCAGAGCTTTACCCCCTCTAGAGGTGTTAGGCAAGGAGATCCTTTAAGCCCCTATATCTTTATTCTTTGTATGGATCGCCTAAGCCACCTTATCAAAGCTGAGTGTGGGGGTCGTCGCTGGAAACCGTTTTATTTCAACAGTCGTGGTCCTCGTATATCTCATCTCTTTTTTGCTGATGACCTCATTCTCTTTACAGAAGCTTCCTCTAACCAAATGGTTGAAGTTCGTAAAGTGATGCAAAGCTTCTGTGAAGTTTCTGGCCATAGAATTAATCCGGCTAAATCCCGAATATTTTGTTCAAGAAGCGTTAACTACAATAGAGCTCTTGAGCTCAGTCAGTTTCTTGGGATTGGACTTACTGCTGACCTTGGAAAGTATTTGGGGGTGCCAATCATTCACAATAGAGTAACCAAAAACACCTATTATCCCATTGTCCAAAAAGCTCGGAAAAAATTGTCCATGTGGAAAAGTAAATTCCTCACATTTGCGGGCCGCTCGGTGTTAATTAAATCCGTGTTATCCTCTCTGCCCAGCTACTGCATGCAGTCTACTCTTCTTCCTATCTGTACTATCAAGGAATTGGACAAGATCTCGAGAAAATTTCTTTGGTCCCAAGATGAAGACGTTAAAAAAATGCATCTCATTGCTTGGGACAAAATTACTCAAGCTAAGAAGCGGGGGGGCCTAGGCTTGAAGAACCTAAGGCGTCAAAACAAGGCTTTTATTATGAAACTGTGTTGGAATCTCTTGACTAAAAATCAAGCCTTATGGGTCCAATGTCTTTGGTCCAAGTACAAATGTGGTGACTCTTCTGTCCCTAACGTCTCCAGAAAAAGAAACTCCTCTTCGGCTTGGAAAGCGATTGTTGCTGTTTGGGATACTTTCCTTACGGGGGTAGGGAGGAAGGTCAATAATGGGGCTAGTACCAAGTTCTGGCAGGATCTTTGGCTCCCTCTGGATCGTCCCCTCATTGCCTATGTCCTTGACCCCTCCCTTATAAACGAGAATGAGATGGTGTGTGATCATCTCTTAGCTAACGGAAGATGGGACATCAATAAATGGCATGGCATTTTGCCGCCTGCTATCATTAGAATTATTGCTGCGATGCGCCCTCCTGCTAATAGCCTTCCTAACTGTTTCACATGGAGAGCGGATAAAAATGGTTGTTTTACTGTCAAATCTGCTTATCATCATCTTTCTGATCAGAGAAGAGTTAACTCTAACAGGTTCTGGGCCCTCATGTGGAAGTGGCAACTCCCTGAGAAAGTTAAATTCTTCATGTGGCAAATTGGCGATGGAAGAGTGGCAACTAACTCCCTCAGAGCTAAGAGAGGCCTTACCAATGAAGGCCGTTGCCCCTTCCAATGCAACAATGAGGAAAGCGTGATTCATATGCTTAGAGATTGCGAGAGGGCCAAGATCCTTTGGAAACATATTTTATTGCCTAACTACTTTTCTCAGTTTTTTACAGGTACTTTGCAGGATTGGCTCAACTGGAACACAAATCACTCCCCTGGGAAAGGGAAATTCCAGAACTTTTCTTGGCCGAGGGTCTTTAGTTTGGGGTGCTGGCTCCTCTGGACTACTAGATGCAAATTCCTGTTCCAGGGTGAAAACACAGATATCAGGGAGATACTTCATTTGTGTAAATATCTTCTTATGGAAAATCCTGAAAAATCAGACCCTATCTCACCAAATTTTTAAACTTGACAGGTTTGTGGAGAAGCCGAGATTCATGCCATCTTGACTGGTCTCAAAGTGTGCCAACAGATGAGACTGCAAAGGATAGCTCTCTATTCTGATTCTCTCGATGCCGTCAACATTTTGATGAGAGACAGTCCTACTGATCATCCTTTAAGAGGCATCATTGGAGAAGCCAGAGATTTGATCTTCCGTGACTGGAGTGTAGAAATCCACCATACCTCAAGACGTAATATTTCGTGTGCAGATTTTATGGCCAAACAGGGTCACGGTGCTCCTGTGGATGCGGATGTAGTGCTTGTTCCTACAACTCCCATAGGTTGTTTAGATATGGTCCTAAAAGACCAAGAGCTCTGTCATTTTTAGTGTTTCTTTTTGTTGTTCTTAGGGTTAGGTCGTCATGACCTAATTCTTTCTTGTACTCTCAAGCTCCGGCTTGCCTTCTTATTCAAAAAAAAAAATCTTTTTTTGAAACAACAGCAAATAAATAATAAAATAATACATAAACGAACGTATAAGTAATACTCCCTCTCTGGTCTTTATTATAAGGCACAAACCACCAATATTTTTTGGTCCTTATTATAAGACACCAACTTACTTTAACTAACTCATTTATTATTATTTTTTCATTATGCCCTCATTTTTAACTAACTCATTTAAACCTACATCATTAAAGTAGGGGTAAAGTTGGAAACATTTATTACTTTTAGACCTCATTAATGACTTAACCTTCATTCCTTGGTTCGCGAGAAAATGATAGTTGGTGCCTTATAATAAGGACCAGATGTCTCGTGGGTTTGGCTATGGGTGTTTATGATGTCCATGGTCTTGTGTGTCCGCTAGAGCTGGGAATCAGGGCCAGCCCGGCCCGACAAGGCCTGGGCCTAACAGGGTCGACCCTACAGGGCCTGGGGTAAGGAAAACATCTGTTTTTCAAAGCCCGGCCTGATAGTACCAGGGCCAGGGCCGGCCCTACAGGGCCTGAAAATTACTATTTCAAATTTTAACTATTTTTCCTTTGATTTGTTTCAAAGAAATTTAATTAGTAAATTGCAATAATTAAAGTTCTAATCTATCAAATAAATGTTATCAACATTAATATCTAAACAATATAAATCATTCAACAAATAAACACATTCATTAATTCGTAACAAAAAACACAAAGAATATGTTTTTTCCTTTTTTTTTCAAAAAATATTAAACAAAAGAATTGTTTTATATATGCCCACGACAAAATGCCTTTCCCTCTTGTAATTTTGTGTGTGTCTACAGATTCCTTCGGTTCATGCATGATTTTACTGACATGTAAAAATACTTATACTTATTTTACACAAAATATAATTATAATTTATTACTTAAATAATATTGTAATACCAAAGTATGTGTTTATTTAATATGAAAACATTCATTCTTTAAAATTTATAATAACTAATTATGTGTTTTAATACAAAATAATAATAAACATAAAAAAGATTATAGTTTAAACTATAAAAATCTAAACAATTATAAATAAACACATTCATTAAGTGGAAGTCTAAGTAATTAATTTTTATTTTTTTTTAAAAAAAGCTACAGTTAAACGGGCCTGCAGGGCTGGCCCGAGGCCCTACAGGGCCAATTTCAAATTTCTGGCCTATTTTTCAATCCCGAGCCCTGCAAGGCCAGGGCTTAAACGGGCCGGCCCGATGGACTTGGCCCGATTTCCCGGCTCTAGTGTCTGCCCAAGCCCGTAAAAAAATCGCCCTGCCCAGTAGGGGTGAGCAAATCAAAACCGAAAACCGAACCGAATAATTCGATGTTCGGTTTTTTGGTTCGGTTCGGTTTTTTAAACTAGCTTAGTTCGGTTTTCGGTTCGGTTTTTGAAAAAAAAAAATCGGTTAAAACCGAAAAACCGATTTCTTTTTTAAAAAATCATAATTAATTCTACAAAAATCATTTTTGAATGCTTCAAAATTCCTCATGACCCTTGACATATCTATTTTCAAGGAAAAATATTCCTAGAAGCAAGAAAGTCATGGATCATTCCCAGTTTAATATTTTCTCAACGCTGCCCAGTTTATAACTCCATAAATAAGGCTTAACTTCAAAAATATGTTACTACTTGTATAGAACTCAAAATGCTACATAATTTATATATTTAGAAAGCCCTATATGTCTAATTTATTCATGTAAAATTTCATAACTTTATGTAAAATTCGGTTAAACCGAATTAACCGAACCGAAATAATTCGATTTTTAACATGTGCATATTTCGGTTTTAACTGAAAAACCGAACCGAAAACCGAATGCTCACCCCTACTGCCCAGCCCAAGAAAAAGCAGTTTAGAAAAAATTGGGCACAATTGGGCTGGGCATTTTCGCAGGATAGGTTGGGCATCGGGCAGGGTATGCCGCCCTGCCCATTTGGCTCTGTCCAGTAGTATATATAGTATTATATATTTTTTATTTTTTTTTATACAATAATATTATATATTTTTTATTTCACTTATGTGTATTTGACTATTTATTAAAACATATGATTGTCTTTTTAATTTCAATACTCAAGTTGCAGACTTATTTTGGAATATTCCAAAGTGGAGAATTATGGATTTTATTTGACGTTTGCAATATTGTTTATTAGGTATGATTGAAACTGTTTTTTTTTTTCACATAGAATGTGGCAGGCTATCGCCACTTGGCCAGAGAATGCGCGCCCTGCCCAGCCCATTATTGTCCAACCCAAAAATGTTAAGGTTTCTATCGGGCAGGGCTGGGCACTGGGCTGCATTTTACTGCCCAATGATCTTTTGGGCAGGGCATCGGGCAAGGGTCTCGCCTGCCCATGAACACCCCTAGGTTCGGCTCACTGCAGCTTAATACCGTATCTTTTAAAATAATGATTTATTATTTTTGAAAATAAAAAAAAATGTGCTAACCATAAATATAGCTTTATTAGAGACAATTCTATTTGAGGCACTGTCTGGCACGAATTCCCACTGCAAGAGGTTAATTAAAGGGAAAATCTTATTCACGTCTTAAGTACTTGAAAAAATATCAAAAAGTCTCATTGTAGATTTTTCTATAAAAAAAGTCTCCAAGACCTCAATGATATAAATTCTTAATGTAAACTTGCTTTATTAACAAGTATATGTAATTATATTGACAAGTCAACGAGCAGTCATTGACAATCTCATATTTGTTAACTAAAGAAGCTATTGTTGACAAGTGTATGTGACTGACTATATTGATAAGTCATAGGTGACAATTGAGAAGCCCATATATGTCAATAAGATAATTAGAGACTTTTTTTATAGATAAATATACAATGAGACTTTTAATATTTTTTCTGGTCCTTGTGATTTGAGTGAAATTTTCCTTTAATTAAATTATAGAGTTATATTTTGGGTTAAGGAGCAAAAATATCCATAAACTTTTACCAAAAGTGCGTCCAACACCATATACATTTTGGAGGTATAGATATTTAAAATGGAAGCAAAAATATTAGTACTGTTAAATTTGACCCAATACCATTACATATGTATGTGTAAAAAGAACTAGGTCCCACTATAAAAGTAACAGGTTGGGCCAATTTTAACGTGCTGATAGTTTTGTGGGATATGTTATTCTGTCTACCATCATTTTACCTACTCCTCTTAATACCGTTAGATTATAATCTCATCCAATTGTAAAGATTTGAGAGACAAAATAAACTCTTTTACCCATTCCTCTCTCCCACCGCCTCCCACTCTTTCTCTCTCTCATTCGCTTTCAATTTGTAAATATTGGACAAAATAGAAGAGACGGGCTGAAATCAAATTGAATCTCCAAGCTGAAGATGATTATGCTCTCTCCCGTCGGGACTGCAGAAATATACATGTGGGTTGCTTAAAATCGGTTCCTTCAAAACACATCAACCGCCATCATCGCCGCTAATGAATGTTAGAGATGACTAAGTTTGAATTTCTCTCTTAGATCATTCTTTAATTTCCTTTGAGCCGATGCCATGGAGAGAGGAAGAGACGATGTCGACACTCCCGTTGGGTAAGAGGACACGGCAAAGCTGGGTAGGGCATGCACCTTGTTCGATGCTTTCAGAGTTCTGATCAGGCGATTGCTAATCTTTATTTTAAAACATAAATTTCAAAACCCCAATTATTGGATAATTATAAAATGATCTTCAAAAGGATGCATAACATCAAAATACCCACCCAATGCAGCAAAAGATAGTTTGGTGGGAGAGAAGAAAAGGTAAGAGTGTTTATTTTATCCCTCAAATCTTCACGGTTGGATGAGAATATAATCTAATGGTATTGAAGGGTAGACAAATGTAGATAAAATAAAGTAGGCCGAATAACCAATCACTAGTTTTACTCTCATTTTAAAAATTCATGGATGTTTTTTACATCAGTGCTAGACATATATTTAATAAAAAATTATGGGTATTTTTGAATGATAAATCTTACATTTTATAGCTCAAAATCAAAATCCAATGGGCTTCAGTGACTGAAAATTTGTGGGGGCCCGGTTTTTTAAATACACTATATTATTAATATATATTATATGAAGCTAAACACAATGTGGGACCGACCATTTGGAGGGAAACCATGCAAATTTTAAATTTTGGGTAAGTGCCCGCAATAATAAATTAAGAAATTAAACAAATAAAACATACCAAGCTTTTAGCTTTTTACACTATTAGTGAAACGACCATGCTTTTCGCCTTGTAAACCATCCCTTAATAATTAATTATTAGTGGATCGATAATTGTATTTCTTTTTTCGCCAAAGTAGTATAGTTTTTTATTTATTTATAAGGGAAGTATAAAAATGGAAAATTCCATTTAAATACCATATCAACTTGAATAACCCAAAAAAATCTATTAATATGTGGAAATGACACATACATGCATACTTAAGGAGGAATATGAAATTTTGAATGTTGTACTTTTATCTTTGCCTTCACATTTTTTTAAGAAAAAGGGTGATCCTCCCTCACTGGTCGGAACTCCACTAGCACCGGATCTTCGACGCCCGCCCCAAACCACACCGGTGGGTTAGTTGCCGAAGCTCTAGTGACAACTTGAGTAATGCGATTAACTACTTGTGTATAAAAATAGACAACTTTAGCTCCTTAAACTCTATCAGGCGTTGTTGACAATATTTTAAAATTATAGACTCCTCCTTAAATGTTCAAATGGCATTTATACATGTGTTAATAGAATTTTTAGTGTTTTGGAAATTCAAATGGCATTTATCCAAAAATGTTCCTATAAATTCTTATAAATTGGGGCTATTCTCTGTTGATAATTTATAAATAGTTAAATACTGTTAATAAATATTTCATATAATTTTTTTGATCACCTAATATTTCATATAATTATACTATCAGATTTTATACTTTTTGTATATGGTTGAATTCCATCAATAATAATAATAATTCCCCAATTAAATTTTTTCCACATAATGCTAGAACTTAGAACTCTTTGTACTCTCTCGGGTGCTTATTATTAAGGGTAGGAATAGGTCAAGTCCCTATCAGGCGACTTATAGCATAGTCTGTTTGGGGTCTAGCTTGGTCTAACCTGTTTGTTAAAAAGATTAGGCCAAAGCCTATTTAAAGGCCTAAATATGTAAATAGGTCAGACCTATTTTGTTAAGGCTAGACCTGTTTACACATTAAATAAATATAATTATATTATATTATATAAATAACATAATATTTATTTTTTTCATTCTTATATTCTAATTTTAAGTTATATTTAGTTAATTATAGTCCTACCCTTACTATTCTTTGGATAATTTTTTTTTTGAAACATCCCCTTAACTATTCATGGCTTCATCCTTACTATTCTCTTTAATAACAATTATGTTTTATTTTGGATGATTATATTATTAGCTTTGAATGTTGGTGAAATCATTTTTTTAATAATAATAATTATTTTAATAATATGTTGGCTAAAAGCTTATTTAAAGGGTACAATTTGTAAATACTATGCTTTGAAGCCTACTAAAAGCCTCTATTTATATAAGTTTTGATAGGCTTAAAGTGCATAAAGCCTATTTATGACCTTCAAAAATTGTAGTATGAGGCTTATTTAAAAGCTTACGTTATAAGTAGACCTTTAAAAAGGCTTTAGGCTCGAACAAACCTTATGAAAGCTTAGACTTTTTGCCCCCATTACATATTTAGGCCTATTTAGCCAAAATGTGACCTATTTCTATGCTTACTTATTATAAAACACTAACTAACTGGTGTATTTGGTCTTTTTTATAAGGCACCTGTTTGTTTCTAAAGAGAATTAATTTTTTTCATGTATATCTATAATTAATAAGTGTAGTGAGTGAAAGTTATAATTAATATGATATTATAGTTTAATGCAATTAGTAGGGGTAATATTGGAAATTACTTAAATCTTAAGAAAAATGTAATGATTTCAACTGTTTTTATTAGTTTATGAGAATTGTTAATTGATACTTTATAATAAAGACTAGATAGGGTATGTATCGGAAAAAAAAAACTCTTAATCTGGTTAGTTAGTCCTCTTAACTTTTTTGCCAGCCTAAATGCCTCTCCACTATGGTGGGTTAGAATATAAATATAGGGTTTAATGTTTCTGCAGTTGATGTAGAAATTGTGGGTCCCATTGTAGAGAGACGAGAGAAAAAATATTAGAGGGATCCACTCACTTTTATGTGAGTACCGCAGAAAAAAGTTTATGTAGTATCCATAAATATATAATTATAATTATAATTATAACAAAAAATGCGATAATAATTCCGTAATATATTAATTTATTATCGCAATTGTAATGGCAATATTTAACTTTCTGCCGGACAATTCAAATGCCGTACCGCTTCGTCAAAGCGGAAGGGGCCATTTCTCGCTTCAAAGTCCAAACCCTGCAACAACCTCTCCCATCTTCGAATTCATCGAAAAACCTAAACCCCCACCTCCATCAAACAGAAAGCTGAAATCTTTCTCGTTTGTGGGGAGGAGGGAAGAAGGTGATTATTGAGTATGTCGCAGGTAAACGGGCTTGGCAATGCGGTTGGTCCCGATTTCCATCTGCCCGACGAGATACTATCGGTGATACCCACCGACCCTTACGACCAGCTCGATCTGGCTCGCAAGATTACCTCGATGGCGATAGCTTCGCGGGTTTCGAAGCTCGAGTTGGAAATGGGTCAGGTCAAAGAGAGGCTTCATGAGAAGGACCGCATAATATTCGCGCTCGAGGAGAAGGTCTCCGGTCTTAATCATGCGTGCCAGGAAGCTGAGTCCAGATTGAAGGTCACTCTGGATGAGAATGTAAGTTGATTTATTTTTTCAAAAAGGAAAAAAAAAAAAAAAAGAAAGAAAGAAACTCTGATTATGTTCTGGAGTAGAGCTGGAAATTCTTTATTGTTCCTTCAACTTTAGTAACAAACTGGATATGGTGGAAGCAAAGGCTGTGAGCTGAAGAAAAGGAGTATATATGTGACCTTCTACTCTACTCACACAGACACTCTACTCTAGCATTTTGTTGTTCGTATTTGTTTAGTACAAAACACAAACATTAGGAGACTTCAATTGTTATAAGGAACTAAACCAGACGGAATGACAACTGGGGCACGAGAAGCTGAAATGTGCCATTTTGGAATTGTCTGTCTGTTTATTGAGTGGTATATGTAAAATAAAAGGTTAATTGGAATTAGATAAAGTACCATTCATTTGTATGTTTAGAATTGATGGTTGGTGCTTTCTATATATATATATATATATTGCAGATAAAGCTTACACAGGAGAGGGATCAATTGGCAGTGACAGCAAAAAAGCTCAGCCGAGACTTGTCAAAGGTGATAGTTGAAGATATGTTGGTCACTTGGTTGCATAGTAAATTTCATAATTGTCACTTGAAAAAAATACAATAATGTGGACAAATTTTACACACTAATGTTATAACTGATCACTAGAGAAAACTATGATAACTAGGAAAAAGTTTACATTTGGTTAAAGAAAGCCCCTTGCATGGTCATAACCAGGAACCTTGTTTTGTCAACTACATCTTGCACTCATGGTTTTTAAAACTAATTAGCTTAGAAATGCATTTTATTTTGTTGATAATACTAAATGTGGCCAACACTGTCAAAATGGAGTGTCTGTGCTTCATTGTGCATATTTTTCCCTCTTGGTAAGGGAAATTTTGTTATTTTTTATGATGGGTATCTTTATTTGTGAGCACAATATGACTTGTATTGAGATTTTGTCCTGCATGCATAGTTGCATACTTATTTTCTTTACTAGTGTGGCCTGTATTTTTTTCTCTTTACTTCTGTATTCTTATAAGTCCAGATATATTGGCTTCTTCAAAATTTCTACATTTTTTCCTTGTATATATGCACAAATCCCTGGCTAGTTTGTCAAATGATGTTCTATTTTCTTCTTATCTTTTGTTTTTTTTTGGGACCTGACTATCTATTTTACTTTCTCTATTCAATAGTTGGAGGCATTTAAGAGACAGCTAATGCAGTCCCTAAACGATGACAATCAATCTGTAAGACATTTTTAGTTGTTGCAATTAAGTTTAGTTTTGAAAATGACCCATAGGTTCCTCCTGAAGAAGCATATATCTTATTCTTCCTATTTTTGTGCAACAGACTGAAACTGTTGATATTGGAACTTGTGACCAATCTGTTCCAAAGGCATATCCTGATAAGGGTACTTTCCATCTCAGTGACCATGCATTTCATGATAAGTTGATAACAGTATTTGTCTTGCTGTTGAAGGCTAATGTACATTTCTCTTTTTATTGCTTACAGATGATGGCAGCGGCTATGCAGCACATCAATCATATAATAGCTCTACTACTATGGGTAACGGTATTGATGAAGGTAGATAAAGTTTTCCAGTGTTCACAATAATCGTAGTTCATGTTACTCTGCAATTCCATAGTTTACTATAGTATTGGATTCAAGTACCAAGGTTCATGACAGTATACTATGGTTCATGGATGTTTCCTGTTTCAAAATTTGAAAGTTCTAACTATCTGTGTCTTCTAATCTTCTGTGAAATGAATATTTTTTTAAAATGGTTTTACAGGCTCAAGATATGTTGGGAATAGATTTTCTATAACTCCTTATATCACACCACGTCTTACTCCACAAGGAACTCCAAAAGTGATCTCAACAGCTGGATCTCCTAGGCAAACTTCTGGCGCCACTTCTCCCACTAAACTTCCATATGAAGGAAGACAATCATTTTCTTCATGGTATCCATCAAGTCAGCAGTCGTCTGCAGCAAACTCCCCTCCTCGTGCACGATCTCTTTCAGGTTTTGACTTTATTTCTATGCCACTATTAAGATTTCCCCCCTCCATCTTGATAAGATTGGTTATTGAAGTCCATTAAGCTTAGTTATTTGCTCCTACAGTCCTTCCACGGGGTGTATGCTATCATTCTAAAAGTTATCAGTTAAGATATTGATATATTGTTTTTGTTTTGTAAGTGCTGAGATTGAAGGATTACATTGAAGCACAGGGAAAATACTAATATTATTGATCCTTGAAAATAAAAGAGAATACAAAAAAGCCTTTATATAGGAAACCTAGTAGACTAACCCATAACCCAAGAAACTAGTCAAATCAAATCATAATGATAAAACATTCATATTTAATCCTAATAATTACTAAATAATCAATTCTAATAATATTAATTAATTAATATTTTAATTCTAAACTTGCTATTCTCAACAGTAAGATATAGTTAGTAAAAGATGCTGGTTACACACTGAATGGCATATACCTATAAATGTAGGAGTTACTTGTAAATCTGTAATCGTGTTGTGGCATATTACAATTAAAATCAGAACATGGTAAAAAAAAATTGATGTTTTACTAATGCTATTTCTGTCAACAAGTGAGAGATGGCTGCTAAATGAAAGCAGAAATCTGTTATTTCACACTGTTATTTCACACTGATAGATATAGTTAGTAAAAGATGCTGGTTACACACTGAATGGCATATACCTATAAATGTAGGAGTTACTTGTAAATCTGTAATCGTGTTGTGGCATATTACAATTAAAATCAGAGCATGGTAAAAAAAAGTGATGTTTTACTAATGCTATTTCTGTCAACAAGTGAGAGATGGCTGCTAAATGAAAGCAGAAATCTGTTATTTCACACTGATAGAGAACTAAACTTTGGTCAATGTAACGGATTTTGTCACCCTTCTGGAAGTAGTTATTAGATTTTCTGTTTGATGGAGTTTGTCTAAAAGTAAAAGGGAATTGACATCAATTGACTGGGTAGACAACAAAGGCAGAAGATACGCATTACTATGTTAATACCCTAAAATACTGCCCTGTGTTGATACTAAATAATTGAATAGGTCTGATAGGTAGAGAACTTATTTTACTTCTTGCCTCGTAGAGTTTAAAATGACATTTAAATAATCTCTCCTCTCATCAACTTGGAAAGGAAAACTTTTTTTTTTGGCTTTTGTTTTGGGTGGGGTGTGGTGTAATATTGACTCTCATCAGTTTCATAAACAGCTTAATGTTGTCCATACCTGATCATTTATACTAAAAATATGTCTAGGCCGTACTCCAAGAATTGATGGAAAGGAGTTTTTCCGCCAAGCTAGGTGACATCCTTTTTCCTTCTCTTGTGAAATGATTGCTTTTCTAATATTCTCTTAAAATTTGATTGAATAGTTTACATACATCTTTTCCAGGAGTCGTCTTTCCTATGAGCAGTTTAGTGCATTTCTTGCTAACATTAAGGAATTGAATGCTCAGAAGCAAACAAGAGAGGTAAATACATGTTTCAGTCTTGAAATGCTGTATGCGGTACTGAGTTGTATTACAATATTTTTTTTTCCTTTTAGCCAATACTGGGTCCTTTCCTGGTACTTAATTGTTAAACATTTTGTTCTTTTCTCTTTTAGGAAACTTTGAGAAAAGCAGAAGAGATATTTGGGACAGACAACAAAGATCTTTTCCTTTCTTTTCAAGGATTGCTCAGTCGCAATGCACACTAGTAGTGAAAGTATCATTACTTGTATTTATATATTCAATCTGGTATGCCCTTAATCACCATTCATCTCTCTCTCTCTCTCTCTCACACACACGCTCACACTTGCGTGTATGTAGACAGAGTCTTGCGCTGTATGAATGTGTCTGCATCTGGTTTGGGTTGCACTTGTGGACCCACACCCATTACTTAGGCCAGCCTTTTGTGTCTACAGTATTTCTTTGGCATCACATTATTAGGATTTTTTTTTTTTCCCGTCTTGTTTTCTTTTCCTTCCTTTTCTTTCCTTGTTTTTTTTTGGGAGGAGGGGGCGGGGTGTTCATTTGCAGCCTGTTATCGTGAGGTTTCATTTAACGATCCTTATTTATCTATTAGAACAACTTTACCTGCAAATTTTCATTGATGTTTTATGAGTAGCATTTTTGTGTACACTACTAGTACATATTTATTGCCTATATGGGAGTATGTGTTCCTATTAATACTTGGACTGTGGTGATAGAGATTTCATTTCATCTAATGAATCTGCATTTCTAGTTTGGTACTAAGTGATAATAGTGTTGACTCCAAAAAATCCATTCTTGGGAATCTTAGTTTTATTGTTTTAAAAGTTGCCTTTGGCATTGGTGAATATTGGATGATAAGGTATTTGCAATAAAAAAGTGCAGGTTATAAAATTCACATTAACACTATAACTCGGACCAATCTCAAATAACAAAAGATGCATGGGACAACGCAAAGTTTTTATCTTTGGTTTGAGAGCAAGATTCCAAAACCCATTTTCAAGAGTAATGTGAAAAGCTCAATTCAATATTTCAATTACTGAAAGAACGAGTCGCATTCAAGGGTAACCAAATATTTCCACTGATGTAACCATGCTGATTTGAATTTGTTTCTGGTTTATAGTCATGTTCTTTTCCCAATTAGTAATTGGCAATGCTGTGATCTCTGGATAATTACCCAACCTCGAACTGCAGTTATTAATTTCTATTTAACTGTCAATTTATTTTGCAGCTTATGGATCAGCCTTGGCTTCCAGTGGATGACCTATGACATGTTTCTTACTGTGATCAGAATCCAAATAGCTTTGATCTTGAGTCATGAATTTGTGATGACTGTATGTTTCATTCATCTAGGCTTCATTGTTGCTTACCCCTGTTGAATGCTATGTAGATATATCATCTGCCACATGACATGCTCATTGCTTAGCAGGCTAAACTGCTATTTGACATGTGCAAAATTTCAATCTCTTCAACATGCACGTGAAGGGAAAATCTCTTGGGTCAATCGCTTTCCTTTCCTAATATTTCTTGATCTATTCACAAGAGTATTGTCTTGTATTTGCATGGCTGAATCTGAATGTGCAGCATAATTGCACAGCCTACAAGATTCAGGCTTTAAATGTTGCTGATCTTGGGCTTGGGAATCCATAGTTGCCGTGACTGGAAGTTCCACTTTCTTCCAAAAATAGGCTGACAAACTAATTACAACTAAGACCATATATCAAAAAAATTACAACTAAGACTTTAGCATGTCATGCACACTTTCTGGTAATGCCTTTCTCGGACATGGTTACTTGATATTTATGATTGCTTGATGTTTTATCTTAGAATGAATCTAAGAATCTAATCAAGTGTGGTTTAAAGTTAGCCTTCATTATTTAGTTTAGGGGTTTAACAAGGATATGATAACCAAATCTGTTAGTGTCTTCTCTCCTGGCTCAAATTTTATTTGCTTATAAAGACAAGTTGAAGCAATATTCTGGTCTCTGGATAGTTTGGGTTATTTCAGCTGAACAAATCTTCTCATGTACAGTTTCAAAAAGAGTGAAGAATAAAAGTAGTCTGATAGCATTTAGACAAAGGGTGCATGCCTTTTCTGAGTCGCCTGAGAAAGTTGATCCTGTAAATGAAAAGAATGACAAATCTTTGAGCAAAGGGATCTGATCTGGGGTTGAGGGGGGAGAGAGAGAGAGATAGAGAGAGAAAGTGTTGTACTATCCATGGAACAGAATAATATTGGGGATTGAAAAAAATGATAGAAAACAGGGAAAGGTGCCGTAGTGATCTTATGCTCCTAAATCAGCTTTAGATTCACTGAAGTGCAACATCGACCATTGCACCAACATGACCTTGCTGGCTCCTCACCCACTTGGGAAAAGATATTCATTTAAGATTTGAATTATTTATCACCTAATTTTAGACGTGGTTTCCTTTTTCTCCTCAAGTTTTGGTCAAACCTACGTCTTATCATTGTGGAAATTTTACACTCAAGGATCTAAACTGGACAAACACTAGAACTATGCTTGAGGTCTAAAGCGTTCTATTATTAGATTTTTGTAAAATTCGCATATGATTTTATGTGAACTCTTGAAATTGTTTAATGTTGTAATTTCTTAAATTTGATTATAATTTTTCTGAAACTTTATGAAACATGATAAAAGCTTGCTGATTACTTTTAATTTACAAGGGAATTATAGTTTCTAAAAAAAAGAATTTAGAATTTTGGTTCCTCAAGTTGTCCACATTTTAGTTTTGGTGTTCCAAGGGATAAAATTATTTAGGTTTTTATTAAATTACCGAGATCAATATTTTAAACAGAAAGAAATCCGAGGGATTAAAATCTATGGTTTGAAATTTAAGGGGCTAAAACCAAAATAAGAATAAGTTGAAGTGATCAAAGATTATATTAACCTAAAATTTTATGATAATTGCTTTGAAGTTTAAATCTTTGAGCATCATATTTTTTGTTCATTATTCCTCATTTTAGTTCAGTTTTTACACTTAAATATGATGCCTTGATCTGCTAGATTATTGGTAATCAGTTTGTCTTGGAATAATCAACAAAAGCAAATTCTCGTAGTTGAAGTCTAACATCATATCCCATTATTGCGTGTGTACACACACACACACACTATGTCTGTATTTGCATGATAGTTTATAAGAGAAGGCTAATCCCTTAGTGATTATTGTGCATATTCATTCATGTTGTGTTTTAGTGATGCATTAAGATAAGATTTAGGATGAATCTGAACGTAAATATAAATAGTGAAAGATGAGAATAGTGATACTTGTTACCCAAGGTGGAACAGAAGCAAGTGGGAAACGAGAGAAGATAATAAAAAAAAAAAAGTGAAATAAGTGATTGTGGGATGCGAACTGGAAAGAGAAAGAAGAGGAACCTGATACTACGTACTGTCACGAACTTCATCTTCTTCCTTTTTCTTTTCTCTTTGTCTGTCCCCATTCCCATTCCCTTCCCCTCTCTCTCCTCGAATTTTCCCTCAAGCTTACTTACTCCCCAAGTTCATCCTTTTAAAAAATAATTCATCCCAAAAATAGTTAAACATGTTTCATTATGCATTGTACTATTTGAATTTGATGTCCTTACATTATTAACATTGTTTAAAGATGATTTTCCTCCTATAATTACTCCTAATAAATACCATAAATTAAAAAAAAAAAACATTTCTTTAACCCCTCATTAAAAATTAATAAGTTAAGCTCCTTCCTGTCTTAAATATCACACCCTTTTAACTGATTTACCATGATCAAAAAATAATTAATGTCTCAAATATTTTTGTGGCTTTTCCAAACACTTACAACCAAGATTGTCAAACTCACGAGTCTAAGCAAACTCGTGATAGTGACATAAACTCGTATCGTAAACTCGAATCGGTAAACTCGTAAGAGTTTACTTTTATTATTAAATATGTATTAACAGTGTATAATTAAATAATTTAAATATAAAATGACAATAATTTGATTTAAATATATTTTAAATCCAAATAATTGAAATTAAATATATCAACATTCATAATTTAGTATATTTAATAAAAAAATTTCTATAAAATTCATATATAAAGCCGTTGAGGATGACAAGATTGAAAAAAATTAACACAATTTTGTAGGCTACAAACGTAAAAACGGTAAATTCGGTGTGTAAACTCGTGAGTTTATCCGAGTTTAGAGCTGACATAATTTTACTAGAGACTTAACTCGATTTAGTAAGGTAGGAACGTAAAAACGGTAAACTCGGAGAGACAACTCGCGAGTTTGACAACAATGCTTACAACTAAGATTTAATGAGATATCTTAATTAGTAATTATTTTTAACAGAAAAAAGTTAATTAAATATAGGGGACAAAATGGAGTTGTTCTTATATAAATAATACAAATATAATACTCAAAAGTTAAGATTGGAGGAAAATTGGTTTCACTTGAGAATCATATATATAGCTTAGTATAAATTTTATATTTTACATGAATTTGCATATATTATAGTGATGGGGGATTTTGGAAATATTCATGTACGTCCTTGTAATAACTAGGAATTGTGAAATTGTCCAAAAACGAGGGTGACCAAGTTGATGTTGTGTTTGCTGTGAGTATAAGTTGGTGAGGCAGGAAGCCAAAATTAAAGCCAGGAATCTCTTTTCTCATAACAAAAGATCGATCTTGCATATGCTTATGTTTTATTATTGTTATATATATACCTTTTGAACCCGATACCCTTTTATCTTGTTTAATTATGCTTCTTTTAAACTTTTCCCCTTAATTTATTACCCAAAAAAAAAATAAAAAATCAACTCTTTATTGTGACTTTTTCAGTTCTATTATTTTATTATCAACTACCAGGATGAACCTGTGTGGGGAACAATGATCCCATTATTTTTTAAAGTAAATTATATATATGAGTGGTCTGCTCCCACACTTCAAGACAGAGTCTAATATTAATTAAAAGACCCTTTTTTTTCTTAATTTAAAAACATCACTTATGTTTATTAATGCTGGGAATTAGAATTGAAGTACTTATTTTTTTTTGGTTAAGTTGCATATATAGCACACTAAAGTATTTTTCTAACAGATTCCAGTATCATAAAATAATTTTTAGTGCATTCAACGCCCTAAACTATTTTTTTTTCCAATAACACCAGTATTCCTAAGTAGGATGAGTACTCTAATTTTAGGATATTAGATGCTAATAGAAAAATACGTCAAGGAGCTGAATAAAATAAAAACCACTTTAGGGTGCCTGTACATAAAAAAATAATTTAGGATATTAAGGGTGTGCATGGTAACGCTCCCAGAATGTGTTTTTTGTTAATTTCCGTTCCCCGAAACACAAATGGATGAGAAATCTGTTTGGTAAATCCGGTTTTTGTTTTTGTTCCAGGGATGAACCGGTTCAATTTTTGTGCTGGGGAATAGAAAAAAAAGCAGAAAATTCATGCTTTTCTATTTCTGGGCACAAAATCAGAATTTATTCCTCAACGTACAACCTCTCTTTTTTCTCTCGAAAACCTTTCGCAGTGTAAACTACCCTCCCCACCCCCACCCCCACCGCCACCGCCGCCACCACCACCACCGCCGCCACCACCCCCACCGCACCGCCGCCGCCACCACCACCACCCCCACTGCCGCCACCATCGCCACCACACCGCCGCCGCCGCCACCACCACCCCCACCGCCACCACCACCGCCACCACCACGACCACCGCCGCGCCGCGCGACCACCGCTACCACCACCACCGCCACCACCACACCATGACCGTCACCGCCACCACCACCACCACCCCCACCGCCACCACCACTACTACCACCGCCACCGCCACCACCACCACGATCGTCACCGCCACCGCCACCGCCACCACCACCACACCACCACCACCACCGCCACCGCCACCGCCACCACCACCACACGACGACCGTCACCGCCACCACCACCACACGACGACCGTCACCGCCACCACCACCACCACCCCCACCGCCACCCCCACCTCACCACCATTGCCACCATCACGACCGCCACCACCACTACTACCACCGCCGCTACCACCACTGCCACCACCACGATCGTCACCGCCACCGCCACCACCACCACGACCACCGCCGCCGCTGCCGCGACCACCGCCACCACCACCACCACCGCCACCACACCACGACCGTCACCGCCACCACCACCACCACCCCCACCGCCACCCCCACCTCACCACCGCCGCCGCCACCGTCGCCGCCGCCACCGCCACCACCACATAAATAATTTTTTGAATATAAAAATTACATAAATAAAAATAAAATGTGTTAACAAATGTAATTATGATTCTCGGTGTAAAAATAAAATGAGTTAACAAACGTAATTCTGATTCTCAAAACTCTTCCAAGGCACAGAATCAGAAAAAACTGTTTCATTTCAGAAACAGTGATGGGGAACAGAATGGTTGTCATGCACACCCTAAGTGTTACTGAAAAAATATTTCGGGTGTGCTAGGTGTAACTTAACCCTATTTTCTTAAGAAAATTTTTCAGTTATGTAAAATAATTTTATTTTTAAAATTTGATAAGAATTTGAATAATATGGTCTCTTTATCATGAACTAGTCTGCAATTAGTTCACTGATAGAACGTGGTATACAGTGCTGATAAGTTCTCTTAAACCTTAGAAGTTTTGTGCAACTCCTTTAGAGCTATACATATGCTTCATCAAATTAAAACAACAATGGAAACTTTAATATATTCAATTAATTTAGGGTTAAGGAGCAATTTGACCAACAAACTTTTACCTCAGGAGCGCTAAAAAACTTTTACTCCAAGAGCGGCCAGCACAAAATTTTTTTACTCATTTTTTGTGTTGATTGCACATTTTTAAAAGTTTTTTTTTTGATATTTTTGATCTGCTTAAAAGTTATTTGTGTTAGACGTTCTTGAGGTAATAATTCATTGGCCAAATTGCTCCTTAACACATTAATTTAAGAAAAATTAAAAGCAAAGGCAAAGATGAAAGGTGAGCGATTTGTGTTGTTGAAAAGAAGATATGCAAAAAACCGCACCTTGAAAGATACAATTGAAGATATTGATTCATACATTTCAATCAATCAATTAGTCATTATATAGACAAACAAATATATGACATTATTCTATTAAAGATGCTTTTCCATTATATAAATATATTCTGTGTATATAGCTAGCTAACTAATCATATTACTTATGCATATTACCACCACCACTTCTGCATATTACTAGTCAAAAAGTATGGCAAAAGCAAAATACTACGTATTCAACTTGTTACTTTTTGTACTTATTTTTTACAAGATACGTTGAAAATACATACTTGGCCTAAATAATGAAGCGAAAATTATATTTGAACATCTATATGTTAAATTATTTAGATAGAAGTATCCTTGAAATTAGAATTATTTTTACAAATGAGTCTTATGTAACACAACACTCATTTGTGAAAATAATCACGAACTTTAATTTGTAATATATTACAAAGTTTCATAGATTTAATATGTATACTATATTCTAAGAAAAACACTAATAAATTTTAAGAATATTATTTACCTTACTAATAATTGTAGTATTTAAAAGTAATTACAATCTACCAATGGTAGTTTGTGAAGCAACTCAATTTCCATTACAAGTTCAATAGTTGAAAGTTTGTAAATAGAAAAAAATCACATGGGAGGGCTATGTTCAATTGGTATTTGGTTCAATAATGCTTGATTTTTTCTTAAAAAGTATGAGTTTTTAGATAGAGTTTTTCTATATGGTGTAATATGAATATCATAAAATTTGAGTTTTAAAAGGTGAAATTAATTAAATAAAATTTAATTTTCAAAGGTTAAGGTAAATTTGTCCTAAATTGTTTTGCTAGGAGCAGTGTTGCCGAGAAAAGTTTGAGGTTTAATGTCATCCTAAAAGTTTTAAAATATAGCAGTTTTGCCCCATACCATTAAACAAAGGGTTAAGGAGCAATTTGACTAATGAACTATTACTTCAGGAGCGCCCAACACAAATAACTTTTAAGTGGACAAAAAATACCATTTTTTTTTTTAAAAAATGTGTAGTCAGCACAAAAAATGAGTAAATTTTCTTTTGTGCTGGGCGCTCTTGGAGTATTTTTTTATTTATTATTTTCTTTTGCTGACTGCACATTTTTAATTTTTTTTTTGATATTTTTGATCCACTTAAAAGTTATTTGTGTTGAGTGCTCCTAAGATAAAAGTTTGTTGCTCAAATTACTTCTTAATCCTTAAAAAAATATTATTGACCATTAAAAAATGATGTTAATGTTAAAGAGTAATATTGCTTTATTTTAATACTTTTGGAACAATATTGAACCTAAAAAACTTCTAAAGTAATATTACTCTTTAGCGAAAACTTTTGAGATAAATTTATACACTAACCCAATTTTCAATGATCAAAAGGAATTCATTCGATAGTTAGCACATGGAAAAAAACAAAATGAATATGTCCCACAAGATAGTACAAATGAAGTGTCCAAGTAACAGTCCTTCAGAGACACAAAATGAATTTGCCCAAAAGAAAGAGAGTCACAAAATGAAGGCTAGAACTTTCTTTTCTTTTCATAAAATAAAATAAAATTCAAGTTGAAAGCATGCGATATGTTCTTTTTGTCTGGATATATATACAAATAAATGGTGGTTATTGTACATATAACAAATATATAAATGTAGGGCAAGTAAATGATTTGATGAAAACTTTGGGTATAGAAGGGTTACATATCTTGTACTTGATATGCTAACCAAAAATATAACAATCGCATGTGTTTGATTCTGAGGCTATAAGTAGCTAGGTTGTATCTTTTTTTATATGGATACAAGGCTTTGAAACACATGTACACTCCATAATTATTAAGAATATATAGAGTATGCACATGAGCCCCTCTACTATATACTTTTTCAGGTCTTTTCAACCTTTTTTTTTTCCTTCTTCTTGAGTTATCTTGTTAATTGGCTCTCAAATTATTATGGTATATTGCTTTTTCTTTCCAAGTTATATATAACTTTTGTCAAGTGATCAGTTTGACTTTAAGGCTAATTGATATGTATATGGTTCTGTGTAACATCATTGTCCTGTACGTATATATATATTTTTTAAAAAGGAGACACTATAAAAAAGTAGTATACAAACTTTTAATTTTCATAAATAAAACAGAATCGATCCAATACTACTTTTGGGGGCAGATTGGTATTGAATTGATGTATAACATAATTATGACAAATAAAGACAAACGTACATAAACCACATTCTAATTGTTAATCAACTATAAGCTGACTATTTGAAAAAAAGTCTCTTTTTATACACTTCTTTCCCTTGGTTGTTAATATACGAGTTAAATAATTAATTTACAAAAATTAAATAATAACAACAAAAACAAACATGTTGGTTGCATAAATTACATTATATCATTGAGCTCTATCAATAACCAATTTTTTATATAATGTTTACTAAAAAATCTTGTTCAAGAATTTAATTAAGTGTTATTCTTGATCTTCCTTTACTTCTCTTTGTGAGAGTCAAACAATCCGTTTGACTCTCTTTGTTGTCGCATATAATCTCTTGGCCTTTTTTATATGTGTTTAAACCACCTTAAATGATTTTCTACTATTAATTTTTTTCTTGATATAAACCATATCAACCCTTCCTAGTATATGGTCATTATATACTTCTTCCGGTTCTTAATATAAGATATATTTACTTAATAATTTGAATAGATTAGTTAAATTAGTTAATATTACATGTATTTTTTAAAACAACCTAATCATCTTCTTTATTTTTCTCATTCCCTCTCCTCCTTTATTATTATTGTTGAAGGAGCACTAATAGGGGTAAATTAGAAAATGATTGACAAATAATTCCCTCTCCTCCTTTATTATTGTTGAAGGAGCACTAATAGGGGTAAATTAGAAAATGATTGACAAATATGAAAATTATGTTTTATATTTAGAACTAAGATCAATTCCCTAAATATACCTTATATTAAAGACTAGAGGAAGTTTATATAAATCTTATTTCTTTCCTTGTATGATTATACATTCAATCATCCCAACATTTTTATCCCTTCAACTCCAATCTTTTGTTCATATAGTCCATTTAATACTTCGCATTCAATACCATGTATAGCATCACCACTAATAGTTTGATAAAACTTTCGTTTAGATTATCAGATCCTTCTCGATCATGCATACCTTGTAATATTTTCCTCCATTTTTTAACCGCTCAGCTTTTATTCTATGCATCATATGACTGAAAAATTTATATTTTTTGTAAAACAAGAAATTTTAATCTGTATATTAACTAAAAATACTATTTATAAAAAAGCATTACAGAATATAGATAAAAGTGGCACCTCCTGTACTGAAGTTCTAGTGATACTTAAAAGTATTTGGTTTGATTCCTTTATAATATAAAAAGAAAAAAAATAAAGTATTTGGTTATGAGCGTATATTGAGGCAAATATTAGCTAAATAAACTCACCAACAAACTGTTAGTTGAAGTGGTAAGCAACCTCACCTCATAAGGAAGAGAACATAAAAACACGAGTTCGAATCTTGGGAAGCCCAAGCGAGCGCCCTAAGCCTACCCTTAATTAAATTTTAAAAAACAAAATTAAAACAAAATAAACTCTTGTTAAAAAATAAAATAAAAGAGAAATTAAGTTGATTGTGTCTAACTAACTCAATTCAAAAATATATTACTCCCCCATCCTTAATGTAAGACTTGAAAATCTAATTTGATTATATTTAAGATGACATTTTTTTTCTAAACTACTCTAATCATTTTCCTTAATTGTTTCAATCTCTTCCTTACTTGATTATTGTTGAAGGAGCATTCGTAAGAGTAAATTAGAAAAAGATTGACAAATATAAAAAATAGGCGTTACATTAATGATCAGGATCAACTCTCCAATTAGATCTTACATCAAGGACTCTAAGGAGTACTTCAAAGTTATCATGTGCAGTGGAAAGAAGCCAAAAACTTGCTAACATGCAAAAGAATATCTAAAAAAAAAAAGGTGTTAATCATGTTTATTATGCATCCAAACTGCTTTTTACACAATAAATAGAGAAGAATTAGAATAACATAAAACTTAAAAAAAGTGATAGTTAAGGTGATTAAGTATCCAAGCTGTCTAATTAACTATTTATAGTGTAAGCCACTGGGTCACGTGCTTCTTCCTCAACAACTTGGCCTAATCAACCCACTGTTACTACCACAATTTCGCTATATATTGAAAGCATCACACTAAAGAAAGACTAACAAATTAACCCATAAAAGCCATATCGGTAGATAGGTATTTTTAATCTCTCATGCCTCTGTCTCCTTCAATGGCTGCTTTTCCTCAATTCTATTCAAACTACACAATGTTCCCTAGTGATTTCCCAGAGTTTACAACCCAAGCTTCATCAGCCATTAATGGCAACGACGTTAATAATAATTTCTCAGTTATAGATAATAGAATGTGTGGCCACCAAGATAGCTTCAACCATAATGTTCCCAATAATAATGGAACAGCACTCGGTCATGTTTCTTCAGTATTGGAGTGTGATACTGTGATGGCTTCATCTTTGTTTCCTACTACGTTTTCTGATCAGCTTGGGAGCTTATCGGAGTTGGCCATTCCGGTGATTTACGGCGGCGCTGATGGCGGTTTTCAGAGTTTGAGTTTGAACGGTGGCGGATACAAACCATCGCACCATCTGGGTGATTTTGGTGATGAATGTTGCGGGTTTGTGGAGGATATTATGAAGCCACCTTCTTATCCAAATTCTGCCACAGAAAAGTGGGTACGTGCTTAAATAATTAATTAGGCAATGATTTTTAATTTTGTTAGCGTATATGATGAACTAATCATATTAATTTTTTCTTTATTCTGTTCCATCTCAGAAAAATTGTCATGAAATAAGGATATGTCATCTGTCCTTCTTCTCTCTCCCCCTCTTACACACAAACAGATTTTCGTGGAGGATTTAATTTCCATATCTTCACTATCGTTTTATTTTATTTTATTTTGGTTATATTATATGAGCAAATATTATGGAGGTAATTGAATTGATTTCATTTGAAATGACCTGTGTGTTATATATATATAGGGATCATATCAAGGAAATCAAATAACAGCAGTTGAGGAACCGAACATAAAGGTGGGACGATACTCAGAAGAAGAAAGGAAGGAGAGAATTCTTCGATATTTGAAGAAAAGAAACCAAAGAAACTTCAACAAAACCATCAAGGTCTTTCTCATCTCTCTCTTGCTAGATCTCTCTCAGTTAATCAATAAATTACATATAACTACACACAGACATATATATAGGCATCATCATCAGCGGTTCATTTTATATGAAATTGAGGTCTTAATTAATTATTTAATAATATTCTATAATATATATGCAGTATGCTTGTCGGAAAACTCTAGCTGATCGGAGAGTGAGAGTGAGAGGAAGGTTTGCCAGAAACAACGACCTGTGTGAGGATGAGATCGCCATGAAGAAGAATGAGAATATTACTCACAAGCACGACCTGTACGGTGGTCATCATGATTCCATCCAATTTCAGGTCATTATATTATATATATGGGATGTGTCTATATATAAACACTACATATATATATGTGTGTGATGACAAAAGATTTCACTCCAGATCGGAACTGTTAATTAATTAATGCCCCCTCAAGCATCTCTTATTTATGAGTCAGATGCAAAATAATATATATTTGAAACTTTTTTGAATGGTATTATAATTTGCAGTTAAAGAACAATGAGGAGGAGGACGATTGGTTGCAAGAGGCAATGGCAAGTTTGGTGTATCTGTCTCATTCTTCGCCTGAAGATGTATAGAGAGAGAAGCTAGCTAGTTGGAGTAAAAGCTAAGTTTGAATATGGGGGAAAGAGAATCCAAGAGAGAGTTACGTTCACTAATTAATTAATAGTAGTGTTTAATTTTGATAATTAAGCACGTAGATCTTTGTAACTTTAATTGCATGGCGCTGTAACTAGCAGTAGTGGATTAATTATTTGGTGATATAATTTTACTTTATATGATCATCGATCTGTAGGCATCTTAAGTTGTTAAGGAATTCTAAAGGACCTAGCTAGCTACTTTGACTGGATACTTGGTTTGATTGACTTAAAGTTAATGACTTTGATGATGTTTGAATTGACAGAAATATTCCCTTATATTACACACACACACACATAAATATAGCTTGTAGGTCACAATTAATAGATCTATCTCTACATTTGGAGTCACTATATGTGATTCACTTGTCGTAATGATCATTATTGAAAGCCATCAATTTATAAGAGTTGCTTATTATCAATTTTTTTTTTTTTTTTTACAAGAGTTGCTATCTGGTTCTCAAATATTCTAGCACCATTATTGGTGATAGATTTGAGAATCTACTATACTACCTAGCTAGGGTTTAAAAGTTTGAGTGATTTTTTTTTTCCCGCCTCATGCGCTATAGACTTCATTATATACTGTAAGATCCTAATTGGTAATTTCATTTCAATAGGAGTAAAAAGAGAAAAGAAAGGATAAAGTGAGACAAACAATGAACAGTGATCTTCCATTGGAATCCTTTACTTTTCTGTCAAGAAAACATGAATTTTGTCTTAAATACGGTTTCCTTTTTTAGAGACTACCCTTCTCTTTAACCAAAAGATGTATTTCATTAGAAGGAAATAAAAATAACAAAAACACCAATTCAAAACAAGACCCTGCACAACACAAGAACCAAAAACAATAAAACACCAGGAAAAACGCCCCAAACTACGTACAATCAAGACGAAAACTAACGCCTTGTTGATGATTAAGATCATACTCTCCTATATGTAAGTTACAAATAAATAACCAAATTATGTAGATAAAAAAGTTGGTTGAAAGTAATAATAATCGGTAGGAAATGTAATTTTTTTTTTTAAAAAAATAAAATATATTTTTTTGGTTGCCCATTTGGTATCCAGAGCTTTGCTCTGACTAATCCGAATTCGACCCGGGTCGTGCACCTGGTTATGATAGGTGAGTCTCCAAGCGGCGCTTTTCTGCATTCACAATGCTCAAATTTGAGACCTTACTTAAACGACACAAGCGGCTTACCACTTATGTCAACCTCAAAATATATCTTTATTTATGAAGAGGGCGGGTGTACGTGAAAGAGTAAGAGATCGTACAAATTAAATTTTAAGACAAGTACAAAGTGCAACTTATAAAAAGAATATGCCCTATTCAAAAAATTGAAACTTATATATAGGACGGGAAATAGTATTAACTAGTTCCCCCCTAGTACTTAACTAGCTCCCCATTTACTATGATCAGTGGAAGTGGCATTAGGAACATATCTAATTGTAACTCCTAGTACCCTTCCAATAATAATAAGATCTTATTATAGGAAGAGTTCAAGGAGTAGCATGATCAAAGTACATTTAAAATCACAATCAAAACTAATCACTAGCTAGGCAAGGTTGCCAAAAAAACACAACGCACACAAAACATCACATAGGAACCAACCAACATGGATTATTCTTAACAAGTTAAGTTTTGCATTCAAAATAAAATAATATTAATGCTCTGTTGTTTTTATTTATGTGGGAATAAGATGAAATTAGAGGGGTGATATATTTTTTCATTATTGGCTTCTGAATGATTAAAATAAAACAAAACTTCACGAAAAATTAAAATGGAATATAATTAAGAAAAAGAAGGCCCATCATATATATAGCTTAGGATCCCCCCCACTGGATGAGAACTTGTTGCGTTAAATTTAGACTTTTTATACTTAAAATCTTTGGAATCGGTTTAAAGTTCCTCTACTTTTAAAAAGAACCTGAAAATGTTATCGAAATTTTATGATAAAAGCTCCTACACAAGGAAAAAAGTGTAAAAGCGCCTAAATTTCTTGATAATTACGTGATCAAACGAGATGGCCCCGGGATCTCTACTTTCGAAACCAATTAAAAAATAAACAAAAGTTTGTTCATTCAAGTATCTCAGTTGAACTTTTCTCAAATCTCAGTTGAACTTTTACACAAACTAATTAATAGTGGAATTGATCTGAAAGTACTTATCACCTTATAATATGCTTCAGCTTCGTGGACATAAAAAACTCTTGAAAAACTCCAACAGTGATAAATATAGGTTCTGTAACAAACAGCAGTGGATTGAGCCTGTACAGTACTCAGTGGCGCACACACACAGAGGCGGAACTACCTTTGGGCCAGCTGGAGCCTTGGTCCGAGCTGATCTTCTAAAATTTATTGGTGTGTGTATATGTATGTATGTATTTATTATATGATATTTTATTTAGCCAATAATTTGGCCCAAAATAATTTTTTTATCTTCTTTATAAGGATAATGTTTGGTTCATTACTTATTGGGCTGTGAGAGGAAAGTAAAATTATTGTTTGAGATACCTACCGAAAATGTTAGTATCATCTTATATCTTGTTTTTAATTTATAATTTTCGGTTATTATTTATTTGTATTTTTAATGTTATGTGATACTATTGAGTAAATACTTCATCTGGTCCTTATTATAAAACAACAACTGACAATTCTTACAAGCTAATGAAAACAGTTAAAGTCATTAAATTTGTCCTAAAATTTAAGTAATTTTCAATATTATTCCTACTAATTACACTAAAATTTTATATCATATTAATTATGGGAAAACACTTCTCATGTTGTAGGAGAAGTGTATTTTCATGTCACACACACATAAAATGGTTGGACCCACACACACACACACACACACACACATATATGTGGGTCCCACCATTTTATGTGTGTGTAGGAATCTTCTTCTTCTCATGCAACATGAGAAGTTTAAACCCCATTAATTATTACTTACTCACTACCTTTATTAATTATGGGTATAATATGAAAAAAAAATATTTAATGCTCTTTGGAAACAAGCAAGTGCCTTATAAAAAGGACCAAATACACTTGTTAGTTGGTGCCTTATAATAAGGACCAAAGGGAATAGTTCAATATGTTTATTTTTTGACCCGGGCTAACAAAATTTTCTGGTTCTGCCACTGTGTGTGTGTGTATATATATATATGTATGTTTTTATGTGTGCGTGCGTGCGTGTGTGTGTTATATAGCAGAGTCTTGATGACTGAAGAATTGAATTTTAATTCTTTCAATGTGCAATTCTTATCTGAAACCAGGCATCTAAATCAATGGTTTTTATACCTTGTTCGAAATTCAATAAGATATATGGATAGAAAGATAGATAATTTTGAGGAAAATCAAAGCCGTAAAGTAAAAGGCAGCCACATATACTAACATTATATACATTTGGCTGGACAAATGAGTCGTTGTGATTAACCAAAAACGCTTTATATATATTGTCGCTTTCATGATAAACACTATTGCCAATAAATGATTACGAGCTAGGCAGAGCTGTATAAATGTGCTATAGTTTAATTAGCATCCGATGGATGTACCAAAAAAGTCATAATTGTGCTCCTTATAGAATGAGACTTTAATTATAGGTCGCATATGTAGCTTGTGACTGTCACGACCAAAATTGAAGTGTTGTTGGCCCCTACATGTCCAAATTAATGGTCATGTTGCTTTCATCCCTCTCTAGCAATATGGGCTATATGTATTCATCATTTTCCTGATATCACATTAATGACTTTCGATCTCTCTGAAATGTCGCCTTCATATATATATATATGTGTGTGTGTGTCTATATATATGCGAGTTTTTTTTAGTGGTGGTGTCGTTTTCACAGTTCTGATCCCCCACTCACTCCCATCATGTTCAATCAAAGACTTTTTGAGTTATACAAATAGCCTCGTCGTTGTCTTGTATCTTTTCAACTGATCTCTATTGTCTATTGGGTTATTCTATCAATGGCTCGGCTCGTTCAATCCTTGATATGAAAAATTCAAGATATATTATGGATTTGAAGTTGCTATTAAATTCTAAAAATAATTTTTAAGTTTGTTTATATTATATCTTAGCTTTTCATAGTATATATATAATAATAAGTGTTGGTGGGATTATTCTCTAAAGAGAGTCAAAAAGAACAGATGAAAGAGAAAGTTGTGTAGATGTCTTCAACGCGTATATAACACTTTTCTTTAAGTTTAATTGCCCCACTTATTTTAATATTTAGGTACAAATTGAGTTGATGGTGAACTTCATACATACAGAATATAATAAAGATCATTGAATATGGATAGTATACTAATGGCTTTTAGTATGGGTTGTTAGGATATATATGACAAGTTACATAGGTATGCTTAGAAACTAAATTAAAGAAACATAAATTTGATAACTTTTGGTAACTCTTGGTATAAATTCCTTAATATATAAGGATATGGGATATGGCTTTTCAAAAACGCACATCTTTGTTTCAAAAATAGTCTAACAACAATTAAGCTTATCTAAACACACATGAAATATGGGTTCATGATCTAGTTTGCTTATGATTTATGAAATGGTTGGTGCTTTGAGTCAGTGCTTATGGTTTAGAATGTTCACTGATGATAGGGTAGGGACTGGCTGGCTAATAACCTCAAAATTTTGGGGAACCAATTTTTGAAGATATATATGTCTTCTACAGCTATATGTATATGTACCATAAAAAAGCATGTTAGTCAAACATAGGTTGAGTACTAAACTATATATATGCCATATATAGTTCATAGACCCTTGATCTGATGGCTACATATATAGACTTAACTTTCTGAAATGCAGGAGTTGAGAATCCCAAGCTTCATCATCCAGTAAGTTAATATGTTGGAATATTTTAAAAGGAAAAGTTGTGTTTGTTGAAAACTCATATCCTTATAAATTAACATATTTATGTTAAGGGTTGTGAATGGAGTTATAACACTAAAGGTCACTAAGGTCATGTTATTTTTGTTTCCAAAGATACCTATGAAAAAGTGTGGTAACTACTACTTGGTGGAATGTTGTATTGGTTTTTTAGAAAACTCTACATACTATATAAAGGTGTAACTGTTCATGAAAAGTTATTTTCAATAACCATGTTATTTAAGTTATGTTGGTTCATGAGGGTTTATGAATCTAACATGTGATTATGACTTTTAATTGAAGATGTTTTATTTCAAAAGACACCATTTCATGATCTATAAATACTCTGTACCATCATTTCATTTGTGATAGCAATACAAATTATATTAGAAATCACACAACAAGAAGAGATCAAACTTAATGTCTTTGTCCTTAAGTGCACACAAAGATAAAGACAAATTATCACTTTGTAAAAGCTATTGTTGTATTAGTTTGAGTGTTAGGAGTGCAATATTCATACTCAATGGTCTTCATTGTATATATAATGCAGGAAATTTGCTCGTCAATCCAAATTGTACCCATAAAATAGGTAAGATGGGGGCCTAAAAAAAAGTGTTATCCACGCTTTAAAGACATTATGCACTACTTTATTTTTTTCATATCTTATTCTTGTACTCCTTAGAAATGAAATTCAGCCCACGGCCCCACCAACAATCTTTAGACTTAATTAGAATCCTGGTTTCTTCTATGTTATGTAGCTTAATGAAGAAAAATCGTTTGTCTAATGTATTTTGGGCCGATGCAAGATCACCGACGACAGCATACAGTCATTTCAGTGATGCAGTGACCTTGGACACAGCATACAAAGTGAATCAATATACAGAGTTCCTTTTGTTCGATTTACCAGAGTGAACCATCATGGTCAAATGATTTTGTTCGACTTTGCACTTCTTTTGGACGATTTTGAGGCTTCTTTGGTTCATCCAAACATCATTTTAAATAATCGAGTAGAGCATCGTGAGCAATTGAGTAACGATATGTATGTATAAAATGCCGTAAGTCCGGGCCGGATACAACGGTACAAGAACCGTGTGGTTCAAAGGTATAATACAACAAAAGAAATCTTCAACTTGATCTTCTACGTGGTCCGCTTGCTTCTTTCCTCACCCCTCGGTCCTCCGCACTCGAAGCTATAGCCGAGATCCAATTTACCACATTGGATCTCGGTAATAATTAACCTCATGCTTATAAACAACATATGCGTAACAAATATTTCTAGAATTTCAGCAACGATCCATATAGGAAAACAATACAAAGATTATCATAACAATAACTTTGTAAAAGCTGTAATAGTGATCCAAGTACGGTTCCTTGATCACGGTGCATCTAAGTACGGTTCCATAGACACGATGCATCTAAGTACGGTTCCATAGACACGGTGCATCTATGTACGATTCCATAGACACTTGTGCATCTATGTACGATTCCATAGACACTGTGCATGTAGCACTCGAATAGAATGACCATGTAAGTGTCTATCATGGGGGCCTCACCGACTTTACGGCGACTATTTGGCTTACCCACATAGACTAGCCTTGCCTTCGGCATCAAACTATTCACACAACATATCATCACATATATGCATTCAATAATTCATCAGAGCTAGTGTTACAGTACGCGAACGTACATACTTCCGCAGACTGCAGTTTCGATATCCTATAAGAGTAATATCACTTTCATTAGTGATTTGGCATTATAACTGGCATTTTAGGTAAAAATTACCATTTTTCCCCTATACCCCTAATCGGCGGAATTTCGCCAGCACTTCGTTACTTTGGCTCCGACTTTCCAAAATTTTGCCAGAACTCCGACCCCACCATGATTTTCGAATTTAATACTTAAAATAAAACTAAAGATCTATCTAGCATTACTACTAAAACTACTGAAAGAATTAAAGACTAAAGACCTAAAAATTACCCGAGCTTCGCAAAATTCCCCGGACTCCTTCCTCCTCCAGAGCACCTCTCTCTAACTTCTCTCTAGGATAGCTCAACTAGAGAAAATGGTTTTGGTGTGAAGAATGCAAAGGGAGAGCCTCCTATTTATAGGGAAAGTTGTGTTGTAACACCCCGGTTTTCACAACTGTTTTTATAGCGTTTTGATCAGAGTTTTGAGCGACAAATTTTTTTTTAATAATAAAGAGTAACTGAATAACATTGATAACAGTGTATCTGGCTGTTCATAAGGCCATACATTCCTCCGAGTGTTTACATCTAGCGTAAGTACAACTAAAGCGTCTCCATCTGATCTTCATGCTAACTCCCTACCTTGTCCTCGATTTACGTGGCCTCGCTTGCTTCTCCCTCGCCTCGGCCCTCTCGGACCTCGAAATAGCCGAGATCCAATTTAGCGGATTGGATCTCGTGTATCAGTTAACCTCATGCTTATAAACAGTATATGTACAATGTATTCCTAATCTTGACAAAGATTGATCAAGCTTCGGTACATGATCATTTAATAACAACACAAAAACGTAATAGTGATCTAAGTACGATTCCTTAATCACAAAGTGTGTCTAAGTACGGTTCCATAGGCACAGGGTATCTAAGTACGGTTCCATAGCTACTGCCCATAGATACGGGGTATCTAAGTACGGTTCCATAGATACGGGGTATCTAAGTACGGTTCCATAGATACGGTGCATCTAGCACCGAATAGAATGGCCAGGTAAGTGTCTATCATGGGGGCCTCACCGACTTATACGGCGACTAAATGGCTTACCCACATAGACTAGCCTTGCCTTCTACACCAAACTATTCACATAACATATTATCACATATAATCATTCAATAATCATCGATTAGTGTTACAGTACGCGAACGTACCTCCGTTGACGAGCGTCGACAATTCAGCGAAACGGCACGCTTTACGGAAAACAATAAACGTCCTACGGTCACGTCTGACAACGTAACGGCAGCAGATCAGAGTTTCTGAAGTCCTATTAGAATAATATCACTTTCATTAGTGATTTAGCATTATAACAGGCATTTTAGGTAAAAATTACCATTTTGCCCCTATACCCCTAATCGGCGGAATTTCGCCAGCACTTCGTTACTTTGACTCCGATTTTTCCCAAAATTTCGCCAGAACTTCGACCCAATGATAATTTTCGAAAATTAGGACTAAAATACCCTATCATATGATATCTAATCATACTTGGAAGATTAAATACTAATCTAACATTACTACTCTAACTATCGAAAGAACTACTAAGCTTAAAGCTCGGTGCATCAAAACTTACACAGAGCTTCGCTTCAAAATTCCCCTGACTCCTCCTTCTCTCTTCTCTCTCTAGATTCGGCCAAGGCACTTGAGAAATGGTGTGAATTTTTGAAGAGGAAACAAGGCTATTTATAGAAGAAAGTAAGGACATAAAGGGAAATACCAAAGTTGTTTATAACCATGGAAAATCAACACCAAAATGGTGTTTAATTCTTGACCATGGGAGGGTTCTGGTCGACATTGAGAGATGATGTGGCAGCCCTTGGCTGGTCCAAAAATTTGATTACAATTGCACTTTATGCCCGGTCTGGCCGATTTCCCCGATCGCACTCGATCGCGTGATTTCGGAAAAATCTTAAACTTCTGGATTTACAACTTTGAAACCATATCCTCACTCATTAGAAATGTCCAAGTTGACCTAAATTTTGATCCCATATAGGGCTCCAACTGTCCAGTTGAAGTTTTCTCGAAAAACGTGTCCAAACGCGTCCGGTTCAGAACGCATTTCTGAAATCATCAACTTCTTCAGAAAAATTCACTGATTCCAAATATATCTAGATAAATTCAAACTCATTCCTAGATATTGAGTTAGAATTTATTTTCTTCATATCCAAAAATGTGCCTATCTGCATTTTTCCCTATTTCGTCTTATTAGGAAATGCACTAACGGCCTCTAATTAACTTCCGGAAGAGGTCACTTGAAGGTAAAAACTCACTGATCAATATTTTACCTTAAATTTTGAAATCCTATTCCTAGATCTCTAGATAGGATCCGTTTCCTAATTTCTAAATTACTATTCATAATTTTTTACTTTAATTAATTATAATATATTATAATAGCAACTTGATTTTAATATCTTATCTTCAATTTTTTTCCTTCTCTTGGTCAAGTTCGGCTGCCCCTTATTTTTTGCAATAAATATTTATATTTATTTAATTATTTAATTATTTAATTATTCATTTTATTTAATTTTCACAAAAATCCCTAATTGGTCCATTCTTGTATTTAGGCCTAAAAATACCTAAACTCAACTATTTTTCTCCAAAATTTCCAATTAATTAGTAAACATGTTTTTACTAATTTTAAAACAAAAACCACTATTTTTAGGGTTTTACATAATTACTTGTGAATTTCTGTTGCTTATGCTTAAGTAATTAGCCCAATATTACTTAATTATCACAAGTTGATAATTTTCTTACTTAGAACATCTCATTACCTTCATATTCTTGTATTAACATTAGCATTTCCATGCCTCTTACATTATTCTATAATTTGCAAGGGTATTATGGTCTTTATATTACTTTTTGAACATTCTTACACAATTTCTCCAAGTTCATAATTTATTTAATTACCATAATTAGAGATAATATATTCTCCTAACTCACTTAGTCATTTTACGCGCCTTTTAGGATTTTTCATAATTTTCTAAGTTAATTATGTCCCTTAGGGGCATTTTCGTCATTTCGGCACTTTGGCCCTTAAATTCTCTAATTTCCTAAAGAATTAGCTTAGAAAAATAGACCAAACATACGCAGAATTAAGACCATATATATTTTCTTATCAAAAATACCCCTTTTATTTATCTGGGTATTACATGTGTGCACTATTCACACTTTGTCAGGCGGATTCTGGACCGTCGGATCGCACTTTGCCAAATGTCAAGATCCTCACCATGCCACTTGTCCAAACCATCCTCTCCCCCTTAGTTGGTGGTTTGTCACATCAATTAATGTGATGTGATGCTTTTGCTTTATGAACTTGTATCGATAAAGTTCCCGATCGGTGTCCGAATCGCGTAATCTCGGAAAAATCTCAAAATCCGGAATCACAACTTTGAAGACATTTTCCTACTCATTAGAAATGTCTAAGTTAAACTAATTTTTGATTCCATCCAGGGCTCCAAAAGTCAGTCTGAAGTTTACGGGAAAGCGTGACAGTTACAGAATTGAAATCCGGAATCATCAACCTCTGGACAAAAATTCACTGATTCCAAATATGTCCAGATAATTTCAAACTCATTCCTAGATGTTGAGTTAGAATTTATTTTCTTCAGATCCAAAAATGTGCCTATCTCGCATCTTTCCCTATTTCGTCTTATTAGGAAAATGCTCTACCGGCCTCGGAATCAACTTCCAGAAAAGTCTAACTTAAGATAAAAATCCACTGATCTATATTTTACCTCTACTTCGTAAAACCTATTCCCGGTACTCTAGATAGGATCCGTTTCCTATTTATTATGTTACTATTCACTATATAATAAAATATTCATATGTCTTAATCAAAATCTCAACAAAACCTTATCCCTTATCCTTTGAGATTTTTGGTCCTTTTATTATTATTTTTAATAAATTTTCGTTTTAATTAATTAATTAATAATATATAAAATAATTATTTAATATAATTTTTTTTACAAAATTTTCCTATTGGTCCATTCTTGTATTTAGGCTTAAAATTACTTAATCTCATCAATTTCTCTTGAAAATTTCCAATTAACTAACAAATATATTTATGCTAATTCTTAGCCATTTACCACCAATTTTGGAGCTTTACATAATTATCCTTGAATTTCCTTTAGAAAATAAGATAATATAACATACTCTTTGAGACCATATATTCACCTTTTTAAAAATAGCTATTTAATTTATCGGTATTACATTTCTCCCCTCCTTAAACAAAATTTCGTCCTCGAAATTTGTGCATATTCCCTCGGAGAAATAACTTAGACCTCCTGTCTAACCCTTGTCCATGCATACTTACTTAGCACGCATCCCAACATTCCAACATCAACTTTATCCAACTAGTATTTCGGTTTAATACAGGACTCACATGTCCATTCTTCGTACTATCTAGCCGTTGCACTAATCAGACTCCGAACTCGGATACTTATTCTATCAGAACATTCTTAGATCATTTCTTTCGGTGACCGAGAATTCGTTTCAGCTTGATTATAAAGTTTTTATCATGTTCTAAATTGATATATAGTGTTTTCCATGGCATCGAAACACCGCGTACTTTATATATATAGATTCCGTGGTGCCCATAACACCGCGTACTTTAGTGTTTTAGCGTTTCCGTGGCGCCCATAACACCGCGTACATAAGTGTTTCCGTGGCACCCATAATACCGCGTACTACACATTCATCATATCGTATTTCGATATACTGTATCCCCGTGGTTCCCATACACCGCGGCAATACCATATATCTCGTACTCATGGATATTATGTCGTACTTCGATATATTATGTTCCCATGGTTCCCATACACCGTGGCAACATAAGATACCTAGTACTTAATAACACAATCGTGGTCTGTTTTATAATAACTAAGAAACATGACAATTACTATCTCTAGGTCATGTGTAGATTAGTTTTAACTTGAGAGGCTTGAGAGTGGTAAGTCATCACATTGTCATGCTGCAGCTAGACATATCCCGATCCATTCCTATTGGTACCATTATACAATCTACTTGGATTTGGGATACCCAATTTCTTGGTGTTGTGACCAACTTCTCTTTCAATTCATGAATTCTTGTCTCACAGTCTTTGTTCAACGTTAATGATTTGATTTCCTATTTGTAAACTTTGTTTAACTTATGAAAAATTCTTCATGAATCTGCGGTACTATCCCGCTAAATCCAAAAACTACATCTCTATATTACCATTTCTCGGCTATTTCTTCAAGTTGCCATCTCAAAGACTTTAATTTCGTTTGACGTCGTTTGATATGGCGCTAATTTAACACAATCGAGATTGTCGTTGACGTTATGAAGTAGTAACAAGATTTATATTAGACTTGCAACTTGGTTCAAAACACGCTTTACAAGCTAAAAGCTCACACCTAATGGTGCAGCTACTATTACATCGTAAGGAAATATATAAGTATGCATCCCAAAAGGATCCGTACAAACATCAAAAGTGATTGATTGGTCTAGAACTCGGATCAGACTATAACAAAGAATAGCTTTCTACGGGGCTCTAGTGTCGTGGACTACCCCCGAAGGTTCTCCGCCTCTTCATTGGTTAGAGCAAACATCCGCCCGGGTTTTGCGGCCTCATTCCTGGTAGTTCTCTCGGACAATCCTCGCCGATGTGTCCGTGATTTTGACACTTGTAGCATATTGGCTTCCCATCGCAGTCAGTACCTTTATGGTACCTTCTGCAATTTGGACATGGTCGAGGTCCTTGTGGTTCCTGAAAGTTTGGCTGGCTAGGTTGAAATGGCCTCTTATTACCATCACCGGGGTTGCTCCAGGGCGCTTTCTTCTTTTGTGAGAAATTCCCACTACTAATTCCACCACGTCCTGCATTGCTGTTGCTTCGTTGTTGGAGTTCGGAATCTCCTTAGGTCTTTAAATTACGCTCAATCACCGGCAGGATTCAACTGCTTGAGCCAAATTAGGAAACCGATGTGATACTAGTCTTTCCTTGATTTCGTACTTTAACCCATAGACCGGTCCTATCGCCCTTCCAGCTCTCGTCGTTCTCACGCTTCGGATATGACGAATATCGGACAGTTGGTGAAACGAGCGAAGTAATCGTCAAATGACTCCTCCGCCCCCGCTGAATGTGCAAAAACTCTGACTCCTTTATCACCCGAGTTGACGGAGGGAAGTACCGGTCATTGAATTTCTATGAATTTTTCCTGTGTGATAGGGCAAGATCGGTTTTGCACGTCAGTAGCAACACTCCTCCACCATCTATCAACGTCTCCATCAAGCTTGAAAATTGCTAGCCGAGCTTTCGATTCTCCTGCATTCCATCACGTTAAAGACTTTCTCCAGGCTCATCAACCATTCTTCAGCTAGTTCTTTCTTCCCGCGGAATGTAGGTGGCTTAAGTTTACAGAATTGATTCCCCTCTGATTCCTCAGCATGTCCATCTCCTTGATCGTTCTCTTCTTCTTCTTCCTCTTCTGTATGTTCTTCCTCCTCAGCATTTCGTCTTTCTTCCTCAGCATTTCGTTCTGCTAATTGTCGTTCAGCTTGTTGCTCTTGTCTATTCTGCCTCTCTTGGAGTTCATTTATAAGAGCCCTCTGCTCTTGCAGAGTCCTCCTCATTTCTTGTATTTCATTTTGGTCCGGCTGGTTTGGTATTTGATTCATCCGAGGTTCTCTACCTCGTCCTACGCCTCGGCCCCTGCCTCGACCTCTGGGAGCTCCGGCTCCTCTCAAATTCTCCATGTCCCGTTCTTTTTCCTTCATTAGGAAAAACGTCCGATATACAAAGAAAACTTCAATTAGTATATCACGGATTTTATCGCGCTAATATCTACACCGCATATAGACTTATCATAATTAGTATTTGTACTACGAATAGGCACCCGAAATATTTCCCTCGTCCAGGGTTCCGTTGATTTGGTCCACTCAAATACGGGTATGGAATTTCGTATCAGAAGTTCCTCTACATGAGTCAAATACTACATGTACTTATCCTTATTGATCCCGGAGTTTCATCCGGCGTGACCCAGCTTCACATCTAAGCTCTGGTTTAGAGTGGTGCACCCACAGAAAGTGATACACCGATTCAGGATGGTACACCGCTCAATCGGTATACCGAAATAGGGTAGTACATTGACTCGTGGCTATATCGCACTCATTTTCAAAACATGCTCAAAGTTTAAAAGGCTTTTGAACATAACTCCGTTATCCGAATGTAATGGCCGTGTAAGTGTCTACCATGGGGGCCTCACCGACTTATACGGCGACACAATGGCATACCCACGTAGACTAGCCATGCCTTCGGCACCAAACTGTCCGTAATAACATAGTTAAATTCATGCCAGGACTACTGCTCTGATACCATAAGTGTAACATCCCATTTTCAAAAGCAGTATATATATATATTTTTTCATCCAAACATCATTTTAAATAATCAGAGTAGAGCATCGGAGCGATTGAGTAACTGATATGTATGTATAAAATGCCGTAAGTCTGGCTGGATACAACAGCGGACAAGAACCGTGTGGTTCAAAGGTATAATAACACAGAAAGAAATCTTCAACTTGATCTTCTACGTGGTCTGCTTGCTTCTTTCCTCGGCCCTCGGTCCTCCGATCCCGAGCATAGCCGAGATCCAATTTACCACATTGGATCTCGTGTAACGGTTAACCTCATGCTTATAAACAACATATGCGTAACAAATATTTCTAGAATTTCAGCAACGATCCATATCATTATCATAACAATGACCTGTAAAAACTGTAATAGTGATCCAAGTACGGTTCCTTGATCACAGTGCATCTAAGTACGGTTCCATAGACACGGTGCATCTAAGTACGGTTCCATAGACACGGTGCATCTATGTACGATTCCATAGACACTGTGCATCTATGTACGATTCCATAGACACTGTGCATCTATGTACGATTCCATAGACACTGTGCATGTAGCACTGAATAGAATGACCAGTAAGTGTCTATCATGGGGCCTCACCGACTTTACGGCGACTATTTGGCTTACCCACATAGACTAGCCTTGCCTTCGGCATCAAACTATTCACACAACATATAATCACATATATGCATTCAATAATTCATCAGAGCTAGTGTTACAGTACGCGAACGTACATACTTCCGTAAACCGAATGAATGGCTGTAAGTGTCTACCATGGGGGCCTCACCGACTTATACGGCGACTTATGGCACACCCACGTAGACTAGCCTTGCCTTCGGCACCAAACTGTTCTAACATATTTGTATTCAATAAACATACCATAACATTTCACATAGTACATATATGCATACCATAAACATAAGAGTTAATGTTACAGTACGCGGACGTACCTTCGTTGACGACGTTAGGTACTTCTGGCGGAAAACGTACTTTTTACGGAAAAACGTGAAACAACGGCACGTCGGGCAAAGTGTAACTAAGCGCACTGAGTTTCGATATCCTATAAGAGTAATATCACTTTCATTAGTGATTTGGCATTATAATCGGCATTTTAGGTAAAAATTACCATTTTGCCCCTATACCCCTAATCTGCAGAATTTCGCCAAAGACTTCGTTACTTTGGCTCCGACTTTCCAAAATTTTGCCAGAACTCCGACCCCACCATGATTTTCGAATTTAATACTTAAAATAAAACTAAAGATCTATCTAGCATTACTACTAAAACTACCGAAAGAATTAAAGACTAAAGACCGAAAATTACCCAGAGCTTCACGCAAAATTCCCTGACTCCTTCCTCCTCCGAGCACCTCTCTCTAACTTCTCTCTAGGATAGCTCAACTAGAGAAAATGGTTTTGGTGTGAAGAATGCAAAGGGAGAGCCTCCTATTTATAGGGAAAGTTGTGTGCACTATTCACACTTTGTCAGGCGGATTCTGGACCGTCGGATCGCACTTTGCCAAATGTCAAGATCCTCACCATGCCACTTGTCCAAACCATCCTCTCCCCCTTAGTTGGTGGTTTGTCACATCAATTAATGTGATGTGATGCTTTTGCTTTATGAACTTGTACCGATAAAGTTCCCGATCGGTGTCCGAATCGTGTGATCTCAGAAAATCTCAAAAATCCGGAATCACAACTCTGAAGACCTTTTCCTACTCATTAGAAATGTCTAAGTTAAATTAATTTTTGTTTCCATCCGTGGCTCCAAAAGTCATCAAGTTTACTGAAAGCGTGATGCATGCGTGAACTGAAATCCGGAATCATCAACCTCTGGACAAAAATTCACTGATTCCAAATATGTCCAGATAATTTCAAACTCATTCCTAGATGTTGAGTTAGAATTTATTTTCTTCGATCCAAAATGTGCCTATCTCGCATCTTTCCCTATTTCGTCTTATTAGGAAAATGCTCTACCGGCCTCGTAATCAACTTCCGGAAAGGTCTAACTGAAGATAAAAATCCACTGATCTATATTTTACCTCGACTTCAGAAAACCTATTCCTGGTACTCTAGATAGGATCCATTTCCTATTTATTATGTTACTATTCACTATATAATAAAATATTCATATGTCTTAATCAAAAATCTCAACAAAACCTTATCCCTTATCCTTTGAGATTTTTGGTCCTTTTATTATTATTTTTAATAAATTTTCGTTTTAATTAATTAATTAATAATATATAAAATAATTATTTAATATAATTTTTTTTACAAAATTTTCCTATTGGTCCATTCTTGTATTTAGGCTTAAAATTACTTAATCTCATCAATTTCTCTTGAAAATTTCCAATTAACTAACAAATATATTTATGCTAATTCTTAGCCATTTACCACAATTTTGGAGCTTTACATAATTATCCTTGAATTTCCTTTAGAAAATAAGATAATATAACATACTCTTTGAGACCATATATTCACCTTTTTAAAAATAGCTATTTAATTTATCAGGGTATTACATTTGGCTCTTTAAGACTTTTTTTACAACAAACTTTGTGAAGTTGGAAAGATTTGAAGGAGGAAACTTTCTATGATGGCACCATTTTTGCTTGTTAGAAGAAATGGATGGGTTGATCCAGGAACTTTGCAAATGAGTCATCTTAAATTCATTTGGTCAATGACAAATGAAGAGAGATAAGTATTTGTTTATCTTTCTTTCTTGAATATGGTTTATAGCTTTATGAGGTTTATACATGATATATACCTAGCAAGATGCAATTATTTTCTTAAATTATGTGGTTTATTGGCTTGTGGAATTATAATCATGTTTAAGAAAGTGATAAGAAGTATAATAGATTTGGGATTTACTGGATTGATAATTATCATGAAAAAATCAATGGTCAATTAGATGTGTTGATAATTATCATGTTGTGTTCTAATTTTAATTAGAATGATTGAAGAAACTTTGTTGTGGAATAAATGCAAGGGTTGAACATGGTTTGAATAATTTCAAACAAATAACATGTATGTAGATGAATTTATTATTGTTTCATCAATTATAAATATACTTCCTTATTCATAGAAAGACTTGAAAAATAGTCTTAATAAAACATAAAAAGTAGAGTAAATACCTTTTCTGGTCCCTGACAAAAAACATGGACCCCATTTTGGTCCCTGACAAAAAAGGTCATTTTTAGTCCATAAAAAGGACGAATAAGGGTCGACTGGTGGACATTTTGATCCCTTACAAATTTCCAAAAGGTCATTTTTAGTCCCATAAAAAGGAGGGTCGGTTTTTTTGTCAGGGACCAGAAAGGGTATTTACTCTAAAAAGTAAATCTATTTTGAGCATTTGGGAATTATCTTCACTTAGAAGAAGATTGGATCATGGTTAATGATCCATGATACAAAAGGCACCAATGTTCATGAAAAGGCACATCTAGTAGAGGAATGATAGTTTTATAAGACCTCAGAAAAAAGAGGGAATGACAAAATCATAAATTCTATTTATATGTTTGGCTATGGTCATTTTAATAATAGAAAATGAGTCATGAGTTATTGTTGACATACTTATAATTTTGATTGTTGTCATAATATTTCATTGTTTGACTCTAGTATGAAGTTGACATAGTATTTATCTATTGTGATAGTTAATCTATTCTTGCAAGGGCTTATAACCAAATTTATAATGGAAAGTCATGACATAATGACATATTGGCCAAAGACATGTCTATATAAAATATTTGATTTTGAATGAAGTAATATCCATTAGTCATATAAGATTGTTGGAGCATTTATCATGGTGATGCTCTTGACGAAGTTTACCTATATGAGAGTGAAGTGAGGTCACTTTTAAGAGTTCAAGGACTTGACTCTGAAAAGGACTCATGAAAAGGACACAGACACAAGGCTGCGAGTAAACGTGTCATTTAAAGTTGGCATACAATAGTCCGAGATTCCATGCATAATCATGCACACTTGTTCATATGGGATAATTTTTTCAAAGCTTAGTCTATCATATTATTTCATATGGGTGACCTTGTCTCAGGAAAATGTTCAAATCCTCAAGATACTTTTACTGATAACATGAGATTTTTGAAGTGATAAGAGTTTGTGTTCATTTTCAAATGGTGGGGGATTGTTGGAATATTTTAAAATGAAGATATGCGTTGTTGAAAAGTCATATCCTTATAAATTAAAAAAATTATGTTAAGGGTTGTGTAAGGAGTTATAACACTAAAGGTCATCAAAGTTATATCTTTTTTGTTTCTAAAGACACCTATGAATATGTATGGTAACTACTATTTAGTGGAAGGTGTTGTTAGTTTTTTAGAAAACTCTACATACTATAAAGGTGTAACTTTTCATAAAAAAGTTATTTTAAATAATTGGTTATTTAAGTTATATTGGTTCATAAGGATTTATGAATCTAACATATGGTTATGACTTTTAATTAAAGAGGTATTGCCTTAAGAAACACTATTTCAAGGCATCACTTCATGATTTATAAATATCCTATACTATCACTTAATTTGTGATAAACAATACAAATCATATCAGAAATCACACAACAAGAAATCAAACTTATTGCCATTTGTCATTGAGTGCAAATAAAGATAAAGTCAAATTATCACTTTGTAAAAGCCATTATTGTTTTGGCTTGAGTGTTGGAAGTACAATCCATACTTAAGGGTCTTTCATTGTATCCTACAGGAAATTCGTCCATTTATCCAAATTGCAGCTTATAAGAAAGATATAGGTGTGGGCGAATTAAGCCTAAAAGAAAGTGTTGTCTATGTAATACCCTAAAAATCTGTATTATAATTTAGTAAAATTATACCTATAAAAAATAGGTGAATATGAGATATCAAATATTAAGTAATAATTAGCTTATTTTCTAAGGGAAAATCTCTTAGGGAAAATTAGGAAAAAGAACTATGGAGTCAAAATGACCGAAATACCCTTGGAATGTATAAAGAACTTAGAAAAAATTATGAAAAATCCTAAAAGGAAGTAAAATGACTAAGTGAATTATGAGAGTATATTATCTCTAATTACGGTAATTTAATAAATTATAAACTTGGGAAAATTGTGAAGGAATGTTCAAAAGTATTGAAATGACCAAAATACCCTCATAAATTCCAAATTAATGAATGAGACATGAAAACAAAAATGTCAGTGTAAAAGTTATGAGGTAATGAGACATTCTAATTAAGAAAATTATCAACTAGTGATAATAAAGTAATTAAGTAATTTTTGGCTAATTACTTAAACTTAAGCAAATGAAATTCAGGGATAATTATGTAAAGCTCCAAAATTAGTAGAAAATGGCTAAAAATTAGCATAAATGTATTTGCTAATTAATTGGAAATTTTTGAGAAAAATAAGTGAGATTAAGTATTTTTGAGCTTAAAAACAAGTATGGACCAATAGGAGAAAGTTATGAAAATTATGTAAAAATAATTATTTAATTATATAATAATAATTAAATAATTAATTAGAAAATAAAATAAAAAGAGGATCAGATATGCTGGACGAAAATCTTGAATGGGAAGAGGATAAGATTTTTAATCAATGTGTTATGCAACTTGTAATATTCTAATATATAATTAAATTAAAGTGAATAGTAAAAAAATAAATAGGAAACGGATCCTATCTAGAGAACCAGGAATAGGATTGCTAAAGTCAAGGTAAAATATTGATCAGTGAGTTTTTACTTCAAGTGACCTTTTCCGAAAGTGAATTCGAGATTAGTAGAGCATTTTCCTAATAAGACGAAATAGGGAAAATGCGGATAGTCATATTTTGGACTTGAAGGAAATAAATTCTAACTCAACATCCGGAGATGAGTTGAGGATTTTCCTGGACATATTTGGAATCAGTGAATTATTATCCAGAGGTTGATGATTCGAAAACTACTTCCTAAGACCGGCCGCGTTGGACACGTTTTTCGAGAAAACTTCAACTAGACTGTTGGAACCCCAGAAGAGACCGAAATCTAAGTTAAATTAGATATTATTGATAAGAAAGAGAAGATCTTCAAAGTTATGAATTCATAATTTTGAGATTTCGCAAAAGCAGACACCGATCGGGAAATTCTATCTGATAGATCATAAAGCAAGTTGAGTCAACACATTTGACCAATCTTGGGCTGCTAAATCAGCCATGTATGTCGACCAAAACCCTTCCATAGACAAGGATTAGACAATTTTGCATTGATTTTCCATGGTTAAAAATCAAGGGAAAAATTACAACTTTGGGAATGAAAAATCACCACATTGAACCCAAAATTTTCCTATATAAAGGCATGCAATCCTCTTGATTTCTCACACCATTTTCCTCCTCCCTGGCCGAATCTAGAGAGGGAAAGAAGAGAGAGAAGCTCTGGAAAAAATTATGAAGAAGTCTTCAACGGGTAAGTCCTTCGGTCCTTAGTCTTTCGTTCTTTCGGTAGTTTTAGTAGAACTGTAGTTAGATCTAGGAAGTAGGAGATGAGATTCCTATTCTTGTTTTTAAACCTCATTGCATTGAAAGATGCCTGACGAGGTAGAAACATAGTAGGGATTGAGTCTCTGAAAGTTGAAAGTTAAAATAGCGAGCTTTAAGCTTTCATAGTTCTTTCAATAGTTAGAGTAGCCTTTATTTTTCAAAGTATGATTGGATATCATATGATAGGGCTATTTTAGTCTAGAATTTCAAAATCATAATTTCGTCGAAGTTCGCGAAATTTCGGAAGAAAATTTGTAAGAGTAACGAAGTCTTGGCAAAATTCCGCCAATTAGGGGCATCGGGGCAAAATGGTGATTTTTACCTAAAATGCCAGTCATAATGCCAAATCACTAATGAAAGTGATATTACTCTTATAGGACATCGAAACTCGACCTGTGCCGTTCTGTTGCCCGACGTGCATTGTTGGACATTTCACGTTTTCCGTAAAACGTGTCGTTTCCGCCAGAAACACTTACGTTCGTCAACGAAGGTACGTTCGCATACTGTAACACTAATCTAGTGCTGCTCATATACATATATGTGATAGGTACATTCACGGATAGAGATTCTGTTAGGAGTCACCGAGATACATTCACGGTTAGAGACTCTGTTCAGGGTTACTAATTATACATACAGTTTCACACGGGTTATAGACTTAATGATACCGTTAGAGTTTTCCTAGCGCTGAGGACACGACCGTACATCGTGGCACTGGTTTTTGTGCAGGCTATTATTGTGTAGGACTTTACGTACTGCTTTAATGCTTATGTTCTGTCTGTGTCACAATCATGCAATCATGCATCTGCTATATGCTTAAGAGATATGCTGCTGTTATGTTTTGAATATCTGTCATCCGTATACTGTTTTATTTGAGCATAAGGTTAACCGTTACCTGAGATTCAATTCTCACCGCTCTCTCAGTATTTACTTTCAAACACTAGGATTACTGTACTCAATACTATGTTACACTATGGTTATGCTTTGTAATGGATCAGTTACTCTTTCGCTCCAATGCTCTACTCTGATTGAAAAAAAAAAAAATTCCGCTTTAGAAAATGGGATGTTACAGTCTACGTCTTGAAGACATTATATATGCACTACTTTCTTCTTTATCTCTTATTCTTATACTCCTTAGAGATTCAGCCCCACCAACATAATATGAACGTCATGTTTTTTTCAACTCAGATCAATTACCATGCATGTCATGCTTTATACTCATAAACAAGTACAAAAGTAAACCGTAATTTTAATATAAATCTGTGAATCTTCTATTGTGCTTTGGTTATTATATGCATGCACCACTGATGAGAAGTAGTTTTGATGTGCAGGCCGGCATGCACGATCTCTATATATATATGTGTGTGCGTACGAACCATAATTTGAGTGAATGCCTATATATATAGATATATTCACTGTTTTCTTGAAAACTGATCAACCTCTTTGTTCTTCTTTATTGAACTTGTGTCATTGGATATTTACTAGGTATTATTATTGCTACTTTATGATGTAACTTTATACTTTGAATTTTCTTTGTTACAATTTGGGTCCAAGGCCCTAATAAGTGTGTGCGTAGTGGACATGATTAACTGTTTGATCCAAGAAGGTGCAAAAGAAAAGAGAAAGAGGGTAATAAGTAAACTTACATAAGCTGACTTTAGTATTTGTAGTACTGAAGATGACATAAATGGCATCGCTCTCATACTGTGGCTGATTCTCTACTTCCATCTATCTATCAAACTCAATTACGTAAATGATCGATAATTAATAGGTCTTAATTTATACTGTCATTAACTTTAGCTACTGAACGTCACATATATAAAAAGATAATGAATGAGAATGATTCCAATTATTCAATTCTTTACCAGATAATGTACTTAAAGAGAGAGAAAAGAGTAGTGTGTGTGGAAATAAAGGAAATGAAATTAAATACAAGAGAAATGAAACGAAATCAAAAAGTTAAATGGGTCGTGGGTGTCACAAGCAAGGCTTCTCCCAATCGTAAGAAAGCACTATCATATAGTCACTCAAAACATTAATTCTCTCATTTCCCTCTTTTAAGTTGACCCCTCTCATCACTATATGCTTTTTTCAGTCATATTCTCACTCACTTGAGATTGATAATTTGTATATATATATTCACTCATATACTTTTGATTTCAAATTTCTTAGATATGTATAAATTTTAATAGTAGGAAGAGTACAGGAGCATATTTAAACATAAGTAGGATAAATTATGGTCGTTGTTACTGTTAATTACTTATACCATCTTCTCCTTAGCTTTAATATATATTTTATTTTTATTGTGATATAAAGCTTACAAGCGTTTGTAATATATATTAATGTCAAAAAGTAATAAAAGTTTGGTGTCCCTTCAACTGAGAGGAGGGCAAAAAAATAGTAAGGAGTGAAGTGGTCGGATCAAGAGAGCAGTAGAAATGATGAATTAGAAAACATATGTTCAATACTAATTTTTATAAATTTTTATTGTTTATTTTTTGGCCTCATTATGTTGAATAGTTGAAGGCTAATTATTGCTTCTATCATATGCTTCAAAGTATTGCACGACTTGGAATCAAATTGTGTTTTTGTCCGTGATAATATATATATATATATATATATATATATATATATATATATATATATATATATATATATAGTCTTTATCTCTCATGCTTGCTTTTATGTGTGTGAACCACAAGGACGAAAGAATGCCACAAATTAAACAAGCCCCCCTTTACATTGGCCAAAAAATTATGCAATGGTTGACCAAATAATTTTATTCTCTCCTCAAATTTCTCTGAAATTTCTCGAAAGTATATGCAATGTTTTAATCTATTAAAATTTCGTTCACATGACTTTTAAAAAAAAACCTAAAAATTTGTATTACAGATCTGGCATATTATTAATATTCTTTTAATTTGTATTATATTAAATTCTATGATTTAGAAACAGAGGTAGTATAAAGAAAAATAAATAGAGGAAAATTAAAGAACATGCAGTTGATTTATACCACTGAATAGCGAATATATGAGGTCGACATGTTTGCGATAATGTTGGAAATTACAATCTTTCGGTGACTCTAGCTAGGAGGGAATGTATTGAGCAGCCTATTCATGTGGGTTGTAGGATATAATAATTCTTATCAACATTGCAATTATGGCCATTTAAAAAAAAAAGCCACACACGCAAAGGCAAAGGGCCAAATTTTCATATCATTATTTATTGGACACTGAAATGATGCTTTCTACTTTCTTTCATTTCAGAAATTTGTCCTCGTTTTTACGCCATTATATACGTAGAAGCCTGTTTAAGATCGGACAACGATTTTTTTTTTTTTCAATCTACAAACGTAAATCTATTTTCTCCTTTACTTTCAGAGCCCTTTAGGTTTATTCATATGAACCACCTGATCATGGAAATCACTCTGCAAAAACTCATTATCTACATTTATTTGATAAACTAACCAATTATTAACAGCTACCAATGTGAACTTATGTTGTCCGAACAATCACCATCTTAACTAAAGGGAACAAAATCTCTTAATCCTTCCCTTCCTTTTGTCGTTGCATCCTTTTGCAACAAGAGACACTTCGGACCTCTCCATATACTACCACTTTTGTGGTTGCATCCTTTTGCAACAAGAGACACTTCGGACCTCTCTATATACTACCACACACACACACACACACTTAACCTTATGGGAGAATAACTATGATATTCTAAGAAAATAATGTATCTCTCCGGTCCTAAATATAACACATAGTTTGTAGTGCAAATTACACTATAAAATATGTCATATATTTAAGACCAAAAGTAGAGTCAGGAAATTGGGCCGAGCCCATGGGGCTGGCCTGTTTAAGCCTTGGCCACTCAAGGGCTGAGCTTATAAAATGGAGCCTCCAAATGAAGTCAAACCTAAAAGGGCCAGCCCTATAGGGCCAAAGGCTTAAAAAGGCTGGCTTTGTAGGCCCCGGCCCGGCCCTGTTAGGCTCGTTATTTTTTTTAAACTGCTCAGTTGGCAGTTGCCCATTTTCCCTGCTGACCGAGTTTGACCGTAAAGGAAGCTACTTGCCTTGTTGTCCAGTACTCACTCACTTAATCACTCTCACAGTCTCACTCATTTCTGTCATTTACTTCACGCCTCTCGCCTCATTCTCGCTGTCTTTGCCTCACACACACATAGTCATGCATCAGTACATCAAGGATTCATGGCATCAGAACATCAGCGCTTCACTACTTCAGCTCACGAAGTCCGCCACTCCACTGAGGCGCTGGTGGTCGACTAACTATTCCTCCGGCCTTCCGAGCTTTTCCGAAGGTTCCTCACAGTCACTGATCTATCCTAAAACTAACCTTCCCTTCCGGCCTACTGAGCTTTTCCAATAGCCTGGAATTGATGATAGTGGTGAAGAAGATTAAAATGATAGTCATCATATTCATGTTGTTTAGTGGTAAGCTTTTTTTGCTTTGTGTGAGTTATTAGTAGACAATAATTTACTTTTGATTATGAATTAGTGAATGTGTTTGTTTGTTACATGATACATGTTATTTACACCTTAATGTTAACAACATTGATTTGATAAATTAAAACTTTCATTATATTGTTATAATTTACTAATTATATTTCTTTGGGAAAAAAACACAGGAAAAATTATTAAAATTTTGAAAAATAGTTTTTGGCCCTGTAGGGCCGATCCTAGCTCGTATGCTCTCAGGCCGGACCTAGCCCGTATGTTCTCGGGTCGGACCTTGAAAAACATATGTTTTTTTTTCACCTAAGGCCTAAAAGGGCTGGCCCTGGTTCTCAGCTCTAACTAGAGGTAGTAATTACTAAAAAATGTCATGACAAGTGAGCAGTATATAAAGACAAGTACTAGTGTAAAAATAGCAACAAGTCTTTGCCGCTTTTTTTTGTTTTTTTTGTAGACTTCATAGTGATTCTCTCTAGAATTGCATACCCACTACAGCCTATTGGCCTTTTTCATGTGGTGGTGGGTATAAGGTCACTGCCTTCCGAAGTAGTTAATAGCTTACAAATTAAAGCTTTAATTTCATCCTCCATATATAGAGTTTACGTGCGCGCCCATCTCTCATCCTTAACATAAACCTCTTCATAACTAGTAGTGTCCAATTACTTTTTGAAATATGCAGCTATATGTCCTAATATACTCTCTCCCCAACACGTGATTGGCATGTTAGAATGAGACATTATAGTCTTACCTATACTTCCGTAAGATGCTGATGCTTTCTTCCTCATAACCCCATTCTTTTGGGGAGTGTAAAGACTAAGAATTTTCATGAATTTATCCCTATATCATTAGGGAAAATTCTAAATAAATACCATATGAATTTGCAAAACCTCCAGAAGTCTGTCGAATTTGTAAAAATACTGAGAGGTACAAAAGACTTACGAGGGATATGCAAATTCGGGTGAAATTACCCTTTTGGTGAAATCACCCGAATTTGCATATCTCTCATAGGTCTTTTATACCTCTCAGTTTTTTTACAAATTCAACAGACTTCTGGGGGTTTTGCAAATTCATATGGTATTTATTTGGAATTTTCCCTAAACTCAACCCTATTATCTGCTCTTATTGATTTTATTATACATTATAAAAATCTAGGTTCCTCTGCGATAATCATCTACTCTATTATCAAGAAGAATCTATAATGGGTGAAGAAGTATTGGAGAAAGCAAGTGGATCCCCGTGCCCCGTAATCGAACTTCGCTCTAATACCATCTTATCCGAGAGGCCCATTGTTGGACTTAAAACAACAAACTTTTACTACTTCACCATCAACATTCATAATCCATCTTGAAAATACTCAATTGGATCTATTAACTAAATCAATTGGTTGAGAAGCGATCTCACCTTGTAAGGAGAAGAACACAAGTTTGAATCTTAAGAAGTATATTTATTGGAAGATGTAAAAACCCTTTACACTCTAAGCCTCGAAAAGAAAAACCTTGCATAGTACCAAAAAAACTAAATCGAATTCTTCTTTGATCCTTAATGTAAAAATGACATAAAATTACTCCTTTTTCTATAGGCATAAGTATAATCTTATTAGAAGCAATCTTGTTCAAAACACTATTAAGTACTAAATATAAGAACATCTCCCAACAAGAATTCAAACTTTAATTTGTCATATTTTAAGGGATTAGCCCCTTCTTCTTCTTTTTTTGGTATGAACGATTGTTAATTAAAAATTAAAGTGAGGAAGTTGGGGAATTAGATCCCATATAATCATTAAGCACTAAAGTCCTCAAATGAGAAGGACACAAATCATAAAAAAAGGTATCAGATAGACCTTCCTTTGTTAGACGATCTACTAATTGATTTTGCTGATGAGGGACATGCTAAAATTGCAAGGTCCATGTAAGTCGCATGAGGCTTTTGATCTGGAGAAGGGTCAGGCTTTGTGCTCCATCATCTTTGTTTCCTTTCAATACCTCAATAAGGTTACGGGAATCATTTTCACATATAACTTGTTTGAATCCCTTTTGCCAAGCTAGTTGCAAACCTTTTAGAATCACCCATTCCTTTGCCTCTTGTGCAGTGTTGTAAAAACGTCATTTAGAAATGTAGAAATGTAGGTTTAATTTCTACATTTTTTGGACGGAAATCGTGTCAACACGGATGCTGGAATGGAATTCAACTTGAAACGGCTGAAACACCGTGCCAACTCGGTAAACTTGGCGAGTTTACCGAGTTGACTCAGTTACAATTTTTTTTTTAAAAATGAAGCCCCAAATTAAAAAACATTGAACCCTATTTCGGTCAGGACTCGGGCTTTCTTCTTCGCATCGTTCTTCCTTCTTTCTTCTTCTTCGCTGATTGCTGGAGTGCTGGACGGCGGGCGCTAGCTTCTGCTTCTTCTTCATCGACTGTTGCTGGCTCTTCTTCATCGTCGACTGCTGCTGGCTGCTGCTTCTTCACCACCGTCGCTGGAGTGTTGAATCTGATCGCTAGTGTTGGACCCTCACTCATAGTATGCCCTTTCCTTTCCTTCTTCATAGTTTTTTCTTTTGCTTGCTGCTGTGCTGAGTGCATATTTGGTTACTGTCACTTTCCTTCTTTTCCATCGTCCATTGAAGATTTTTTGGCCACGTTAGATTTTTGTATTTTATTTTGCTTTCTGGTTTTAAACTAGCTTTTTGTGTTTGTTTGTTTGAATTTTTTGAAATTTGAAAGCCTTAAATTGAGATAATTTCTTTGAATTTTGATTAAATATAGTTTGAAATCACATGGCTTCATCAAGTGCTGGTGATAGTAGTAGCACTCCGGCTTCTGCAAGTGTAAGTAACACTAGTACTACTCTTGGGGTTGGGGGGAAGAGATTGGGTAGAGATGCTCCTAGAAATAGGTCAGATCCTGCATGGAAGCATTCAATTGAAGTTCCAAGAACAAAAAAGCTTAAATGCAAGTATTGTCCCAAAGTAATGTCTGATGGAGTTTTTCGTGTGAAGCACCATTTGGCAGGAACATCTAAAGATGTTGAACCATGTATATCGGTGCTTGAGGAAGTAAAAATAGAGATGTTGAATCTTCTTGTTGGAGCACAACAAGGAAAACCATTTCAAAAAAATTTGGAGTGCAGTGCGCAAATACAAGAGGAAGCTGTTAAGAAAAGTAGATCGTCCACTCCCGTAACCCTCAACACCATATTGAAGAAGAACTTGAGGGAGGAGGCATGTCTTGACATTTGCACTGTGATAGCGACTTCGGCAAGTGCACCGATCGTTACAAGTAATAAAGTAGTGAGAAAAAGATCGTCCCATGTAACATCCCGTTTTCCAAAAGCAGTATAAAATTTTTTCATCAGAGTAGAGCATCGGAGGAAGAGTGTAACTGATATATATATTCAAAAGGCCCACAGGCTAATTACAGAAGCGGTTCAATAACCGAGAGTTTTCAAAAGTAAAGGACAATCAACGAAAAGTCTTCAGCCGGATCCTTGAACTTGCTGCTTTCCTCTCTTCTCGGTCCTCGGTCCTTCTGACCCTGATGCTAAGTTAAGAGCTGAGATCCGCACCGGATCTCAGGTAAGGTTAACCTCATATTTATATACACAACATATGCATTACAGAAAATCATACAGCAAACAAGCATATCCCAACAGCACATAACCCCTAGTACATGTGTCACACCTAGCTGTCGTATCACACCTAGCAGTCGTTTCACACCTAGCAATCGTTTCACACCTAGCATTTCACACCTAGCAATCGTATCCCAATACCCCGCAAGCATAACAACAGTACATAAACATATCACAGAGCTATCATATACTTCATGAAAGCATACCATACACATAGCACATATACGCATACATTAAACATCAGATTAGTGTTACAGTACGCGAACGTACCTTCGTTGACGTTTTACGGTATTTCGGCACGACGGTTGGTCAAAACGTAATCAGGGATATCCTATCAACATAACAATGTACTTGTTAAGGATCTATCATTACGACGGACATTTTTAGTCAAAATGACCATTTTACCCCTGACCCCCTAATTGGCGGAATTTCGCCAGCACTTCGTTACTTTGACTTTAACTTTCCAAAATTTCAACATAACTCCTACTCCAATATCATTTTCGAAATATAAATCATATTAATTAATGATTTACATCATAACAGCATTTTAGGTAAAAATTACCATTTTGCCCTGATGCCCCTATTGGCGGAATTTCGCGAGCTTCGCTATTTTAACTCTAATCTTCCAAAATTTTGCCGTAACTTGACCCCACCAAGATTTTCGAAATAATGACTAAAATACCCCTAACATATGATATCTAATCATACTTGGAAGATTAAAGACTAACATAGCATTTCTACCCTAGCTACCGAAAGAACTACGAAAGCTTAAATACCGAAAAACTTACCCAGAGCTTCGCTACAGCTTTTCTCCAGAGCTCCTCTCTCTAAACCTCTCTCTAGATTTCGGTTCTCACTTGGAGAATGGTGTGAAAAACCAAAGGGAGGGGGGTATTTATAGGAAATGAGGTAGGATTTCGGCCGTCGGATCAACTTTGTGAGAATCGATCTGGACCGTCCATCTTGACTTTGGAAACAAGTTTTTCCTTCTTCCTCTTCCCCCTTGGCCGACTTCTCCATGCCCCAAAAGTCAAGGGATTGGCCAATCAAATGGTGCCAAGTGTCCCTTCCAGAAGCTTAGCCAGATGAATTTCTCCGATCGGTACCCGATTCGCGTAATTTCGGAAAAATCTCAAAATTCGGGATTATACAATTCCAAGACAATTCATTCCTCATTAGAAATGTCTAGTCTAACTATCTTTTTAACTCTGTCTAGGCCTTCTCATTTGACGAAAGTTTTACTGAGAAAAACGTGTCGGTTGCGAAACAATTTCGGAATCATCAACCTCTCGGACAAAAATTCACTGATTTCAAATATGTCCAGGAAATCCTAAACTCATCTTCGGATGTTGAGTTAGAATTTATTTTCTTCAAGTCCAAAATGTGACTATCTGCATTTTTCCCTATTTCGTCTTATTAGGAAAATGCTCTACCGGCCTCGGAATTGACTTTCGGAAAAGTCTAACAGAAGGTAAAAATCCACTGATCAATATTTTACCTTGACTTTGGAAATCCTATACCTGGTTCTCTAAATAGGATCCGTTTCCTATTTATTGTGTTACTATTCACAATAATTAATTATATTATAAAATAATACAACTTGTATAAATATCATGATATTTTCTTTGTTTATACTTAAGTAATTAGCCAATAATTATTTAATTACTTTCTTATCAATAGTTGATAATTTTCTTAATTAGAACAACTTATTACCTCATAACCTTTGCACTGACACTTGTGTTTTCATGTCTTACGTCTTTGTACTAAAATTTACGGGTCATTTTGGTCATTTGAATACTTTTTGACTTTTCCCCCTTTATTTCTTCAAAGTAGTAATTTAATAAATTACCTAAATTAGGGACAATATCCTTCCCTATTTCAAATAGATATTTGAGTAAATACCCTTTTGGGTCCCTGGAAAAACACGCTCTACCCATTTTGGTCCCTGAGTAAAAAAAATGTCATTTTCGGTCCTTTTTAGGGACTAAAAAGGATTTTTTGGGAATTTGTGAGGATTAAAATGCCCACAAAAAATGACTAAAAGGACTAAAAGGGACCTTTTTTTTACTGTTTAAGGACTAAAAATGACATTTTTTTTACTCAGGGACCAAAATGGGTAGCGCGTGTTATTTCAGGGACCAAAAAGGGTATTTACTCTAGATATTTACTTGCCTCTTTTATAGCTTTCACAGGGTATTTATAACCCATAATGTGTTTAGGGATCTATTTGCAAATTTTCAAACGTTTCAGGGACCTATTTGCAAATTATCTAATTTCAAGAGAAATTACCCTAACAACAAGGTAAAATCAATACAAGGTATTTGAGACCTCATATTCACATATTTCCAATAGGTATTATTTACTCAATATGATACTTATCATAAATGAGATTTTCAGGGTATTACATCCCACGAGGAATAGTACTCCAACCACTAATTCGTTATTTCAGCTTTAGTTGGATCAATGAGTAATAGGGGGTGAGTTGTAACCAAACAGAATTTTAAGGAATTTAATCAAGAACAAGCATTCAAGATTAAGAATCTCAAGAACGATTGTTTAGAAAATATAATCAATAGAGAAAAACGCAGCTAGGGCATAGAATTCCCTATGTTCCTCTAAGTATTTGAATTAAATCCCTAATTGATTATTATTCCCATGATTGACGATCAATTCTCTAAAATTAGACTAAGTCCCAATGTCTTGACGCTACCTTAGTCCGTTATCTTTGAAAACAACCTAATGTCTTAGTATTGTTTGGAAAGATTATATAACCAAATTATGAGATCGCATAAACTCGTAAGCCTATGTCTAGGTCATGCAACTCTATGATGAATTAACGGTTCTAGTTAAATGCACCAACATCTCTATTGTCATACACCAACCTATGAACAATCTAAAAGGTGATCAATCTTTAAGAAAGCTTTAAGCAAAGATAATTCATTCAATCATGGTAAATAACGTTCAATAGAGAATTCAAACAAATACTCAAATTCGCATAGGGTTCATCCTCGCCCTAACTACTAAAGAAGACTAGCCAAGCATGGCTAGGTTAACAAAATAAAAGAAAAGAGATGAAAATCAGAATTGTTCTTGCGTCCTTCTTTCTTTCTTCAGTCGTCTCGTCCTCCTTTCTTTCTTCAGCCCTTTTCTCTCTAAACCTTTGGTAAATACTGAAATTTAGAGAGCATAAGGATGTTTTTTTCTTTCTTCCGTGCTTTCTCTTTTGTGTGCTGCCCCTTCCTTTATATAATAATTCCCTTAGGATGACTTGGTCCGTGATCTGCTTCTTTCTTAAATAAAGGATATGCAATATCCTTTTGAGATCTCGAATCACCTCCAAATATTTTTTTAATTCACTCTATCATACCACACAATTAATTCAAATTTATTTCCTTTTTCTGCTCCTTTCTCAATCGCCTAATAACTCCTGCAAGATATATACAATAGTAATAAATTTAATCCAATATATCTCGAATTGATACTCATTTAATTATAAAATATGCACTTATCAACTCTCCCACACTTAAATCTTTGCTTGTCCTCAAGCAAAAGAGAATTCATTATCTAAATGAAAATGACATTGTTTTTGAATTCCCTAAACAGCAAGCAGTTTACCACCACACTCAGTTCATGTTATCAAAATTTATTCAGTTAATGTCTTATAAGACTGGGTCACTAAGCCAATAGCCTTAAACAATTATAATAATCTATTAACATCCCATGATCAAAGGCTTAGCCAGTAATAAGCACAACAATAAGATTAGTAGAAGAATATTATCCTACTTAATTCCTCCAGAAAAATTCAAATGCCCCCACTAAACCAAGCTTTGCAGTTAATTTCATAGGGATCCTCATGTAAGAAATAACTTTTTTTTGTTTTCATTTTTTGGTTTTTTTTTCTTGAGCCATTGTAGGTCCCCTTTTTACGCGACCCTGCATATGGGTGATGCAGCACCGGTTACTCGGTTACTCCAACAGGCACCTCAATCTTGAGCCGTTGTAGGTCCCTTTTGACGCGACCCTGCACATGGGTTATGCAGCACCGGTTACTCGGTTACTCCAACAGGCACCTCAAGAGGCTTTTAGCTCAACTCATAACCCTCTTTGACCTTACCGTTTGACGCGACCCTGCACATGGGTGATGCAGCACCGGTTACTAAGTAGGTCTAGAGAAGTCATTGGAGTTGTTTTATTTATTTATTTCTTTATTTCTTTTTTTTTCTCACTTGAGTCCTTTCCCTAAACAAAAGTTTTTCTTGGCCAACAAAGGGCATAATCTCATCTCCTAGAGGAATCAGGTATCAAAATATTCAAAACATCTCCATATTGCTACAAAAATTCAATGCTCAGGGGCTTAGTTGACACATTCTTTTCCTTTTTATTGTTTTACTTGATAATACTCTCTAAGATGGGGATGCTCAAAGTTAAGGTCAATCTGAACAAAAACTCAAGAAGTTTTTTCATGGGAATTCTTTTCAATTGAATAAGAACAAGCAACACTAAATAAATCATATCCCTACCCCACACATAAATCAGACAGTGTCCTCAATGTTGGAACAATCAATAAAAGGAAGGGAACTAGTACTCCCCTGGTTTAAGCCTCTAACTCTGATGTGGAGTGCTCCTGTCAAAAGTCATCGGAGTGGTCATCGTCGTCCTCTGGTGTGACCGCATCGTCGGAATCGTTGTCGTCCTCAGCTGGTTGACAACTAGTTGGGTCAATATTCTGCTTGATGCAAAGGGCCTTGACCATCCGGTCAGATAACACACTTGGCGTTGATTTTTTTTTTTTGCAACCTTTTTTTTTATTCTTTGTTTTCCCGAGAAGGCGCCAACTTTCAGACTAATTTTTTGATTTTTTTTTGCATGGAACTTATAATTTGATCCACACTTTTCACATCATTCCTATCCTATGAATAACTACTAAGACTAAATAAAAATGAAAAAGAAAACTTATTGGGTTGCCTCCCAATCAGCGCTTGTTTAACGTCTTTAGCCTGACGGATATCACCTTAATTCTCAGCTTCCAGTACCACGGAGGTTCCTCCTCTGTCAATATCTCCACCATGGTAAGGCTTCAATCTCTGCCCATTCACCTTAAAAGTGTCATCTGAACCTATTGGTGCAATGGCAATTGCACCAAAAGGTGTAACCTCTTTGACTACAAACGGTCCTGACCACCTAGACTTCAATTTCCTGGAAAAGTTTTAAACGAGAGTTATAAAGTAATACTGTTGTCCCGGATGAAACTCTTTTGGAAGAATCCTCTGTCATGCCATCTCTTGGTTTTTTCTTGAATGGCAAATGAAAGTGGTCCTTGCGAGTGGCATCATTCAACCTCCTACAATCCACACACATTCTCCAGCCTGCATCTAACAGTTTCACCACTTCCTTTCTCACCACTTCCTTCATAGTCGGGTTAAGTCTCCTTTGGGGCTGCCTTACTGGTTTCACATGGTCCTCCATAAGAATTTTATGAGTGCAAAATGAAGGACTAATCCCCTTTAAATCAGATATAGACCACCCTATGGCAATCTTGTGGGTAGTCAAAACTTTCAGCAACTTCTCTTCGTCAGTAGGGGACAACTCAGAGCTAACAATAACGGGATAAGTGTCATCCTTCCCTAGAAAAACATACTTCAGATTAGAAGGGAGCTCCTTTAGTTCCACCTTAGGAGCGTAAGTGACTTTCTCATCATTCATTTGAAACTCCATTTTTCCTGCAGCTACATCAATTACCGATCTAGCAGTAGCCAAGAAGGGTCTTCCCAAAAGTAAAGGAATTTCAACATCTTCCTCCATGTTAAGAACCACAAAATCCATTAGGAAGATGAATTTGTCCACTTTCACAAGCACATCCTCAATGACACCTTCTGGCTTCTTAATGGACCTATCCGCCAACTGTAATGACATCATAGTAGGCTTCATCTCTTTAATTCCGAGAGCTTTTGAAACAGATAAGGGCATTAAATTAATACTAGCTCCCGGATCACAAAGTGCTAAATTGACATTCCTTATTGCACAAGGATGCTAAAGCCCGGATCTTTGGCTGGCAACTTAGTTTGAATGATGGCACTACACCGCTTTGAGTCAATGCTACTGTTTCGCCTCTTGCAACTTATGCTTCTTGGAAAGCAAATCTTTCATGAACTTTGCATAATTAGGCATATTTTCAAGAGCTTCGCAAAAGGAATGTTAATATGCAATTTCTTAAAAATATCCCGAACACGGCATACTCTTTGCTTCGAATCTGCTGCTTCAACCTTTGGGGATAAGGAGGTTTTGCATAAGAAGGAGTGGGAGACTTCTTTGTAGCTATCTCCTTTGGAACTCGCTGCACATTACATTTCTCAACCTCTTCCTCCCTTTCTCGGACTTGTCCTTCATCGGAGCAGATTTCTCAACCTAATAACCACTATACCACTCCTTGTAGTTATGGCCTTACAATGCTCCTTTGGATTGACTACGAGTATCACTAGGGAAGGACCCTTGGCTTCTCTCTGCTATTTGCTTTGATAACTGACCAATCTGATTCTCCAAATTCCGGATCGAAGCCTCCTGATTTTTGAGAGAAGAGTTTGTTTCATTCCGGAAAGCTTCTGACCCCTGTATGTATTCAGTAGTGGTAAGAGTCAACTGTGTCAAAGCCTTTTCCAGATCAGTAGTGGTGGTTTGGTGGAACTGCTGAGGTCTTTGCTTGGGGTTTATAGGAAAAGTTTGGGTGAGATTTCCAAATGAGATTGTATGTGTTGCTATACGGATTAAACCGATTTCTAGGAGGATTACCCATGTAATTAACCTCACTGTTTCTCTAGTAATGAATGCTGCACAATCTCCATTAGCGTGTTCCCTTTGCTAAAATCACAAAGCAAAGGAGGCCGAGAAGTGATAGATGATACCTGAGAAGAGGCAAGCTGTTTAGTGATGGAAGCTAACTGCTGTTGGATCACCTTGTTTTGTTGGGCAATGTTCTCATTGTGGGCCAACATTGTATTGTAAGAGTCTAGCTGAAGAACTCCCCTCTTTGGTTGTGGAGTAACAATTTCATTCTCAAAGGACCCCATAGCCTCAAACAACTCCAATGATTCATCTGGAGTTTTATTTTTTAGCGTACCACCTGCTGCAAAGATTAATCATCATCCTAGAGGACGGAAGCATCCCATTGAAGAATATTCTCACCTGATCATAGTCTTGCAGCTCATGTTGTGGGCACTTCCTAAGCAACTCCTTGAATCTTTCCCAAGCTTCATAATATGATTCCCCATTGCCTTGAGTAAAGCAACGGATGTCTGACAGCAGCTTTGTATACTTAGAAGAAGGGAAAAATTTCTCAAGGAACTTTGTGGTAATAATGTCCCAAGTGGAGAGACTTCCATTAGGACAAGAACGAAGCCAAGCTCCTGCTTTCCCCGTCAAAGAGAAAGGAAACAGTCTCACACGAATAGCCCCTTCAGAAACCCCATTCATCTTGATGGTATCACAAATCTGCAGAAAAGTCTCAATATGCTGATTAGGATCCTCTAAATCACTCCCACTAAAAGAGCGTTGTTGAACCAAGCTTATGAGGGATGGCTCGATTTCAAAATTATTTGCATTCACAGCAGGATTGACAATGCTAGTTGCAGCCCTGGCAGGATTAAGCGTCATGTAATCGCCCATGGTCCTTTTTGGAGGAAGAGGAGGAGGATCTGTAACATTTTCTGCCATTATAATCGGTTTAGTCTCAGTACTAGAGTTACTAGCCTTTCCTTTTCTCTGTTTAGCAAGTTTCCGGTTTCTCCTTGCTGTCTTTTCAATTTCAGGATCAAACTGCAGCGAATTTCTGTCAGTGGTACCTCGCATAAACAGAGTAGGATAACAAAAGAAAAAAGAAAAATCCAATCTAGAGTTTCAATAACTACTCTTAGTGTTGAAATAAAACTAGTCCCGGCAACGGCGCCAAAAACTTGATAGCGACTTCGGCAAGTGCACCGATCGTTACAAGTAATAAAGTAGTGAGAAAAAGATCGTCCCACGAGGAATAGTACTCCAACCACTAATTCGTTATTTCAGCTTTAGTTGGATCAATGAGTAATAGGGGTGAGTTGTAACCAAACAGAATTTTAAGGAATTTAATCAAGAACAAGCATTCAAGATTAAGAATCTCAAGAACGATTGTTTAGAAAAGATAATCAATAGAGAAAACGCAGCTAGGGCATAGAATTCCCTATGTTCCTCTAAGTATTTGAATTAAATCCCTAATTGATTATTATTCCCATGATTGCCGATCAATTCTCTAAAATTAGATTAAGTCCCAATGTCTTGACGCGACCTTAGTCCGTTATCTTTGAAAACAACCTAATGTCTTAGTATTGTTTGGAAAGATTATATAACCCAGAATTATGATATCGCATAAACTCGTAAGCCTATGTCTAGGTCATGCAACTCTATGATGAATTAACGGTTCTAGTTAAATGCACCAACATCTCTATTGTCATACACCAACCTATGAACAATCTAAAAGGTGATCAATCTTTAAGAAAGCTTTAAGCGAAGATAATTCATTCAATCATGGTAAATAACGTTCAATAGAGAATTCAAACAAATACTCAAATTCGCATGGGTTCATCCTCGCCCTAACTACTAAAGAAGACTAGCCAAGCATGACTAGGTTAACAAAATAAAAGAAAAGAGATGAAAATCAGAATTGTTCTTGCGTCCTTCTTTCTTTCTTCAGCCGTCTCGTCCTCCTTTCTTTCTTCATCCCTTTTCTCTCTAAACCTTTGGTAAATACCGAAATTTAGAGAGCATAAGGATGTTTTTTTCTTTCTTCTGTGCTTTCTCTTTTGTGTGCTGCCCCTTCCTTTATATAATAATTCCCTTAGGCTGACTTGTTCCGTGATCTGCTTCTTTCTTAAATAAAGGATATGCCATATCCTTTTGAGATCTCCAATCACCTCCAAATATTTTTTTAATTCACTCTATCATACCACACAATTAATTCAAATTTATTTCCTTTTTCTGCTCATTTCTCAATCAGCTAATAACTCCTGCAAGATATATACAATAGTAATAAATTTAATCCAATATATCTCAGAATTGATACTCATTTAATTATAAAATATGCACTCATCACACTGCTATTTATAACAATGGAATTCCTTTCAATTTTGTGAATAGCGATGATTTCAAAAAGATGTGTGAATCAATTGCTAAGCATGGACCAGGTTTCAAGCCACCATCTTATCATGAGTGTAGAGTAAAATACTTGAAGCAAAAATATGATATGACAATGGCTGTTGTTGAAAAACATAAGGCTTTATGGAGGAAAATTGGATGCACAATAATGACTGATGGGTGGACTGATAAAAGAAGAAGAACAATAATCTATTTTTGTGTGCATAGCTCTATGGGAATTGTGGTTTTCAAGTCCATTGATGCATCTCACATCACCAAAACAGCTGACAAGATTTTTAAGATGATTGATGAAGTGGTGGTGGAGGTTGGTGAAGAAAACGTTGTCCAAGTTGTCACAGACAATGCTGCAAATTATAAAGCTGATGGGGCTTTGTTGATGGAGAAAAGAAAGAAAATATATTGGACACCTTGTGCTGCTCATTGCATTGATTTGATGTTGAAAGATTTAGAGAAGAAAATACCCCTTCATAAAGACACAATTTTCAAGGGGGAAAAATACAACTTATATCTATTCAAGAGCATCTCATTCCAATATTGCACAACTTCACCAATGGCAAAGATTTGATTAGACCTGCCATGACTCGCTTTACCACATCCTATTTGACTTTGAAATGCTTCGATGACAACAAAAATCATGTGAAAATAATGTTTGTGTCGGAAGAATGGAAGAATACCAAATATGCAAAGTCAACAGATGGAAAGCTCATTGAAAATTTAGTGATGGACAAATGCTTTTGGAAAAGGGTGGAGATTTGTTTGATAGGGGCACTTCCTTTGATTGAAGTGCTTAGGTTGGTTGATTCAGATGATGCATCAATGGGCTCCATTTATGAGGCAATGGATCGTGCCAAGGAGAAAATTGAAGAGGATTTCCAAAAAAAAAAAGACCATCATTGTAAGTTATCATTTAATTTATTTAATTTAGAGTTATAGACATTTTAACTCAAAATTAATTCAATTGTTATCTTTTTTTTTTAGTTATCAACCTATTTGGGATGTCATTGATGCAGGATGGGAGAGGCAACTCCATAGGCCTTTGCATGCTGCAAGCTATTACCTTAACCCAAAACAACATTATTCTCCTACATTTAAAGTTGATTATGAAGTAAAGGTTGGATTATAGGATTGTATAAAAAGGATGGTGGCGGATATAGCTCTTGAAAGAATTGTTGATGAGAAACTTGAGGAATTCAAGCATCGTAGAGGCCTTTTTGGGACTACTTAGCTATGGATGGAGTTGAAACCAGGAGTCCAGCAGCATGGTGAGAATCTTATAGTAATAGTGTTCTAGAGCTCCAAAAATTGGCTATCTGTGTGCTTAGCTTGACATGTAGTTCCTCTAAGTGTGAGCGGAATTGGAGTGCTTTTGAGAGGGTATATTTTTAATATGAATTTCATTTCATTTCAATTTGATGATATTAGTCTAGTATTAAATTATTTTCTTGTATTTGTTTAGGTCCACACAAAGAAAAGAAATCGTTTGAAGCAGGAGACAATGAATAATGTTGTTTTTGTGATGGCTAACTCAAAATTTGGCAAGACAAAGCATAGAGTGTCTCCTCAAATTGATTATAACTTTGAAGACATTAAGTCGGATGATGATTGGATTGTGGAACCAACATATGAAGATTTTTCGGAAGATGTTGGAGTTGGAGAAGATCAAGATCCCCATGGCTTCGATGATCATGATCTAAATGAAGAAGAGGGGAACTTGAATGATTTGGATATTCCTGAATTTATTAGTGGGGAGGGGATGAAGAGGATGATATTGACTTTGACTCCAATGACTTAAATTAGAGATGTTGATCTCTTTTATAATTTTATTGCTTGGTGTTTTAATTTTAATATGTATTATGATGACTGAGTTTGAACTTAATTATTTCCTTGACTGTTTGAACTTAAATTTGTGATGACTTTAATGTATTGGTATGTTTTGGTTTTATATATGTTGGATTTTTTTTTTTGTAGTACGTAGTAAACTCTTACTTTTCGTTTACGCTTTACGATTTTACGTTTTTGCTCACCCTTACCGTTTCTACGTAGACTCTACGTTTTAACGACATTGCTCTTGTGGATTACAAAAACCTAACAATACTGAGAAACCAGCTATCCACCTACCATATTGATCCCGAATCACTCCACCACAACTTGCCCTTTCCCTTACTGTAGAAACAAATCCATCCATGTTAATCTTGACCCATTCCGGGTAGAGGTTTTTGTGCCAAACTAAGAGGATAGTCAGAACTGCCTTGTCTTCCAGTAAATGGTGATCATCATATGCAAAGAAATGTTGGATGTTTAAAATTACCGATGCAGGATCAGCTAGTATGCTAAAATTGAGATCGAAAACTGTCTGATTATTCCTCCATGTCCACAGCTTTCAAATTCCTACTCCAAATGTCAAGCTCCAATTTGTATTCGTATTTTTGCCAAGCTCCTCTATGAGATTATACTGAACCCATTCTTGCAATGGTGTCGCAAAGAAAAGAGAATGTAATCTCAGATGAACTAGCACCTTCCACATATCCATAGCAACAACACAATCTCACAGAACATGGATAATGACCTTTGATTGAGAATTGCATATAGGACATAAAGTAGAAGAACTAGACTAGTGACTCTGCCATTCGTTTTTCAGAAGCCTATTATGGAACGCAAGCCACATGAATACCCTTATCCGTTCTGCACCTTGCACTTTCCATATGAGTTTATAACCAGGTTTATGCAGTCGATTGTCAGGCTTCTCTATTAAATAATATGCTGATTTAATAGAGAATATATCCTTATGATCCCCACTCCAAGTCATTACATCTTCTCCTGCCTCCTCTATCGGTGGAATTGTGGCTAGTAGTCTCTAAATCACCGTCTCGCACATTATAGAGTTAAGACGCGTAAAATTCCATGCACCATTATCAATCCACTTTGAAACTGAACTTGAACGCTCCTCCTCCGATAAGGCCCTTAAACACAACTGGTCAATTGTTTCTCCTTGTACTAGCCATTTATCTTTGAAAAATTCAATTGAGTTGCCCTTTCAAATTTTCCAGGCAAATTGTTCTTCAATAATGTCTTTTTGACAACATACAAAGTGCCACAATGACAAGTCACTGGACAGAGATTTGCCGTGTCTCCCAAAATAACCAGATTCAGTAAAAGATTTGCAGTAATAGGGAATCTGGATCGTTTTCCCAACGAACTTGCAGCGGGTTTGATAGGAATAACAGTAAACAAGAAGCTTGATAAAAATGGGGGGTTTTGATTCAAACAGATTTAAAAAGAAAATAAACTGAAACAGAACGAAATATGCAGAAATAGATTAAAAACGATCAACCCAACGTTTAGATTCCAGAAACTTCCGTCATTGAACGGAATATAACTAACTCACGTTTGGTTCTGGATGAACCGAAATCTCTGCATTCATCCAGAGAATCCCTCGACTAAACGATCGCCTAGCATATGTCCGAACAGTGGCGTCTCTGATAATTGAATATTTTATACACTTATTTTTGTCTCTTGAATAATAATTTAGGACCCTTTAGCTAATAAATAATGGCTCTTATGTTTATTTGGGCCTTGGGCCTTTTATTGCATTTTAGCCATTGTTTATAATAAAATTCTAGTTTTGTATTGCTTCACTATTTCTACCATAACTCTTGAACCAGACATCTGATTTGCCTCATTTTTGTCTCATATTTCAGATGATTCAGAGAGCTACAATTGTTATGAAGACATCAAGAGCAAATTCAGTCAAGAAGGCGGTCAATTTTGGAGCCAAAGTCGGATGTACAATTCTGGATTTATTTTGGACCCGAATTTTGTAATTTAAGTCCAGTTTTATTTTATTTCTGTTTTGGGCTAAAACTATGAGAGCCCATTTCGTTTTAGGTTATTTTTAAGTATGTCAGCTGCCACAAACATATTCATTCTCGTTTTTAACATTAGAGTGGATCAAAATACAAGTTTTCATTTTCTCTCATCTGTTCTTCATGTTCTTCGCGCGTTCTCCGTGTTCTTCGTTCGTTCTTCGATTTTCCCAGCCATGATCGGCTAAACTCTTGTGATTAACCCAACGATGAGGATTCCATGATTCATCCGAGAACTCGTGCCTAATCGGTAACTACTCGATTCTGTTTTCATCTTATCGATTCGATTTACGGAAATAGTTCGAATATTAGATTTAATATTCGGTTTGGTTCATCCCAAGGACTTAGTTCGACTAGGTTACGGTGTTGCTGTGCGATTGCACAGTGAGACGCCACTGTCCGGACAGATTCTAGGCGATCGTCTAGGCGAGGAATCTCCTATGAATGCAGAGATTTCGATTCATCCTAACCAAACGTGGGTTAGTTGTATTTTCGTTCAATGATGGAGGTTTCGGAATCAATTCGTTGGGTTGATCATCTCTAATCTGTCTCTGTTTATTTGATTCGTTTGACTCTGTTTATTGCATTTTGGTTATGTTATTTCGTTTTGTTCTATTCTGTTAAACCAAACCCCCATTTTATCATTCTTGTTTCACTATTGTTATTAAACAAGCCCGCTGCAAATTCGTTGGGAGGACTATTTCCAGAAATCGAATCCGATAAGATGAAAACATAATCGAGTAAAGTTACCGATTAAGCACGAGTCCTCTGGACGAATCATGGAATCCTCAACGTTAGGTTAATCACAGAAGTTTAGCCGAGCATGGCTGGGAAAAACGAAGAATAGATGAAGAACGTGAAGAACATTGCAGAGAAAATAGAACTTCTGTATTTAATCCTAAACCTTCAAAACGTGAATGAATGAATGAATGTGTTTGCGGCTGCCATCTAACTTAAAGTTAACCTAAAAACGAAATGGGCTCTAATGGTTCAACCCAAAACAGAAATAAAATAAAAGTGGGCTTTAATTACAAAATTCGAGCCCAAATAAAATCCAGAAATATACATCTGACTTCGGCTCCAAAATCGACCGCCCTCTTGTCCGAATTTGCTCTTCATGTCTTCATAAAAATTGTAGCTCTCTGAATCATCTGAAACATGAGACAAAAATGAGGCAAATCCGATGTCTGGTTCAAGAGTTATGGTAAAAATAGTGAAGCAATGTAAAACTGGAATTTTATTATTAAAAATGGCTAAAATATAATCTAAGGCCCAAAGCCCAAATAAGTATAAAAGCCATTATTTATTAACTAAAGAGTCCTAAATTATTAATCAAGAGATAAAAATAAGTGTATGAAATATTCAATTATCAAATTTCCCCACACTTATCTTTTTGCACTCCTGGGCAAAATTCAAAGGAAAAGACTAAAAGGAAAGACTTTTCTTTTCTAACAGTTGCTAACAATGCAAAAATTGACCAATGGACACAAAGCTTCAAAAGACCAATCAATCAAGACTAAAATCCTTTCATCTCAAATTAAAATTCAGGGTAATCTCAATCAATGATGCTAATCATAAAAGATGGTCTCTCAAAGGATGCCCTCAATCAATCAATCTCTCAAGTGTTTAGGGTAAATAAGTGTATCGCTCAATTTCTACTCAAGAAAATTGTTCTACCATAAGCTTGCTCAATTTCTACGTCTCCACTACTCATAACACATGCATGCACAAATCAAGAGAGCTTGTTATTAAAGGTTGTAATAGGGCTAGGGTGAAGGTAGGTAATAGTATGGAATGAGAAGCTAAGCACCCAAGAAATTGAAAAGAGCACTAATTAACACAATTATTCTTTATGTATGGAGACTTTTTTTTTTATATATATCTCCTTTCTTTCTTTCTATGCTTTTTTTTTCTTTCTTTCTATGTGTTTTCTTTTCTTTCTTCTTTTTTTTTTTTTATAATCACAATGACAAAATCAAATATCTCCCCCACACACTTAAACTGTTGCACTCCTGAGCAACCCCCACACTTAAACACAAAACCAAGGTGAAACCAATGCTCAATAAATTTCCAAGGTGCGGAATAAAATGGTTTTACGTTTAGGCTTGTAATGTGGTTGAGAAAAGAATGAGTCAAATAGGCACAAAGGGGCTAACAAAGGAAACATAATGCAAGGGAAAGCTATTTGGCCAAAGTGGGAAATTAAAAGAAAGAAAACAAGCTTCCATCATATTCATGCACGTAAGTGAAAATGTAGTTTCAAAAAGAAAAGGAGCAAGTTCTAGAGAACACAAATCATGAGCAGATGCACACATGAAAGAAAGAATGGAAAAGATGAATTCCATTCATGCAGGCCCAAAGCCTCACAAGGTCAATACCAACTTAAGCAATCAACATCACCAAATCAACCACCAAGACATGTAATCGAAGAGTGAAGAATTGTAGACCCAACAGAATGATCCATTAAAACCAAAATGTCCAAATTCATAATATGTAGCAATCATAGAAAGAGAGACTGTATTTATTTTTCAAAAGCAAAGTGCAAAAATGAAAACAAATAAAAGAGAAAGAAGGGGAAGAAAGAAGAATACTCCCCAATGGTTTATTGAGGGTAAGTGGCATCAATGAGGAGAATCTCCGCTTCCTCAGGCTGCTGCTGGGATCCCTCATGAAATTGCTTGAGGCGATGCCCATTTACCTTAAAAGTTCGTCCTGTGGGTGGATCACATAGCTCAACAGCACCAAAGGGAAATATGTTAGTGATCACAAAAGGGTCATCCCATCTAGATCGAAGCTTACCAGGCATAAATTTCAGACGGGAGTTAAACAAAAGAACTTTCTGGCCCACAGAAAATTCTTTCCTCAGAATATGCTTATCGTGGAATGCCTTAGTCTTTTCCTTGTATAACCGCGAACTCTCATAGGCATCCAATCTAAGCTCATCTAACTCTTGTAACTGCAGCTTCCGTTCCATCCCAGACTTAGCCAAATCCATGTTACACTGCTTAATGGCCCAATAAGCTTGATGCTCCAACTCAACCGGAAGATGACATGCCTTACCAAAGACAATCCGATAGGGAGACATCCCAATTGGAGTCTTGTAGGCGGTGCGATATGCCCACAAAGCATCATCTAGTCGCTTACTCCAATCTTTCCGGGTAGAGTTGACAGTCTTCTGAAGGATTTTCTTAATCTCTCTATTTGAGACTTCAGCCTGACCGTTGGTCTGGGGATGGTATCTTTGTGGAAACCTTGTGAAGCACTCCATACTTGCGTAACAAGGCACCCATGCTTCGATTGCAAAAATGGGAACCACGGTCACCGATAATAGCTCTAGGAATGCCAAACTCGTAGAAAATGTTAGACCTGACAAAGTCCACCACCACAGAAGAATCATTAGTCCGGGTGGCTTTCGCCTCAACCCATTTCGAGACATAATCAACGACCAACAGTATGTAAGTATAACCATATGAAGCAGAAATGGACCCATAAAATCAATACCCCAAACATCAAAGATCTCACAAAACAATATAGGGTTTTGGGGCATCTCATGCCTACGGGAAATACTCCCGCCCTCGACGCTTATCACATGACTTGCAAAACAAATGGGCATCATGAAACAGGAAGGCCAAAATAAACCACTTTCTAGCACTTTCCTAGCAGTTCTTTGGGGTCCAAAGTGACCACCACAGGCAGAAGCATGAGCAAAATGCAATATAGAGTGAAACTCATGATCAGGCACACATCTCCTAACTACTTGGTCACTACAAAACTTCCACAAATAAGGGTCATCCCAAACATAATATTTAGACTCACTTTTCAATTTTAGGGTTTGGGCCCTAGTGGAGTCTACAGGAAAAACACCAGCTACCAAGTAGTTAACCAGATTAGCATACCATGGGAGCTTACTTTGCAGCTGTAGAAGCTGCTCATCAGGGAAATCATCCCGAATAGAAGAGGGGTGAGAGGGAGAATGGGTGATGCGACTCAAGTGGTAGCTACCCAGTTTTGCGCTCCACTTCTGTCTCGAATCTCAACATCAAACTCTTGGAGCAATAACATCCACCGAATGAGTCGTGGCTTAGCATCTTCCTTTTTCAACAAGAACTTTAAAGCAGCATGGTCAGAGAAAACAATTACTCTACTAGCTAGCAGATATGACCTAACTTATCAAAAGCAAATACAATAGCCAACAACTCCTTCTCAGTAGTGGTGTAATTAGACTGAGCAGGATCCAAAGTCTTGGAGGCATATGCAATGGCATGGGAGGCTCTATCAACCCGATGTGCCAAGATAGCCCCAACTGCATAGTTGGAAGCATCGCACATCAACTCAAAAGGGAGGTACCAATCAGGGGGCTGTATCACTGGGGCTGTGGTAAGGCAACGCTTCAAGTGATCGAAGGCCGCCTTGCACGCATCATCAAAGACAAAGTCAGTGTCCTTGTGCAAAAGGTTGGACAAGGGTCGAGCAGTCTTGCTGAAATCTCGAATGAAACGTCGATAGAAACCTGCATGACCAAGGAAAGAGCGAACTTCCCGCACAGAAGCGGGGTAAGGCAAAGCAATAATTACATCTATCTTAGCAGGGTCTACCTCAATCCCTTTCTTAGACACTATGTGTCCCAAGACTATACCTGACTCAACCATAAAATGACACTTTTCATAATTCAAAGACAAGATTAGATTCAATGCACCTATGCAAGACTTTAGACAAATTAGCTAAGCATGCATCAAAATCGACCCATATATAGTGAAATCATCCATAAAAACCTCCATGCAGTCCTCTAGGAACTCGAGAGAAAATACTCACCATACAACGCCGAAAGGTGCCGGGTGCATTGCGAGAGGCCAAAAGGCATCCTTCGGTAAGCATAGGTCCCAAAGGGGCATGTGAAGGTCGTCTTCTCCGATCCTCGGGAGCAATATGGATCGGAAGTATCCGGAGTAGCCATCCAGAAGCGTAATGAGACTTACCACCAATCGCTCTAACATCTGATCAATGAAAGGTAAAGGGTAATGATCCTTGCGAGTGGCTTGGTTGAGTCTCCTATAGTCAATGCAAACTCTCCAACTATTCTGAACTCGAGTAGGAATGAGCTCATTCTTATGATTGGCTACCACAGTGACTCCGAATTTCTTAGGAACCACCTGGACCGGGCTAACCCACTGGCTATCAGAAATAGGATAGATGATACCAGCTTGTAGAAGCTTAGTGACCTCCTTCTTTACTACATCAAGGATAAGAGGATTAAGGCGTCTCTGGGGTTGCCTCACTGGCTTAGAGTCCTCTTCCAACAGAATTCGGTGCATACACATGGAAGGGCTGATGCCAACTATGTCAGCTAATGTCCACCCAATGGCTTTCTTGTTCACCCTCAATACGCTTAGCAGCTTCTCTTCTTGATCAGGCATAAGATTATTTGCCACAATGATTGGCAATTGCTCATTCACCTCCAGAAATGCATACTTCAGATGGTCTGGAAGGGATTTCAACTCTAGTTTGGGCGGTTGCTTAGTGGAGGGAAGAAGCTTGGGTGGTTGTTGCAACAACTTTGATGTCATCACACTGGAAATACCTGAAACCACATTTAAAGAAGCAGAAGAAGAATTGTGGCTATACAGCTCATTGTTAACATCAGAATTCAGCTGATCAAAATCAGAAGCAAGCTCATCAAAATCAGAATCAGGATGCATATCAGGATTAGGATGAAGCTCAAATTCAGAATCAACATCAGAATCCACAAGTAATGCAGAATCACTAAACAAGTCAGAATCACCAAATAATGCAGCCTTAACCAAGTTAGTGCAAACAGAGCACCATTCATTATCAGCACATGCACAAATGGGAGAATCACTCACAGATGTAAAATCAAGATAATCAGCACACCAATCAGTAAGAACATCATCCACAACGTCATCAATCACATCAATACAGAAAACAAAATGCTCTTCCCTAGGATGTTTCATGGCATCTATCTTAGTCCTAGCTGTTTTCATGAAAGGCCTCCCTAGAATGATTGGTGATCTACTAGTAGAAGACTCAGCCTCCATATCTAAGACATAGAAATCAGCAGGGAATATCAATTCATTAACTTTGACCAATACGTCTTCAACCAAGCCAGAAGATGAGCATTACTCCTATTAGCTAACTGGACAACAACACCACTGTCCGCAAGGGACCAAGACCAATAGATTTATAAACAGATGCAGGCATGACATTAATAGAAGCACCTAAATCTAGCATGCAATCATCAAATCTATAATTACCAATAAGGCAAGGGATAGAAAATGTCCCTGGATCCTTGCATTTACGAGGCATGGTAGGCTTGGATGAGTGCCGATACATTCGGTTCAAACTTCGTTCATTCCCCTTCGCCGCCTCTTGTTGGTGCACAACTCCTTCGAAACTTGGCATATTTAGGAATTTGTTTGATTGCATCTAAGAGAGGAATGTTGATCTCTACTCTTCGAATGTCTCAAGTATATCCTTCTCTTGTGCTTTTTCTGCCAACCTCTTGGATTGAATTGCTTTCTGAGGGAAAGGAAGAGGAATGGGAATGTCTTCCTCTTCACCTTGCGGCTTCATTGCCTTTTTATTTTTAGAGTCAATCTTCACAGTTTTTGACTCTCTTTCTGATGTGGAAGTCATATATGTAGCTGGTTTAGGTTCCTCCAATTGTTTGCCAAATCGAAGGGAGATAGCACTCACATTCCCCTTAGGATTAGAAATTGTTTGTGAAGGAAGAGTGTTATTCCCCTGAGGTTGAAGCTGGTTCAATGATGTTGCCAGTTGCCCAATCTGTGTTTGCAAACTCTGAATGGAAGTGTCAGTTGTTGTTGGAACCGCATATTGGTTGTGACAAATTGCTTCATCATATCTTCAAGTGAGGAACCACCACCACTACTACTAGCTCGCTTTGTTGTGCGCCCTGTGGAGGTGGACATATGGCCGGTCGAGGAGGTGGTCTTGGCAAAGGCAAAGGGGTGCAGATCTGCTGCTGGAAATTCGTGGTGCGTGTCTTGTCTCTGTGGTAATTCCCGCATTCTCTTTGGTATTGGTTTCCCTGGTTCCAATTTTGGTTCCAGCGAAAGTTGGGGTGATTTCTCCAACCAGGATTGTAGGTATTGGAGAAGGCATTATTCTGCTGGTATTGTGGCCTTCCTGGAAAAACACCCATTGCAGCTACTGACTGGTCTTGGTAAGTAGGATCATGCAAGGTAGGGCAAGAGTCAGTAGAATGGTAAGGGTCAGAACAAAACCCACAGGAGTACCCACTCTGAGGAGGGGAAGACTGTACTATCTGTGTCACTGCCAACTGCCTCACAAGGGAAGTGAGATCATCAAGTCTAGTCTCTAATCTCTGAGAATCATACTGGACTGGAGGTGCTTGAATATGGTAAACAGGAGTACTATTGGCTCTGGTGCCAAACTGCTGAGAGTTATCTGCCATAATGGATATCAAGTCTCGAGCTTCTTCAGGTGTCTTGTTACTCATAGCCCCACCGCTAGAAGCATCGACCAACCCTTTATCCACCAAAGAGTAGACCATAATAGAAACAGGTAATCAAGTCTTTTTCAGATATCTGATGGTGTGGACAGCTTGCACATAACCTTTTGAACCTCTCCCAATACTCATGCATAGTCTCCCCAGTGACCTGTTTAATGTTGCCAATTTCCTTCTTGATCGCAGTTGCTCTTGAAGAAGGAAATATTTCTCTAGAAATAACCTCGAATATCACAAGCTCCCAATAGATGAGGGCTGAAGGTACAACAACCAATCCTTGGCTCCACCGTCCAATGAGAAAGGAAAAGCTCTCAGCTTGATATGATCTTCATCAATGGCATGTGGTTTCATTGTGCTGCACACTACATGGATTTCCTTCAAATGCTTAATGGGGCACTCACCTGCAAGACCATGAAACTTAGGCAACAAGTGTATTAGACCAGATTTAAGCTCAAAGTTAGCAGCAAGGTTAGGATATTGGATGCACAAAGGTTGATAATTAACATCAGGTGCAGCCAATTCCTTTAAAGTATGACAATCTTCCTGTTCTTCTGCCATAATGTCTGAGTTAGCAAAATTGCTACTAGAATCAGTGAAAACAACAAGACTATCAGAAATACTATCAGAAGCACAATCAGAAAGATCAACGGAATGGACACAATCAGAATGGTCGAGATCGACTCAATTGAGTGTCCAGTTCAATATTAATCTTATGAATTAGCCTAACAACTCTTCTAGCAGTAAGAATTGTTCTTTCTATTTCAGGATCAAATGACAACAAATCTTCTGGATTAGTAGTATTCCTGGTACTTATGCAGCATACACACAGAATTATGAAACGCCACCAAAAGTGGTAAAAAGCGAGAATCTCGAATTACAAAAATGCCACAAGAAGTGGTAAAAATAGAAAAACCCTAAGAGAACACAAAAACAAAACACAAAAGCAAAAACCTATGTTAGAAATTGACCAAAACAAGTCCAGAAACGCTATCAAATGATTTTTAAAATTTTTGGGAGTTGGACAGGGCAACTCCTAGACTATTGGGGGACAAATAAAAATAAATAAAAAAATGGAAAAAAATAAATAAATAAATAAATAAAAAATAAATAAATAAATAACAGCCCAATCGGAGTAAGTCAAGCAATTGAAACACCCGATATATCCAGCCGAGACTAAAAAAAAAACTACTTTACTGTCAGTAATCAGACCGATGCAAATTCCCCGGCAACGACGCCAATTTTTGGAAAGAGATTTGCCGTGTCTCCCAAAATAACCAGATTCAGTAAAAGATTGGTAGTAATAGGGAACCTGGGATCGTTTTCCCAACGAACTTGCAATGGGTTTGATAGGAATAACAAATTGATTCAAACAGAAAATGGGGGTTTTTTATTTAAAAAGAAAATAAACTGAAATAGAACGAAATATGCAGAAACAGATTAAAAATGATCAACCCAACGTTTAGATTCCAGAAGAGTAAATACCCTTTTTGGTCCCTGGAAAAACACATTTGACCCTTTTTGGTCCCTGAGTAAAAAAAATGTCATTTTGGTCCTTTTTAGGGACTAAAAATGACCTTTTTGGAATTTCGAGAGGATTAAAATGTGCAAAAAAATGATCAAAAGGACTAAAAGGGACCTTATTTTTCCATTTTAGGGACTAAAAGTGACTTATTTTTTTTCAGGGACCAAAAAGGGCATCCGTGTTTTTTCCAGGGACCAAAAAGGGTATTTACTCATTCCAGAAACTTCCGTCCTTGAACGGAATATAACTAACTCACGTTTGGTTCTGGATGAACCGAAATCTCTGCATTCATCCAGAGAATCCCTCGACTAGACGATCGCCTAGCATATGTCCGAACAGTGGCGTCTCACTGTGCAATCGCACAACAACATCGTAACCTAGTTCGAACTCAGTCATTGGGATGAACCAAACCGAATATTAAATCTAATATTCGGACTATTTCCAGAAATCGAATCCGATAAGATGAAAACATAATCGAGTAAAGTTACCGATTAAGCACGAGTCCTCTGGACGAATCATGGAATCCTCAACGTTAGGTTAATCACAGAAGTTTAGTCTAGCATGGCTGGGAAAAACGAAGAATAGATGAAGAACGTGAAGAACATTGCAGAGAAAATAGAACTTCTGTATTTAATCCTAAACCTTCAAAAACGTGAATGAATGAATGAATGTGTTTGCGGCTGCCATCTAACTTAAAGTTAACCTAAAAACGAAATGGGCTCTAATGGTTCAACCCAAAACAGAAATAAAATAAAAGTGGGCTTTAATTACAAAATTCGAGCCCAAATAAAATCCAGAAATATACATCTGACTTCGGCTCCAAAATCGACCGCCCTCTTGTCCGAATTTGCTCTTCATGTCTTCATAAAAATTGTAGCTCTCTGAATCATCTGAAACATGAGACAAAAATGAGGCAAATCCGATGTCTGGTTCAAGAGTTATGGTAAAAATAGTGAAGCAATGTAAAACTGGAATTTTATTATTAAAAATGGCTAAAATATAATCTAAGGCCCAAAGCCCAAATAGGTATAAAAGCCATTATTTATTAACTAAAGAGTCCTAAATTATCAATCAAGAGATAAAAAGAAGTGTATGAAATATTCAATTATCAGTCACCCGCTCTGGTTTCAAGCAAATCATGCTCTCTTTTTTATCATGTATTTATTAAACAGAACCTCTAAACATAGACATTGTTTTCCAGCTATCAATCTCCACGGCGGTTTAAATCCAAATGCTTGGTTCATCACTGAAACCTTTTTAAATCCTAGACCTCCATGATGCTTGGGTTGAAGTAGGGTACTCCATCCCAGATTATGAAAACTATGCCTATTAGATTTCCCCCATATGAAGTTACACTGGAGTCTTTCCACCTCTTTACATATTCCTAGAGGGATTTGTGTCACTTGCATAGGATATAGAGGGACAACACTTATCATTGATTTGGCCAATGTAATTCTTTCAGCCATTGACAGGGAGCTCGATATCAATATATATAGCTAATTTTGATTTCACTCTATCTATTATATATTGAAAGGTCTTTGTTGGTTTCCTTTTTCTTGATAAAGGAAATCACTTGTTATCCTCATCTTTGTTATCCCTTATATCTGTTTCTTCAACGCTAGAGGGACTCTAGATGAAAAGAAAATATAGGACTTTCTTGAGCTTACCTTTTCACCCGATGCCACACAAAATCTCATAAGGCAATCCATCATGCAAGAAGCTTGTTCAGCTAAGGCTTCTCCAAATAATAAGAGGTCATTCGCAAACATCAAATGGGAAATATCTGGCCCTGTTTTGGATACTCTGATTGGTTTCCATCTGCAGCGTCTAACTTCATCACATATTACATGTGAGAGGCGATCAATACATAGGACAAATAGATACAGCGAAATAGGATCACCTTGCCTTAAGCCTCTCCTTGGAGTGAAAAACTCGATTTTTTCACCATTCCAAATCACATTGTATTCAACTAAAGAGACACAATCCAGAATTAAGTTAATAAGTCCTGATTCAAAGCCTGCCTCGACGAGAACCTACCTCATAAACTCCCAATTGATGCAATCATAAGCCTTTTCCAAATCAATTTTCAAGGCCATATATCCTCTCTTTCCTCATGCCTTCTTCATTGTGTGTAGGATTTCCAGGCCAATAATAATATTGTCTTGGATTTGACGTCCTCTACTGAATCCACTTGAAATGGGGAGATGAGCTCATTCATTACACTTCTTAATCTGGTAGTAATGATTTTGGTAATGCACTTGTAAAGGAAAGTACACAGAAAAAATGGGTGAAATTGATAAACACACTTTGGAGAATCTCTTTTAGGAATTAGTGCAATTAAGGTTCTATTGGCTTCTTTTACAGATATGGAGCCTTTAAAGACTTCTTTCACAAAGTGACATACTTTTGCACTCACCGTGTTCTAGTTTGTTTAGTAGAAAATGGGAAGGAATCCATCCAATCCTAGGGATTTACAGGGCCCCATAGAGAATATTGTTGTTTTGGTCTCTGTATCTGAAGGAGTATCTCCTAAATGCCTATGAAATTCCTCCTCAATTAAAGGGATTAATCCCTTCTGCTAAACCAAACCCTGTTAAATTTTGTGTATGCCCATTTTTAAGTGGGAACGTGAGCCAAAAAGTTTCATGAGCCGAAAGGGTTTTTTTTGTTGTTGCTTTTTTTAGTAAAATAAAAGGGTCCATTTAAACTTTGTGTATGTCCTTTTTTTTCTTTTTTTCAGAATGTCCATTGACAAGATTGAGCTTTTGGGCCTTTTAGTCTTTAACAAATATAGGATTTTGGGCCTGGTATACATCCATATGAGATTGGGTTGGCCGTGACCACCGACGTTTTTTTTTTGGTCAAAAACCACCGACTGAATGATTACTCATAAGTCATAAGAGACTGCATGTCGTATCAAAAAAATAAGAGACTGCATGAACACATTTATAATCGGGAAACTGACATTTTCAGAACTTAGACTTTTAGTTATATTAAGGATTACTAACTTTATATATCTCAAACAAGGATCAACGTCTTTGGTGGGAAATCTTTTTTGGGTGGACAAAAATGCCCCTCCCTATTTACAATGGAGTTCTGCATTTTTGATTGAGTGATGAGTTACTGAAACCGATGAGGATGAGGAAGTTTTAGTTCACTTAAAAGAATAATTTTCCACCAAGTCTTGGTCCTCCTTTGAAATTTCCAGAATTTGCAATTCTGAAGTGCAATTAGAAGTTTTTGAAGGTGCTCAAATATCATTTTCCTATTAATTAACTCCCAAAACACAAAAGGATCTTCGTAATTAATTCCAAGGGCATCCTCGTGTTATATTATTTTCTTAACACTATTTATGAACTGGCTATTTGTGTGAACAGCTTAGAATACTTATTTAATTAAAATTATGGTGATGGGAAAATTGGTATTGGCCATGGATCTTCTGGTGCTTTATGTTATGGTTGTGATGTTCCTTTCATGCTTTATGAGAAAATATCGGAAGTGGGTAACTAAATCAGATTGGTTGGGAGGAAATTATTGGTATTATATATATAAATTAACACAAACTCACTCAATGAGTGTATAGGCTAACAATAAATTATTTATTAGAAAGTTCAATATTGTGTTCTCAGTGTATTAATTAATAGGAAAATAATTCTAAGTCGTGTCCACAAATGGATGTATACATATTATATAGAGACAGTTAGATTTTAGAGATCTAACATGCTTATTTAATTTACATAATGATTACGGCCCAGAGAGCTTATTTAGTTTCCTACCTATACACTAAAAAAAAAAAAAAAACTCCGTCGGAAATTATCCACGGAATTCCGTGGGTAATTCCGTCGGTAATTAAAATTTCCATCGCAAAAAAAGTCATGGCAGAATAAAAATGATTTTTCCCAAGGGTTTTTTTTGCGACGGAAATTTTCTGTCAGTAATTTTTACCCACGGAATTCCCTGGGTAATTTCTGACGGAATTTTTTCTGTTGGTAATTCCGTGGGTAATCCACGTTTTTTTTTGTAGTGATACTGTTAAAAGCTTCGAGTCATGTGCTGTTGTTAAATACTCTCTCTAGTCCTAATTATAGGATAACATTTGAGAGTTGATATTGGTCCTAATTATAAGACGAACATTCTAATTTTTATTAATTTCTTCCTAAAATATCTTTATTGATACTTTCTCAATAATAATTAAACACAATGATAATTTAATAACACACCTATATATTTTATAAAATAAGTAATGTTTCAACTCATTAATATCACATACACTTCAATTCTATTGTTTTTTATGATAGCTCGAAGAAGTTTACGATGTCAGACTATGTGTGAAAGCTTGGAGAATTCGACAATGCCGGACTCGGAGAACTTGTGTAAGGTCGGAGAGGTACAAGCGCATGGAGCTATTGATTCAACAATTTTTTCTTAAAACCATTTTTAATTTTAAATAAGGGCATTTTAGGAAAATAAGTATAATTAACTAATTTAACTAATATCCTTAATCTTTCCAAAGTTTGGTACATATGTTGTATAATTAGGACCGGAGGGAGTAATCAATCATAAGTCATAATTAAGATGCCTAAATGCTTAGTAATTAAGGAAAACTTAATCATGTTCATTCCTAGTAGTGGAGCTTAATAGTGTTATTGGCCTACAGCATAATTATGATTTTGGTCCTATTAATTTGACGGCCGCGATGAAATGTTTTTCACCATTCCGTACAATATTTGTAAAACTTTTCAAAATTATTATGACGGGCAACAACATAGCATGCATGCTTCGGTAAAAGTAGGTAATTATGTGATTATATCTGTTTCCAAGCACACTTAATCAGTTTTACCATATGCCAAAAAGAAATTCTTAAACTGGGAAACCAGGAGGCCAAAGAACTATCAAGTTGTAATCCAAAAGGAACACAAACAATGAACACAGAAGTTAGAACAGAAGAGTAAAACAGCAGTAATTAATATTCCCTCCAATCCTAATTATAGGAACACTTTTGTAGTGTAAATTGCACTACAAAAGTGCTCCTATTATTAGAACCGAAGATAGTAATATAAATCTCATGCCGATTATTATAATTTTTGGAAGGCATGTATAAGTGTGCACGTGCGCGCACATATATAGATCGATTATTAGTTAGTGTTAGACCTAAATAATATTTTATAGAAAATAATCACATATTACAAATTTGGAAGACAATAATTGATTGGGATCTTGTATATATAGACTCAAATCAAATTCCCAACTAGCTTTTATACTCTTTTTGATCATTATTATAAGGTATCAACTAACAATTGTTACAAACCAATAAAAACAGTTAAAGTCACCAAATTTGTTCTAAAATTTAAGTAATCTTCAATATTATCTATACTAATTGCACTAAACTTTAATATTATATTAATTATTACTCTCACCTACTACCCTTATTAATTATGGGCATACATGAAAAAAATATTTAATGCACTTTGGAAACAAGCAAGTGCATTATAAAAAAGATCAAATACACTTGTTAGTTGATATCTTATAATAAGGATTAGAGGGAGTATTAAGTAGCCGTAAGTTAAAATATAATAGGGCTATCATTTAGTGGACGCATTATTGGCTATTGTTTTGGTCAAATTTTTTTGCCATGAGTCTTCTCTCTATTTCTTTTAACTCTTTGCGCACGCACATATACCCACTATAAACGTTTTGGGATTGGCTAGCTCCCATTCTCTTTCCATCATCTTCTTCATCTCAATCGTTAGATTGAAATTTGAACAGTTCAGATTAAATCTTTTATAAAAATATTAATAAAATATTAAATTATTAAAAATATTTAAAAATAATATTTTTTATAAAATATTAGATCTGAACTGTTTAGACTTCAATGGATGAGATGAATAAGAGGATGGGAAGGGAAGAGGATGGAGCCAAATCCAAAAGTTTTGATTCCCAAAAGTCGTATAACAAAAGAAATACAAGACATGAAATAGTCAAATTAATTGATGATACATAGACGACACGCAACAATCATATGATGATTACTACTCTAATAATTACAAAAGTTTGATAATTTACATTAAGGTAAATTAATCACTATCATCATTTCAATCATCTGGGGTTATGCAAACCCGTGATAGTAATAATTACAATAATAATGAAACAAAGCACACGTCCCATATATGTATATAAATACCTAGCTAAGCTAGTCAGCCGAATATTCGCTCAATAATCTAGCCACCGATAGTGAAACATTAATTACTTGGTGCATGATCAAGTCGTACCAAAAATATATCTGTGTCTCTCTTTCATTGGATGGTACATACCTGAAAACCCTAGCTGGCTGGCTAGTTAGCTAGCAAGACCACAAGCTTTCGGAGACATTGTCGATGGCGAAAAAAGAAGACGACTTGGTATCATTATGATGATGAGAGGAGGATTGAGGTTGGGTTGATGAAGAAGAAGAATTTCTGATGTGAACAAGCTCTGCCTGGGCAAGAGCAAGTTGTGTTTGAAGCACATCAACTTGTTGCTGAAGACACGATATGGCCCCCACGCATCCATACACTGGGTCCCTCATCCTCGCATTTGCTTCATATACCATCGAACTCACTGCGTCACTCCTTTGCTCCTCTGGTAGTTCCTGTCTCATTTTCAACCCCACACATATATATTAGTAACACAATATCTAGCTACTTACAATCATATACAATAATACTTATATCACATATGACCATATTTATGAACACGGAAAACCTTTATGAGTTCACAATTAATGAATGCAAGCATCAAGAAGTCTTACAATAAGTGATCGGCTAAAACTTATTGCTATTTTTTGTATCAGAATTTGTCATTACATGATGTTCACTTGTTGTGAGACTTTTTTTGATATTACTCCTACGGTCCTTAATGTAAGACTTAATTAAGAAGTTGATCTTGGTTCTAAATATAAAACCTATTTTCTATTTTTGTCAATATTTTTTTAATTTACCCATGTTAATACTCATTCAACAATAATAATCAAGTAAGACAGATGAAGAAAATTAAAGAAGATAATTAGGATGTTTTATAAAAAATATGTCATATTAACTAACTTACCTTACTTCCGGAGAGAGTACATATGTCTTACATTAATGACCCCAAAAGGAAAAAAGATCTCTAAGAGTTCTTTCCTGGATCCAAAAGAGAGTACTTGGGTTCTCCCAATAACTAAAATGTGTATCATGCCTGAATCTAACTGTGGTTCGCGGTGGTGGAGGAACTGGAGGGAGTACATTCCTGCTTTGAGACCACCTCATAGTTATTTTCCCTAAAAATCTTAATAATCTATTAAGAGGGTCAAAAGAAGTTGTGAGATATGGAAGCTATGATTGTAGTGTAGCCCTAAACTCATATAAAGCACAGCTTTCAATTTGGGTGTGTATGTGTGTGCTATAAGAGGAAACTAGTGGTTGCATACTTGGTTGATTAAAAATAGATCCTTAGCTTAGTCAAAAAGGAGTTCTACATTATATCGGCGATGCATGATAAAGTTTGTTTTTGCTAATCTTGGACCGAAAGAAGACAATAGCTAGATAAGTAGCTTCAAAATTATTTATATTGTCTTGGCTTAGCTTTCTTTGAACGGTTCAATACAATGGACTGGAACGTGAAGCCGTTGAAATTTTGATTCTTTCGTGACCCAAAAGTCAACCACTGCAATTATTTTCTCGGTCGCATGTTGCAATTCAGAGTGATATAATGATGGGTAATACTATAGATGATTTGACCTTGATATATACGAATCAAATGACTCTACCATTATTTGTTATTTTTTTAAAAATTAACTAACGTTATTTATATCTGTTAACAGACATGAGTACATATCTGTGTATGATAAAAATCAGCTAGAGCTTAGTTTGTGAGCATGCTTCTTAACCTAGATACTAAAATAAAGAAAAAGAGATAGGGAAAAAAGGGAGATGATAACATGTCATCAAGATGTCATGCTTACAAAATAAATTTTTCTGTTTCTTATATTACAAAGATTTGAAAAAAAATTGTTTTAGTATTTTATTAATAATAATCAACGTCACTTTTGGGCATGTGCTATACAAGAAGTCCCTATCAATGTTACCCATAGTTTCAAAGACAAAAAAGAAAAGATGAACGCATGTTAATAATTTCTTTCTACAACAACATTTGAAAAACAGGTAGCTAGTCTTGGACTAAAAGCTACGAGGTGGTCAGATAGGTAGGTGTTGAACATAGTTGGTATATATTTAACCTAAAATTAACCTACTGTAACTGATATCCTCTCTCTCTCTCACCAAGAATCTCTTGCCATTCGAGAACATGTCTTCAAGACTTAGCAAAGCTCATTTACAATACTCGAAGAATGATTTGGTGTGGTGTTAGCAGCTTACTTTAATAAAGAAGAAAGATAATTATAGTTGTTTAAGCTGGGTGGGGTCTTCAACTGTAATTAACCACTATAACAGAACAAGACGGTGGGAGGGAGAAACAAAAAGAAAGATTCCCCCCTTTTTTCTTTTCTTTTTTTGGGTGCATAACTACTTTCTTCTCAGAAAGGAATAAGAGCTTATTAAAGAAAAAGTATGCTGCTTGAGAAATAGACTCAAAACCAAACGAATCGAAATCTGCAATAAGCTCTATGATTTAAGGAGAAATCAGGTTATAGTGAGTTCCTAACAATGATGATCAACAGAGCAGAGCTACATAAAACATCATAAATAATATACCTATTAATGATTTTATGTCAGCCACACACACTGAAATATCCTTCCAATATTATAATTAATCTATAATTTTGAGGTTGCTATCAGTTAATTAATTAAGAAAGTATTGCGTTTCAATAAACAACATTGTAGAAGGACGCCACACAGTCTCTATCTCTCTCTCTCACACACACACTCTCTCTCTCTCTCTCTCACACACACACACTCTATGAGCATTGAACACTAGCAATTGAACAATGTCTTTTCCTTCCTCTTTTTACAATAACCAAAGTGTAAAGATCATATTTTAAGGAGTTAGGTATCTTAAGACTTTTTTAAGTTCGGTGTAATTATAAATAGTTTTTCATAAATGGAAAATTCCTTTTCTCTATTACCTAACAAGAGCTGAAAAATGAACAAAAAACTACTCACTATACATATAACTTTTTCATGAAAATGATAACATTATATTATGAAGAAGAGATCATAATTGAACCTGCAACATTTTATTGACATTGCTAGCACCAAAAACCTTGTGAACACTTGCAAATTTGTGGGGTTGATTGGCCGGAAAGTAAGGAGCAAAGAGGCAATCCTGAGCACATCTTCGCCGGATAAGCTTGCACGCTGCGCATGGCGACAGTGCACCATGTTTTCTACCACCTTCCTTCATCAATATTCTTCCAATAAGTTGATAAATGTGATTTAATTAGCTGCAGGAAGGTTTGAAAGAAACAAGAGAAACAAAGGCAAGTCTTTGAAGAATGGAATTAATTAAGAAGGGGACTTGAGGAGGAAGAGTAGGCGGCATTATATAAGAAAAGAGAATTATGTATGTGACACAACAAATCTTAATGGGCCCCACCAAAGAAGAAACCCTAGATTTTGTTGGGAAAAACCGTATTTGATTAGAGCTTTTTGCCCCCACATTCATATTATTTATGTCTCATTATAGTTTTTTTCTTCTTTGTTTTATGTGCTCATCGGCCCCTTCATTAATTACTACATATATGCACATAATGAAGTCCTTTTTTCCTTCTTCAAGATATATGTACTCAAAATTAAGTCTTAACAAAGCAATAAGTATCAAAGGAATTTATTAAAATGAGTCACACGGTCCACTGCCTGTGAATATTGCAGCATCCTATAGAATTTATATATTGTTTATTAGTGATTAGTATAAAAATAATAAGAAGAAGATTGATGATATCAGTTCATATAAGAGTTTATTTTCATTAATACATAATTATTGAAATGATCAGTGAATTTAGAAATTATTAAAACTAGTTATATATGAAGTTATTCCCGAGGAATTCTGAATTTCATAAATATTTAGACTTGTTTCCGAAAAAGATATTGAGACTTAACTCACTTGGTTAATTCGTAATGTTCTCATTCTTTCTACTCATTGACGTTGAGCTTTAAATTGGAAATGACAGCACCAGAGGGGGCAATGAAGTTAATTAAGGAAGAAAAATGAAAATAAATATTTTTTCTTTTAAAAAGTGAGGTCCATGCATCGAATCAAGACATGTATATTGCACACGCACTACATATTAAGTGGTTGACAAGTGGGGCATACTGATAATACGTAATTAATCCCATGAGGAAGACAGATTATAGTGTTGGCTGATTCACTAAATTAAACTTTGATCCTTAAGCTAAATTGTTGGGTCAAATTATAGAAACCTATTTTATTTCACGCATTCTGATTTAATTTGTGCTGATTTCTTGAGAGATATGGCCCTGTTTGGATTTGGCTTTAAGCCAACTTAAAGTCACAAAAAAGCTGAAAAAGTGGATCAGTTGGAAAAAAGCCAAATGAGATGTACATCCCAATTTCAAAGCGGATTTTTTTTTTTTCAATCAGAGTAGAGCATTGGAGCGTAAGAGTAACTGATTCCCATTCAAACAATAACCAGAGTGTAACATAGTATTGATACAGCATCCTATTGTTCTCATAGGTAAATATGGAAAACGATAAAGTGACATCTCCGTCTAAGAGTTCACTCGTGCTACATGCCCTCCAACCATGAGCCTACTCGTGTAGCTTGCCCTTATCTCCAATCCTTTAGTCCTTCCGACCCTGAAGCTACAGCTGAGATCCAATTTAACGCATTGGATCTCAGGTAACGGTTAACCTTTGCTCAAATAAAACAGTATAGGGATGACAGATATTCATGACATAACAACAATGACAGTACATAAGCGTAAAGCAGTACGTAAGTCTCATAAAGTGCCTGCACTATTCAACAGCAGCAGATCAGAGTTTCTGATATCCTATAAGAGTAATATCACTTTCATTAGTGATTTGGCATTATAACTTGCATTTTAGGTAAAAATTACCATTTTGCCCTTATACCCCTAATTGGCGGAATTTCGCCAGCACTTCGTTACTTTGGCTCCGTTTTTCCAAAATTTTGCCAGAACTTCGACCCAATGATAATTTTCGAAATTCTAGACTAATATAGCCCTATCATATGATATTTAATCATACTTGAAAAATTAAAGGCTATACTAACACTACTACTCTAACTATTGAAAGAACTACGAAAGCTTAAAGCTTGGTACCAAAAAACTTACCCAGAGCTTCGCTACAGAATTTCCCAGAGCACATCTCTCTTCTTTCTCTCTCTAGATTTGTCCTTGCCTCTCAAATTGTGAGAAAAACCAAAGGGAGGGGGGTATTTATAGATTAGGAGGAAGGATTTCGGTCGTCGGATCAACTTTGTGAGAATCGATCTGAACCGTCCAAAACATAACTTTTTCAAAAAGTTTTCCTTCTTCCTCTCCCTTCCTTGGCCGTCCTCCATGCCCCAAAAGTCAAGGGTTTGGCCAATGGGAGGTGGCCAAGTGTCACCTTCCAGAAGCTACCCGGATGAATTTTCCCGATCAGTACCCGATTCGCGTAATTTCGGAAAAATCTCAAAATTCTGGATTATACAATTCCAAGACAATTCATTCTTCATTATAAATGTCTAGTCTAACTATCTTTTCAACTCTGTCTAGCCCTTCTCCGGCCTGACGGAAGTTTTACGGAAAAACGTATCGGTTTCGGAACAAAATTCCGGAAGCTACCGCCTATGGACAAGAATGCACTGATTCCAAATATGTCCAGGAAAACTCTCAACTCTTCCCCAGATGTCGCAACATGACATTTAGATCCTTAACTTTCAACTTGACTATCCGGCTTTTCTCAGAATTTCCCTATTTCGTCTTATTAGGAAAAAGCTCTACCTGCCTTCGAATTAACTTCCGGAAAAGTCTAATGGAAGATAAAAATCCACTGATCAATATTTTACCTTGAATTTGGAAAACCTATTCCTGGTACTCTAGATAGGATCCGTTTCCTATTTATTCCATTACTATGCACCATATTTAATTATATTATATAATATTATAACTTTATCAAAATATAATGATATTTTAAATTTGATCTTATCTTCATTTTTTTTTCTTTTTCTTGGGCAAATTTCGGCTGGCCCTAATTATTATTTAATAAATATTTATTTTTTATTTAATTAATTATTTAATGATTTATTTATTTTAATTTTCCCAAAAATTCCACAAAATTACCTAATTGGTCCATTCTTGTATTTAGGCTTAAAAATACCTAAACTCATCCATTTTTCTCAAAAATTTCCAATTAATTAGAAAATATGTTATTACTAATTTTAAGCCAAAAACCACTAATTTTAGGGTTTTACATAATTATTCATGAATTTCCTCTGCTTATACTTAAGTAATTAGCCAATAAATACCTAATTACTTCCTTATCAATAGTTGATAATTTTCTTAATTAGAATGCCTCATTACCTCATAACTTTTACACTGACATTTCTTTTTCCATGTCCTCTGCATTATTTTAGGATTTACAAGGGTATTTTAGTCATTTCAATACTTTTTGAGCATTTTTATTCAATTTCTCCAAGTTTTTAGTTTATTAAATTACCAAAATTAGAGATAATATACTCTCTTAATTCAATTGGTCATTTTACTGCCTTTTAGGATTTTTCATAATTTTCTAAGTTATTTATGTCCCTTAGGGGCATTTTCGTCATTTTGGCATCTTGGCCCTTAAATTCTCTAATTTCCTACAGAATGCAACTTAGAAAAATAGACTATATCTACACAAGTCTTGTGACTATAATTTCACTTATCAGAAATAACCCATTTATTTATCAAAATATAACATTTCAGATAAATAAATATGCGGGTATTACATGAGACCTGTTTGGATTACCTATCACGTTGACTGGGCTTATCCAAAAAACCCCAACGCCATCGGGCTTATTAGAAGCTCAAATCTGGAGCTTATCTGCAGACGCACTGGAAAATGCTGGAATTTATCAGAGATTCCCTTCCTCTGTGCTCACTCGTCTCCTCCATCATCAGAGGCTCACTCGTCTCCTCCATCATCAGAGGCATCAGAGATTCCCGTGCTCACTCGTCCCCTCCATCATCAGTTTTTTGACTCCATCAGTTCTCAGCTTTCCCTTCCTCCAGCAACGAATCTCTCCATCTCAGCCCTCGTCTCGTCTAGCTGGTTCGCGTGCGGCGTGCCTGTCCTTCCACAGCTCGTGTCGTCCAATCAAGCCCAGAGATTCGCCAAGATCTCGTCGCGTCATCGAAGCGCAGGGCCATTCTCGTCTTCAAATAGCGGTCTCATGCTCCATCATCCACTGCACCTGTGCTCAATTCGTCCTCTCCGATCTCTCGCTAGCGGAAGATGCCATCGCCGTCGCCCATCGCCAGTCGTAATCGTCACTCTAGACTCGTTGCTCTCACTCGATCAGCCCAAGAAGCTTCTTCAGGTTTTGATTTTGAGTTTGATTAGCTGTGGAATCATGAGTCCAAGTTGGGAATTTGATTTTGAGTTTGATTTTGGATTCTTGCTTCCCGTTATTCTGTTCCTGTGAAATCGACTGATTTGTATATGGGTTTTTCCCCCCATGTTGTTGCTCTGTCCGATGGTAGCATCCTTCTTTGCATTCTAGATGTATTTCAGATTTTGAAGTGCTTTGGAATGACTCTTTAAGCCATCAAAGTTTCCTATTTGTGCATTTCTATACATATATTGGCTCTGTTCTGAGGCTTTGAGGCTTTGAATGATATGCTTTCTTGCTCCACTTGTTTTCCGCAGATTCCTTATACATGCCTATGTCCAAAGTTATTGTTCTAATTTCCACATTCTTGCGTTTTTGTCCCTGGTCTGCATAGCATTTGTATATGTCTTCATATAAAGATTGATTATGTAACTAGTCTTTTTTATCTGTTGATGCACTTGTTCAGTTGTGTGAATCGGTTTGCTCTTGTAATGTCCTTCTTGATCATCTTACTTTTCTTTGTGCAAGGGCAGATATAGCTTTGTTGTTATAGTTGATGTTGATTTTTATTTCGTCAAAGAAAATTCAATGAGGAAAGATTGGTTAAAATCGGTTTGCTCTTTGTGATGGATTTTCATGTAGCTCTGTTTTGTCCCTGGTCTACATAGCATTTGTATATGTCTTCATATTGCTTTCTTTGTGAATCGGTTTGCTCTTGCGATGGCTGTTCATGTAGCTCTGTTTTGGTCAAAATCTCTCAATTCTCGTTGCAATTCCAGTGCTGATTGAAAATATTGTTGGTGATATTATTGATTTTGGAACTTTGATGTCTATTTCTGGATTTGAGTTCGAAGGATTGGTTACGTGGTTTGTTCACTTTTTGCTTTCCCTGTGTCATGATAAGGTCATGTGACTTTTTATGTTTACTAATTGTTATTTATTATTATATATAGGCTAAACATGCTGAGATTTGTATTTAGGTACGGGTGACAAACTTGCAAGATGCTTCAGAACATATAGGTGAAGTTTTAAGACGTGTGAAGAAGGAGCATTTGGAAAGAGCATATAAGATATAGCAATGGTATTGTCCTTTATATATTGTTAGCATTTGTTTCGGTTCCTTGGTATCTACTATCTACCTTCTCACTACTGCAACATCACTAAAAATCAAATTAGTTTGAGTTTTGTTTCTATTAAGGTTTCAATTTAAGGATTAGATTTTTTTTTTTATTTGATTAGTTTGAGTTTTGTGTCTATATGCAATTTTGTCTCGGCCATGTGTTTGTCTGAGTTTTGAGTTTTGGGTAACGCAATCTATGATTCAACAACATTAATTAATTTAAACTAGCTGCAAATACAAAGCATTCAAAACTTTTCAAAACATTTTAAATTCTCTGCTAGCACAGGTTATAAATATGAACACCGACAAATGTAAGTTCCACCGGGATTTTCAGAAAAATCCAAGAAACAAATGCCCCGGTAATTATTTATAGGTAACATCTTTACTTAAAGTTTATCTTTTATTAAAAACAATTAAATTCAGTATATATATGTTTAAAGGAACAAATAAACCCGACGAAAAGGAAAGTAAGGAGTAGATTAAATCCAGTAGATTATATTTTTTTTTATTATATTGCTATTATTTATTATTACATTTAAATTCAGTATACATTTTCTACTATTTTTATTATAAAGTAAATATATGTTTTTGTTAATTACCGATTATTTACATAGCAATATGAGCACGGACAAAAGTAGAACATGTTGGGATGAAAGATGCACAAGAATTTTCCTCGAACAATGTATTGACCAAATTCTCAAGAAAGAACGACAAGGTGGATCATTCACAGCTACTGGATGGATAAATATTTTGTATAGATTTAATAGAAACTCAGGAAAATCGTTGGAAAAAAACAACTGAAAAATAGGTATGATAGCTTGAAGAAAGAATGGAGGGTATGTGACAAGCTATTTGCAAAAGAGACCGGTATATCATATGACAGTGTCAACCATAAAGTGATTGCAGAAGATGAGTGGTGGGATAGAAAAATTCAGGTATAAGACTATTAAGTTTGTATTTATATTGTTATTATTTATTATTTTAGATTACACTTAGAGTTACTTTTTCTTTTCTTTTTTTTTTTTATGTAGGAGAATCCAGACTATGCAAAGTATAGGTACCATGGCATAAAGTTCGCCAGAGAATTAGAGATAGTCTTCAAGGATGGTATGGCATCGGGTTCGACACAATTCTCACCATCTGCAAGACGACAAATGCCACCGCGCGATGATGAAGATGATGTGTACCGGCCTACAATGGACCTAGAAGAAGGCTCAGGTGATAGTGAGGAAGAGCTTCCCGGTGCAACTACTGGAGTTAGTGCCCTTTAGAAGGCCTAATCTGACAACGAGCACACAACCTAGTGCACCTAGTGGTTCAACATCCATTGGGAAGAGAAAGAGGGGTCAAGGGTCAAATGCAGGAAGAAGGAAAAAAATGTCTGCCTCGAAACAAATAGCAAATTCTCTTAGTGTAATAGCTACCGCAACTAAAGATAGAACACAACAACTTCAAAATATCAACCATGATGTTTCAATGAGTTACGTTGTAGGTGAGTTACGGAAAATTCCAGAAGTTGTAGCTGACCGTGACTTTCGCCGGCAATGTTATAACATGATGATGCATGAAAGATGTCGGGATGTGTTTGTTGCACTAAAAGAGGATAAAGATGACTTGGTAGAGTGGTTGCAGCACCATGCCTTCAACACCCCATCATGGTAGGAACCCCTGACGAACTGAACCAGAATGGATTATGCTACAACTTTTGTATTTTGTATGACGTACCTATTTATGTGACGCTTATTATTGTTGTTTGACGCTTATTATTGTTATTTGAGGTTCAACTTTATATGTTTGTATGTTTGACGCAGCTATTATATGATGCACCTATTATTACACCTATCTATTTATGTTTTTCATTCAGTTAAGTCTTCGCCTTGACACAGGTCTTATTCTCCATGGAAGGACGACGTTTGCCTCGTGCCCAAAAAAAGGCCCTACAAGTTTCTATTATGGAGGAAGAGCTAACAAATAATGTGCAGATCGCTGCCTTGGTGGCTCAACATATGACATCATATATTTGCAAAGAGCCACGTAGAACTAGTAACCAAACAGGAGCATGTGGGTGCAGGAGGTTTTGCAAGGCCATGACATAGTATGTCATGAAAATTTTCAAGTTGAAAAACATGTCTTCTATCATTTATGCTCAAAATTGGTAGACCATGGGTTACAATGCACGAAGTACACAAGAGTAGAAGATATGGTAGCAATGTTCTTATATATAGTTGGCCATGGTTTAACAAATAGAATCGTACAAGAACGGTTTCAAAATTCAGGAGAAACTGTCAGTAGGTTATTCCACAAGGTTTTAGAGGCCTGTCTTAGTCTATCAACTGAATACGTCAAACCGCTTGATCCTGAGTTTCCCGGTTGTCACCCTAATATATCAAATGATCGTCGCTACTTCCCATATTTCAAGAATGCAATAGGAGAAATTGATGGAACTCACATCAGTTGTGTGGTGAGCGAATCTGAGCACGACAGATATGTTGGGAGAAAGGGATACCCAACACAGAATATCATGGCGGTGTGTGATTGGGATATGTGCTTTACTTATGTGTTGGTAGGCTGGGAAGGTACGACATGAAAAGACCCTTCCTCATAAATCATTAATTAATCATAATGACTTCACAAAACCGGATTAACAAGTGATTAAGGAAAATCCGTTTTCCTTTAAAAAATAAATACATCGGAGTCCAGGGCACAAACCCTGCCCACAAACTCACTACAAAAGATTAAAACTCTGGGCACAGTTATTAACCAAAGGAATATACAGCCCACGAGTTTTTCAACACCAATTTCACAACAAGGGTACGATCTACACCAAAACATTTCCTCACAGGTTTTGATTGTGGATCCACTAAAATATTATAGCATATAAAATAAAACCTTTGGTTCAACAGTAAATCAACAGTCATCCCCCAACGGTTAAAGTAGTATTCTTAAAATATGTAGGCCCTAAAATGGCAATATATAAACTCATACAACACCAGTACCAAAAGAGACTTACAAAGTTCACAACTATTATGCCTCTGGTTGCTTCCCTTGACTTTTAGTGAAACTAGAGGTCTCACATGAAAAATGTTGATAATGACGGGGTGAGACATAAAGTCTCAGTAACCAGAATTAATTTACCACGTATGCATGAAAGGATTGCAAATCATAGAAGCAGGTTTACTAACACATTTATAAAATCAACAACAAATAATTAATTAATCCATAATCATTGACAACAAGTAAAATCATCCCCACTCTTCCATCCTGCTCCTCCTTATATCGTCTGGACGTGGTACAGCCTATCAATGCTAGTATACCTAGTCAAGGTTAGCTAGTCACTTCAAGAATACTGTCCCCTCCCATGTCACCACCGATATACCGTAACAGGGAGGTGTCCACCCAAAACACTTAACTCAAATTCCGGGCCAGGAATGAGAGAGCCGATGGGCACAATTTCACCCTAAATCTCTTCCACATAACCCAACATATTCCACAACACATAATTAATATGGTATTGCAATTACCTAAAAACATCGTACAATATGTTGTTCCATATACAACATCTCATAACAAACATCATAACAACAATATCCAACAAATTTTATTGTTTCATATAAAACATCCGACAACTAACATCATAACAATCTCAATAACAGTATTCAATCATCTATACATACAGAATAGAAAATATACTGCTTCACAGAAATAACTACGTATTCAGATGTACACATTATTTTCAAAACACATGTCAGTAGTACATATGAAAATAAGGTTTAGAAAAAACCTTACAGTCCAAAACAAGCATATAAAATAAATTAACCCCGGTTACCTCAACTCCAAGCTAAACCTTATCTTGAGGAGTAAAACGCGAACAATCACCAGTCACAAATAAACTCTACAGCATCACAATTATAATTTCATATACCTTAAACTACACAAATTTAAAGAAATATATATTATCATAATAAAAACTAAAAATAACAGTTTAATCCTTCAAATTCCAAAACTAACCAATTAAAATCTCAGTAATTGCTCTATTAACCCAAAATAAAATTTATACCACTTTTAATCGGTAGAAATATCCGGTCCGATATAAATTCTAAACTTTTTAGATAGAAAAATTAATTTAAATTCCTACAACAATCAATCAAAATTTCTGAACCGATTAAAACTAGTTATTAATCGTTCTAAACATAAAGATGTGAACGATATCACTTTCCACAATTCAGGCGACAACCGGGATTTCGAAATCCTAACGAGTACTTCAATTATTATCATTCAAGTTTGAGGTGCACTATAGAAAGGACATTTGGAGTCTGGAAGAATAGGTTTAAAATATTGCGAAATATGCTCCCTTATGACTTTCAAACTCAAATCCACATAGTTTGTGCAATAATGGCTATACACAATCTCATCCGGAGATTTTCGAATTCTGATGTGGAATTTGAACGAGCTGACCAAGGAGATTTGGGTGATGACGGTGAAGATGAAGATGAAGATGATCCATTTGATGAAGCCTCCTCATCAAATATCAATACGTTGTCTTCACCACTGTAACATCCCAACTTTTAAAAGCAGTATAAATTTTTTTTTTATCAAACATCATTTCAAAATGATTTAGTAGAGCACTTTAGCAATTGAGTAACTGATATGTATATATAAAACGCCGTAAGTCTGGCTAATTACAACAGCGGTACAGAAACCACGTGGTTCAAAAGTATATAACAAAAGAAAGGCTTCCGCTGGAACAACAAAAAGGAAGTCTTCAGCTGGGTCTTCTACTCGGGCTGCTTGCCTCTCTCCTCGGTCCTCGGTCCTCCTAACTCGACGCTAGGTTAAGAGCCGAGATCCGATGCATCCGGACCTCGGAGTAACGGTTAATCTCATATTTACATACACAACATATGCATTACATACATTCATATCACTAACAACATAAGTATCACATACAACAAGCGCATCCCAATAGCACATAAGCCCCCAGCAGATGTGTGGCCCTTAGCAACGTATTCTAACAAAGACATAAAATGTGTGGCCCTTAGCAACGTATGGCCCTTAGCAACGTTTGGCCCATAGCAATCGAATCCCAATAGCACATATAATGTGTGGCCCTTAGCAAACGTGAACATATCAACAGTACATAACATATCACAGAGCAATCAACTACCACATACACTACACATAGCACATACATGCATACCATAAATATCAGAGTTAGTGTTACAGTAGCGGACGTACTTACACCACATATACACATACAATAAACATAACACATATACGCATACCATAAACACAAGAGTTAAGGTTACCAGTACACGAACGTACCTTCATTGACGGTAGACGGTACTTCCATCGGGAATCGTACTTTTTACGGAAAACTGCGAAACGTCCAACAGTGGCACGTCGGGCAACAGAACGGCAACATGTCGAGTTTCTGATATCCTATAAGGGTAATATCACTTTCATTAGTGATTTTGACATTACGACTGGCATTTTAGGTAAAAATTATCATTTTGCCCTATATATATAATTGGCGGAATTTCGCCAATATTTATTACTCGACAAATTTTCTTCCCGAAATTTTGCCGTAACTTCGACGCCATTTTGATTTTCGAAAATAAAGACTAAAATAGCCCTCCCATATGATACCCAATCATACTTGAAAATTTAAAGGCTATTCTAGCATTATAACACCTACTTGTGAAAGAACTACGAAGACTTCAGCTTTCAGGGACTCGATCCCTACCATGTTTCTACCTCGTTAGGCATATATTTCAATGCAATGAGGCCTAAAAACAATAGTAGGAATCTCACTCCCTACTTGCTAAATCTATCTAACAATTCTACTAACTACCGAACTAAAGACCAAAGACCGAAAGACTTACCCGTTGAAGACTTCTGCAAAACTTTCCCCACAGCTTCTCTCTCTAGAATCCTCTCTCTAGATTCGAAAATCTCAAGAGGAAATGGTGTGAAAAACCAAAGGGAGGGGTGGGGTATTTATAGAAAAGGAGGTAGGGTTTCGGCCGTCGGATCAACTTTAATATTATATAAAATAATTATTTAATAATTATTTTTATATAATTTTTACAAAATTTCCCTATTGGTCCATACTTGATTTTAGGCTCAAAAATACCTAAACTCAACTATTTTTCTCCAAAATTTCCAATTAATTAGTAAACATGTTTTTACTAATTTTAAAACAAAAATCACTAATTTTTGAGCTTTACATAATTATCTCGAATTTTCTTTGCTTATGCTTAAGTAATTAGCCCAATATTACTTAATTACTTTCTTATCAATAGTTGATAATTTTCTTAATTATCACACCTCATTACCTCATGACTTTTACACTGACACATTTGTTTCCATGTGTTCTGTATTATCTTAGCATCTATGGGGGTATTACGGTCATTTCAATACTTTTTGGGTATTCTTCTACAATTTCTCCAAGTTTGTAACTTAATAAATTACCTAAATTAGGGACAATATCCTTCCCTATTTCAAGTATATTTTTACTTGCTTCTTTTATAGCTTTCACAGGGTATTTATAACCCATAATGTGCTTAGGGACCTATTTGCAAATTCCCAAACTTCTAGGGAGATTACCCTAACAACATGGTAAACTCATTACAAGGTGTTCGAGACCTCATATTCACCTATTTTCAAGAGAAGTTACCCTAAGTCAGATTTTAGGATATTACAACCACAAATAAGTCATCTTCGTGATAGAATTAAAGAAAAACTTGTCCGCGATAGCAATAGGAGAAATTAATGTATTATTTGTATGCATTTTATTTTATAAACAATTTTATTTATTAAATATATTTAATTAAGGACTTTATTGTTTATTAATTTTTTTAATAAACGTTTAAATTTTTTTCATATTAAAATTAAAAATTTTATTATCCCAATATATACAAATAATATGTATATGTAGTAGTCAATATGATTCATGCACTTTTCAGTCATTTTCCATCTTAATTGAATTTTCAAATAATAATCCAAACACTCATCAGTTAGAAAAAAGCCACTTCTGCAAAAAGCCAAACGGGCAAAATAAAACTTCAGATGCAGAGATCGAGACAGTTATTTAAGTCACAATGTTGAAAAAGAAAAGGGGAAATTGCCCATGTATCTATATATATCACATCCAATTTTCAAAGGTCATATTAGCTGGTCCTAATTGTAAATATGTATGTTTTCCATTCTAATAAAATGAAAACAAAAAATATAATGAACTTCCTAATTTTTGATCGTGGGTCATGTACATTCTTTAAATAAATTGAAAAAAAAAATTAACTATATAATTATATCATGTGAAATACTTTTCATATTATTTTAATATATTTTCCACTTCATGCATCCCATAGTATACTTTTTTTTTTTGGACCACCCCAATATTATACTGAATTTGCTAAGGGTTTTCTATTCATAGCCAATGATTTAATGGAGCCTTGGATATTATAGTGGCGGAACCAGAAATGTAATTAGGGGGTCATTTTAGTCCCTTCACGAAACTCTTAGTGGGGACAAAAGTGAAAATATTAAAATTTTTATGAGGCTGAAATGGAATTTATTAAAACTCCCCCCCTCCCCCCAAAAACAAAAAGGTCCGCCCTGTTGGATTGTGCCAAGCCGCCGCCCCGTGGGAGGGATATTGAATAAATAATGAAAAGATATTTTGATTAGGAGATTAATCAATAGCAAATTAAATTATTCAATATCACATGACATAATCTCAATTATCATCAGGAGTTCTGTACTACTACCACTCGTTTTTTATCTTCTCTGATGGATCAAAATCAAATGGTATATATGATGGATTTGATATTTTGATGTCGATGTGCTTACCTTATTTTTCCTTACTATATATATGTGTGTGTGCACACACGCACATATATATATATATATAATTGTGTATGTATTTTGAAAATAATCCGATATATGAATGTATCGATAAAACTGAAGCTAGGAGAAGTAGATCAAATTCACGAATCTTTATTACTAAGAATCCCTAAAGGTAAATTCTCAGTATTTCACTTGTAAATAATGTTTAATATCTTTTTAGTTGTAAATTTGTGTTATGTGAATAGTAAACACTCTTAGTAGTTCGACTGATAAATTTTTGTTATGCGGAATGATAGATTTAAGGCATTCTTGATAATTATTAATTAATTAATTTTCGAAGTTAGTCCTTCAATATAATTTACTTTGCAGTTGATTTGTTTTTGGTTTGAGGTTTAGGACTTAAAGTTTCTGGGATGGTTTGGACATGTATAGAGAAGGTCATTGGAACCAACAAGCTGTTGGTTCAGATAGCTAGTAAGTGGTATCACTCCGTAAGGAAGAGAATACAAGTTTGAATCTCGAGAAGCGTACTTGTTGGGAGAGGCAAAAACCCTTTGTGTTCTAAGCCTCGAAAGACGAAACCCTTCATCAAAAAAATAAAAATAAAATAAGATCGCCATTGGATGCGCCAGTAAGAAGAGTATATCAAGTTGTTTGGAGCTTAGTTAAAAGGGGATGAGGAAGACTAAAGATAACACTCAACGAGGTTATTAAGTGAGATATGTTAGTTAACAATTTCTCTCGAGATTTGGTTTTTAATTGAACTCAATGCATCATTTGATCCATGTAGTTGACTACACCTAGTGGGATAAGGCTTTATTGTTGTTGTTGTTGGTGCTTTGTTTTTTGTTGTGTTAATTGAGGGTTTGTTGAAGGTTTTTCTCTATCTTTTGTTTTTGGGTTTAATGTTTCTTCTTTTACTGTTGAAATTTTTTGTCTTCCACACTCATATAAAAGTGAGTGGGTCCTATTGAAAAGAGAAGAGAGAGAAAATATTAGTGGGACCCACTTACTTTTATGTGAGTGTGACAGAAAAAATATGGGAAAATTACGCGCAGGTCCCAAGGAACAAAAACAATTACAAAAAAGTCCCTTGAAATCACAAAATTACATAGAAATCCCAAGGGACTTTTTTGATATTATTTGTATAAACAACAAGAAATATCATATTTATAACAGGAAATGCCTATATTTACAACAACATTTAAACACTTGACCATTTACAACAGAAAAGACCATATTTACAACAACATTTAAACACCTGGATTTTGAACGTAGAGAGGTCATTTACAACCATGGTTTGTGAAACCGGACCGGACCGGCCGGTTCAGACCGGGAACCGGTCAACCGGCCGTGAAACCGGTCCGGTTTAGGGTTAAACCGGTCTGACCCGGTGAAACCGATGTGACCCGGACGGGTTAAACCGGTCTAACCCGGTCAAACAAATTTTTTTTATTATGTTGTTTTTTTTTTTTTTGAAATTTTGCCTCAGACTACCGTTTATTTCTTCAGGTGAAACCATGAAAGAGCTTTGTTCATCTCGAGTCTAGCAATCCTCCCACACATTCTGGTGTTAAAAATGATTCAGCTTGAGAATATTTTGTCATCATATACTTGTTTTTGATATTTTTCTACCATGAATATATTGTCTCAAATGTAGGTTGTAAGAAAATTGTTAGAAATATCTGAATATGTCACAAGTATTGAAGTATATGGTTATTTTGCTACTAATCTAAAATATTGAAATGATATATAGTATGTCAAATTTAGGTTGGTGTGATAAGAAATTAATTATTTTCCAATTTTTTATACCTCACCGGTCTAGCCCGGGCTGACTCCATTCTGACCCACTAACCCTTAACCCAGTACCCCGACCGGTTCAGTGACTGGTCCGGGTTTCAGAACCTTGTTTACAACAGAAAAATGCTAGATTTACAATAGGAAGTGCTGTATTTACAACAAAATTTAAAATCTTGACATTTATAACAGAAAAAGTCATATTTACAACTGGAAATGCCTATATTTACAACAACATTTAAACACCTAGATTTTGAACGTAGAGAGGTCATTTACAACAGAAAAAGGCTAGATTTACAACAGGAAGTGCTGTATTTACAACAAAATTTAAAATCTGGCCATTTACAACAGAAAAAGCCATATTTACAACAGAAAATACATATATTTACAACAACATTTAAAAACCTGGATTTTATTTCCATACAAATAATATCAAAAAAGTCCCTTGAGACTTCTGTGTAATTTGGTGATTTCAAGAGACTTTTTTATAATTATTTTTGTTTCTTGAAAATTATGCGTAATTTTCCCAAAAAATATTTCTGTAGCAAAAACAAAAACATTAAACTTTTTATTTTTTCTGTATAGTGGAAGGCGGCAGTAATTAATAGTTTTGGTTGAGGAGGTCTATATGATATATGATTGGCTTCTTTAACCTTTTGATATATATATATATATATTAATATATATATAAAAGCCAGTTTCCAAAAATTTTTGGCTACAATAAAATGAAGTTAATTAGATGTGGAGGAGCAGAAATGAGAAGGCAGCCCTTGGTTATTAATTAGAAGTTTGATAACCTGTTTGTCCCACCGTCACAACTGTTTTTCCAACTGTTTTCCTGCAACATCGCACAGAAGTTGTTTACCAAGACGACCTAATCAACTAGTGTGAGAAATTATATGAGAACTTGAAAATCCAATGGATATAGCTTTAATTTATATGTTCCTTTTCCCGCAATAATTAGCATTAACGCACCGTTTTCTTAGGGGTGTTGAGCTTCTTCTGTAGTGAGCCTTTCATTTCATTGTGGCCCCTCTATCTATCGAGGGAAAGGGAAGCTTCCTTCCTAGGAGGGGCGTTATATATTTACTTTTGAATTAATGACGTTTCCAATGATTAATTAAAATTGCATGTCATTTTCTTCAACTGTCGGTGATGCTAATTATTTTGTTTTTGAATAATACACATAAGGAAGAACCATGCCTCTGGTCATACGTACGTGTGTTGGGATTTATTAAGTAAGGGTAGAAGCTAATAATTAAACTAGCCGGTTAAGCATGTGGGACTCTTCATGCTGTCCAAGACTGAAGCTTTCAGTTCTATACATGATAAAGTATGCTTTATACCAGATTCACTGTATAGTTTTGTAGTTTAGTTGACATGAAGACTCTCTTTTGGATCAGAGATTGCTTTGCAGGTTTAATTCCGCATGCAAGTAACACTAGGCCGTGCCCGTTAATGCTTGCAGAGGGTAAAGTTGAAGGTGGGTTAAGTTTTATTATTATTATTTTTCACAAGAAGTGGCAAGTTAAAACTTGAGTCTACGACCAAAACAAAATAGTCTAAGCCAAAAACATATCAGCACACAGCCGGGCACTACAACCAGGATGAAGTTCCTATAGAATCGTCATTTCTTTAGTGCATTGATGAGCGTTCTTAGCCAGAAAATCTACACATTGAATGGCTTCTCGTGGAGCATATCGGATCTCGATATCCCAATATCAGTATATTATATTTCTCCACTCTATGATCTCTGCTCTGATCGGATGATTTATCCCGCTATCTCCCATCAGCAGGTGTAACACTTCCATAGAGCCTGTATAGGCTAGAATCTTTCTAAACCTATGTTGTTTGTACAACTGAAGACCCGCCAAGAGACCAAGCAGTTCAACGGCCGTTATTGGCATGAACCCCAGCTGAAGTTGGAATCCCAAAAGCCACTTCCCCTCATAATCCCTTATCAGTAGTCCACCACATGATGCTTGTTTTTGATAATTGACTGAGCCGTCTTTGGGGCTAAGTTTTATTGAAATCTAGTATCAGTAGACTGCTTGAATTAAAGCATTGGGCATCTTGTTCCCAAATCAGAGGCCCCAAAGAAACAGGAATGTTTGGGATTTTTTTTTTTTTTTGGTATAAGAATGTTTGGGATATTGAAGGGAATGATATATAAAGATTGATGCAGTAGGCCCAAATGAGATTGTAACCAATATCCTAACCAACAACCAGAGATGATGGGTTGGGCTCTCTCCCCTTACTTCTCTTTTTGCCCTTCTTCACCCACACCCCTCTTTCTTTATTCTTTTTCTCTTCCTATATCACCAATTTTTCTAATTTATACGTGATTCTTGAACGTACGAGTCAGTCACCTAATTCACATCAATTATTAAAAAAAAAATGGATGAGTTTGTTTTTAACAATTTTCTTAAAATACATATCCTTTTAATTATTTTTTTGGCCGGCCTTTCAATTATTTATATTAGAGTATTATCATCATATATAGTTTATACATATCATATATACAATAATCTAATAAGGTGGATAGTTTGAAAAAATAAAATAAACATGGGAGACAAAAGAGATTGGGATTTTACATTTATAACCAAACAAATACCCCAACTAGCTCCCATATTTAGAATTGGAATGAGTAAATTTTGTCTACTTAGGAATTTCTCTATATTTTATATTTGAGAAAATAACTCTCAAGTCCCGTACCACAAAAGTGCTCTAAATTCCATGTCATTTAATTGTCAATAAATTACACACACACACACACCAAAATGTCCATGACTTTTTTAAAAAATCCTCCCTCCTCATGATCGCCAACAGAGGAGCCACAGTAAATAATAACAAAGTGAATATGGGTGGGACTTCAACCCTAGACATCTTGGTTACCAAAAGAACTTATCACCACAATGAGTCATTTTTTTACATGAGACCACTTTGGCTATTATTTTCTAGAGAGAAAATGCTAACAAAAAAAAGATATCTGTAAATATATTTGTCAAATTTACTGTTTTTTAAATTGTTAATCTGTCTGAGTAATTATTAGTGGAATTGTTAAAGTGACAACTAACTCATTAGAATTAGTTGTCAATTAAATATAAAATGCTCTTTCTGATTCTTGATATAAGATATATGTTGTAAATATTGTGTGTTAGTGTAATAAAGGAAGAAGTCTCATATAACTCAAGATTGAAAGCGCTCTAGTATACATTTAAATATGAGCATGAGTTAGTAAAAAAGCTGATAAGAGGAGTCTTTGGACTGACCGTATGTTGGACATAACCATTGGAGTTTTAATTTATCGGTTTTAATGACATTTAAAAGATTTTATTACATCAAATTGTCATTAACACATGTTTTGTAACTAACATTTTAATTGTTATTAAACTATCATTAATGGTCATTATTGATGCTCAACAGTCACTTGATTTTTGTTTAGGTCAGACGACCGAGGTCAAGTGACACCAAGCTCTATCCTGAGCTCTTCTCCCCTCTCTTCTATAAGTTAAATTGTTATTCTTATGATGTTCTCTCACTCTGCTTTCTACAGGAAGGGTTCATTTTATTATGGGAAGTGTCGTTTAATTTCCTAATTTATTAGGGGGTTGAGGAATATCTTCTAAGGACAGTACCCTTGGGTGAGACTCAAACTATATGTTGTGTTTTTGTAGGTGCTGCTACCAACAATTTGTACGGTGTATGGGGCTAACGCCAACAATGTTAGGAGATATTACCTACTAATTTTAAAATCAATGTTGTGAAAATTATCCATGGTAAGCAGCATGTTTCCAATTAGGTTACTTATAGTTGATCTTGGTCTAACATTATTCACTTGAGGATCTTAGGTCATTGGTTGAAGGTAATTCTTTACCCTCTTTATTTGATTATCAAGGCGAGAACTGATGCCAACGTATATTAGAAATTGTATGAATTATATATTGCCTATTGGTTTACCTCATGCAATTGATGATTTCTAAAATAATTTATATATGATGTTTTTTTTTTCTGTAAAATATTAGAATCATTCTTCCCTTCACAAGAAATATCTTTTCCATGCTTTTATGAAGAATGATAGTATAGCGGCTTTCACAGGCAGGTGTTTTAATATATTGAAGAATACTCTGTCATAGTATTTCTATTATGCATTTATAAGTATTAACCTTGGAATGAAATTGAGTTTAAGGGGAATGTTCGCCTACTTATCTCCATCATCATCTTGGGAACTCGCAGCCTTGGTGAAAAACATAGCAGAAGCAGTAATATTTTTAGCAGGATTTCTTCTTCCAGGTATGTGTATTTGAAATCCAGGCTTAACAAATATATTAGTGGTCATATAAAAGATTTCTAATAATATGTGGTTTTGGTATGAGATGCCTGACTTTATGAGCTCAACTGACGAATAGTTGAAAAACTCTCTACATGTGCTTATTTAAAAATATAAAGAAAATAAGAAAAGTACTTGTTGATCAAGGCCTGATGAAACTCGATACTACTGTTTGCTTTATGTGGACAAAGTATTTGAGAATTTTTATACAGTCAGAATTAATTTGTTTAACGGTTAATGACATTCATAACTTAAAAATATCATTGATTGTTTATAATTGGGTTAAGTATCAATTTTGGCTCTAAAGTACACGCCACGAGTAATGTTGTCTTTGAAGTTTTTGGCGTAGCAATGTTACCCTTAGAGTATCAAAACGTAGCAATGTTGCCCCTCTGTTAAAAACCCTAACGGTCAAACGTTAGTTGACCGTTATGGTTGTTAACGAAGGGGCAAGATTGCTACGTTTTTATACCTTTGGGAAACAATGCTTCCAAAAAAACTTCGAGGGCAACATTGCTCTTGGGCGTGTACTTCAGAAGCAAAATTGATACTTAACCCAAAAAATAAAGTATAAGTAATCACAAAGAAGATCGATCGATATCATATCCAAAAAAGTGAAGTATAGATACCAAATACTGAATTACTGATGTCAAACAGTCCTAACAAATTATCATAATGATATCTTGCCAATACCACACCTCTTACATTATATGGACCAATTTGAGCTTTATATATATTTTGATGGAATTTAATTTGAAAAGTCAGACTTTCCGATGTGGAAGCACTCAGAAATTTTGGATAACCCATGAGGTATTTTATCTATAACACCTATTACCTGAATAGCTACAAGATATTCAATCCAGAATATTGAAGAACAAGCCATGCATGCTAAAGAAATTGAGTAATTCTTCTTTATTTGACTCTAAATTCAAAATAACATGAGAGGGATCTTTATAACTCAATAAAATTAGCTCTAACTAGAACTCTCAAGAAATAATATTCCAATCCTAATAGCCCAAAAGAGATAGATAAATAATGAAGGATATGGTGAAGATATTTAGAAAATATTTTAATTAGATTATTTAAATAATCTAATTGCTGAAAAAGGTTTTATGGGGTTAATGAATAAAAGATATTGGAAAATAGGTTTTTTTTTTTTTGGTTAAGTATCAATTTTGCCTCTGAAGTACACGCCTAGGAGCAATGTTGCCCTCGAAGTTTTTGGCGTAGCAATGTTGCCCCTCCGTTAATAGCTCTAACGGCACGTTTAGGGCTATTAACGGAGGGGCAACATTGCTACTCCAAAAACTTCGAGGGCAACATTATATTGCTCTTAGACGTGTACTTCAGAGGCAAAATTGATACTTAACCCTTTATAATTAATGAAAAGAATATTTCTTTTGACTTGAATATATCAGACCGTTGGCCATGAACTGTTTAATATATATGAATATGATTGCATTTGATAGTCTGAAACATAGTAGAGGGATTACATCTGAAAAGATAAACCGTGGCAACTTAATTATAGGCTGGAGCAGGTCGTTCCTCGGTTGGGAGTTTAAAATAATAAATATATAAATTATTTGTTTCAAAACGAAGATTCTTATGAGTTATTGAGCATTAAGATTCATGAGGATATAATGACAGCCACTATAATATGGGTTATTGGCTGATGGGTTTGAGTAACTGCAGGTTAATGGCGTAATTATGTTATATTGAATTGTTGATGAGAAACAGTTTTAACGAGTGCTGTCTTCCCTAGTGAATTTTTCTTTTAGCCATTATGGTGTTGTGCCTTTTACAAATGGGGAGCAAAATTAATTAACCGGATGCTCATGGGATGGCTCCAGAACATCATGACGCTCGACGTCGGGACGCAGCTCCTCCACTGTCGAACTGCACTTGAGCTATGGACTGAAGCTCGTGCTCTTACCTCTGCGGTTTTGAAATCGAGGATTATGGTTTATCGCTCTGAGCTGCACAATACTCGCAAGAACGGTCTCTCTATGACTGACTACTTGGCCCGAATGAAATGGACCGCCGATCACCTTGCTCTCGTCGGTGTTCCCATATCGGTTGATGAGCTCATTCTCTATACGATGAACGGTCTAGACGGTGAGTACAATGCTATTGTTGTTAAGCTTATCGATCAGGACAATCTCTCTTGGGTTGATGCCCAATCTGCCTTACTTGCGTTTGAAACTCGATTGGAGCAACTGAATAACTTCTCATCCCTCTCCATTCAACCTAGTGCTAATTTTGATGTCAAGAACGATAAGCCTGAATGTCCACCTTTAGGTCGTGGACCATGGAGAGGTGGTTCTCGAGGAAATGGCAGACGTGGTTCTCGGGGACGCTCCTCTCAAAATTCATTTGGAAGACCTTATTGTGATCTGTGTGAAAAGTATGGTCACAAGGTTTCTAATTGCTCCAAACGGTTTGAAAAAAAATTTCGCCCTCCTACTCATCTATTCCTCAATCATACTTTGCTGATTCTGAAATTGTGGCTGATCCGGATTGGTATATGGACAGTGGTGCTAATCACCATGTAGTTGCATATGCTTCTCAGCTTGATTCAGTGAAAACTATTGGTAAGGCTAATCTACTCTCTTGCACTGGATCTAAAACTAAAATTACTGGTATTGGACAAACTTCTATTCCCTGTTCAGGTTCTAAGATCTGTCTCAATGATGTTTTACTCTTGCCTAATATTGCTAAGAATTTGTTGAGTGTTCACCAGCTTGTTTCCAACAATCTTGTGTCAGTTTTGTTTACTAATGAAGCCTGTGTTGTGAAGGACAACCAGACAGGACACGTTCTGATGAAAGGACCTCCAAGGGACGAACTATATCCAATGAGTAGAGAAAATTTCAAGGCCAATACTGTTGTAGCTTCACTGAATGAAGAGTTTTTGACTTGGCACTATAAGCTTGGTCATCCAAGCAATAAAGTTTTACAAGAAGTGCTTAATGATTGTAATGTCAAAGTTCACATTCGTGATGATTTTGTTTGTGAAGCTTGTCAATATGGCAAGTCTAAACAATTACTGTTTTCTAAGTCTTTATCTCATGCCTCTTCCCCTTTTGAACTCGTTCATACTGATTTATGGGGACCTTCACCTAAACAGTCGGTTCATGGTTATCGGTATTATGTTCACTTTATTGATGATTTTAGTAGATATAGTTGGCTTTATCCTCTCAAACACAAAGGAGAAACAATTACTGCTTTTAAACATTTTCAACAAATGGTTGACACTCAATTTCAAACCAAGATCAAATCTATTCAATGTGACAACGGCACTGAGTATAAACCTCTCATACCAATTGCTGAAAATTGTGGTATCACTATGAGATTTACATGTCCCTATACTTCTTCACAAAATGGTCGAGCTGAAAGAAAACATAGACACATTGTGGAGATGGGTTTGACCCTTTTAGCTCAAGCTAAACTTCCTTTGGTCTATTGGGTTGAAGCTTTCCAAATGGCTGTTTATTTAATTAATCGTCTCCCTACTCCTACTCTAAAAGGCACATCTCCTCTTGCTCAATTGTATAAAAAGGATCCTGATTATCAGTCTTTAAAGCCTTTTGGATGCACCTGCTATCCTTGTTTGAAGCCCTATAATTCTCATAAGTTGGAGTTTCACAGTCAGAAATGTGTGTACCTAGGCCCAGCTACAAATCAAAAGGGGTCCAAATGTTTGAGCCCAACTGGACGAATTTATGTGTCTAGACATGTGATTTTTGACACTACTATGTTTCCTTATCATACAGGGTTTATGCACAGACAAAACCCATTAAATGAGAATGATGACTCACTGCGCCTTCTTATTGCTGATCCGCCAACACCAATGGACAAATGCTACGCACCTGGTACTTCTAAATCCCTTCCATCCTCTCAGCCCATACCACAAAGCCCATCTACCCCATCAAACTCATTAATTCCCATTATTTCTACATCTTCATCTTTCTCTAATAAGCCCAACCCGCCAAGCCCAACTATTCCTACCCATTCACATATCACCTCACGTCTACCTCCCATCTCCAATCCTAATTCCACTTCTAACCCATCATCACCAAATCAGCCCAGCATACTCTCCCGTTCAATTCCCACTTCCCCTTCTCATTCGAACTCAAGCCAAGCCCACGGTACCTCATCCCATATCAACCCATCTTCACCTTATCCTATTACTTCTTCATTATCCAGTTCTCCATCGTCTTCTCAACGTCATTCGTCAATTCCCGTCAGTTCTGACCCCAGTCCCTCGTCTTGTCCTTCTTTACCTACCACGAGTCTGAATCCTTCTAATCTCCACCCTATGACTACCCGCGCCAAGTCTGGGATCTCTAAACCGAAACATCCCTTTGTAGGTCTTTTTACCACAAAGACTCCTCAACTTCTTTCTCTTGCCGCTGAACCTCGTTCCTTACCAGAAGCGTTAGCATCTCCTCACTGGTTTGCAGCCATGAAAGCAAAATATGAAGCTCTTTGCCGGAATCATACATGGGTACTGGTGCAAAATCAAGGTCAGAAGCTTGTTGATTGCAAATGGGTTTTTAAGACCAAATTTAAATCGGACGGTTCTATTTTGAAACACAAAGCCCGGCTTGTAGCTAAGGGTTTTCAACAATTAGCAGGGATTGATTATGGTGAAACATTTAGTCCTGTTGTGAAGCCAACCACCATTCGTCTCATACTCACTCTAGCTGTTACGTTTCACTGGGACATCAGACAATTAGATGTCAACAACGTGTTTCTGAATGGATATTTGAAAGAAGAGGTCTTTATGTGTCAACCACTTGGTTTTCGAGACTCTAAACAGCCAGGGTTCATCTGTAAACTCACAAAGGCCATTTACGGGCTTAAGCAAGCTCCCCGCACATGGTTTGATCGACTACGAAATACACTGCTTAGCTGGGGTTTTCAAAATGCTTGGAGTGACAATTTGTTGTTTTTCTTGAGAACCAAACATATCCTGGTATTCATTCTTATTTATGTTGATGACATACTCATAACTGGGAATGATTCTATCTCTGTTTAACGTTTTATTGCTCAACTGAATAACGTCTTTTCTCTCAAAGATCTCGGTTCTCTGTATTACTTTTTGAGCCTGGAAATTCATAGAGATAATCTTGGTATTTATATTAACCATACCAAATATACTCTGGATTTGTTAAAGAGGTTTAATATGTTTGATTGTGCTCCTGTGCCTACTCCTATGGTCATTGGTAGACAGTTTTCTGCTCAAGATGGGACACCCTTAAAAGACCCTTCTTTATACAGAAAAGCAATTGGATCCCTACAGTATCTTACAAATTCCAGACCTGACATAGCTTTTTCAGTGAATAAACTTAGTCAATTTCTCTCTAATCCTAGTGATGTTCATTTTCAAGGGGTCAAGAGAATTTTGAGGTATTTAAAGGGCACATGTCATTATGGTTTACATATTAAGCCAGTAAGATCACTTCGATTAATGGCATTTACTGATGTTGATTGGGCTACAGATCTTGATGATAGAAAATCTATGGGAGGTCATTGTGTATATTTGGGTGGAACTCTTGTGCCCTGGTGTTCCAAGAAGCAAAAAGTGTTAGATCCCAAGTGTTTTGATGATAACAAAAGATTCAAAAGATTTAAAGGTTTCAAAACAGAAAGTGATAATAACTAAATTTGTGAATCAGAAGTAAACACTCTCGAGAATATATTTCTAATTCTCGAGAATGATCTTATGATTCTCGAGAATGCCCTCATAATTCTCGAGTATAGCAAGACAAAATAAAATGACTTCATGTTATTCTGATTCTCGAGAATCAGATTGAACTCTCGAGAATTGGACCAATTCTCGAGAATCCACAATTGATTCTCGAGTATAGCATGTCGCAACTTCACTTCTAAATATACTATTGATTCTCGAGAATAAGATTTTGATTCTCGAGAATGGCAGTGATTCTCGAGAACAAGCAAAGGGTACTCGAGAATGCTATGTAAATATGTAATGATCTAAACTGCCTTACTTGATTCTCAAGAATAAGAAATCGATTCTCGAGAATGGAAATGATTCTCGAGAATGCTCAATGAATGATCAAATTACTTCCAGACCTGTGATTCTCGAGTATGTCTACTTGACTCTCGAGAATGGAAGCAATTCTCGAGAACTCATTCATGATTCTCGAGAATGCTAAGTGAATGAATTGAAGGTCAGTTATTTTTTATTACATGTTTCTCGAGAATGGAATAAATTCTCGAGAATACAGTATCAATTCTCGAGAATATCTTTCATCTACGAAAATTGATTAACGTCTGATTCTCGAGAATGATAATGCAATTCTCGAGAATGGCCTCATTAAAATTTCACGATAAAGCTTCTGGCCATAGGATTCTCGAGAACGAAATTATCAATTCTCGAGAACTCCTTCAGGATTGCCATCTCAACTTTTGGTTTTTAACTTGATTCTCGAGAATGCTTAGAACAATTCTCGAGAATGCTTATCTGAAAAGTTTGCGATAAATGTACACTATTTAAATCTCTCCTAGAAATTCATGGGCTATTCTCAAACGTTTATTAATAATCTTAAAACTCATTCTTATCATATCTAATCAATCTTTGTTTGAGTTTTGAAGTGATTACCCAGGTAAAATTTGAATTCAAGTGAAAGGCGATCCAACATGGCAGTACATTAAATGCAAATCAGAGAAACAGAGCAACATTAGGAATAAACGATTACAACAGACGAAAACATTCTTTTGAGGAACACTTATTCCAGCTTGCTCTCTGATTATTTCTCTGCACAAGGTCGTCACCGCCGAGAACATTTAATGAAGCAACGTTCGAATATCCCCAGTCATTCTGCTTCTGTGTCTAACGGAAATTCAGAGAGTCACAACGGCTATTTCTTGAAGTCTCTCAATGGCATTCATGGCGTTCACTATAAAAGGTCATTGCATTCAATTTCGCCAACTACTGAAACATCTTGCACATTCAATTTGAGTCGATTGTATTTATTGTTTCAACTGTCTCATTAATATCTTCGGATATTCTAGCACTTCAGTGATTATCATTTATCTACTCAGTGAGGAGTTTCTGTCACTTAAATATTTACTTGATTACAGTTTAGATTGTATAACTTAAGGTTGTGGAACCTTAAGAGTGAGTGTATGTTTACAACCAGTAAGGGGGAGTGAGTCCAAGAGTGATAGGATCATCCTTGTGTTGTAATCGTATTTGAAACAATTAGTGGAAATCCCAAGGTGTGCTTGGGGACTGGACGTAGGTCGAAGTGTTTGGCCAAACCAGTATAAATCGCTCTGTGTTCATTTACTCTTTCTGTCTTAGATTAAATTCTATCTTCGTGTGTATCATCGAAAAAGAATTTGAGATCACCTATTCACCCCCTCTAGGTGATATTCCACTTTCATTTGGTATCAGAGCATAGGTTTCTCAGTTGGGCTTAACATCCCGAGAAAAAGATCATGGAAGGAATATTACCTGATGGTGCTTCAATCAACCGACCACCGGGGTTCAATGGTGAACATTACTCGTTCTGGAAAGCAAAGTTCAAGGTGTTCGTGTTGGCAACCGAGTATGGTCTCTGGCAAGTAATAGAAAATGGAGACTATGTTCCTACAAGAAATGAAGGCGGATTCGTTGTTCCAAAGACATAGGAGGAATTTGATGAGAATGATCAAAGAAAAATCACACTCAACAGTAAAGCCGTTCTAATGCTTCAAAATGCCCTTAGCCAAAAAGAGTACTTTCGAATATGCAATCTGTCTACTGCAAAAGAGATGTAGAAGGCGTTGGAGATTGCATATGAAGGAACCTCCGGCATCAAAGAAAATCGCATCAATACTTTGACTACCGAATATGATTTACTTCGGATGAAGTCCGGGGAAACTATTTCTGAATTTCAACTTCGTTATACACACTTGACCAATCAATTGGCGGCTCTGGGAAAAACATATGACCAACGCCCTCAAGTCAGAAAGATTCTCAATGTTCTGACTAAAGATTGGGAGGCAAAGGTTACAGCAATAGAAGAGGCACGAGGTGAATCGATGACTTCAGTTGCTGCTCTGTTTGGAAGTCTATCCGAATATGAAAGCAAGTTGAAATTCAGAAAGGGCCTAGAAGAGATCAACAGCAACAAGAGCAAAGGTGTTGCTCTTAATGCTGAGAAAGAGAAAGAAGTTAAGGAAGATGATATCGATGATGATGAGGATGAAGAATTGTGAATGATGGTCCGAAGATTCAAAAGATTCTATAAAAGGGACCAAGGCTTCAGAAACAAGTTCCAAAAAGGAGGAAGCTCAAATAACAGATGTGAATATAAGGATAAAGATCAAATCATCTGTTATGAGTGCTAAAAACCAGGCCACTACAAATCCGAATGCCCGCAATTGAAAGGCAATGAGAAAGAGAAGAAGAAGAGGTTCAACCATTTCAAAAAGAAGGCTTATGTGTCTTCCATCTGGGGAGATGGATCTTCAGAAGAAGAAAGTAAGGAAGAGGAAGAGACGGCTAACGTCTGTCTGGTTGCAGAAGAGGAGAAACCCGACAATAATGGTGATGAGGTAAATGATTCACAGCCTTCTTATGATGAATTATTCGATGAATATAATGTTATACAATCTGAATATGAAATGCTTGTTGAAAAATACATAGATTTGAAAAGGAAGAGTATTACTCTTGAACAGCAAGTCAAAAATCTTTCGTGCACAAATATTGTCTGTGAAGATTGTTTGGATTTAGAGAAAAGAAATCTATACCTAACAAAAACACTTGAGAAATTCCCTAAAGGTAGTGAGATGCTCAGTGTAATTTTGAAAGACCAAAGATTTACAAATGATCACTCAAGTATAGGATATAATCCTATTTTTGATAAAAGAAAAGGCAGGAAGAAAACAGGTGAAAAGTCCTATCTGAAATATTTTCAGGAAACAGTTCACACATCTAACCCATTTGCGCATTGTAATTACTGTAATCGTAAGGGTTATAGTACTTTGTCTTGTTTTCATAAAAGGGATAGAAGAGATAGACCTGTTGGAAATTATCAGTGGGTACCTAAAGGAACTTATGTTTCTCAGGCTCGAACTAACCACAAAGGACCCAAGAAAAAGTGGGTACCTAAAGCCTAATCTCTCTTGATTTGCAGGTATGTCTGAGAGCATCAAGAACCAACAAATGATATATTGATAGTGGATGTTCTAGACACATGACGGGGGATCAAGCTAAATTTGTGGCAATGAAGACTAAAGATGGTGGTAAAGTCACCTTTGGAGGGAATCAATCTGGCAAAATCACTGGAGTTGGAGAAATTGGTACAAAGGATGGACCATTGATCAAAGACGTCTATCTAGTAGAAGGTCTCTGCCACAACCTCTTAAGTGTCAGTCAAAGTGCCGACAAAAACAATTGGATTCTCTTTGACTCGGATGAATGCCTTATTGTAAGAAAGGATGATCTCCCAATAGATAAAGGTAAACTAAAAACATTATTCAAAGCTCTCAGAGAAGGTAACTGTTATACATTAGAATTGCCCAAAGTTAACTCCGAAAAATGTTTTGCTAGCAACTTGGATGAAAGTTGGTTGTGGCATAAGCGGCTGCCTCATGTAAACATGTTACAATTAGACAAGTTGCTAAGAAAAAAATTAGTTATTGGTTTACCCAAACTTCGATTTAAAAACGACATGATCTGTGATGCTTGTCAAAGGGGTAAACAAACCAAATCTTCTTTTAAGAATAAGTTTGAAATGTCAACTAATCGTCCCCTTCAACTACTCCACATGGACTTAGTTGGACCGGCTAGAGTAAGGAGTCTTGGTGGTAACTTATATACTCTAGTTATTGTAGATGACTTCTCTCGCTTTACATGGACTATGTTTATGTCATCAAAAGATGAAACATTTGATCTATTTACTGTGTTTGCCAATAAGGTGCAAAATGATAAAAGACATTTATATTTCAGCTATTTGAACCGATCATGGAGGGGAGTTGGAAAATCAAGCCTTTGCTGAATTTTGTGATGCTCACGGTATTGACCACAACTTCTCGGCTCCAAGAACACCACAACAAAACGGTGTAGTTGAAAGGAAGAATCGTGTGCTCACGGAGATGGCTCGTGCAATGCTAAATGAAAATCAAACATCACAAGTCTTTTGGGCAAACGCAATGAGCACAGCGAGCTACATATCAAACCGAGCTTATCTGCGAAAGAAGCTGAATAAGACGTCTTACGAGCTCTACAAAGGAAGGAAACCCAACCTAGCTCACATACATATCTTCGGCTGCAAATGCTTTGTACACAAAAATAGTAAGGACAATCTGGGTAAATTTGATTCCAAAGAGGACGAAGGTATTTTTCTTGGATACTCAAATAGAAGTAAGGCTTATAGAGTATTTAATAAACGTACTCGTATAGTTGAAGAGTCCATCCATGTTGTATTCTGTGAATCCAAAATAAATGAACCTTTAGATGATGATGATGAACCTGCTCACAAAAGCCAATTCTTTTCAAAAACTACTCCTGTCTCTCTTGAAAATCCCGAAAATGTTTTTGAAAACAATGGTCAAAATTATATAGAAAATCCTGATCAATCCCAACCTAGAGCTTGGAAATTTATTAGAAATCATCCTCTGGACCAAGTGTGTGTGACATGAGAATACACTTCTCCTACAACATGAGAAGTGTTTTTCCCTATAATTATATTGGTAAAAGAATATATATGTGAATATTCCTCATGATGCTAACACATTATTTGAAGTGATTTTGCAGCTCAATTTGGGTATGCACAAATTGTTGAAAATTTGTTGCATTAGTCTCATGAGGAGATTGAAATATTTGAGGGGTACCATAAATGTTGGTATCATGTACAATGGATCACATTATATTAGATACACAGATGTTATTTATCTGAAAGAATCCACTAGTAGCCAAAATTAAAATATTGTGTGAACCAAAGTTTATTACTCTGAAGATAGCTACAATTAAAGGCTAAGTTCTTGAAATTTCTTCGCAAGTATTTTGGAGTATAATCAATGCTTGTCAATGAGTTGTAATTTCTAAATGGCAATAGCCATTGTGGGGAAAAAAACAATGGTGCAACTGGAAAAGTAGCCTATCGGGTTTGTTCCTCAAAATTATCGGAATTGATGATGATCCTCGATCCCTAATGACTTTATTCATGAGCATATGTTTTGGTGGTTAATTATGATGAGTAGTACATATTTAAAATTATGTGTCTTTTTATTTATTTTTAATATAAATTAAAATTACATGGCATAGGGAAGGAAAAAGAAATCAAGAGAGGCAGATTAGGCGTCAAAATCATATGAGAGTGAATGTTTAGGAAACCACAAATTAAAATCGTGATTTCAAAAATCATTTTTTACAAGTTAATTAAAACAAAACTTCTTTCACTACTTACCTTATAAATTGTAAAAACTATTTTTCAAAAATAAATCCAAATATGCACTAATACTAATCGCATTTTGGGGTTCAGTCTCCTCCTCTCATAAAAGGATGATTAGTCAAACCACTGACTTCAACTTCACTAACAACCAAGAACAAGTCAAAGTCCTCAGTCTCCTACGTACTGGTCTACTGGATAATCGAATCTTCTTCTTCCTCACTTTTTATACGTAATATTTATTAATTAATTAATTACATTATTCTCTTTCTTTTATATTCAGAAGAAGCCTGGCCCACGGCCGGCGGCTAACTTCATTCCAGATTTTGAACATCATTTATAGTATATCAAAATAAAAATAACTTTATTATTATATATTATTATTTTCTGAATTTTCTGACTTGACTGGAGGAGAGTTCCCATAGTCTCTCCTGTCCTGGGCTAGCCAACATTTGGAGAAGGCTCGTATCATACTACTTCAATCGACAATAATATATAGTTTCTAGTTTTATTTATAAAATACTTTCAATATATTTTATCGGAATTAAGTAAAATCTTAGAACTTATTAACTCTGTTTTAAAATTTAATAACCTTACAAGTTTATCCCTATTTAATATATTTACACTTCTCAAGAAAATAACAGTTTACACAATAATAAATAAAATGGCTAAATTGTACATTCATGAGAAAAATTTAACGATATAACTTATAAAATATGACTAAATAAAATGTCCTCCCTACTTTATAAATACAACCAAAGGAGTATGCAGCCTTTTCTTATGATTAAACAATATATTTACATATAAAACTAATCATTGGACCATGACTCCATGTGATGTATATAATTTAAAAACCAAAATTAAAATCTAGCTACTATATATTGTAAAATCTTAAATCATTACAGAATTGCAAAATCCATAAATATAATATTCAAAATAACAATTTTCCATAAATATCTTATAGTTATGCGACAGCTTTTCGATAGATATTATTATTATTAGCAATCGCATGCGCAAGAAAAGCCAAGAACTTGACTTTTTTTTCCTTGGTCAAAGAAAAAACTTGTAAGTTGAAACCAACAAGATTAAGAAAAATAGCAATGAACGTTTCTGGAATATATAATGAATATATAAAGAGAATTGTTAATTAATTTGGTGATGACACTAATGCCATATTGTTTTACGGACCAAGAATATTCTTTATGGATAAGAAGGATTCTCTCGAGATAGAAAAAAGGTACTTATTTCATATACAAGGTTTAGAAATCAAATCCAAAATTTAATTTCAATTAATAATAATAATTGTGGAGCCGTTGTTTGCTTCAAAATCAAATTACGTTGTTGTTGGGAATAAGGTGTACGTGAGGATCTGTGAATATTTTAAAATTGCAGTATATATAAATTAGGGAAGGACATTAATTATTGGTTTGTTGGTGGAGATCAGATGTATATAGTCAAAAGATCGAGCCACGTAGACAGTGATCATTTTGACAATTGCTTCCCCAATTCACATGGCTATATTCTCAAACCAAAGCCACAACTGGCTGTGGTCGTGCTATGTATGTTTTCTCCGAGATGTCCTATATTATAAGATTAGAATATATTGAAACAAAGAATAATATGTATGTAAAAATTTAACTAGAATAATTATAAGGAAAAAAGTAATTCTTTATTTACTTAAATACCTGGGACGGCCATTTTTGTTAATGAATTTTTAAGGGTTAAAGTTCAATAGACTTATGAGTTATGATATTAATTATATTCTTCTTCTTTTTTTTAGCCAAGGAATATATATATATTAATATTGTAAACTCATGCAATACATGAAAGCAAACTGATAGAATACAAACAAAGGCATATCAATTACAACAAAATAAGCCAAATACAATAACAACTAATCACAGGTTCACATTGGGTGCTTTTCTTTTAGGTGCTTCTTAGGTACTTTTCCCTCTAATTAGAGGGATTAGACATTTTTTTATTTTTTTATATATTCTATTTATTTAGATTAAATTATATGTTGGATCCTGAAATTTTTTTGCACCCAATATCTCAAATTAATTAATTTTCAGACCTACATTAAGAAATATTTTTCCTGTAACCCCAATATCTTGAAAATTAATTAATTTGAGATATTGAGTGTAAAAAAAAAAAAAATAGGATGCAACATATAATCTACTCTCAATAAATAGAATATACAAAAAATTTAAAAAAAAAATGCCTAATCCCTCTAATTAGAGGGAAAAGCACTTAAAAGAAGCACCTAAGAGAAAAGCACCCAATGTGAATTCACTAATCACCACACATTATAGAGTTAAGAGTAGAAGTAGAATCATGAATAGAACCGACATCCTCGATATCTAAGGTTAGAAAAGACACGAAAGAAAGTGTTGGTTGTAAAACTCAGAAAATTCAACCTCAGAACAAAGAAGACCCATAATATTGTGAATAACACTTCTGCTCCTCCATTTAAATAAATATGGTGACCTCGACCACACACCAGACAACATCTCTTGAAATCTTCCCACAAGAACGCAGATTTGAGCCACAAGATGATAATTGGATCTAATAACGTTCAACCAACCATATAACCATGATATTGATTCTTATTGAGAGCAAGATGGTAAGAAACGTATTAATCATAAGAAATAATCTCAAATAAAATGGGTAAATCCTCATATTTGGTTAATTGCAAGCTAATGTCTTCAAATTCCCATCACATATAGGTTTCGTAAAATTATATTAATTTTATTCCATTGGGGAGAGCTTATGCCAAATAAGGAATCAAAATTCTTTTTTTATAAGTAATTGAATAGAGCTCCATTACACTAAAACATATATACAAAGCTGATGTGATCAATATTGATTCATACCTGCATAATTAATCTAGTAATTATAATGTTGTTTTATAATTCACAAATTATTTTGTAAATATAATATTAATTATTATAAAATTATTTCTAATACTCTGAAAATTTATTTGCACAACAAGAAAACTTAAATTTAATATTTAACAATGGAGTTGATATTGATTCTAAATATAATATCTATTTCTTATATTTATCAAAAAAAATTCTAAAATACCCTTCTTAATACCCCTTGAAATATAGGAGAGAGATAGGGAAGACACTAAGGAAGATGATTAAGGTAAAGCGTTTTAGAAAAAGAATATTTCATATTTATTACTCCATTTGATCCTAAATATAAGATAAAGTTGAGTTTTTTGGAAATATTAAGGAAGCTAATTAATTTAATTTAAAATATTTGTATTTTTTTTCACCAAACTATTTTTCCTAACATATAAACTGATATATAATCTAATAATCCACAACATATAATATGATTAAATAACTTATTTAGCTTCATTAATCTCTTCAAAAAAATCAACTTTGTCTTATATTTAGGACTAGAGGGAGTATAATTAACTAATTTACCCAACTTTCTTAATCTAATCAAATTATTTAAACATGTTTTACATTAAGGACTAGAGGAGTATCTTATTTTGAATAATGTAGAAAATATAAAATTTATTAACAAGCAAAACTAAATGCCCAATTCCATATAGTATCCAACATATATTACCTCCAATCCTAATTATAAGAACATTTTTGTAGTGTAAATTACACTATAAAAGTGTTCCTATAATTAGGACAAGAGGGAGTATATAAATATCTCATACTATTAAAACTGCATTCCTTTTCATATTGAAAATATCAAATTACACCAGAGCCAGAGGACAGCTAGTTTTGTTATAAAAATTTAATATAATTTTTCCTTTCATATAACTAGGTAAGAGCCTAAACGAAATTGATAACATATGTGTGTGTGTACACACACATGCAACGGAATTTTTTAACATAAGGCTTATATAAAAATAAATAGCTAGACTTTTCATATATATGTGTGGATCCTTGAAATTTATTTCCCACATTCTTGTATCTATATCTATATTGAATAGGACAAAAAATTGATTGATTTTTTTTTCTGCGCCATGTAACACTTCTAGAAAGACTGCATTTTTTATTAATTAGTTTTAAACTTGAAACTCATACATAGTCATATGATACTAAGCCGATCGATTGGCCGAGTGAAAATAAATAAATCAACTCATTCGCTAAGCTTGTATGTCATCCATACGTACACGAACCTCATTTAGCTAGCTAGTATCAAGCATGCATGTTTCATTTAATTAATTGCTAATTTATTTAAATTAACAAGGAAATAAGTTAAATAAAATGCACTACATTTGTCAGTTTCCTTTTCCCCTAAACTTTTTCATCGGTTGAACGTTGACTAGATTGGATAAACCAAAAACAAAACAAAAAACAAAAAAATTGGCTGGTGAAGTTTACATTATGCCCTTGTTTAACTCATTTATTACGGTCAAAGTTCAACCCTGGATTGGCGCATAATTGTCACTGTCAGCTTCCGAACCAAAAGAAGAAAAGTCTGTGTAGAGAAAAGCCAAGACGAAAAGAAAAATTCCAACTTGAAGAGTAGTGAATGCTGATTTTTGGGAGTCTTGGATGGCGTACTTTAAATTAAACAAATAGAACGCGTCCAAATAAATCATTTTCGTTTTGAATTATATGCACACACTATAAAGAGAAGGTTCTTCCATTTGTTGAAACCATTACCTCCAGGACTTCAAAATTTCTTCTTCTTCAGCAAAAGAATACAGGATTAAAGCAAACTCACACAGAGAGATCGATCAGAATTCAGAAACAAGTGATATATTATGGATCATATAATGGAAGATTTGAGAAGCACTACAGAAGAAGAGGAGTTTGAACTTCCAGGGTTTCGATTCCATCCAACAGATGAGGAACTCGTGAGATTCTACCTCAGAAGGAAGCTCGACAAGAAACCCATCAGTATCGAACTCATCAAGCAGATTGATATCTACAAATACGACCCTTGGGATCTTCCCAGTATGTTACTTCTTTCTTTCTTTCTTTTTTATATTATATCATCCGATGTCTGGTTCAGAATTCATGACTGCATCTCGCAATACAAGTCTCCGATCCTGGGACTCGATTTCGTGAGCCGAAGGGATCTATTGGAGCCTTGCATCGCTGGATATATATAAATTCACACACACATCTTCCTCTTCATTTCAATATATCTTAATTTTGTTGATCTATATATATATAATATAAGACCTAATGGTGAGGTTGGTTTATGAATGTATGAATGCAGAAGGTAGTTGTACGGGGGGAGAGAAGGAGTGGTACTTCTATTGCAGAAGGGGGAGGAAGTACAAGAACAGTATAAGGCCGAACAGAGTGACAGGATCAGGGTTTTGGAAGGCAACAGGAATAGACAAGCCTGTGTATTCTGTTGCAGGGGAAGGCATTAGTGATTGCATTATTGGCCTCAAGAAAACACTTGTTTACTATCGTGGTAGTGCTGGTAAAGGCACCAAAACTGAGTGGATGATGCATGAGTTTCGCCTTCCCTCCAACATAAATCACCCTTCTCATAATCCCCAAGAAGCTGTAAGACACCTGCTTTAATTTCTTCGCGCTTAATTGTTTGGATTTACTTTTATCTCAACTGATTTTTCTAAGCAAACTGGGGTTAGAGTAAAACTCAATTGGTGTACTAGTGTGATTTATGTGAAGGATAGACTTTTTTTATTTGGATTATATACATTGAAAAGCTAGTTTCAAAAGTTTCAAATATGAAGATAAGTTATAAGCTAAGCCAGGAGCTGCAAAACCTAGCTTTTAACTGGCTTGTTGAATCGAGCAAAAAAAAAAAAAGGGCTTGTTGAAGAAAAACCCATTTGCTCCAAATACTAAACCAAACATGATTTTTTATTCTAATGACTTTTGCTATGGTTGGATGGAGAGAAAAGTGAGGGAAAAATAGGGAAGAGGTAATACTATGAAGGAAAATACTTATGTCAAGTTTCTTATGTTGATGTCGTCAAGTTCTCTAATCATATGTGACCATATATCTTATTTTTGAATTATTATCATTTAACTTTAAATTCATTTTAAAAAAAAAAAAATAGGACACATTGTCATATGCCATTGAAAAACTTAATGTATAATAGATATAAGGACTTGATGTTGATGTAAGTACAATCCGGAAGAAAAACTTCCATAAATGGTGAAAGAAATTCACTATTTTTGTGAATTTTCTCTCTTAATTTTCTTCCCCCTTATTTTTCTCTCTATCCAAACATAGGGTTTAAGATTTTGAAACACAGTTTTAGGATCCCAAACAAGCTTCCACTTCAAACATCCATATTTGTGTCTGTGTGTTTGTGCACTCATAATAAGATTTTTTTCTGTCTGTGTTCCAGGAAATTTGGACGCTCTGTAGAATTTTCAAAAGAACTGTGGCGCAAAGAAAATGCACACCAGATTTGGCACAAATGGCTGCAAAGCGTCGTTGCAGTGACAAGATGAGCAGATCAATGAGCAATAATAATAATGCTGTGGATTCTTGTAATAGTAATATTACTCATGATCAAGAATCATATATTAACTTTGGATCAGGCAGCCCAGATCAGAAGCCTCAGCTTGTTCATAACTACAGTACCAGCAACAATAATCATCATTATAATTATGATGATCATCAAAGGAATAATCATTTCAGCCGTACTTCAATGGCTGCACAACATCAGCAGCAGCTGCTGCAGCAGACTCATCATCAATTAACTGCGTCGTCGTCTTCGCAATCGTCAGCTTTGAGCTTCCGGGGTAATAATAACCAGCAGGCTTCCAATAATGAACTGTTTGCGTTTGAGAACCCATGGGACGAGTTTGAATCAGTGGTGCAATTTTGCTCTTGATGATTAGTCTACCTATTATATATATGAATAGTCACCCTAGTTGCTAGTCTTTGCTCGTTGGTGACTATCATTTACAACCTTATTAACCTTTTTAATAAGATTCTAGTAGGTACGTAGTTTTAGTTGAATATCATATCATTGCATGCTTATAGTTAGACAGGGTTAAATATATATAAGAGAGTATTGGATTTATGTTAGACAGAGATACTGTTATACATGTAATTTGAGCACACTTATTGACTTGATATGAACTTGTTGCTTCTGTTTTCTCATGATCTCTTCCACAATAATTGAGCAAGTTTCGTATTTCCATTTTTCACTTTGCTTGTAGGACTCTGATCATGCTATACTTTTGTACTTAACTGCAAGTATATACAGAAAAACAAAATTTATTACGAAAATTAAAAACAATCAGTTGCAACTTGCAAACATGATTTTGCAATGGACAGTTTCTGCACCAATAATAATGGTACAATTTCCACTGTTGAAAGGGCTTTATTAGTTACTTAAGGATGAGGTTGAGACGTTCCTGTGAAAGCACAAAACGCTTTGAAGAGGACTATTTCAAATTGGATTCGACAATGCTCGAATCCAACCAAATCAAATAGTCATATGAAAAAATTAATAGTTTAATTTTTTTGCAGTGGGAATTCGTGGCAAAACTTTTGCAATTGATTTTTTTATGGAATTAAAACAGATTTTATGACTCCTGTCACAGATTTTATTTTTATATTGTGTCCTACTTTTATAATTTGAGTGATCAAGATAATCATCATCTATAGGTATAATTAGATTTCATGTATCTTTTAATTTGTCAACGAGTAGTTCTTGATTATGTAAAACAATAGTTCAATTTTTGATTAAAAAAAAGGAATTTATTCAAAATTTGAAATGTGCCCTTTCAATATTTTATTTTTTTTCCCGAAAAAGATTAATATGACATGCTTAATAATGATTTATATATGGAAGTTTTTAGGAATTACTTCTAGAACATAGAATGAAAATCAAATAAATCATTTTCAAAAGAAAAAAAAATTATGTTTTAAAAAATTTATATACGAAATCATAATCTTCGGACATACTCAAAATTGTTTTGACTTACAAGGTTTGAAATATATATAAATTACATTAATTTATACATGAGAGTGTCTGATACATTTCAACTTCGGCTGCTTTTACGAAAATGTAACTTTGATTTCTTTTTCGTTTTTCCCTGTTCCAGAAGGAGAAACTGTGATTTCAAAGTCTTACAATATTGTGCTTTTGACCCTAATCAAGTAACTAGACCACACGTTCATTATTATGGTTGGAGGTTGATGATATTGTTTTTTAGGTTAAAATATACTTTTAGTCCTTTAAATTTATAAAATATAGAGATTCACATTTATTGATGTTTTTTAATTGAATTTCAGTTTCAAACTTGTTCCTGTCACGGAATTTGTAGACGGCCCTTAGAATTGGTAGAGCTAAGATATTGATTGTGGCAGTTGTAGAGCTCCCCATCATTAAGATTTAAGGCATTGGCCTCTTTGCAAAGCACTCGCATATCATTTGATTCATGTCTTTCTTGTTTAGTAGTTGTACAGTTATCATTTTCTGTAAGGGATATTAACGATAAGTGAAGACTAACAATACACCTTATTAACTTGAGAGATCAAAATAGAACTTTACGTAACTTTAAAGAAGTATATATTTAGCATTTGTATTTATTGTTATCTTTTGATAAACTTATTACTATTAATCAATAATTTTTAATAAAGTAATTTACTAATGCATACTTTTTATAGTGGCTTTGGTCAAATAAACATTACGTACTCTAACCCAAAACATGATGTATTAATAATTAATGTGGATTTTGTCAGCCTCAATAGTCCAGTCATTAACCGTCGTTCTTATAATATATACTGTTAATTATTTTCCCGGATGGATACCAAATCATGCTTACGATAATCAGTACGTAATAAACACCACGACTGCCAATAAATTCAATTAAATTAAACCCCGATTGCATCATAAAAATTATTGTAGAGGGACTGCCATTTAAATTTTTTTGTCACGGTTTAAGTTGTTATCCTTATTTTATATAACTAAAGTTATTAATGGGTAAAATATATCAATCATTTCATATACATTAAAGTTTGATAGCTAGCTATCTTATATAATATTTTATAAGAAGTATTAGCAGCTCCATGATCATATATTGAGAATAAAAAAATTAATTTTAAACTATCTTATTTGTAGAGGAACCAACTCCGGCTCCGCCGCCACTCACTGTCATCTCTGTAACATTCGATTTCTCTAAACTTTCCGAACCATCGATTTTGTTGATATCCTATTTTTCTGATCGTTTCCCTAATATGCTCGGTTAATTAGTACTTTTCTTCCTCGAGATCTATCGCTTTTGCTGTAGTGTTTGATAAGGTGCGCCAATTTTTGTTTTTTTGTTTTTTTTTTTGTCTCTGAACATCTATTAATTCTGCAGCAAAAAGATATTGCTGTCTTCATTTGCTTGTTTTCTATATGACATATTTCGTGGGTTATATGGATTATCGTGTTGCTTACATATTTTTCTCATTGTCTAATGCTTAACTTATTTTTTAGGCTTCTACACTCGATGGTCTTGACTCTTGAGTTTAGATGTGGCCTAATCGAGCTACCTTGATTATATCTATATCTACTTCAGCTTATTTATAGACCAATTGTTTTAAACAATCACCTTTCTTCTACATATTCTAAGAAATATATGTGGTGATGATGATTTACAATTTGTTTATATTTGTGGTCATTCATCATTTGCAAATTTTAGAGAGATCTAGAAACAGTTGTACCTGCGAAGTGTAAAGAGCAATTTGTGTTATTCCCAGAATGGAAGTTGATAATCGTTATAGTCCTTGGGGCCTAAAGATATGACTCTAGTGTGGGGTGAATTTTTGTTTGAGATGAAAGAACTTTTATTATTATTATTATTTCTTATATTTATCATTTTTCTTTAAATAATTTTATCTTAACTTATGAATTGATATATAATATAATATTATTCATAAATATTTTTAAGAGATTATATATGTCATGCATGTTATATATAATTAACTAATTTATTTACCTTTCTTAATCTTCCAAAATTATTGGATGGCTTAGTCTTACATTAAGAACCAAAGGGGTATATTAGTAGTATAAGTCCCAATGATTATTTAACAACTTTCATAATACTCCTTCCAGTCCTAATTATAGGACAAAGTTTGTAGTGCAATTTGCACTACAAACTTTGTCCTATAATAAGGACCGGAGTTAGTATTTATTTTGATTTCCAAGTGAGCCATTGATGAGAATTTCGAAAGGATTTGAAGATTATGCTTAGAATTTCGATTGTCAACTATCTTATTTAGGCTATTATTGTTTTGGGCAGCTATTTATTTTATTTACAAATCTTTATTATTTTATTATATGGTTCATAATATAAGTCACTTCTAGAGGAATTCTTTGATTCACAATGTAAGACACTTTAAGAGTAGTTGACGTTTATTTGTCCATTTTGCCTGTACAAATAATACTTAGGGCCTGTTTGGATTGAAGAAAAGGTACGAATGGAAAGGAAAAGAATGGAACGAAACAGAAAATATTTTTCCTCGATACGTTTGGTATGCACTGGAAAAGAAAATAGGTTGATAGTAAAAGTTTTGTTTAGTTAGAAGAGAATAAGGTAGGACAAGGAGACAAAATACCATTTTGCCTCTAAAAATAAAATATAATTTTAAACAACATAAAACCACACAGTGCACACTTGACACCTTCTCCAAAGTGTCGTTGCCTCCAATGGGTCGTTGACTCTCTTCCATCTCTATCACCTTCGTCACGGAGGATTTGCAACGGTGGCAGCAAAGAGGCCACTGTCAGCGGCTATTTCCTCCTCCGCTGTTGTCACCACCATCGGCAGCAAAGAGGTTACCGTCGTCGGCTTCTTCTTCCTCCTTCTACAATATTTTCCAGTGTTACACTCTTCTTCTCCCCCGGCACTAAGAAGGGTAAGTTGATCTTCTCCCATTTTCTTCATCTACTGGAAAATGGGTTCCTACCAAAATAGGTGGGAAGCGATTTTCCCATGTTTAAGGGAAAATGGTCCACCACCGAAAAACGTTTTCCTGTGAAAATGCTAACTAAACAGCTGCACCCAACGAAAAATGCCCATTTTTCATTACCTTCCCCCAATTTTCCTTGAACCAAACGGGCGCTTAAATGTGGCTCCTTGAATTAATATTTTTTCCTCTCCTTCAAAATCTTAATTAATATGGATCAAGTTGAAAAGAGTTTTCAATTTATGAAAGATTAATAAGTCAACCATCATTTTTTATTTGAATGAATGAGTTGAAGTGATTTATATTGTTAACTAAGAAGTAATAGCATTCTAGAATGTTCGATCATTATTTGTCAATTACTCTTCCAAGTCATATTTATAAGTCACTTACACTACTACAAAAAGGTGTTTTTACGTCTCTAAAAGGCGTCCCTTTTTTTAAAAAAGGAAGTAAAAAATAAACGCGGTGGCATTTATGTAATTATATAAAGCTCTATGGCAATTATTTCTCTCTCCTTGTACGAAATGAGCGATGCCAATTTTTAGAAATTAGACGCCAAAGTGATGCTTTTGGCGTCTAAGTTTATATTTAGACGCCAAAAGCATCACTTTTGACGTCTAATTTCAAAACTTAGACGCCAAAAGTAGTCGATTTTACCGCCCAACTTTTCATTTACCGCCCAAAAGTGGACTTGTGGCGCCAAAAGAAGGGTCTTTGACATCCTATGTAATACCCCAAAAATACGTATCATAATTTGGTAAGATTATACCTATAAAAAGTAGGTGAATATGGGATATCAAATAATAAGATATAATTATCTTATTTTCTAAGGAAAAATCTCTTGGAAATTAGAGAAATTAAGGGCCAAAGTGCCAAAATGACCAAAGTACCCACTGGGGAGTAAATAACTTAGGAAAATTATGAAAAATCCTAAAAGGCAGTAAAATGATCAATTGAATTAAGAGAGTATATTATCTCTAATTTTGGTAATTTAATAAATTATGAACTTGGAGGAATCAAAGAAAAATACTCATAAAGTATTGAAATGACCAAACTATCCTTGTAATTTATAAAATAATGCAAGAGGCATGAAAACACAAGTGTTAATACCAAAGTTTGAAGGTAATAAGGTATTATAATTAAGAAAATTATCAACTAATGATAATAAAGTGATTAAGTAATTTCTAGCTAATTACTTAAGCTTAAGCAAAGAAAATTCAGGAATAATTATGTAAAACCCTAAAATTAGTGGTTTTTGGTTTAAAATTAGTAAAACTATATTTACTAATTAATTGGAAATTTTGAAGAAAAATAGATGAGTTTAGGTATTTTTAAAGCCTAAATGCAAGAATGGACCAATGGGAAAATTTTGTAAAAATAATTATTTAATTAATTAAATAATTAATTAAATAATTAATTAAATATATTTAAAAAAAATATAAAAAAAAATAAAAAAAAAAAAGAAGAAAAAAAAAGAAAATGAAAAAGAAAATGAAAAATAATTTTGCAAGTTGCATATTAAAATAATATATAATTAATTAAAGTGAAAAAGGATGAATAGTAAAATGGGAATTAGGAAACGGATCCTATCTAGAGATCTAGGAATGGGATTCCCAAAGTCAAGGTAAAATATTAATCGGTGGGATTTTATCTTCCGTTAAACTCTTGCGGAAGTTAATTCAAGCCGTTTGTGCTTTTTCCTAATAAGACGAAATAGGGAAATTCTGAGAAAATGCCAGATAGCCAAGAGGACGAAAAGGTTATGTTGTGACATTTGGAAAAGAATTGGGAATTTTCATGAACATATTTGGATTCAGTGAATTTTTCTGAAGAGATGGGTGTTTCCGAAAACAAGTTTCGACACCGAACGCGTTTGGACACGTTTTCGAGAAAGACTCAACCGGACACGTTGGAGCCCTATATGGAATCAAAATATAGGTTAACTTGGACATTTCTACTAAGTGAGAATATGTTTTCAAAGTTGTAAATCCAGAATTTTGAGATTTCTCCGAAATCACGCGAATCGGGTACCGATCGGGGAAAATGGTTGAACAAGTTGCAATTAATGGGTTATTACAACTTTGATTTTCCAATCAAAGCCTTAAATTTGCCAAACAAGGCCCTTGTTTTTGCCTATAAATAGATGCCTTCCCTTGAGAAATTTCACACCTTTTCTTCCTTCTCTTGGCCGAAATTTTTGGTTGAGAAAGAAGAGAAAGGAGCTCTGGGGAATTGTGCAAATAAGCCCCGTAGAATTGTCCTAAAGTCTTCAACGGGTAAGTCTTTTAGTCTTTAGTTTTTAGTTTAGTAGTTAGTAGAATTTTTAGTTAGATTTAGGAAGTAGGTGACAAGATTCCTACAAATGTTTTAGAGCCTTGTTTGCGTTGAAAAATATGCAGAGGTGTAAACATAGTAGGGATCGAGTCGCCAAAAGTTGAAGCTTTCAGTTCTTTTAGAAGTAAGGGTAGAATTTGTTAGAATAGCCTTTAAATTTCAAGTATGATTGGGTATCATATGGGAGGGCTATTTTAGTCATTATTTTCGAAAATCATAGTTGCGACGAAGTTCGCAAAATTTCGGGAAGAAAATTTGTCGAGTAACGAAGGCGCCGCGAAATTCCGCCGACAGGGGTATAGGGCAAAATGGTAATTTTTACCTAAAATGCCAGTTATAATGCCAAATCACTAATGAAAGTGATATTACTCCTATAGGACATCAGAAACTCTGATCTGCTGCCGATACGCTGTCCGACGTGCCGCTGTTGGACATTTCGCTGTTTTTCGTAGAACGTGCCGTTTCCGCCAGAATTGCCGACATTCGTCAACGGAGGTACGTTCGCGTACTGTAACACTAACGCTGATGATTATTGAATGTATATATGTGTTGATATGTTGTGTAAATAGTTTGATGCCGAAGGCAAGGCTAGTCTATGTGGGTAAGCCAAATAGTCGCCGTAAAGTCGGTGAGGCCCCCATGATAGACACTTACCTGGTCATGCTATTCAGTGCTATATGAACCGTATCTATGGAACCGTACTTAGATGCACCGTATCTATGGAACCGTACTTAGATGCATCGTGTCTATGGAACCGAACTTAGACGCACCATGTCTATGGAACCGTACTTAGACACACTGTGATTAAGGTATCGTACTTAGATCACTATTACGCTTTTTATGTTGTTATTTAATGATCATGTACCGCTTGATCAATGTTGTAAAATTTGCAATACTTGTTGGACATATAATGTTTATAAGCATGAGGTTAATCATTACCCGAGATCCAATGCGCTAAATTGGATCTCGCCTATAGCTTCAGTGGTCCTGAGGACCGAGGGCCGAGAAGAGAAGCAAGCGTCACGTAGAAGATCCGGTTGAAGATTTCTTTCGTTGTATACTACCTTTGAACCACATGGGTTTTTGTACCGTTGTATCCAAATGGACTTACGGCATTTTATATGTACATATCAGTTACTCAATGCTCCGATGCTCTACTCTGATCATTTTGAAAGGATGTTTAAAAAAAAAAAAAAATTATACTGCTTTTGGAAATTGGGTTGTTACACTTATGGTATCAGAGCAGTAGTCCTGGCATGAACTTGACTATGTTACTACGAACAGTTTGGTGCCGAAGGAAAGGCTAGTCTACGTGGGTATGCCATTGAGTCGCCGTGAACTCGGTGAGGCCCCCATGGTAGACACTTACCTGGCCATTCTGTTCGGTTAACGGAGTTATGTTCAAAAGCCTTTAAACTTTGAGCACATTTTGAAAATGAGTACTGATATAGCCCCGAGTAAATGTACTACCCTATGTCGGTATACCGATTGAACCGGTGTACCATCCCGAATCGGTGTATCACTTTCGTGGGAGCACCACTCTAGACCCGAGCTTAGAAGTGAAGCGGGGTCACGTCGGATGAAACTCCGGACCAATAAGGATAAGTACATGTAGTATTTGACTCATGTAGAGGAACTTCTGATACGAAATTCCATACCCATGTTTGGGTAGACCAAATCAACGGAACCCTGGACGAGGGAAATATTTCGGATGCCTGTTCGTAGTACGAATACTAATTATTATAAGTCTATATGCAAAGTAGATGTTAGCGCGATAAAATCCGTGATATACTAATTGAAGTTTTCTTTGTATATCGGACGTTTTCCCTAATGAAGGTGAAAAGAACCGAGACATGGCGATCTTAAGAGGAGCCGGAGCTCCTGCAGGCCGAGGCGAGGCCGAGGCCGAGGTAGAGGAAGAGGCAGATGCCTCAAATGGACGCAATACCCGAACAAAATCTTATACCAAACCAACTCGAACAAAACGAGATTCAGAGATGAGGAGAACTCTACAGAGCAGAGAGCTCTCATTAACGCACTCTTAGAGAGACAGAACCAACAAGATCGTGAAGCCGAAAGGCAACTAGCGTAACGGAGGGCTGAGGAAGAAAGAAGAAATGTGAAGAAGAAAGACAAAATGCCGAGGACGAATTAAATGATGATGAGGACGAGGAAAACGCTGAAGAAGATGAGGAAAATAATGAGTCTGAGAGATCCCAATCACCTCCACGACACAGGAGAGGAGAGAAAAACACTCAATACTGGGTTAACCAGTTTTGCAAGCTGAAGCCACCAACTTTTCAAGGAAGACTAGACATAGCAGAGGATTGGCTGAAGAGATTGGAGAAAGTGTTCAATGTGATTGACTCTCGATACTCACCACACTTGCGGAAGGGAAATGATGCGAGAAGTATGGTGAACATACTGGTTCACTGACCGAAATATGAGATTGGTGAAAGACTCATGTCCCAACGATTCCTAGATTTGACAAGCGCGGTGGAAACTTGTCGGATGACTGAGCGTAATCTGAAAGGATTCCAGAGATCCAGAAACTTCAACAACAACAACAGCAATGCAGGACGTGGTGGAATTAGTAGTGGAAATTCCTCACAAAAAAAGAGAGCACCCTGGAACAACCCCAAAGATGGGAACAAGAGACCATTTCAACCTGGCCAACCAAACTTTCCGAAACACAAGGACCTCGACCGTGTCCAAATGCGGAAGGTACCATAAAGGTACCGATGCGATGGAAAACAAATATGCTACAAGTGTCAAAGGCCCGGACACATCACAGGACTGTCCCACAGAGAGTCTTGGGATGAGGCCGCAAAACCCAGCCGAGTTTTTGCTCTAACTCGTGAAGAGACCGGAGAACCTTCAGGGGTGGTCCACGATACTAGAGCTCTGTAGAAAGCTATTGTCGTTATAGTCTGATCCGAGTGTTAAACAAATCAACTACTTTTGATGTTTTTACGGATCCTTTTGGGATGCATACATATGTATTTCCTTACGATGTAATAGTAGCTGCACCATTAGGTGTGAGCTTTTAGTTTGTAAAGCGAGTTTTGAACCAAGTTGCAAGTATAATATAAATCTTGTTACTACTTCATAATGTCAACGACATTCTCGATGGTGTTAAACTAGAGCCATATCAAACAACGTCAAACGGAATTAAAGTGATGAGAAGGCAACTTGAAGAAATAACCAGAAATGGTAATATGGAGGCGTAGTTTTTGAATCTAGCGGGATAGTACCGCAGATTCATGAGGAATTCTTCACAACTTAAACGAAATTCACAAGTAGGAGACCAAATCATTAATGTTGAACAAAGACTGTGAGACAAGAATTCATAAATTGAAAGAGGAGTTGGTCACAACACCAAGAAATTGGTTATCCCAAATCCAAGTAGATTGTAATATGGTACCAATAGGAATGGATCGGGATATGTCTAGCTGCAAAGATGACAATGTGATGACTTACCACTCTCAAGTTTCTCAAGTCAGAACCAAACTACACATGACCTAGAGATAGTAATTGTCATGATTATAAAACAAACCACGATTTTATTATTAAGTATTAGGTATCTTATGTTGCCACGGTGTATGGGAACCATGGGAACATAATATATCGAAGTACGACGTAATATCCATGAGTACGAGATATATGGTATTGCCGCGGTGTATGGGAACCACGGGGATACAAAGATATCGAAATACGACATGATGAATGTGTAGTACGCGGTATTATGGGTGCCACGGAAACACTTATGTACGCGGTGTTATGGGCGCCACGGAAACACTAAAACACTAAAGTACGCGGTGTTATGGGCGCCACTAAGCAATATATATAAAGTACGCGGTGTTTTGACGCCACGGAAACACTATATATCAACTTAAAACATGATAAAAACTTTATAATCAAGCTATAACAAGTTCTCAATCACCGGAGAGGAGCAATTGACGACAAAGTGAAGATCCGACGCGTATAGCCCGAGTCCGAGTAGGACGGAGTCTAGTTAGTACAAAGTATAGTGGGTTGGGTATAAATTTCGAGGGCGAAATTTTGTTTAAGGGGGGAAGAAATGTAATACCCCAAAATACGTATCATAATTTGGTAAGATTATACCTATAAAAAGTAGGTGAATATGGGATATCAAATAATAAGATATAATTATCTTATTTTCTAAGGAAAAATCTCTTGGAAATTAGAGAAATTAAGGGCCAAAGTGCCAAAATGACCAAAGTACCCTGGGAGTAAATAACTTAGGAAAATTATGAAAAATCCTAAAAGGCAGTAAAATGATCAATTGAATTAAGAGAGTATATTATCTCTAATTTTGGTAATTTAATAAATTATGAACTTGGAGGAATCAAAGAAAAATACTCATAAAGTATTGAAATGACCAAACTATCCTTGTAATTTATAAAATAATGCAAGAGGCATGAAAACACAAGTGTTAATACCAAAGTTTGAAGGTAATAAGGTATTATAATTAAGAAAATTATCAACTAATGATAATAAAGTGATTAAGTAATTTCTAGCTAATTACTTAAGCTTAAGCAAAGAAAATTCAGGAATAATTATGTAAAACCCTAAAATTAGTGGTTTTTGGTTTAAAATTAGTAAAACTATATTTACTAATTAATTGGAAATTTTGAAGAAAAATAGATGAGTTTAGGTATTTTTAAAGCCTAAATGCAAGAATGGACCAATGGGAAAATTATGTAAAAATAATTATTTAATTAATTAAATAATTAATTAAATAATTAATCAAAATATTTAAAAAAAAACGAAAAAAAAAAGGCAGAAAAAAAAGAAGAAAAAAAAAAGAAAATGAAAATGAAAATGAAAAATAATTTTGCAAGTTGCATATTAAAATAATATATAATTAATTAAAGTGAAAAAGGATGAATAGTAAAATGGGAATTAGGAAACGGATCCTATCTAGAGATCTAGGAATGGGATTCCCAAAGTCAAGGTAAAATATTAATCAGTGGGATTTTATCTTCCGTTAAACTCTTGCGGAAGTTAATTCTGAAGCCGTTTGTGCTTTTTCCTAATAAGACGAAATAGGAAATTCTGAGAAAATGCCAGATAGCCAAGAGGACGAAAAGGTTATGTTGTGACATTTGGAAAAGAATTGGGAATTTTCATGAACATATTTGGATTCAGTGAATTTTTCTGAAGAGATGGGTGTTTCCGAAAACAAGTTTCGACACCGGACGCGTTTGGACACGTTTTCGAGAAAGACTCAACTGGACTGTTGGAGCCCTATATGGAATCAAAATATAGGTTAACTTGGACATTTCTACTAAGTGAGAATATGTTTTCAAAGTTGTAAATCCAGAATTTTGAGATTTCTCCGAAATCACGCGAATCGGGTACCGATCGGGAAAATGGTTGAACAAGTTGCAATTAATGGGTTATTACAACTTTGATTTTCCAATCAAAGCCTTAAATTTGCCAAACAAGGCCCTTGTTTTTGCCTATAAATAGATGCCTCCCCTTGAGAAATTTCACACCTTTTCTTCCTTCTCTTGGCCGAAATTTTTGGTTGAGAAAGAAGAGAAAGGAGCTCTGGGGGAATTGTGCAAATGCCCCGTAGAATTGTCCTAAAGTCTTCAACGGGTAAGTCTTTTAGTCTTTAGTTTTTAGTTTAGTAGTTAGTAGAATTTTTAGTTAGATTTAGGAAGTAGGTGACAAGATTCCTACAAATGTTTTAGAGCCTTGTTTGCGTTGAAAAAATATGCAGAGGTGTAAACATAGTAGGGATCGAGTCGCCGAAAAGTTGAAGCTTTCGCAGTTCTTTTAGAAGTAAGGGTAGAATTTGTTAGAATAGCCTTTAAATTTCAAGTATGATTGGGTATCATATGGGAGGGCTATTTTAGTCATTATTTTCGAAAATCATAGTTGCGTCGAAGTTCTGGCAAAATTTCGGGAAGAAAATTTGTCAGAGTAACGAAGTGCTGGCGAAATTCCGCCGATTAGGGGTATAGGGGCAAAATGGTAATTTTTACCTAAAATGCCAGTTATAATGCCAAATCACTAATGAAAGTGATATTACTCCTATAGGACATCGAAACTCGATCTGCGCCGATACTGTCGTCCGACGTGCCGTTGGACATTTCGCATTTTTCGTAGAACGTGCCGTTTCGCCGAATTGCCGACATTCGTCAACGGAGGTACGTTCGCGTCGTAACACTAACGCTGATGATTATTGAATGTATATATGTGTTGATATGTTGTGTAAATAGTTTGATGCCGAAGGCAAGGCTAGTCTATGTGGGTAAGCCAAATAGTCGCCGTAAAGTCGGTGAGGCCCCATGATAGACACTTACCCGGTCATGCTATTCGGTGCTATATGAACCGTATCTATGGAACCGTACTTAGATGCACCGTATCTATGGAACCGTACTTAGATGCATCGTGTCTATGGAACCGAACTTAGACGCACCATGTCTATGGAACCGTACTTAGACACACTGTGATTAAGGTATCGTACTTAGATCACTATTACGCTTTTATGTTGTTATTTAAAAGACTTACGGCATTTTATATGTACATATCAGTTACTCAATGCTCCGATGCTCTACTCTGATCATTTTGAAAGGATGTTTAAAAAAAAAAAAAATTATACTGCTTTTGGAAATTGGGTTGTTACATCCTATATTGTGTTTTAGACGTCAAATTTATTTTTATTTTTTTGTCTTTCTAAAGCATACCCGTGACCCTGTCCTTTTTTTATTTTTTTATTTTCTGCTCCTTTCATATCATATAATCAGCAGACCGTGATTTCTGATTTCAAATCTCCCATGCCTCAAATCTCCCGTCATGACTTCTGGTTTCAAATCTCCCATGCCTCAAATCAGTCGTGACTCTTGGTTTCAAATTTCCTACTCAAATCTCATTGCAGAGCCTTCTTCAACTTCGTCACGGTGAAGGAGATGACGAAAGGTGAGTCTATCCGATTTTTCATTGCCGAGGAAGAGAGCTTCGACGGAGGGAGACGATCTAGATTTTTCAGCCGCGAGGAAGAGACCTTCGACGGAGGGAGTTGATCCAGATTTTTCCAGCCTCCAGTTTTGGTGCCGTCGGACGACAACGGGAAGCTTCGACGGTGCAAAAGGGGGAAAACATGCTTTAAGGTTTTTCAAGCCAAAGCTTCAACAGAGAAAGTCGATTGAAGTTTCTAGTTTTCTTTTTAATCTTTTTCAAGCCGTCGAGCATTTTTGATTTTGTGTATGATATTATTGATAGTTTTATGTTTGATTTGCCTTTTTTTATTGCTTTTGGGAATCTGTCTTCTTCTTATCTCGGTCATCGCTTCTTCTTGGTTGTTTGTTGCCAACCTCCCAAACCTCGAGTTTGGGTCTTTTTTAAAAAAAAAAAAAAGCAATATGACGTCCTAGAAAATTTAGGACGCCAAAACTCTCCCTTTACTGCGCCTCCCATTTACGCGTCTCGCTGAATAAGGACGTAAAACATGCCAAAAATAGGACGTTATAGGACTTTTTTGTAGTAGTGTTATGTCATGTTTCATAAAGGTCAAGATAAATCTTAAACTTTATTAACTCTACCTTAATATCTAACAACTTTGTAACTTTATTTCTGTTTAATATACATTATGTCCTATGAGAATAAAGTCAATAGAGATAAGAGCTCTATGGCTATTATTATTTCTCTCTCCTATGTACGAAATGAGTGATGGCAAATAGGAATATTGCTGGTGGAAGGAAAGAGAAGGGTAAAGGCCCAGCTTGCCTTATCAAGAATAGTTGATGCTGGAAAGACCATTTTTCACAAACAACAATTTAATCATGATAGTTTTATAAAATCTTGTTAACAAGTAATAATTGGAGAAACCCTTTTCTTTTGAGAACACACACATCGTGTCCAGGGCACAAATTCTGCCCACAAACCTACTACAGAAAATCCATAACTTTGGGCACAATTATCGAACAGAAGAGATAAATAGCTCACGAGTCTTACAACACTAATTTAACACCCCAAATTTAACACTCAAAATCTTAGCCAAAATATTTGAAATACCTCAATCAGGGATGTTAATATCCAAATCGTTAAATTACATAACCATTTCAAATAGAATTCATAGTACAAAGTCAAAATAAGTTTCTAAAAATAATTCAGAGTTAAAATACAATGTGGAAGTCTTAGGGTCATGGCAAATACAAATAACATAACATAAGCTACAGGAGTAGCCTTCAAACCTCACTCCATAGATGCCTTCCCTTGATCTCTACTAGAATGTTCACCTGAAAAATGTTAATATGGGATGAGATTCCATGTCTCAGTAATTACTGAAAGTTTCCACCATACACAAGCAAATCACATATGACAAAAAAAGCAGGGGCTGATTACAAATATATATTTGTACATACCATAATTTCTCATACAAAATTCTTTTGCAAAAGTAATCATCAATATGTTGAACTGTGAACTATACAATTATACAATATGCAGCTTCCCTTATATCACCGTCCACCCTTGTACCGCTGACTGGAGTCATAAGCTAACATATAGTCCGACAGAAACTCATTCATTTGATTGGATGGTTCCAAGCTCACCAAAACCTAAGATACACCCGGCCAAAGGTATAGAGCTTAAGTATGGACTATGGCTCCCCTCCTTAAAAGGACAACTAAGGAGGTGTCACATGTCTCACAGCTCCAATGCAATCTCAGCCAGAGGAAAACATGGAAGAAGAGCCCCTGACAAGTACCATCCACTGTGCACCGAGTGGTGGCATAAAGAAATCTTATCATTCAAATTCCTCCTTACTCCAACCTATCACACATATAGCCGCCATGATAATATCAATAAAATAAAATATATCAAAACATGCTTCCATTTATATCAAATATCATCAAAAGGTAAACCAAACATCTCATAAAAACTCATCGGTCCAATCTGGCATTCTTGAAATTTGAAGGACTAAACTGTCATTTTGAAATTCGGCACTAAACTGTCATTTTTGAAATTCGGGGCCAAAACCGTAATTTTTGCTGGGCACAAACTGTAATTTTCATGGGCTCAAAATTGTAATTTTCGTGGGTACAAAACTATAATATTCAGTTTTCATTATAATAATATTATACTCCCTCCGGTCCTAATTATAGGAACTATTTAACCGATTTTAGGGGGATTAAGGAGAGGAGTTAAATTAGTTAATTTTACTCATTTTGCTAAAATGCCCTTATATAAATTTAAAATGACATAAGTAAAAGTGAACTACAACCCCGCCACATATCTCTCCAGCCAATTTTCCTTTCCACACGCTTTCGAATTGAAATAATGGTCTTGCTATATAAACATATATGTGTGTATATATATGTGTATACATATAGATCTATCTACATGTATACACACACACATATAGACACACACCCATATATCTACACACATATATGTGTGTGTGTGTGTGTGTGTGTTATGTGTGTATATATATGTGCATACATATAGATTTATCTACATGCATACACAACACATATAGACACACACACCCATATATCTACACACACAGATGTGTGTGTGTGTAGATCTATCTACATGGATACACACACACATATATAGACACACACACCCATATATCTACACACACAGATATGTGTGTGTGTGTGGGCGCGCGCGCGCACACACACATATATATGCTCCTAATAATAAGTATAAATAGGGGTATTATAGGAAAAATTGACAAAAGTTAAAACTTGTGTCACGCCCTAAAAAACGAGATGTGACAGGTGCGAAATATGACAAAACTCACATCCTTAAAGCCTTAAACATATAAAACATTCCACTACTTAATATATACATGTTTTTTTTTTTGAACAATTCTAGAGTATTTCATTACTGAGGATAACAAAGGTTACAAGTAATTAAAGCAAAGATAGAAACACTGCTAAAACAAATACAACAAAATAAACTGGATACAATATTAAGCGAACACCGTACATTAAATATATAAGAATAGAAGTAGAATCATGGACAAAATCGGCCTCCTCGATATCCAAGGTTAGAAGTAACGAGCAATAAAGTGTTGGTTGGAAAACCCACCTCAAAGGGCACACAATCTTATAAGCAATAGCTGCAATTAAGTCAGCTAAATAGGTACCCCATCCTGGGGTAAAGAACACGAAAACCCAACCTCAAAAGAAAGAAGACCCTTGATGTCCGAAGAACACTTCTACTCCTCGATCAAACATATCCGGTGACCTCGACCACACACTAAACAACACCTCTTTAGATCTTCCCCTAAGAACGCAGATCTGAGCTACCAAATGATAGTCGGATCTCAAAACGTTCAAACAGCCAACCAACCAAGAGGATTTGAACGCAGATCTAACAGATCTGTTTATTTCCTGAGCCAAAAACACCTCCACAAAACCCAGTAACACAAAAAAAGAAATACAAAACAGATAAATCTCACCTCTACAGATCAGATCTGGAGAAGGAGAGGAGAGGACTTGCCACAAGGACGAGAGAAGGCCACATCTGACAAAACTCTGAGGGAGAGGACCATAGCTCAAAGATCTGGACTCCAAAACATCAGGACCGCAGATCCAAGATCTGGACACCAAACTACCACTCGGACTCGTCTGTGGCACAAAAACAGTGCTCGCCGGCGGCTTGTGCATAAGGCACAAACCGCCGGCGAGGGAGCAAAAGCAGTGGGACGGAAAGTGCAAAGAGGAGAGAGGTTGGAGAAAAGAGAGGAGAGAGGTTTGAGAGAACTTTTTCAAATAAAATAATATATATATACATGTTTGCAACACATAAATAGGGGTTGGGTTGTTCTCTATCTATTAGAATTGACAAGGCAAATATTAAGGAAGAAGATACTCTCATCATCTCTCCTCTTATTATCCCTCATCATCCCCATACGTCCAATTTTTGATCCAACAATCAAGAGGGTCCTTCCAAAAAACCGAGTACGGTACCGCACGCGGTTTTTTGGAAGGGCCCTCTAGATCGTTGGATTAAAAATTAGACGATCCAGATGGGGGATCATGAGAGAAACCAGGCTCCATTATTAATGTAATAGCTTTAAAAAATGCATTGACAAATCAACAAGCAAATAAAGATTCATTTTGAAATTATGAATGTTGTGGGTTGTATAAAAGAGCAGAAATGAGTGCGTTTTAAACCACGAGCAACCTAACCCAATTTCTAGGGTGACTACAAGCACATACTCTCCCTCCGTCTTGCATGGGAGCAACAATTTTAAGTATTAACGCACAAACTGATCTTTCATACATGACATTCTCTTGCATTCAAAGCATTTATATGATTCAATAACACAAAACATTTTCCTTCTACGTCCCACATATCGTTTTACTATACATCATTTATCCCCTAAAAAAGCATATATGCTAACAAAATAACGCACGGAAGTGTTTGCTTCAACAAGACTTCATTAGCACTCATCAGTTACGCACCCATGATCATCATATTCATTCATCCCACACAATATTCCATTTACTAAGAAGCTAACTACCAGATAAAATTAAATTAAAAGTTCCCTTTTTCCTATTGCCCGCCATCAATACCCAAAACCAGAGCATCATGAGGGGGGAAAACCAGGGCGACGGCCGTCCTAAAGTCATCCCCTTCCAATCCTTGTTGCCATAATCTTTTTGTTTTGCATCACTGGTCATGACTTCAGCTTTCTCTTCCCTTCTCGCTGAGGCGAGCGAAGTAGCAGCCAGCCCATTTGTGGCTCTGCCTTCTGTGGCGGCGGCGGACTTTAAACTCGTACCTGCAGCGCCGGACCTGGAACTCGGCCTAGCAATGGAAAATAGGCCATTTTCCTTTTCCATTGGATGATTTTCCTTCTATCAAACAGGCCCTATGGAGGCTGGTGTGCAGAAACCAGCTGAAGGAGTTCTTGTGGATTTGGCAAAAAAGTAGTATGCTCTAACTCTGCTTTTCTGTTCTTTTCCCCTATTGACTTAGATTCTTGCTCTGGATGAGTTACAAGTGTCATGAATAGTTGTGGAGACTGATAATAGAGAATTGGTGTGCTGTACGGGTAAATTTTCTGTGGGGAATGGGAGTGTCAAGTGTGCAAATGAGATCATCTTTCGTAGGCGGATTGGTTTCTTTAATTTCTTTCTCCTTACCAAACATTTCAATGCTAAGAATTCCCTAGAGTTTTCGAGATTAAGCACAAAGATATACATTTCCCTTAATGACCCTCCCTCACCCCTCCCTTGAACAAACACGTACGCCCTTAACCGGAAAATATCTTTTTGATTTTCTACGGCGAGTCCTTATATTTAGTAAAGGCTCCTGAGAAATAAACCGCCATACTGCGTCTTTCTCACTCTCATCTCTCTAAGGTTCGACATTTCCATTTTCCCGGACTTTCGGCTTGGTTGACATCCTCTTATGCTGATGGTTTCTCTAATATGCTCAGTTGATCAGTGATTTTTCCCCCTCTCCTTGTGCTTCGTTGTTGTTTCAAGTTTTATCGGCTCAAGATATATGTTTTTGCTGTGGCCTTTGAAAGCTGCTCCTTTTTTTGCTTTAATTTTTTTTTTTGTGTCTTTGAACATCTCTTAACATGTTCAAGTTCTGTTGCAAAAGGATATAGCTTTATTCATCTGCTTGTCTTCTATATGAATCTTCAGTTTAGATGGGTAATCGAGTTTCCTTTTGATCAACTTCAGCTTATTTGTAAACCAATTGTTTGAAAGAATATCCTTCTGCTACCTATTTTTAGAAATATTAATAGTGATTTACAATCATGTTTATATTTGTAGCCTATTCTTGCAAATTTTACAGATCTCTAAACAGTTGTATCTGTGACGAAGTGTAAAGACTATTTGTCTGCCCTGAATGGAAGCTGATAAACCCTAACGATTCTATGTTAGTAATAAGTCCTGTTGGTTATTTAACAGCGATCATAATTGTTGCTAGCTTTTTATTTATATATTTTGTTTTGATTTCCAAGTGAGCTATCTCGGTGTCTCTGCTCTTCCTGCATTGCATTTCAGTTATTCTATTACTTTCCTTACTCTGTAATTTTCATGCCTTTTTCAGTTTCCCAGTAGCTTAACTAGTCACGTTTTGCTCTGGAATATAAAGACAAGACAAGATGGTGAGTTGATAAAAATTACTCCTGGCATTTCAAGTTGGTGAATCCATGGACTCTGCATAATTTATTTTGAATGTTGTATTAACACGTGCAGGTGAAGTTCACAGCTGAAGAGCTCCGTCGAATTATGGACTTTAAGCACAATATTCGTAATATGTCTGTTATTGCACATGTTGATCATGGTATGGAGTAGCCAGCACATATAATCTTTGCTCATTTTCTTTTTCTATTTCTGCTGCACAGTGCACAGTATTTAGAACTGTGATGGTTAATTATTTAGCTGTGATTGTTCAACTGTAAGCCATTTGAGCGGTAACATTTGCTGCATAAGTCTTTCAAGAATATCTTTGATATCTAAAGGCAAAAATAACTTCATTGGCATTTGGGGTAAAAGGGGTTTTTTAACATATGTAGTTATTGCATAAGCAATTTGTAATGTCATGAAATTGCTTTTCTTACATGGTCTGAATCACACTTCTTAATTTCCAATTCCAATTGCAGGAAAATCTACCCTCACCGACTCTCTTGTGGCGGCTGCTGGTATTATTGCACAAGAAGCAGCAGGTGATGTCCGGATGACTGATACCCGTCAAGATGAAGCAGAGCGTGGTATCACAATCAAGTCTACTGGTATTTCTCTCTACTACAAAATGACTGATGAATCTCTCAAGAGCTTCAAAGGTGAACGCAATGGCAATGAGTATCTTATAAATCTGATCGACTCCCCTGGGCATGTGGACTTCTCATCTGAGGTCACAGCCGCGCTCCGTATAACTGATGGAGCTCTAGTGGTGGTGGATTGTATTGAAGGTGTTTGTGTTCAAACTGAAACTGTGCTTCGGCAGGCACTTGGAGAAAGAATTAGGCCTGTTTTGACTGTGAATAAAATGGACAGGTGCTTCCTTGAGCTCCAGGTGGATGGAGAGGAGGCTTACCAGACCTTTCAAAGGGTTGTTGAGAATGCCAATGTGATCATGGCTACCTATGAAGATCCCCTCCTTGGTGATTGTCAGGTTTATCCAGAGAAAGGGACAGTTGCTTTTTCTGCTGGTTTGCATGGTTGGGCTTTCACCTTGACCAACTTTGCTAAAATGTATGCCTCTAAATTTGGAGTTGACGAGTCAAAGATGATGGAAAGGCTGTGGGGTGAGAACTTCTTTGATCCAGCAACCAAGAAATGGACCAGCAAGCACACTGGTTCGAATACTTGCAAGCGTGGGTTTGTCAAGGTGAAAGAGAATAGTGCTTATTAGCTCAGGAATCAGTTAGATGAGAGAGAAATTGTCCATGACGTGGCAAGAATGAGAGAATATACATGCTGTACTGGACTCCTTTGTCATTCGTGAATGAAATTAGTCTATTTCCCTTTCTAGTTATATCAAGGTATCACAGCCAGGTTCGTCTGGCCATGGCGCCGGACACCAGATCCCAGGACAGACTGGGCGAGCTGGAGCAACGCATTGACACACTCCACACCACGATGCACTCTCGGTTGGACCAGAGCACACACGAGATCGCTGAGCTTAAGCAGATGGCCAATCGTTTGGAAGAGCTTATGCACAAGCTCGAATCCAGATCCTCTTCCCCACCCAAATCTGCTTCTGGAAAACAGCCTCACGGCGTTAATGACAATGGTGATGGAGGCTCTCACTCCACTATTCCTCCGCGTATTCCGACGTTCGGGACTTTCCAGGACCCCCACTTTTCCCCACATCAACCACCACACTCTTCTTCCTACTTCATTCCCACCAAACAGAGCCGTGTGGAATTTCCACGGTTTGATGGCACTGATTTCCGTGGCTGGGCCTACCGCTGCCGGCAGTTCTTCGAGGTAGATGGCACACCCCCGGACCATCGTATCCGACTCCTCAGCATCCATCTAGAAGGCCACGCTCTCCGATGGCACCAGACATTCATGCGCAACCGCCCCTTTTCTGAGCTCCGATGGGACGATTATTTTAAGAACATGGAGATTAAGTTCTCAGACGTTCGTGATGAACATCCACTAATCGCTCTCAAGAAACTCCAACGGGCGACGGATTGGTGGGCGATTACGAACGGAAGTTTGATGAGCTCTTATCGGAAGTGGATATACCGAACCTATCGCCGTGAATCTATTCATTGGTGGCCTCCGACCGGACATTCGTCAATTCGTCCTGAATTTCGCTCCTCCGTCCTTAGCAAGTGCCACTTGCTCGCCAGATACAAGAGACAACCATTCGGACCCTCCATGAGAACAGTCCAAGCCGAGATCGTCGGTTCTTCTCCACACCTCCATTTGGTCGCTCAATGGACTCGGGTATTCGGTCATCCACAGTGTTGGGCTCTAAGACTGGGCCGTCTCTACCCAACTCGTCTGTTCCACTGAAACTTCAACCCCCATCGTACAAACCGAGCCCTTTGGTCTCTTCTTCTGGTTCGGCTTCACCCTCACCTCCCAATCATTCTTCTGGGTCATTCTCGAAACCTACTCGGCATCTCTCCAAACGCGAAATGGACGACCGGCGTCGCCAGGGGCTTTGCTATTGGTGCCCTGAGAAGTATTCCTCCTCTCACAGATGCAAAGACTCCCACGTGTATATGCTTATGATCGATGACGATGAGGAGCAGTTTGAAGACGCTTTGGGCGAGGCTCAAGCAGCTACTGAGGGCAGCATAAATGCCATTGAGGGTCGCCTCAATACTTCTACCCTGAAGCTCTTGGGTCGCATTAAGAATCAGTCCATAATTATCTTAATCGACACGGGCAGCACGCACAATATTGTCGATGCGTCAGTAGTCAGGAGGCTTAAACTGAGGATGCGCGACTGCGACCCCATTAATATGTCTGTTGCCGACAATCGACAGGTGTGTCTCTCTAAAATCTGCCCTGATTTACAATGGGAAATGGGTGGTTCACATTTTTCTTCGGCATTTTTGGTCATGAAAATTGGGGGATATGATGCTATATTGGGTGTTGACTGGCTTCGAACCTTGGGACGTTTCTCAATGGATATGGATTCCCAGACTTTTGAATTTCATCTTCAGGGCCGTCCTATTACTTTACACGGATTAGCTACTGGTACCCAATTCTTTGTGGACGAAGTCTTTAGTCTTCGTGACTTTATGGTTGCCAATGAATTATACCTTATTCAGGATACCTCCCAGTTGCAATTGAAACTCAATACTCTCTCTCCTCTGAACAACAATGTGAGTTACAAACTCTTTTGACTTCCTTTGCAGATGTCTTCGAAGAGCCCACTGAGTTACCTCCTTCTAGAACTTGTGATCATTCAATTCCTCTCAAGGATCGAGTTCCTATCGGTTGTCGCCCTTATCGATACGGCCCTGTACAGAAGACCGAAATTGAGCACCAAATTCAGCAAATGCTCCTCAACGGGATTATTCGTGAGAGTTCCAGTGCTTTTGCTGCTCCAGTGGTCTTAGTACAAAAGAAAGAGGGGACTTGGCGGTTTTGTGTTGATTATCGCCGACTAAATGAAGCCACCATCAAGAATAAGTTTCCTATTCCGGTTATTGAGGAGTTGCTAGATGAACTCACGGGTGCAGCCTTCTTCTCTAAGCTGGATTTACGTGCTGGTTATCACCAAATCCGTATGCAGCCGGATGATATCGCTAAAACTGCTTTCCGGACTCATGAGGGGTTATATGAGTTCTTAGTCATGCCCTTCGGCCTCACCAACGCCCCGGCTACTTTTCGTGGCCTTATGAACTCTATTTTTAAATCCTTTTGCGTAAATTCATATTAGTCTTTTTGATGATATTCTGGTTTACAGTACAGATTGGAATTCCCACTTGCAGCACCTAGAGACCACCCTCTCTGTTTTGAGGCAGCAGCGCCTGTTTGCTAAAGCTTCTAAGTGCGTTTTTGCTGCCAGCAGAATTGATTACTTGGGCCACGTAATTTCTGCCCAGGGTGTTCAAGCTGATCCCCGGAAGCTTGAAGCTATTGCTACATGGCCTACCCCTTCTTCTCTTCGGGAGTTACGAGGATTCCTTGGTCTTACGGGGTACTATCGTCGGTTCATTCGCCATTTTGGGTCTATTTGTAAACCTTTGACTGATTTGCTAAGGAAGACCGAGAAATTCAGTGGAATTGGATGCTGCCGAGGCCTTTCACACTCTTAAGGCTGTGATGATGTCACCCCCGGTTCTTGCCTTACCCAATTTCAATGAAACTTTTGTTGTTGAGACGGATGCTTCAGGCTCAGGGTTGGGGCTGTTTTATCTCAAAATGGTCATCCATTGGCATATGCTAGTAAGATTTTGGCCCCTACTAAACGCCACCTATCTACGTATGAGAGGGAAATCCTTGCTATCCTCTTTGCCATCAAACAATGGCGCTCGTATCTAGTTGGACGCAAATTTTTCATCCGCACGGATCATTTACCTTTGAAACATCTGCTGGACCAGCGCAACTTAAATCAAGAACAATTTAAGTGGCTTCATAAGTTGTGGGGTTTACACTATGAAATTGTGTACCGAAAGGGGAGTGACAATGTGGTGGCTGATGCTTTGTCTCGTAAGCCAGAGAGTTCTTGTCTAGCCCTTTCTGCCCCTGTTTCTCCACTGTATGATCGGTTCGTGATGGTTGGTTAATTGACACTTCTTTACAGCAGATCATTCATGATCTAGAAAGTGATCCCACTTCACATTCCAAATTTTTGTGGCAGCATCAATTGCTTAAACGCAATGGGAAACTCGTGGTGGCAGCGGATAGAGGCCTTCGCCATGATCTTCTTACTTATTTCCATGCGGATGGTATTGGAGGGCATTCAGGTATCCACCCTACCTTTAAGCGACTTGCTTCAATTTTTTATTGGAAGGGTATGGAGAAGGATGTTCGTAATTTTGTGCGTGAGTGTACTACGTGCCAACGTTTTAAACCTGAATTAGTGGCAGCCCCGGGACTCCTTCAACCCCTCCCTATTCCCGACCATGTATGGTCTGAATTATCTATGGATTTCATCAGTGGCCTCCCCAAGTCTTACTCTAAAACAGTCATTTTGGTGGTGGTGGATCGCCTCTCCAAGGCTGCTCATTTTGTGGCTCTTAAACACCCTTTTACAGCTGTGGATGTTGCTCATGTTTTCATGGATAATATTGTCAAATTGCATGGTTTCCCCAAGTCTATTGTTAGCGATAGAGATCCGATTTTTTGTGGGAAATTCTGGAAAGAGCTATTTCGTTTATATGGGGTTACCTTACACTACTCTTCTGCCTATCACCCTCAAACGGATGGGCAAACCGAGGTTCTTAACCGCTGTTTGGAGTGTTATCTCCGTTGCATGACTGGTGACCTCCCTAAACAATGGACCAAATGGCTAGCTCTAGCTGAACTGTGGTATAATACTAACTATCATTCAGCCATTGGCATGACCCCGTTCGAAGCCGTGTACGGTGTGTCCCCACCGGTCCATCTTCCTTATATTGCCGGTGATTCTGCTAATGATTTGGTGGACCGCACTTGTTTATCTAGGGAAATGGTTATGCAGAATCTTAAGGACCATCTCCTCAAGGCCCAACACCGCATGGTCCAGCAGGCCAATAAGCACCGGACTGAGCGTCTGTTTAATGCTGATGACATGGTTTACCTGAAATTACATCCTTTTCGCAGAAATGTGCTGAATAACTCTTCCCTCCACAAGTTGGCTGCCCGGTATTTCGGACCTTTCAGGGTTGTTAAGAAAATTGGAGCCGTTGCTTATGAGCTTGCCCTGCCTCCTACCACTAGAGTGCACCCCGTCTTTCATGTTTCCCTTCTTAAGAAACATGTTGGACCCTCTACCCCAATTACTCAGCACCTTCCACCAGTCGATGAACAAGGACAGTTTGCACTTGAGCCAGCAGCAATCCTAGGCCGCAAGCTGGTCCGCCGGAACAACCTTCCCATTACTCAAGTGCTCATGCAATGGAAACTCACCCAACCTGAAGACGCTACATGGGAAGATCTTTCTGCCATTCAATCTCAGTTTCCTGACTTTCCTACTGCTGCTGATGCTACTCATGAAATCCTTGTGGACAAGGATTCTTTTTAGGGGGGAGTAATTGATATATATGTTTACTCTACTAGGGGCTTTATAGTAAATAAAGGTAGAGAATAGTGCTTATTAGCTCAGGAATCAGTTAGATGAGAGAGAAATTGTCCATGACGTGGCAAGAATGAGAGAATATACATGCTGTACTGGACTCCTTTGTCATTCGTGAATGAAATTAGTCTATTTCCCTTTCTAGTTATATCAGTTCAGTTCTGTTATGAGCCTATAAAGCAGATAATTTCCACTTGTATGAATGATCAAAAGGATAAGTTGTGGCCTATGTTGCAAAAGCTTGGAGTCACCATGAAATCTGAAGAAAAGGACCTAATGGGTAAAGCATTGATGAAGCGTGTCATGCAAACCTGGCTCCCAGCAAGCAGTGCACTTTTGGAAATGATGGTATTCCATCTTCCCTCCCCATCAAAAGCCCAAAGATATCGTGTTGAAAACTTGTATGAGGGGCCTCTTGATGATCGATATGCCACGGCAATCAGGAATTGTGATCCTGATGGACCCCTAATGCTTTATGTCTCAAAAATGATTCCTGCATCTGATAAGGGTAGGTTCTTTGCTTTTGGCCGTGTCTTCTCTGGTAAGGTTTCGACAGGTTTGAAGGTTAGAATCATGGGACCAAACTATGTCCCTGGGGAGAAGAAGGACTTGTATGTTAAGAACGTTCAAAGAACTGTCATCTGGATGGGAAAGAAGCAAGAAACTGTTGAGGATGTGCCTTGCGGTAACACAGTTGCTATGGTTGGTCTGGATCAATTTATTACCAAAAATGCTACATTAACAAATGAAAAGGAAGTGGATGCCCACCCTATCCGAGCAATGAAGTTTTCTGTTTCACCTGTGGTACGTGTTGCTGTTCAGTGCAAGGTTGCATCTGATCTTCCAAAGCTTGTTGAAGGTCTCAAACGATTGGCCAAATCGGATCCTATGGTTATGTGTACTATGACAGAGTCTGGAGAGCACATTGTTGCTGGTGCAGGAGAACTTCACCTGGAGATCTGTTTGAAGGACTTGCAAGAAGATTTTATGGGCGGAGCGGAGCTTATGAAGTCTGACCCTGTTGTGTCCTTCCGTGAAACTGTTCTAGAGAGATCTTGCCGTACTGTGATGAGCAAATCACCCAACAAGCACAACCGTCTATACATGGAGGCAAGGCCCATGGAGGAAGGGCTTGCGGAGGCAATTGATGAAGGCAAGATTGGACCCAGAGATGACCCCAAGGTTCGTTCTAAAATATTATCTGAACAGTTTGGTTGGGACAAGGATCTTGCCAAAAAAATCTGGTGTTTTGGACCTGAGACCATGGGACCTAACATGGTAGTAGATATGTGTAAGGGAGTTCAGTACCTGAATGAAATAAAGGATTCTGTCGTTGCTGGATTCCAGTGGGCATCAAGAGAAGGTGCAATGGCTGAGGAGAACATGAGGGGCATTTGTTTTGAAGTCTGTGATGTTGTTCTTCACGCTGATGCTATCCACAGAGGAGGCGGTCAGATCATTCCAACTGCAAGGAGAGTCTTTTATGCTGCACAATTGACTGGTAAGCCCAGGCTTCTTGAGCCTGTTTACCTGGTGGAAATCCAAGCTCCTGAGCAGGCTCTGGGCGGAATCTATAGTGTTCTTAACCAGAAACGCGGACATGTCTTTGAGGAAATGCAGAGGCCTGGTACTCCGCTTTATAACATTAAGGCATACCTCCCTGTCATTGAGTCTTTTGGGTTCTCAAGCACATTGAGGGCTGCAACATCAGGGCAGGCTTTCCCACAGTTGATATTTGATCACTGGGATATGTTGTCATCGGATCCACTTGAGCCTGGAACACAAGCTGCACAGATTGTTACAGACATTCGCAAGAGGAAGGGCTTGAAGGAGCAGTTGACTCCACTCTCAGAATACGAGGACAAGCTTTAAATTTATGAATCTAATTGAGTTTCTGTTGAGCCGCATGGCTTAGGCTTAGGTCAGGTCTATTGAGAAATATTATGAATGATTATGATAAAATATTACAGTTAGGGTTAGTAATTCTGTCTCTATATAAGGGACCTATGATGTATCCTTTTGATCAGAAAATAATAAAACCAGAGGCGCACTTCACTGCGGTTTATCTCCACAGTTTCTCCTTCAATGTACTTTTGAAGGGCCTGCATATTGAGTTTGGTTCTGCAGCATTATATCATTCTTTGGCCAAACTGCTGATAGTGATAGTGATGATGTCCCTGCTGTATTATTTTGGGTAGATGTCTTCTTTTAGGTTTGGATTTTGGAGATGGGTCACTTGATCACATCCATATTGAGTTTGGTTAAAGATGTTGTTTCCAATAATAAAGTGTATGTTTCCTGTGATCTAATTAATCTAAAAAATCACATTATTACTTTAATTTTTTTCTCTTCTTTTCAATCAACGACTTAGATGAGACTAATGAGAGATATAGAGAAAAAAGATGAAAAAATCTTCATTATTTTTCTATTCAAGTTGTTGCAATGATCTTTTTGTTTTTTATTAGGAAGTTGTGTTGAGATTGCATTTGGATAAAGCATTGACATTGCAAATCAAGATACAGTATATACAAGAACATAGAAAACACACTGGTATTGTTCCGAATCTAAGAATAAGTCTATGTCTTCAGAAGACTTTATGATGGGTAATTTAAAAAATGTTATTATTAATTGAATAATAAATAATACTAAAATTGTCTCTACTTGCTTACTCCCTCTCATATGTTTTTACGAGTCTAAAATGTGAATGTCTGTGTCGTTTTTATAAGATTGCATTTGGAGTTATCTACTTGTTTGTACATTTAATGTGTTTTTACCATTTTTGTCCCTAATTAATTCTATTATATCTCATCATCTTTTTTATTCATATTATATTTCCTTTCATAATTTCTTTACGGCTCTATTTCTCCTTTTTACTTGTCCCTTTATAAATAAGGGTATACTTAATCATTCATTTTGGATATATTTATTACTTTTAATTAATTTTAACTAATTTCTTAAACGAGATAATGTGATCAGATTTGATGATGTTAGATTAGACCAATCTACATGGTTTCAATCACTTCTTTTAATTGTTGACCAAAAAAAAATCACTTCTTTTAATTAAATAATTTGTTATTGTCTTGGTCTTATGGGGAAGGGGGAAAAAATGAAAAAAACCTAAAATTAAGATATGAACGTGAACATTAAAATAAAATCAAAATATTATATTAGAATAGAATAAAATAAAAAAGATCAAAATAAGGAACAATTGCGAAACCAATTACAAAATTAGAGAAATGCTACTCATTACTCAATGAAGGGATTTTGACTTAAAAAAATTAGGGATCCAAAGGACACTGTAGTCCCCCTCTCGGCCTCTTTCAGTCTCAGGTCTTCATGCCCTGTCTATCTTCCTTCTTCTGTTGTCCGTGTTTTTTCTCGTGCTTCGTCTCCCACTTCGTCATTCGAAGCGTTATACGGCAGCTCGTGCTCTTCCGTTCGATTTCGTCTTCCCTGCGATGTCCTCTTCCTGGCTCAGTTTATCAGATCTCTGCACCGTCCACATTGGGTATGGGTTCTTGACTCACAGCTTCTTTGGTATTCGTGAAAGAAAATTAAGTGTCCTGATTCATTGGCCTTGAAATGCCCGTTGTTTGTTTAATTGTTTGTTGCTGTTTCATTCAACATCTTGTTCCTTTGCGGAAATTAAAACTTGTTAAGAGATAACCACTTGGTAACAATCCATGTCTTGTTTAGGAAGTGTTGTGCAAGACTAAGCTCAGTTGCTTTATTTGACAATCCATTTTGTTGACTTGTCAACATAGAGGAAACATGAATGCTCTGTAATCCATGTTACATGTTAGTTTATGAATCAACGTGAAGCTTGTGGCCATGAACTCCATATCCCTTCTGTTCCGGCCGTAAATTGATTGTAAAAAATGTTTTCATATATAGGATCATCTTGATGATTTGTAATTGATTCACTCCTCTCATGCTATCTATATGCAATTATACATGCATATCTTGAGTGACGAGCATGTAAAAGCTTGACATATAATTGTGATGTAGTGGCAGAATTGAGTACTGACACCATAAAACGCTACATGTTTGAGCCCCATATATCTCCTTCAGTTCAGGGTTTCTCCTAGCACAAAAGCAGTCAATTGCTGACAGAGAACGGGTGGATTTTGCCTGAAATGGTACTAAACCCATTAAAGCAATCTGTGTTAGTAAAATGTTCATCTGGTTATTTTGTTTCTGATCATTTTGTGGTATTCCGGTCTATTTGATTACATTTGTGTGGATTCAACATTGTTTTCCCCTTAGAGAATTGCAAAAAAATTTCATTTTAGCTGCTTGCCGACTCATCCATCTCCAACATCTCTCTGAGCAAAGGAAGAATAAATTCATGCATCGTCAACTCCAAATCAGACCAACCCCTACTCACATGCCTGCTTTCATGTGGATGGCTATTAGACAGAAATCCGGTGGTGGTAGAAGACCCAAAAAGAAAATCTACCACAGGGTACCTGAACTTGACAGGGTCATGGAATTACAGAAGAAGCCATCCCTGATTCTACAGTTGAAGTCCATTATCCAATCCCAAAAAAATCAATCCATCCTTCTACGTGACCTTGAAAAGCATGTGGGGTTTGTGCAGAAATGGAATTTTATGGCTATTATAGAGAGATACCCCTCAATTTTCCGTGCTGGTGGTGGCAACAGAGAACCTACTTTTGTTTGTCTCACTGAAAAGGCCAGAAAGATTGCATGTGGAGAAGCTGAGGCCAGGGCTTTAATGGAACCAATTTTGGTGAACAACCTGAGGAAATTGTTAATGTTATCTGTTGAGTGTTGTGTTCCACTTGAAACTATTGAATTTATTGGACCGGAATTGGGTTTGCCACATGATTTCAAGACCTCCTTGATTCCCAAGTACCCTCATTTCTTTTCTGCGAGAGAAGTCAATGGGAGAGCTTGTCTTGTATTGGAAAATTGGGATTCTTCATTAGCTGTCACTTCCAGGGAGACTAGGTTAGCTCAAGAAGGAATTTTGAAGCCTGCTGGATATCAAAAGAAGGTTAAGATATTAAAAGATGGAAACTATTTAGGTCCATATGCATTTAGAGTGAATTTTCCGGCTGGTTTTAGACCAAACGTTGGTTATCTTGAGCAACTTGAGAAGTGGCAGAAAATGGAGTTTCCTTCTCCCTATTTGAATGCAAGAAGATTTGATTTTGCTGATCCTAAAGCCCGCAAAAGAGTTGTAGCAGTTCTTCACGAGCTCCTGAGTTTGACCATGGAGAAGAGGATGACATCTGCACAGCTGGACGCATTCCATTCAGAGTATTTTTTACCGTCTAAGTTATTGCTTTGCTTGATAAAGCATCAGGGGATCTTTTACCTCACTAATAAAGGTGTAAGAAGTACAGTTTTTCTCAAAGAAGCCTACCATGGTTCCAGCTTGATAGAAAAGTGTCTTTTGTTGCAATTTAATGATGAATTTGTAGCACTTAGTGGCAGAGGTAATATTGATCTTTGTGACCCCAGGAATTCTTTGCATACTGTTGTATAGAAGTTGAATATCAACAACCATATTTTTCAGTTATCCCGCATCTTTGCCATCTTAAAAATGATCAGGAAATTCTACCTGTAATTTTATACAGTACTCGGGCATATCTTTCTTCGATCGAATTTTCTCTAATAAAAACTGCGATAGCCCATTTACCTGATAATTTCTGATACCCAGGGGCCATTGGAATTATCGGTTAGAACAGTTAAAAAAGGGAAAAGAATCTCTTGGTCAGAAATAATGCTGTTAATCTTTCTTAGATCAGGCGATTCCACTTGTTTTCACTTGTCAAGTTTCATGGACAATGTGATGCACTAAAACGTTATCACGTCAGTTTCGTGATCCTTACAATCGTCGAGATGCATGAAGTTGACAATTTGCCCAGCAAAGTCAATCCATGTGCTTCTAGGAAGTTCATGATTTTCTGAAGACTTGTTTACTTTGTAAAATATTGCCGTTGAAGTGTCTAGAAGACATGGGGTGACAGACTGACAGTGTCCAAGATAAAAAAAAATTATGCTTTGAATGCTCTAGTAAGTTTCTTAACCAGACTTCCCTGTTTGGGGTGTTATTCTGGCACTGGATGTAGACACAGCCCATTTCAGGCCCTCTTCTTGCATTTCTCAAGATTATATGAGCCCTGATCTTTCTCTTTTGTGAAAAAGAGAAAACAGCTGGTTATTGATATAATTATAGGGATGGTTAAATTATCCTTTCATGCTGAAGCATGAGCTCTTCAATGTATTTTGTAACCCTGCAGTTAAGATCCTTCGATAGGTAGTGTCGTGTAGAAATATTGTTTATGGAGTGTTGTATCGCATGGTCTCCAAATCATCACTTGTATAGAATACAAATGAATTGTTCGTTGACAAAGAAATTAATGATGATGACTTTGGATCAGAAAGCAAAGAGGAAATCTTTAAAAAAAAAAAAATTAAATTACATGTGGCGATTAAGAACAATTAAGGGTATGTTTGGTTTGAGGGAAGGGAAGGGGAGGGGAGAGTAAAATAAAGGAGGAGAGGGGAAAAAAAATTCAAAATTGAGTGTAGTGGGACCCACAATTTTTCCTCTCCCCTCCTTTTTTTTCTCCCCCTTCCCCTTCCCCTCCCTCCCCTTCCCTCAAACCAAACATACCCTTAACAGAGAAGTTATAGCAATACAATAACCCTGCCGATTTGATAACGGGGAGAATCTATAAGTAGGCCTTAATTGGCATATGTAGTAATGTAGACCATTTGAGTCATACTCCTAAAAAACCATACTTCTGGAGATTTCATTGTTCATAAATGATGTCATATTACGCTGTTCAAATAATTTAGCTCATTCCCTATGTATAGGTTAGTGGGATAAGGCTTTCTAGTTGTTGTAGTTATTGTTATTCCTTGTAATAGCTAACTGAAATGCTCGATTATACAATCTTTTTGAGTACTCTGATGCCACTGCAAGATGTATATAGCGGGGTGGTTTGCAAGATATGGTCAACACTAAGCGGGCAGAAACACGTGTAGAAATACGACTTTTCCTCACTCTGAAGCTATTCACCAGTCTGCAGAAACATATGTAGGCGGTGCATTTATTGATTGAAGACTAGCATCCTCAAATCTATCCAGAATATTATTAAAGTATATATTGTACATGCTCTCAACTCTTCCAAAAGATCATGAACTAGGAAGTCCATTCTTTTAATATGTACAGGTCTGCTGTAAGCAGGAATCTACTCATTGAATGGTTCATAGCGGGGTTTCAAAAACAGGTCCCTTAATCTTCCTAGTTGCTTGTGATACACGACTTTTCCATAGTTGATGTTAATTACTTGACCATACATATTGCTGCAGGAATCCAATACCGTCCACAACAGGAATGAACAGTGAGCATAAGGCATATTTTCATATAAAGCATATATATGAGAGTTTGAGGCTTATTAGTCACTTTGACACCTGATAACACTTTACAAAAGGAGACTAATTTCTGACTAGTTCAAACCATTCCTTTTCTTTTTGAGGTTGCCCGAGGAATATGAGCTGTGTTACAACATTGTTAGATTGGTTTGGCTATTACATCTATTATTAGGTTCTGGTGGATTTGTGGGCATTTAAATTCTTCCACTTTGCATCCTGTCATGATGATACTTTTAAGAATATAGGAATTTTGTTTTCCCTTTGCTTGAAATTTTGGTATACATTATTCCAAGATCTGCAGCAACTGATGATACAGATGAGTGTTGCTTATCTCTCTCTCTCTCTCTCGCTGTCACATAATAGTGGATGCACCCATAATGATACCTTTCGGTTCAGTGGGACACCCAAAGAATTTGCAAACTAAAAGGTAAGATCCTTAGCCAAACAACTGTGGTAAGATTTTTCTTTTTATTCATTAAAAATTATTATTAAATTAATTCAAACAGTTTCAAGTTTTTATTTTTTAATAAATTTTTTAAAATAAATTTATTCATTTAAATTAATTGGAGGGTCTCTTTTTTTCTTTTGAAAAATAATTGCTGATTTTGCTGTTTAAAATGAAAAGAATGTCGGAGCAGTTTCAATAATGTTCTGATATGTCTGATTTGGTTAACATATATTGTATCTGAAAGGCTTGTCCAGCATCACCAAATTTGCGTGCCTTCTCTCCAAAGTGGACCTCATATCAAATATCAATATCAAAAATGCCCAGACAGCAATATCTACTTGGGAAGATTATACTTTGTCGCTTGAGATTAATCATAAGGTACACAATTTTTGACGATCACAAATATATATATATATATATATTTATACAATGGCCTTGAATGAATCCCTTGATTGACGCAATGAGAATTTGATGTGCAATTGTCAATCAAGGGTGTAACTTTTATGTGGTGATGGAAAATACTAAAAACAAGCTTGTAATTCACTCTTTAGTCTTTATTCAAAACTGTATAATTGTACTTATCCCCAAAGAGACGGATGTTAATAAAGATTGGTGATAGAGAAGGCAACGGTTGAAATGGATTTTGGTAAGCTTGTTGAGGTGTGCTTGTGAGGCTTGCAAGAATAAGAATAGGATGAAAAGTGAAGGGAATCCACACCCACTACTTTTCACTGATGAAGGAGACAATTATTATTATTGAAGCCTTAGCCTTTAAAGTATATAATAGTAGGATGGTGCTCATCATAAACGTCAGAGTCAGGGCGTGAAAATCAGAAAGATCTGCAACTAAAAGACACTTGTGTGTTTTGGAGTGACGTTTGTATGTTTTGGTTGTGTGTTGTGAAATGAGATATAGATGCCTTAAATTGTCTCACACTTTCCTGAATCACATGCATGTCAGTGTTTTTCTCACTTGGCACTATCAATCAAACCAATTGCCTCCATCTCACCTCTTCTGTTTCTGTGGTGTCCCTTTGCTTCCCCATATTCTAATCCCACCTCACCGACTTGCCATCCTTTTACCCTTTTCCCTTGCTTGTTTCTGTTTTCTAAGCTACTTTGTCTTTATTCCCACTCCCTCTTTCTAGTTTGTTCAAGATTCAAGAACCACTCAATTCATTCACAGAATAATGCATGAATTAATAGTTTTAAAAATAAAATCTTTAAGAAGGTGAGCCTTAGAGCAATGGTAAAGGTTGCTACCATGTGATCAAAAGATTACATGTTCAAATTCTAGAAACAGCCTTTTCACTTGCATGGGTGAAGCTGCATACATCTAATCCTCTCCAGATCTCATCTGGTGGGAGCCTTGTTCACTGAGTTGCCACATAGTAATTGTTTTTTTTAATTTTAAAGAAAATACAATATGAGAACATCCAAGAGAGGACACATAGACAAGGAATGGGTTGTGATTAGGTATATATGAATTGGGTGGGGCATGATATCTGAAGAAACATGAACAACGAAACATAATGGTGCACATGGAGGAGAAGAGGGATGTGATATGGACACAGTTAGGATGATGACAAAACAAGGAAGGAGGGGGTGGGCACAATTTCTAAGATGTGGTGTCACTATCTGTTATTATTCCCACCAATACTATTATTTGCACACATCAACCTCAGACACTCACATCTTATTATTAAATACACACATGGCCCTCCCTTCATCAAATAGCTAGGTTTCCCACTTGATGTTGCTCATCTATTTACATATACATATATACATGTCTCTTGGATTATTCTGCTCTCTCTCTCTCTCTCTCTCTAACCCCACACCCCCAAATTGACTCATCGTTCAATTCACTCTCTTCCTTCCCTTTATAATTCAAGTGGGTCCCTTTTGTTTTGTCACTTTTAAGAGCTTCCATCATCTTCCCTTTTTGGTTGCTTCATTATTATTGTTACTTACATCCATCGATCAACTCCCATATATGTGGGCTCCACCCCTCAATTATCTTCAATATATTCATGGGCCATTCATTTTATGCTCTATGGAAAAGTTCAACAGCAAGTTCATGAAGCTTATATACAGGTCTTGTGTTAAAAGTTGTGCTAAAAATTAAGTGAACTTGTTAAATAATGCTAGTACTTGTGGGATGAAACTAAAGAAAATACAATAATGGAGAACTGATAATGACACAACACAGAAAGGGAGGAGTGATATTCACATGGCATTGCCCTTTTAATAACATAATAATTGGTATACTCAGTTTAATATATAACATCAAGGCCTGAAATGAACCAACAAATGAACATGACAGAGATTTGTGATATGATTACATTAGGATGTAATCTTGTGATGTTTCAAATATTGATCCCTCCACAAGTCATGTCATTATATAGTATAATATAGGGCAGATTCAACACCTAGCAGACAGGCAAATATATATATATTGAAAGTGAAGCAGACACAGTAATGGTTTCTGCGAGAATAAATACACATGATGTTTGAATTCAACTGAAACAACAGTAAATCCAGATTATGATGCTTTACACATATATATGAACTAACTACTCCCAAGGAGGACAAAACAAAAGAGAAAAAGACAAAGTTGTGTCATTGTCATATGTATATATACATCACGTTATGTTCGAGGGTTTAGTTCAAAACAGTAATATAGAAATTCAATGAATGAATGATGAAATGTTGTGCAGTGTCCACTATTGGTAGTTGTGGGGTTCGTCGTCGTCTTCCCTCTCAGTTCACACCATCAATTGTGGACAGTGGACACCACTACGATATGGTGTCCTTTAATTTGTTTCCCATATTATATTCATGATAATACCAAACTCTTTCTTTTCCTTTTCTCCTTTTTCAAATATTCGGTTTCAAAGTTTTAGGCTCATGCATACACTTGTAATAATGACTCTCGCTGTTCCAGTGTGCAACTTTGAAAAAGAGCAACAGTGCATAATCTTACCCTTTCGCACTATATATGCAAAGGGAAAAAAGCTTTGTAAGTAAATAAAAAATTCTCACCCAAATCATTTCACATCTTTCAAGTTTTGTTAAAGGTATAAGGAAAATTTCCCTGTAAAATTTCAACCAAATGCAATACCTATGCGGTTTGTTTGTCTCTAGCTTTTGAAAAGTAATAAGAGATCTATATAATTTTTAAAAAAAATAAGAAAAATTTCTATTAATTTCAAGAGGGTAAAAGATATATCTGATATGTGATTTCAAAAAAATTTAGGGTAGGTATATTTGTTTACTTCTCTTTTTTATTTTTTCGAAACAGTTACATATACCAACACGCCATGAGAGGTTCAATCTTTGAGTAAGATTGGCATATCCCTATGTTTCTCAATAAATTCATTCAATTCCAAGGAATTAAGTCTCCTTATACATGATTATCTTTTCCGAAAAAAGAAAAAAAAAATCATCCAACTAATTGCACTCAATCAATATTTGTTTTCATTCATAATATCCATCCACCTGCATAGAAATGCTATCTATCTGTCTGTCTGTCTATATTGTGAGTGCTCCACGTTCTTAAATTCAACCAAATCAAGAGGGCATCAATATACGTTTATGAATTAACTGCTTTTATATATAGACAAGAAGGAAGTGTTAGAGCACTTTATGGAGGATTAAAGTGGGCCACTCATAAGGAAGGAAGGAAGAAATTGCCCTAGATGGAGGGACTTGGTTTGCAATCCACAATCTCCCAAATGAAGCCAATCTCATTAATAATGCAATGACGACTAAAGCCTAACCCTATTATATATATGTACTATATGTATGATGATCTTTATTAGGTTGCTTCTCTTTGTAGCACATGAATAATATTAACTAGTGGGGCAAAATATGATGATAATGATGATGCTTACACTTCATCTCACGAACCAATAATCTCTCTTAAAGTCCAAAGCCAAACACATCATATTCAAAAAACGATATGTTTGCTTTGTATTGTTGTTCAGTTGTAGCTACTTTTGATAAGTACTCTAGTGGTGGCGTGGTGGTGGTGGGTGCCTACCTTGTTAATTTAAATAATAGTGACGACCTTATCTTCTTTAGCCATTACTCCTCCCTAAGCTAAGCTAATAAGCTACTTCCATCATCCTCGTAAAGTAGATCCTTGAAATTCGCAGATATAAAGCAAATCATCATATGATATGTATGTTTATATATATGGTGTACTTTTTGTGAGGTTGACAATGAACTTGACCCACATTTATATATAACCTAGCTTTTTTTGGTTTAAATTAAACAAAGCATATATATAATGGGCATATCATCAGTATGAGATGCCCATGATAGTGGCAAAGTGAAAGCAGAATGAGAAGATATGATAAAGTTAAAACATGGACACCAGCAAGGCTATGGCCACCCAATCACTATTTATATTCATACATGAGTATATATACTCCTCATGTCCCAAATTTTTTTTTTTTTTTTTTTTTTGAGAAATTAAGGATTACTTAATCATATCATATATTATATACTCTTAAATTATATATCAGTTTATAAGTTAGACAAAATAGTTTAGAGAAAAACTGACAAATATAAACATTTTAAAGTAATTAAATTAGCTTTCTTAATATCTTCAAAAAAAAAAAAATCAACTCTATTTTATATTTAGAGAAATGAAGAGAGTATATAAGTTTGTTTGGATTGAATCATCCTGAAGTAATGCTTGTTGTACCATTGTTGGGAGGTGGGGTGGGGTGGCGGATCGAGATTGGGGGGAGGGGTGGCAGATCGTGGAGGTGGGGGGTGGGGTGGCGGATCGAGATTGGGGAGGGGTGGCAGATCGTGGAGGTGGGGAGGGGGTTTTAATCGAGATTGGGGGTGGGGAGGTGGCCGATGTGGAGGTGGGGGCCGATCGTGGATTTGGGGGGTTGGGTTTGACGAGGAAGAAGAAAGGAAGGAATGAAGAAAGGAGGCGTGGATTTTTTAATAAAATTTCTTTTTTTTTTTTATAATGCATTGCCAAGTAGGAAATAAATTTGTATATATGTATGATCCTGTATGTATATATACATACATATATGTATATGTTAATGTTTTTAAATGACTGTGCAAACTAACTTGGACTTGTGTCAACTAACAACACATTTTTGTCTTTATATCAATACTATTTTTGCTCCACTTTTGTAAAGTAATAGTTATTACCTAATTCTTTATAGAAAGAGTGCTCATATTTAGTGTTTAACTATGTCGTTCCTTGTGTCTACTTTTTGATTTTCAAGACTCACACCTCAAAATATGCGCCAAAAAAAATTGTCCCGCTAATTATATTATATTCTTATTTATAACTAATGCCACCTAGTTTTCACGCCGCTTAGTACTTTTTGAAAAAAGTAAATGTCTATTTTTGCACCTTAACCCTATAAACTCTATAATGAATCTCTATTATTGTTTGATACATATGCAAAACACTGAAATGACATATATATGGATGGTGTGGATCAATCAACCTCTCCACCGTCACTCCTCTCTCACTATTAAATTGATTGATTGATTAGAGGGAGAGACAAATGTTACGTTCTTATAACTCCTTATGTTTTTTGAATTAATTAGGTCAAATAAACAACCAACGTAGCAGACCGACAAACAGAGAGGGACGTACATACCATACGTTTGGTTTAGTGACATTTTTCAAGTTGATGAGAGGTCTTTATATATAGCTTTGGCCTTTTCTGATTCTGCCCTTCATATATCCCAATATCCAAACTTATCCTCATTATTAGTATTACTTAATTATCATCGATCATCTTCCGTAGATAATAAATCTTTCTTAATTTCCCTATCAATCCAACTGCTGGCCATGCCTTCCCTAGCTAGTTTTTGCAGCCTCGCTCGATCTCAACCTACCTAGCTAGCTCTAATTAATTAATACATTGAATTCTTCCAAACAACTTATAAAATGTGTGTCCACGAGTATTCCATTTGTGAGCAATTATTCAAGACATCATAGTGTGACAGAGACCTCCCCTTTTGAAATTATTATTGATTCTCTCAGTTGAAATTTCCTCAAAATCAATTGAATATATATAAAAAGGACCACCTTGTATACACCAAATTAAAGCCGAATGTGATATGTAACGACATAATATTCCCAATCGCCTCTTATCTCCATTCCACACGGCATTTTGATTGCCCTCCCACAGTTTCATCAGACAGCAGACAGCAGACAGCAGCACATACATCTCAATTTTATTATATTGTGGGTAGAGGCATTCCAAGCTTGGTGAGGTGTTATATCCAATTGAATTGAATGCTTCCACCGTCTAAAATATTCAAGTCAAATTCACCAAGCAACGTTGATGAATTAAAATAAATTATTTGTCCACCATGTTCTTCATTGGATCTTCTACCGACCCAGTTTGATTTGCATAAATTAAATTTATAGTCAATCACTATAGAAATAAATTGTCTTATACGACGTGCGCACATTAATTTAGTTTGATTATTCTTCGAGTCATTCATTGACATTGTTGTGGTTGTGAATGAATTAGTTTATTGCCTAATTAGGATCTTGCATTGTAGAATGAATCCTAAGATTGGCCACATACATTGTATCAAGAAACAAACAAGATGACGAGTGGAAAACAACAATAATTGGGCGAGGCCACCTTGGAAGCAAAGTTTTGTTATTAAAGAGAGGAAAAAAAATACGTGAGACAAGAACTTTCCCTTATTTGATAATTCAAATCCATCCGTTCATGAGTTTGCGACAAAAGAATTGACCTCGTACACTACGCATATGAATATATAGCATTGCTGGTGTGTGTGTGTGTGTGTATTGAGCGGTGGGGGTAGGAGGCTTGATGGAGAAGATAAGGAATGGGTTTAATTAATTTGTGTCATGGGTAAAACGGGGGCTAGTTACTAGATAGGAACCTGCCTTGGAGACATAACATAATAATCTATATATATAACTTCATATTGTAATATGGACGGCTGCTCAGGTGGCAACCCCCAACTGCACTCCACTTGACCAGCACCACCAGTAATTATTAATTCATAAATAAAAATATCCAACACCCTAGTGGAAACAAATTATTCTTCCTTAACCATGTCCTTGGTTTGAAATGTGGGAATTGAGAAAATGATGTTGGGAGTTTTGTCCCCACGATTGTGGACCCGATTCGAAGGTGATTCTAGATTTGTCGGAACGGAAGGTTTTAGTAAATCGAGTGGGTAATAATAAAAAATTTATAAATAAAAATGGATTCCAAAGAAAGGGAAAGGGGGTGAGTGGGGGGTGCCGGTCATGAAGGGACAGATGGGGTGGGGGCCCACTGCTGGCCCCAAACAAGATCCATCCAAATCAAAACAAACAAAAAAAATGTCACCTAGGGATGGATTGGGAATTCATCAAAATACTGATGCTGATAGATGATGTGGGGAACAACAACATGGTGGAATAGACGAGTGAGGTGCGTCCCCCGTGGATTTTATTACTAATATCTCTCTTGTCCTACGTGTCACCTCCACAATCACCCCTCCTCTCCCTCCCGCCATTATTACATTCTTCCTCACCTATTCCTCCTCCACTACTCTACTCAATACTTATGTATGCCAACATCGTAATTATTAATTTACCTATATTTTCTTAATTCTTATCAATTGTAGTTTGGCCTTCCATGTAATTTCCCATATTATGCCGTGCCCCGCTTCACACCCACCAACCATTGCCTATCATCCTTAATTAACACAATTAGCCAAAAAAGATTTTCACAATTACTTCAGTTCTTTTCTTGTAAATAAAATTGGATTAATACCTAAATATTTTTGTAACTCCAAAACAACCTCATTTCGTACAAAAACTTTTTCCATGTTCCGATTTCGCTTTTTCAGACTTGTGGTTTCTTCACATTGCAAATTGCGATTCAATGAACGCAAAAATGTGCTGTGTGCTAGCTCTTACGTACGTCCAAAACAAAAACAAAAATTACAGAACCAAGAAAAAGAGGGAACAATCATATATGACTCAAAGAAACTTTTTTTTCTCTTTTTCTTTTTGGCCACTGTGAAAGTTGGTTTTTGTCGGCAACATTTCCAAAATTCAGGACATGTTAACATGGACACTGCCAGTTTTGAAGGATCTACAGACAGGACAAGTGTTAAGAGATGACCCACACACAGTACAGACGCACAGGTGCCTGCACGGCAGCATCAGCACGCACGATTCCTCTCTCCCACACTTCCTGCACATTCTGCTCTTCGTCCATTCCGTTCTCCTTGTTTTACCTTCTTCTTCTTCTTCCTCCTCCTTATCCTTCACCCCCCAACCTAACCCGCGCCACCCAGCTTCCATGTCCTTCCCCTCGTTGCCTCCGTCATCTCGGAGGTCGTCCACGTCAACGCCGCCCGTGCTTCCGCAGCAGGACTGTGCGTCGTCCATTAGGTCTGCTCCGGCGGGGACGACGGTGGCGCCGTCGTCATCGTTGAATCGACGCTCATCCTTGAACTGAGCCAATACTTGCTCGAGATTTGTGCGGAGGGCATTGGCTGTGGCCTCGTTGGTCTGCGCCAATTCCCGCCATATTTGATTCTCCACGCACAGCGACTTCACCTTCTCTTCCAGAGCCCAGTTCAATTTGCCAATCTTGGCTATCTCTTCTTCCTTGGCCCTGAGCCTTTTCATCATCCCCAATTCGATTGCCTCTAAAATCCTCCTGGCCTGCCTCTTTCGCTTCTCCTCTAAGTCCACCCTCACGTTTTCCATCTGTAACCGAATCCCAATAAAACATGGATCAGAAACTTAGAACATCCCAATTGGATTGAAAAACTATATGAGATGGGAGAGAACGTAAAGAAGGATTTGACTGTATATACATATACACACGATTGAAGTGATTGCTATGTGGCTAGACTAACACTACTACTCACATGATGGGCAATGAGACGGTCAATATCGAGCTGTTGCTGGTGGATCTGGAGCGAAATGTCTTGGCCGAGGAAAGAAAAAGAGGCACAGGTGTTATCATTAGTAGCAGTATTCTTGTAGTAGAGCAGAGGGCCGTAGTTGATGGAATCTCTGGAACGCTTTCTGGATGCAAGGGGAAGATTGTAGGAGAGGCCACTGTCGGACTTGATGGGAGTTTTCTGATCGACGATGAAAGAATTGTAAGGGGCCGGAAGAAGAGGGGCGTTGGAGGCGGTGGTGGTGGTCCCCGATAATGGGAGAAGGGAGGAGTTATAAGCGTTCATCGGGGCGTTGTAGAGATTCATACTCGGCTGAACAGAACCAGCAATGTCTCTGCAGATAAAACAAATTGGATGCCAGTGACGGTAAGATACATAGAGCAATATATGAAAACTAATCTGAAGAGAAAGAGAAGGGAATTGATCGATGAAGGGGAACGTACCGATTGCGTAAGAGTTGTGAGGAGAATTGATTGAGATGGTGAGCTTCAACAGCCATGAGAGTTTGAGAGATCAGAGGAGGGAGGGAAAATATAAAGATAGTTGAGGATGATGTGTGTGTGGGTATGTATATATACGATGGAAGATATAAATATTTGGGTGGTACATGTGTGTGTGGGTCAATGAGAGAGGAGAGAGAGAGAAAGAGTGAGTTTATGTGGAGGGAGTGGGAGGCGGTGAGAGAGAGAAAAGGCATGCATTAGTATGGACCATGGTGGGGTTTATGAAGAGTTTGGCTTTTTCTGATTTATTTACTTATTTATTTATTTATTTATTTATTTATTGAAGAGCAGAGATTTGATGAATGCGGAGGAAAGATAAAAAGATGCTATGGATTCGGTGACCACAAAGTCCCCTCCGGCTACTTCACTTTATTCACGTAACCCCGCACAGTCTATCTCCTATTTATACCCTTCTCTTGTTCCTTTTCACTCTATCCTCTCTCTTCTTCTTCTTTTTTTTTCCAACCTGGTTCCTTTATTTTCTCCATCTGATCCAAAATATCCTCACCTTCACGTATTTATTTCGTCATCATACTAATTCTTATTTGTTTTAATCATATATTCTTTTCATGGATTTTATATTTGGATATACTACGTACAACTCTTGAATTAAATTTAAATGACAAGAGTTTTTAATTTCTTAAAACAAATGCATTAGAAGACAATAAGGGAGAATGAATAAGGAAGATAAATATTTATTAATAAGGGTCTTAAAAATTGTAATTATTTGTAATGATAAAAAATTAAAATATAAATTTTTAATTACGAAATTACCTCTATCATATTTCCTATATTTTCTGCCACCCATCTCAACTATTTGACCGTTAATTAACTTTCAAATTTGATGATATCTCCATTTATATTTTAATAAAAATTTTATATGTAACTCAATATTTTTATGATACTTTCTCCCATATACCTCAGATTATTTTTAACAGTTAAAAAAATTAAAATTAAATAGAAACCTACATCTTTCTGGATATTAATTACTAGTATGCTTTAAAACTTTATAAAAAAAGACAAAAAAAAAACTATAATTGATCCTCGAATCGTGATTTATTTGTTAGCTTGTCTATTATTACTAAATCAAATTTCGAATGAATAAAGTTCAAATATAATAATATTGAATAAGTTCAAAAAACATAAAACTACTAATGATGTTATAAAGAGAGAGACAATAAAACATCAATCGATAACTAACCATCAAATAATTAAGATTAAGTTAGAGAAAATGTAAGGAATATGGTTAGGGCTAATTTTGTAGTTGAAAATTTATACTTTACATTTTGGTCTTTTAAAATAATTACAATTTTTAAGGTCTTTGTTAATTAATATATATTTCTTTACCTTGTTCATTTTCCCTAATTTTTTTAAGAAATAAATATAATCCTTGGAAAGTGAGAAAAGTCAGCTTATTATCATCTCCTTTGCAAAAACTAGTTTTTGCATGTTGTTATAGTGAGATTTTTTTTGGGAAAATTACACTCAGGTCCCAAGGAAGCAAAAAAATTACAAAAAAGTCCATTGAAATCACAAAATTACCCAGAAGTCCCAAAGGAATTTTTATTGTAAATACATACATTTCCTGTTGTAAATACATACATTTCCTGTGGTAAATGGTTTGGGACTTAAATGATATTATTTGTACGGAATTTTTTAAATGTTGTTGTAAATACATACTTTTTCTGTTGTAAATACATATTTTTTCTGTTGTAAATAGTCAGGTGTTTAAATGTTGTTGTAAATATATACATTTTCTGTTGTAAATGGTTTGAGACTTTTTTCATTCCGTACAAATAATATCAAAAAAGTCTCAAACCATTTACAACAAGAAATGTATATATTTACAACAACATTTAAACATCTAACCATTTACAATTATGCTTTAAAGTATGTATTTACAACTTTTAAAACTAAAGTATGTATTTACAACAACATTTAAAAATTTCGTTTCTGTAATTTACAAATAATATCATTTAAGTCCCAAACCATTTACAACAGGAAATGTATGTATTTACAAACAGGAAAATGTATGTATTTACAACAAAAATTCCAAAAATTGGGACTTCTGGGTAATTTTGTGATTTTAATGGACTTTTTTGTAATTTTTTTCTTTCCTTGGAACATGAATGTAATTTTTCCTTTTTCTTTCTCAGGAGTTTTTAAAAAAAAATTAAGGAGAAAATTGATGAGAGTAGAGGCCAACGCCGCTCGCCGCTCCCTCTTGAGTCATGACTCCGTCGGAGGGCGGGGGTACGTCCGGGAAGAGCCCAGTGGGGGGGGGGGAACACGTGTTACCTGCCACCGTGGAATGGGCTCCTTTTTGTCTGTCTCAACCTCAAGTGACGAGGGACGCTTCCCTACCACGTGTCCTAATCTTAGATTGAAATCCATGGATATAAAAGGTTTTGTCAGATATGTTCAATAAAATAATTATTATTCATTTTCGGAAGTCATGCATATTATATTGCCGCATATATTATCAAATTTTTAATCAAACTAATTCAAATGACTTAAATTAATAAAAAAAAATGAAAGCCCGCCCTAGGAATTTTATTGTTCGTTACATCGTTAATTATATATATAGATCGATTAAAGTATATTATTTATGACTTGTTAGTATATATCGCATTTTTAAAAATTTTGAATTTGAATTATATTTAAAACTATGCTAAAGTATACGTTTGGTCCTTCATGTTTGTTTGGTCCCTTAAAGTTAACACCGTTAGTTTGATTTAACAAAAAATATTAATTCAACAATTTTAAGTGATGATTGTGCAATTAAATACTGACTAAGTATGCTTATATATGTTAGTATTTTAATAAATTAATATTTTAAATCCTATTAATTGAAAAATATTTAATCTTCACAGATTGTTTTACGGTTTTTCACAGTTTGTGAAGATTAAATAGATTTTTTTTCGAAGAAGATTCAATATTTTTCAATTAATAGAATTTAAAATATCAATTTATTAAAATACTAACATGTAAACATGCTTGATCAGTATTTAATTGCACAGTCCTCGCTTAACATTGTTAAGTCAGTATTTTCCGTTAAGTCAAACTAACGATGTTAACATTAAGGGACTAAACGTGTACTTTACAAACTTAAGGGACTAAAATGATATCAGAAGCAAACATGAAGGACCAAACGTATACTTTAACCTTAAAACTATAACATTCTAGAAAATGTAAAATAGAATCTGAAATTTGAATCTAATTCACCATAATCATCTTGAATATATATACAGACCATTTCAATTGGAGATCATAATTTCTTTTTGTAATTCTGATATATAGTAAAAAAAAAAAAAAAGTGTTATATTAATATTAACATCATCAAGAGTGTATATATATATATATATATAGTAACTTTATCTATGAAATGAAATGAAATAAACCATCCAATATAATCATATATATGAATTAAATATAAAGAGGTAAATAAATAAGTATATAGGTAGACGCGATTCTGTTTTCATGCATCATATCAATAAACAATGAATACAAATATATGAAATCCACTCCCTTCATGTGATATACTTGAAAGGTGTGATATTGCTTGGCGCAAGCTGAGTAAATCCCCTTGAAATTTGAATTCAAATTTCACACATGTTTTAGATTATAGTATATATAACCGCTACAAACGTTAGGATTATACATCTCAAAAATTATTAATAAGTAGTAAATAAATTTGTGAGATATGAAAGTATGTACGTTACACGTTTCAACAATTGAATGAATTATATACATAAATATATATGGTATTGGGTGTAAAAGAAAATTAAAAAGACTGGCGTGATACATTACATATAATGTGAATGCATGCGTCCAGATTCAGGTCCTAATAAAAGCGAAACAACCTCTCATAGTCTCATCAGTTTTGGATAGACATCAAAATTTGTGGAATCAGAGCCTCCACAATGTTGCCTTCTAGTATTATCCTTTCCCATTTAAATAAATACATTACACACGCGTATATATATATATATATATATACATATAAATAATATATATTTTATATATCAAACTAATTATATATATATATATATATATATATATATATTATACACGTTACTTTAACCAACTCATTTATTACTATTTTTCCATTATGCCCTCATTTTTAACTAACTCATTTAAACCTATATCATTAAAGTAGGGGTGAAGTTGGAAACATTTATTACTTTTAATTAATGACTTAACCTCCATTCCTATTAATAACTTATAATAAGTATAGTATAACTAGGTAACTTGCATGTTTGGTATGGTTTTTGGAGAGTCAAATCAGACTTATTATGCACTATTTGAATCAGACTTATGAGAAACGCATGTTTGGTTGAGAAGTTGTTTCGATCAGACTTATGAGCCAAAAGTAACTTATTAAAAAGTTACTTTGAGAAGCTTTTGTTTCAATCCGACTTATAGACCAAGATCATGACGTATTTTTTCAGTATCCTAAAGTATATTTTTAGTACCATTCAGTAGCATAAAAAATATTTCAGATTGACTATAAGTTTAAATATCAAAAACTACTTATATATGTTACCGCCAACTTAAACATAAATCACATTTTACAATAGCTTACTTTAATCGTTTTAGCCTCAGAGTTTTCGTGGCACTTTGGATTTTACGTAAATAATCAGGTAATATTTCTCGCTTATATAATCAATCTTCTAAACCCCTTCTTCTTTCTATAACAAGAAATTAAACACTTTACATTTCTATATTCAATAAAAACACATAAATCAACATATACAACATCTACATAACTCTACATGTTTTAAACTATGATATAGAATATTAGAGTTGGACAAAGAAAAATTAAACATAACATGCATTTATGTATGCGGAAAATCTTGTTCAGTACTTCCTTTGGTCTTTATATAAGGCACCAACTACCATTTCTCGTGGATCAAGGAATGGAGGTTAAGTCATTAATAAGGTCTAAAAGTAATAAATGTTTCCAACTTTACCCCTACTTTAATGATGTAGATTTAAATGAGTTAGTTAAAAATGAGGACATAATGAAAAAATAGTAATAAATGAGTTAATTAAAGTAAATTGGTGCCTTATAATAAGGATAAAAAAACGTTGGTGGTTGGTGCCATATAATAAGAACCAAAGCGATTATTTGTTTTTTTTTAAAAATCATGTTATGGGTCACTGTACTGAATCAATATCGCCCAAATGAATACGACACAATTTAATTAGAAGCGACAAAATATACGGAAGAGATCGATTCCACTTCCATACTTATAATTAATATATACGAAAATACAATTAATTAATTAATTAATTAATTAATTACGTTAATACCCCTTCTGATCCATGTGGGACAGACTTTGCTTCAAAATCACAATGATCCATTCACACACACATTTGTCTGTTATGGTAAATTCCTTATAACTAGGGCTTTTTTCCCGTTCCTTGTACATTATGTTCATCACAATCGAGGCATGCATGCACCCATATTATATGTGTAACTTTCAGGGATTAATTAATTAAGTATTTTATATATTTATTAATGTTTGATTGATATGGTGGGAGGCACAAAGGACAGGAAGCGAGGGATTTTTAAATTATATATGTGTAGACTATACGTAGTATTTAATAATAAATAAATAAATTATTATTATTATAAATGCTCTGCAAAAAGAAGGCCATGCTTCCAGCCTTCCAGATTTTTTGGTTGTTTGTTTAACACTTTGTGTTTGTTTTGAACGCCTTACCTCGCTTTATGGAGACAATTTCTCGAGTCCCCTTCTGCTTTTGCCACCCAAGCTCCAGCCTTATTAATTACTATATTCACTATTTCTCCTCTAGCTCCTTCCTTTCATTAATTAATTAATTACTATATTCACTATTCTTTTCTCCTCTAGGCTCTAGCTCCTTCCTTTCATTAATTAATTAATTAATCCAGCTAAGGATTCTCCAATTTGGTTCTTGGGATATATAATCAAATTGATTAACATACATAAATATATATACTATATATAACAACGTACGGATCGTTTGAGGAGGGTTTATATATATTGATTGATGTATTCATTAATATTAGCCACGAAATGGCTTCATTTTCCAACCCCTCGATCGATGTTCTCAATTTTGCGTAGTGTGTTACATTAATTTGGCATTAACGTACGCTCTTATTTTGGATTTTGTGTTTGCCAAAACGCTGAGAATACTAATTTATTTTGCTCGATCACATGTATTCTGTTACCTTCTGAGTTAGGGAAATGGACGGGACGTCATTACCAAGTTAATTACGTTCGGATCTTGTTCACATGTACGTTATAGGAGTTAAATAATACTCCCTCCGGTCTTAATTATATGGATTTGCACAACAAAAATGTGCCTACAATTAGGATAGGAGGTAGTAGAAATTACTTTTAATTGAGAGTTTTAATATTTTTCCATACTTTTATTGATATTGTGATGATTGATACATATATATGGATGGGCATGCGACTCTTTTTGATGATCTGAGAACAGTGCACACGACCTGTTCAAGTATGGCCCCTTGGCATTAAATAAAGATTGAAAATAAGTGTACGTTGGAATCCAAGTTGATTAGAAAATAAAGTACTATCTAGAGGCTAGAATTATTCGAGAAAAGAAGAGATTTGACAAAAGCTTAATTATACATATCGTGAAGTTTCTTTAAAGCGAGTGTTAGACTTGTATTATATATATATATATATATATATATATATATATATATATATATATATATATATATATATATATATATATATATATAAAAATTTGAATTGAATATAGTAGCTAGATGACAAGTAGCTAGAGATCGATCGATTGATTCCATCCTCTCAACTCTCTTCATTTCCCTTTCAATGCTCTAACTCCGTTGTCCATATATAAAAAATCAATGCATGTATATGACCATTTTGACCCTGCTTTTATTTAATCTAACCACCAAACGAAATGAATAGAAAAGTGGACATATGTTGAACAAACAAAGGAGGATTGCAGGAAGCAAAGTCATAAAAATACTAACTACATTTTGATGCCTGCTTTTACTTTATTAGTATTAATGGAGATTTGTGTGTTTTAGGGGAGATCATATGTGTTTGTGCTTGCCTCCTTTTTAGGGCAATCGTTTGCATCTTGACTTGTGGGAAATACTTTTCTTTACTATGCGTCTTCTCTCTCCTCACTCTCTTTTTCTCAGTTCAACTTAAAGTTTATATATATTCTACATCGACATGTGATCTCCACCCCTCCATGACTTCACATTATTGAGAATCTCTCCTTTTTTTTTCCCCCTTTTTGGGAATCTCATTCATCTCCTCCACAATTCAAGCATATAATAAGGTATAATATGAAACCAAACTTTGAATATGTCAGTCTTCTCTTTCTATGTGTCAGTGTGCGTGAGAGAGAAAAAGAGGTTGTTGTGATAATTAATGAATGAAGTTCTTCTTCGTGAAACTGAAACAAACAGTACTAGTTCCTTTCCTTAGCTTCTCTCTCCCTCTCTCTTTCCTAGCTAGCTTACTTTTCAAACTTTGGTTTTAGGATAACTTCCAATCCAATATTGATTGCGGTTTGGTACGAATAAGTTTGTAAGTTTGTTCCTTTGATGCCTTTATTTATATGATTGATACAACATTTAGTATACATGATTTAACCATATAACTTGTAGAAGATGATGAAAAACTTAGAATAAGTTGAGCTATCATTATATCTTGTGTTGGAAACATTCCTTACTTGTGGTGATCGATCAGGTACTTGGAAAAGAGGGAAGCTAGCTAGGTTTGTGCAAAAGCAATAATTGACCGTTAGGTTTGAGAGATATTATTATGGCACTCATTCATTCATGAGAATGAATTGAAGGGTGGAAGAATAAGTGGACCCAGCAGTATTGTTCTCAGGAAAAAAAAACAAAGGAGTAAAAGAAAGAGTAGCGTTTGATTCTTTTGGCCGTATGTAACTTTTTACTGATACGTGTAACTTCACTATCAGAATTCAATTCCCAGTGAAGGGTGATGAGTGGAAGAGAAACTAAAGTTGGGGGATTTTTGGGAAATGGGGTTCATGTAGACGTTATAGTGCTCAATGGAATAGTTACTAAAATACTTTCTAACCACTGAACAAAGCATTTCCCAATACACGCTCTATCTTCTGCCATGGGGCTTCATAATTCCATGTACTGCATAATATATTAATTCCTTTTCCCCACAATGGAACAGGCAGGTCATTTCGCATTCATTGGTTCCTTATCTCGCACTCACACTAGGCATGCATTCATAAAAAAGATGCTCATTCTAGATCGAGGAACCAAATTTTCTAGTTCGGATCATAAGTTTGTACTTTCAACTTTTGGGTTTCTCTGAGTGAAATATACATATACTATATATGTGGGTGTGTATGCATGTGTCTGGTAATATGCTTTTGGGATTCCCTCGTTGGAATACCCACCACCTTTTAATGCGGCAGTGCTAAACTTTTTCTGTATCTTTTTTTTGCTCGGAAAACTTTTTCTGTATCAAACAAATACATGTACACACATATTTAGGTGCGTGACAGACAACTATGTATGTAAGTATGAGCATTATGATGAGTGAGATGGGGAAAGATTAAAAAGGTTCAGCTCTTGTTAAGTGGAGGGTTTTTTGTTTTTTGTTTTTTCTTTTTTTGGTAACCCAACATATGTTATTGAAAGGCTTTTGTAATTCCCACCCAGTGATGAAGTGGGTTTATTGGCCCATTCCACTTTCATTCTATTGAGAGAAAAAAACTTAGGCCATGAGCAAAAAAAAAAAATTGTTTCTCTCCTTAATGCAAGAAGGTCATTATTGAGCTAGGAATCAGGGCTGACTAGCCCTACAGGGCCAGCCCGTGAAGGGCCAAGGCCTAACAAGGCCGGCCTCCAGGATCGGGGTAAGAAAAACATCGGTTTTTCAAAGCCCGACCCGAGAACACCAGGGCCAAGGCCGGCCTTTCAAGATCCGAAAGTTACTATTCCAAATTTTAATTTTTTTTTCCGAAGAAATATAATTAGTAAATTATAACAATTAAAGTTCTAATTTATCAAATAAATGTTGTCAACATTAATATCAAGACAACAGAATCATCAAACAAATAAATACAGTCACTAATTCATAATCAAAAGCAAACTATGTTCACAAATAAATAACTCACATAAAACATAAGAAACATACCAATAAGCGACATTAGTACGATGACTATTATTGTCGTCATCTTCGCCACTATCATCAATTTCAATGGCATTTGATTGTGCTTCGCTTTGAGTAGGCTCTGGTTCAAGAGTAAGATCAGAGTATCAAGAATTTCTTCTCCCGCATCATAAACACATCCATAATCTTTATCTGCAACAAATAATAAACCAAATCATAAAATTATAGTATAGTTATTATGCATTTGTGTATTTGTGTATTTGTACTTAAATGGATAAATAACTCTATAACAAATACAAAATACATATAAATTAGTAAATTATTATCATATGTGAATCCATACATCTAAAAAAAAAATTAAAAGGGTCTGCCCGCCCTCCAGGGCCGGCCCTACATGGCTTATCTCATTAAGCTCCTCTAATTTTCAAATCCGACCCTTGAAGGGCCAAGACTTAAAAGGGCTGGCCCGATGGGCTCGGCCCGATTTCCCGGCTCTTGACCTATCCAGTGAACTTTTAGGGGATAACAATTAAGAATATTGTAAGAGAATAAATATAAAATGAGGTGATTCGACACAACAACAAAAACCATCTTTTGTCGCGGTTTATTTGTCGCGGTCAATAATAACCGTTACTAAATTCAATTTTGTAGCGGTTTTGTCCATCAACCGCCACTAAATAGTAACGGAAGCCTTGACGAGATGATTTCGGCTATATTTGTAGCGGTTGAACAAATAAAAAACCGCAACAAATTTGGCACCACCTTGGCGTGCAATGGCGGGAATGTTTGTGGCGGTCAATTTGTAGCGGTTATTTGAGTCTAACCGCTACAAAGTTGGCGCCCAGGTTCGCGCCAACTTTGTTGTGGTTATTGTGTAGCGGTTTCGTCACCACAACCGCTACAAATAAACGAAACGATACAATTTTGTCGCGGTCACCAGGAAGAGCGACGTCAACCGCGGCACAAGCTACATTTTTGTAGCGGTTTCATAGTTAACCGCTACAAATATTCACACTATAAATAGAATTTAGGGTCCGTACATCAGTTATAAAAATTAAAGAAATTACTAAATCTCTACTTCTACTCTTGAGAACAGTCAACATGCGGCCAGGAGATTGGGTTCCATTATAGCCACCTTTGCCTCACGAAAATATCTCGATGAAAATGACTCGGCAAGTTTTCGTGGGAGATCGCGGCTATGCGAATCCGAATCCCCACGGACATGTTGGACTATTTTCGGTTACGTCATTATGTATAATTTATTAGTGTGGGCACTTTTAGAAAAATTAAAGAAAAAAAATAAATGAATTGAAGGTTTGGTTTTAAATATTTGTACCAAACTAATTAGTTTGATTCATAAAGTTTATGAATCAAACTAATTAGTTTGGAATTTTGGAAAAAATCATTTTGTAGTGGTTAATAAGAATAACCGCGACAATATGTGGACATATTGTAGCGGTTACTTTGTAACCGCTACAGAATTTCAATGGTCAGCTTTTTTGTAGCGGTTGTTGTAGCGGTTACTGTATAACCGCTACAGAATATCAACGGTCAGTTATTTTTGTAGCGGTTTATGTGGCGGTGAGATATAAACCGTTACAAAATTTAAAATTTTGTAACGGTTTCTTTGGTTAACCGCTACAAAATGTACGGTTTTTTAAACAGTAACTCTTCATTTTCAAAGTCACACTTCCAACGGTTTGAGTTTTCACCGTTTTTACCTTTCAACCCATCTTTAAACTTTTACTTTTAAACTTCTACCTTTCAACATCATGGTTTCTGGAGGAGATAGGGGAAAGGGAAAGCAGATGTCCCAGAAAAGGGGTTTAAGGGGAGTAGTAGTAGAGGGGCCGGACGAGAGGGCGTGGGGCCCGACATATACCTCCGCCATCTCGGGGGTGAACGAGTTTGCCGATCTCTTCGCCGATGAAGAAATTCCAAACGTGGGGGCCGTAGGGGGAGATCGAGAAGCAAGTTTGTCGTTGAGCGACTTAGGCGACGAGAATGCGGAGATCCATATCAACATTCCCCAGCGGACGTGGGCGGTTCATCGACCGGGAAACCCGGCGGGACCACGGGAACCCCAGACAGCGTCTTCGCGTTCCACGATTTACGGTGGATGTCGAAGGTATATCTAATTAGTTTTTTGGGAGAAATTAATTTAAATTCGGTAGGTTTAATTCAATTTTTGTAATATTGCGAGATAAACATGGGAACATCGGCGATAGGGACGTTGGATGTTTCACACTCTCCTTCGATCGGCGGGAGATGGCGGGTATCGGGTCGTAGTCCGTGGAGCGAGCTCACAGACCAGGCGATCGGCACCGGTGGTCACCTGATGAACCGATTTTTGTCTGAATTTGGCGGCAATTGGGCATGGTTCCCGATTTTTTTCAAGGATTGGAAGAGTGTGACGAAGGAAATAAAGAACAAGGCGTTTAGCGGAGTTCTGCAGGTAGTCAATATTGTTTAATTAAATTTTACATATTAATAGTTATAAGTTTTAGTTTATTTCTTTCCTTATTTATTTCTTAATTTATTAATTCTTAATAATGAATTTATGATACGAAAAAGTTTAAACTTCGCGAACAACACAAAGGTACGTGATGATGAAGGTGGGGGAAGGGTGGAAGAGTCGGAGGAATCGTCTCTACAATATAATGAATGGAGATGGCACGATTCCTCTGCGGGGAGCTGATCAACGTCCCGGACGGCGTGGAACTAACTCAGCTGGCGAGTTTCGTCCAATATAGGAGGAGTGCGACGGGCGGTACCTTTTAATTAATTATAATTTAATTACATATGGTTTAAATTAATTAATAGTTTCACTTAATTGATAATTTAAATTGAGTTTAAATTAAAATTTTGTTTCCTCCTCCTTGCGAGGCTTTGTCGCGAGAGGAACACAAGCCGGGAGCACGACGAGAGGGTCCATCACACGGCAGGGACCAAGACGTTTGATGTGACCTACAGTGAGATGATATGTTATTATTTAACATGATGATTGTTTTGTTTTTGAAAGAACAAAGTTTATATTGTTTTAATTCTTTCAGCAAAAGAAGGCTCGGGAGGAGAACACACAGACGAACTATGGGAAGTTGTGGACACGCACCCATAGACACCGTGATGGGACGCCGACCTCTCGGGCGGCGAGAGGAGATAATAGTAAGTTACAAAAACATTGAAAAATATAATGAATGTTGTATATTTAAATTGATCGTCCATTATTTTATTAATGATTGTTCATGAACCACAATGGGTCGGGGCCGGATTGAGAGAGGCAGAGGCGAGCTACAAGCGTCGCGGACCAGTCACGAGGGTGCAGTGAATCCTCTTGCCCATTGAAAGGCTGCAGTGGGCCCGGTCGAGCATCTGGCCGTGTTAGGGGCATGGGCCTTGGCGCCGAGCCTAGCATGGTGTACCGAAGCATGGCTCCTCCTCTGCGTCCAGTACCCTCCCGGCTCGAGAAGGCCACCACCGGATGATTTTGATGAGATCATTCTTTGAGAAGGTTCTTTGCGCGGAGTTGCCGCACATGAGGCCGAACGGAGGGCCGACGAGGAGGCCGGAGATATGCGCAAGAGGGCGGCGAGGAGGCCGGGAATAAGCGCGAGCGGAGAGCATGGCTTTGTTGATGCGATCGTCATGTGGAGAAGCTGGAAAGTTGTTACTTGGGGCCACAGCGCGGGCATTGCCCGACCAGCGGTTTCCATCTCCCGAGCCTCCCCCTCCGTTCATCTTTGAGGAATCCCCCCCATGTGCTACTGATGACGACGACGTTGTCAACTCTGATCGTGCACCAACCCCCCTGAGACAGACCCCCCTCGAACATGACTTGATGATCATGTTCCTGATAGTTAGTTTTTATCTTGAACACTTAAGTCATTACATGCCGTTGGATATTTGTTTACTATGGTTTAAATATTTGGTTTGTTTAACCTGTGCTTTAGTTATATATTTGTTATCGTTAAATTTGGTACGTTATTTCAAAACCTATAACTCATTTAACTAAATTTTAATCCAAAACCCTAAAAATTTTAATCCTTGTTTAACGCGTTCTTTAGTTATATATTTTAATTTTAATCCAAAATAATTTCCTAAAATTTTAGTCCAAAAACACTAAAAATTTAAGTAAATTTTGTAGCGGTTCATATGGAGAAACCGCAACAAATTTGAAATTTAAAATGGAAGGGCACTTTCTTAGATTTCGCCTTCTCTCACGCTTGCATTAATGGCAAGATCGTGTGTCTGATAATTGAATATTTTATACACTTATTTTTGTCTCTTGAGTAATAACTTAGGACCCTTTATCTAATAAATAATGGCTTTTATGTTTATTTGGGTCTTGGGCCTTTTATTGCATTTAAGTCATTTTAATAATAAAATTCCAGTTTTGTATTACTTCACTATTTCTACCATAACTCTTGAAACAGACATCGGATTTGCCTCATTTTTGTCTCATATTTCAGATGATTCAGAGAGCTACAATTGTTATGAAGACATCAAGAGCCAATTCGGTCAAGAGGGTGGTCGATTTTGGAGCCGAAGTCGGATGCACAATTCTGGATATTATTTGGACCCGAATTTTGTAATTTAAGTCCAGGTTTATTTTATTTTTTTTGGGCTAAAACTATTAGGGCCCATTTTCGTTTTAGGTTATTTTTAAGTAAGGCAGCCGCCAAAAACATGAGGCATTCACGAATTCAGGATTTTGACATTAGGGTTTCACGATTTTATGCAAATTCTCTACTGATTTTCGCATGTTCTTAGGGTTTTTCGCGTTCTTCATCTTTTCTTCAGTTTTTCCAGCCATGCTCGGCTAAACCCCCTGTGATTGACCCAACGATGAGGATTCCATGATTCGTCCCAGAGAACTTGTGCCTAATCGGTAACTTAATCAATTTTGTTTTCATCTTATCGGATTCGATTCTGAAAATAGTTCGAATATTAGATTTAATATTCGGTTTGGTTCATCCCAAGGACTAAATTCGGACTAGGTTTTAGTGTTGCTGTGCGATTGCACAGTGAGACGCCATTGTCCGGACAGATTCTAGGCGATCGTCTAGGCGAGGATTATCCGGATGAATGCAGAGATCTCGATTCATCCGGAACCAAACGTGATTAGTTATATTTCGTTCAATGATGCATGATTCTGGATTCTGATCGTTGGGTTGGTCGTTTTTAATCTGTTTAAGTTCATCAACGTTTTTACATGTCTGTTTATTTCAATTTATTTCGTTTTAATCTGTGAATCATAAAACCCTAAAACCCCCAATTTCACCATTCTGTTTGACTATTGTTATTAAATCGAGCCCGCCGCAAATTCGTTGGGAAACGACCCGGGTTCCCTAATTACGCAAATCGTTTTCGAACTTGGTTTATTTTGGGAGACACGGCAAATCTCTTTCCAAATTTGGCGCCGTTGCTTGGAATTTGCATCGGTTTGATTAGTAACGATTGTAAATGTACTAGGGTTTACGTGGTTCGGTGGTCGGATAGGAATTTTTCTGACTCTAATCACTCAAATCAGGTCTTATTCACAAGGAATTGGGCGTTCTAAGCAAGAGTCACTTCCTGGTAGGAAGTGAGGTCTCACCTATTTTCCCCAAATTCCAACGTTTAGACCACTTTTTTCGCTGTTTTAAGTTCGATTTTTGATTTCCAACAAGGTGATTTTTTCGGGTATCTCCGATTTGGCTGAAATTTGGTACAGTGATAGAAGATGGCAAATCATTAGACCCCCTTTGAAAATGTTCCATTTTCCAAGGGCTATCCTCCGTTTTGCCAAATTCCATCGTTTAGACCACTTTTTCAATTTTTGTAGTTTTTATTCCATTTTTGAGTTCCCCAATAGTCCAGGAGTCGCCCTGTCCAAGTCCCAAAAATTTTAAAAATCATTTGATACTTTTTCTGGACTTGTTTAGGTCAATTTCTAGCATAGGTTTTCGCTTTTGTGTGTTTTGTCTTTGTGTCTCTTAGTGTTTTTCCACTTTTTACCACCCCTTGTGGCATTTTCGTAATTCGATTTTATTCGAGTATGGCATCTTTGTGTATATGTTGCATGAGCACCGGGAATACTACTAATCCGTAAGATCTGTTGCCATTTGATCTGAAATAGAGAGAACAATTCTTCTTTGCTAGGAGAGTTGTAAGCTTAAGTCATATGATTAATACTTGCCGGACACTCAACCGAACCACGATAGTGGCCATTCGGATTGTGTCCATTCTATTGATCTTTCGATTGTGATTCGATAGTATTTCGATAGTCTTGTGTCCACTAACTCGGACATTATGGCGGGAGAACAGGCAAATCATCATACTTTGAAGGAATTGGGTGCACTGATGTTAATTATCAACCTTTGTGCATCCAATATGATCTTCTTTGCTAACTTTGAGCTTAAATCTGGTCTAATACACTTGTTGCCTAAGTTTCATGGTCTTGCGGTGAGTGCCCCATTAAGCATTTGAAGGAATTCCATGTAGTGTGCAAAGACAATGAAGCCACATGCCATTCATGAAAATCATATCAAGTTGAGAGCTTTTCCTTTCTCATTGGAAGGTGGAGCCAAGGATTGGTTGTTGTACCTTCACCCTCATCTATTGGGAGCTGGGTGATATTCGAGAGGATATTCCTAGATAAATATTTTCCTTCCTCAAGAGCAAGCTGCGATCAAGAAGGAGATTGGCAACATTAAACAGATCATTTGGGAGACTATGCATGAGTATTGGGAGAGGTTCAAAAGGTTATGTGCAAGCTGTCCACACCATCGATATCCGAAAAGACTTGATCAACTCTTTCTATGATGGTCTATCACCGGTAGACAAAGGGTTGGTTGATGCCTCTAGTGGTGGAGCTATGAGTAACAAGACACTGAAGAAGCCCGAGAATTGATATCCATTATGGCGAGATAACTCTCGGCGGTTTGGCACTAGGGCCAATAGTACTCCTGTTTACCATATTCAAGCCCCATCAAGTATGATTCTCAAAGATTAGAGACCAGACTTGATGATTTGACCTCCCTTGTGAGGCAATTGGCGGTGACACGACAGGTGCGATGCCCCTTCTCGGCATGGGTACTCTTGTGGGTTTTGTTCGACCCTTATCACTCTATCGACTCTTGCCCTACTTTGCATGATCCCGCCTATCAAGACCAATCGGTAGGCTGCAGGTGGGTGTTTTTCGGAAGGCCACAATACCAACGAAATAATGCTTTCTCTAATACATACAATCTGGTTGGAGAAATCACCCCAACTTTCGCTTTGGAATCAAAATCGAACCGAGTAACCGGATCGGCGAAGTGGGAATTACCGGCAGAGGCCGTACGGACCACGAATTTCCAAAGAACGATCTGCACCCCCTTTGCCTTTGCAAGCACCACCTCCTCGACCGACCATATGTCCACCTTCACAAAGCGGCGCAACAACGAGCTAGTAGTAGTGGTGGTGGTTCCTCACTTGAAGATATGATGAAGCAATTTGTCACACCAATATGCGGTTCCAACGACAGAACCGACACTTCCATTCGAGTTTGCAAACACAGATTGGGCAATTGGCAACATCATTGAACCGGCTTCAACCTCGTGGATCCAACTCCCTTCCTTCACAAACAATTCCCAATCCTAAGGGAAATGTGAGTGCTATATCACTACTGGTCCGGCAAGCAATTGGAGGAACCTAAGCAAGCTGCGAGATGTGACTTCCACATCGAAAACGAGTCGGAGATGTGAAGATTGACTCTGAAAAGAAAAAGGTTGTACAGCAAGGTGAAGAGGAAGACATTCCTATCCCTCTTCCTTTCCCTCGAAGAGCGCTTCAATCCAAGAAGTTGGCGAAAAGGCACAAGAGAAGGATATACTTGAGACATTCGACGAGTAGAGATCAACATTCCTCTCTTAGATGCGGTTAAACAAATTCCTAAATATGCCAAGTTTACGAAGGAGTTGTGCACCAACAAGAGGCGATCGAAGGGAATGAACGAGTGAGTTTGAATCGAATGTGTCGGCACTCATCCAAATTCTACCATGCCTCGTAAATGCAAAGACCCAGTGGACATTTTCTATCCCTTGCCTTATTGGTAACTATAGATTTGATGATTGCATGCTAGATTTAGGTGCTTCTATTAATGTCATGCCCGCATCTCGTTTATAGATCTCTTGGTCTTGGTCCCTTGCGTCCAACCGGTGTCATTGTTCGGTTAGCTAATAGGAGTAATGCCCATCCTTCGGTTTAATTGAAGATGTATTAGTCAAAGTTAATGAATTGATATCCCTGCTGATTTTTACATCTTGGATATGGAGGGTGAGTCTCCTAGTAGTAGGTCACCAATCATTCTTGGGAGACCTTTCATGAAAACAGCTAGGACTAAGATAGATGTGCATTCGGTACTCTTTCCATGGAGTTTGGTGATATATCCGTGAATTTCAATATCTTTGATGCCATGAAATATCCTAGGGAAGAGCACTCTGTTTTCGTATTGATGTGATTGATGATGCCGTGGATGATCTTCTTAATGGTTGGTGTCTTGATTATCCTTATTTTTCATCTGAGAGTGATACCCCCATTTGTGCATGCGATGATAATGAATGGTGCTCTGTTTGCACTAATTTGGTTAAGACTGCATTGTTTGGTGATTCTGATTTGCTTGATGATTCTACATTACTTGTAGACTCTGATATTGATTATGAGTTTGAGCTTCATCCTGATCCTAACGTGCATCCCGATTCGATTTTGATGAGCTTAATTCGATTTTGATGAACCGAATTCGATGTTAACCTTGAGTTGTATAGACACAGTCCTTCGCTTGTGCTTCTTTGAATATGGTTTCGGTATTCCCAGTGTGATGACACCGAGTTGTTGCAACAACCACCCAAGCTTCTCCCTCCACCGAGCAACCGCCCAAACTAGAGTTGAAATCCCTTCCAAACCATCCAAGTATGCATTTACGGAGGTGAATGAGCGGTTGCCAGTCATTGTGGCAAATAATCTTATGCCGAGATCAAGAAGAGAAGCTGCTAAGCTTATTGAGGGCGAACAAGAAAGCCATTGGGTGGACATTAGGCGACATAGTTGGCATTAGCCCTTCATGTGCATGCATCGGATTCTATTGGAAGAGGACTCTAAGCCGGTGAGGCAACCCCGAGACGCCTCAATCCTCTCATCCTTGATGTGGTGAAGAAGGAGGTCACTAAGCTCCGCAGGCGGCATCATCTATCCCATTTCGATAGCCGGTGGGTTAGTCCAAGTCAGGTGGTTCCTAAGAAATCCGGAGTCACCGTGGTAGCCAATCAAAAGAATGAGCTCATTCCTACTCGAGTTCGAGAATAGTTGGAGAGTTTGCATTGACTATAGAAGACTCAACCAAGCCACTCGCAAAGATCATTACCCTCTACCTTTCATTGATCAGATGTTAGAGCGATTGGTGGTAAGTCTCATTCTTGCTTCTGGATGGCTACTCGGATACTTCCAGATCCATATTGCTCCCGAGGATCGGGAGAAGACGACCTTCACATGCCCCTTTGGGACATATGCTTACCGGAGGATGCCTTTTGGCCTCTGCAATGCACACGGCACTTTTCGGCGTTGTATGGTGAGTATTTTCTCGAGTTCCTAGAGGACTTGTATGGAGGTGTTTATGGATGATTTCACTTGTATATGGGTCTGATTTTGATGCATGCTTAGCTAATCTATCTAGAGTTTTGCATAGGTGCATTGAGTCTAATCTTGTCTTGAATTATGAGAAGTGTCACTTCATGGTTGAGTCGGGTATAGTCTTGGGACACATAGTGTCTAGGAAAGGGATTGAGGTAGACCCCGCTAAGATTGATGTTATTCTTGCTTTGCCTTACCCCGCTTCGTGCGGGAAGTTCGCTCTTTTCTTGGTCATGCGAGTTTCTATCGACGTTTCATTCGAGATTTCAAGAAGACTGCTCGACCCTTGTCCAACCTTCGCATAAGGACACCGACTTTGTCTTTGATGATGCTTGCAAGGCGGCCTTCGATCACTTGAAGCGTTGCACGACCACGGCCCGATGATTCAGCCCCGATTGGCTCCTCCCGTTTGAGTTGATGTGCGATGCTTCCAACTATGCGGTTGGTGCTATCTTAGCACAACGGGTTGACAGAGCATCCCATGTCATTGCATATGCTTCAAAGACTTTGGATTCTCGCTCGCCTAATTACACCACTACCGAGAAGGAGTTGTTGGCTATTGTATTTGCCTTCGATAAGTTTAGGTCATATCTGCTAGCTAGTAGAGTCATTGTTTTCTCGACCATGCAGCTTTAAAGTTTCTTTTGAAAAAGGCGGATGCTAAGCCACGGCTCATTCGGTGGATGTTGTTGCTCCAAGAGTTTGATGTTGAGATTCGAGACGAAGTGGAGCACAAAGCGGGTAGCCGACCACTTGAGTCGCATCACCCATTCTCCCTCTCACCCCTCTTCTATTCGGGATGATTTCCTTATGAGCGGCTTCTACAGTTGCAAGATAAGCTAGATAAGCTTCCATGGTATCTTGATCTAGTTAACTATTTGGTCGCCGGTGTTTTCCTGTAGATTCCACTAGGGCCCAAACCCTTAAATTGAAAAGTGAGTCTAAATATTATGTTTGGGATGACCCTTATCTTGGAAATTTTGTAGTGACCAAGTAGTTAGGAGATGTGTGTCTGATTGTGAGTTTCAATCTATATTGCATTTTGCTCATGCTTCGCTGTGGTGGTCACTTTGGACCCCAAAGAACTGCTAGGAAAGTGTTAGGCGGTGGATTATTTTGGCCTTCCTTGTTTCATGATTCCCATTTGTTTTGCAAATCATGTGATAACCGTCGAGAGGCAGGAGTATTTCCGTAGGCATGAGATGCCCCAAAACCCTATATTGTTTTATGAGATCTTTGATGTTTGGGGTATTGATTTCATGGGTCCATTTCTGCTTCATATGGTTACACTTACATCTTCTTGGTTGTTGATTATGTTTCGAAATGGGTTGAGGCGAAAGCCACCCGACTAATGATTCTTACGTGGTGGTGGACTTTGTTAGGTCTAACATTTTCGCGCAGTTTGGCATTCCTCGAGCTATTATCAGTGATCAGGGTTCCCATTTTTGCAATCGAAGCATGGGTGCCTTGCTACGTAAGTATGGAGTGCTACACAAGGTTTCCACAGCCTACCATCCTCAGACCAATGGTCAAGCTGAAGTCTCAAATCGAGAGATTAAGCAAATCCTTCAGAAGACTGTTAACTCTACCGGAAAGATTGGAGTAAGCGACTAGATGATGCTTTGTGGGCATATCGCACCGCCTACAAGACTCCGATTGGGATGTCTCCTTATCGGCTTGTTTTTGGTAAGGCATGTCATCTTAGGTTGAGTTGGAGCATCGAGCCTATTGGGCCATTAAGCGAGTGTAACATGGATTTGGCTCGATGCAGGATGGAGAGGAAGCTACGGTTGCAAGAGTTAGATGAGCTCAGATTAGATGCCTATGAGAGCTCGCGGTTGTATAAGGAAAAGACTAAGGCATTCCATGATAAGCATATTCGAGGAAAGAATTTTACGTGGGCCGAAAAGTTCTTCTATTTAATTCCGTCAAGTTTATGCACAGTAGCTTCGATCTAAGTGGGATGGCCCTTTTGTGATCACTAACATATTTCCTTTTGGTCTTTGTTGAGCTATGTGATTCACCCACAGGAAGAACCTTTAAGGTCAATGGGCATCGCCTCAAGCCATTTCATGAGGGATCCCCACGGCGCCTGAGGAAGCAGAGACTCTCCTCATTGATGCCACCTATCCTCCATAAACCTCATTGATGCCACCTACTCTCCATAAACCCTTGGGGAGTATTCTTCTTTCTTCTCCCTCTTTCTCTTTTGTTTGTTCATTTTTTTTACCTTGCTTTGCTTTTTGAAAAAAAAAAAGAATCTATTTCTATGATTGCTACATATTATGAACGTGGACATTTTGGCTTTAATGGATCATTCTGTTTGGTCTACAATTCTTGACTCTTCGATTACAAGTCTTGGTAGTTGATTTGATGTTGTTGATTGCCTAAGTTGGTATTGACCTTGTGAGGTTTTGGGCCTGCATGAATGGAATTCATCTTTTGCCATTCTTTCTTTCATGTGTGCATCTCTCATGATTTTTGTTCTCTAGAACTTGCTCCTTTTCTTTTTGAAACTACATTTTTCACTTACATGCATAAGTATGATGGAAGCTTGTTTTCTTTCTTTTATTTTCCTCACTTTGGCCAAATAGCTTTCCCTTACATTATGATTCCCTTGCTAGCCCCTTTGTGCCTTTTGACCCATTCTTTTCTAAGCCACATTACAAGCCTAAGCGTAAAACCATTTTATTCCGCACCTTGAAGATTTATTGAGCATTGGTTTCAACTTGTTTTGTGTTTAAGTGTGGGGGTTGCTCAGTAGTGCAACGGTTTAAGTGTGGGGGGAGATATTTGATTTTGACATTGTCATTACGTATACAATGAAAGGAAAGAAAGAAAAGTAAAAAAAAAAAAAAAAGAAGAAAAAAAAAAGAGAAAAAAAGAGAGAGAAAAGAAAAGAAAAGAAAATACATAGAAAGAAATGGATACATTAGTAGAATAAAAGTTTCATACATAGAGAATGATTGTGTTAATCAGTGCTCTTCCTTTGATTTCTTTGGTGCTTAGCCTCTCATTCCATACTATTACCTACCTTCACCCTAGCCCCATTACAACCTTTAATTACAAGCTCTCTTGATTTGTGCATGTATGTGTTGCGAGTAGTGGAGACGTAGAAGTTGAGCAAGCTTATGGTAGAACAATTTTCTTGAGTAGAATTTGAGCGATACACTTATTTACCTTAAACACTTGAGAGGCTGATTGATTGAGCGCATCATTTGTGAGACCATCTTTTGTGATCAGCATCATTGATTGAGACCGCCATGAATTGTAATTTGAGATGAAGGGATTTAGGTCTTGATTGATTGGTCTTTTGAAACTTTTTGTCCCTTGATTCAATTTTTGCATTGTAGCAATTATTAGTAAATAAGAGTTTTTCCTTTTAGTCTTTTTTTTAGATTTTGCTCGGGAGTGCAAAAAGATAAGTGTGGGGAATTTGATAATTGAATATTTTATACACTTATTTTTGTCTCTTGAGTAATAACTTAGGACCCTTTATCTAATAAATAATGGCTTTTATGTTTATTTGGGCCTTGGGCCTTTTATTGCATTTTAGCCATTTTTAATAATAAAATTCCAGTTTTGTATTACTTCACTATTTCTACCATAACTCTTGAACCAGACATCGGATTTGCCTCATTTTTGTCTCATATTTCAGATGATTCAGAGAGCTACAATTGTTATGAAGACAGCAAGAGCCAATTCGGTCAAGAGGGCGGTCGATTTTGGAGCCGAAGTCGGATGCACAATTCTGGATATTATTTGGACCCGAATTTTGCAATTTAAGTCCAGTTTTATTTCTGTTATGGGCTAAAACTATTAGGGATCATTTTCGTTTTAGGTTATTTTTAAGTAAGGCAGCCGCCAAAAACATGAGGCATTCACGAATTCAGGATTTTGACATTAGGGTTTCACGATTTTATGCAAATTCTCTCTACCGATTTTCGCATGTTTTTAGGGTTTTTCGCGTTCTTCATCTTTTCTTCAGTTTTTCCAGCCATGCTCGGCTAAACCCCCTGTGATTGACCCAACGATGAGGATTCCATGATTCGTCCAGAGAACTTGTGCCTAATCGGTAACTTAATCAATTTTGTTTTCATCTTATCGGATTCGATTATGAAAATAGTTCGAATATTAGATTTAATATTCGGTTTGGTTCATCCCAAGGACTAAATTCGGACTAGGTTTTAGTGTTGCTGTGCGATTGCACAGTGAGACGCCATTGTCCGGACAGATTCTAGGCGATCGTCTAGGCGAGGGCAATTTCACCATTCTGTTTGACTATTGTTATTAAATCGAGCCCGCTGCAAATTCGTTGGGAAATGACCCAGGTTCCCTAATTCTGCAAATCGTTTTCGAACTTGGTTTATTTTGGGAGACACGGAAAATCTCTTTCCAGTGTCCTTGTTTGCGATGTAAGTTTAAGAAGTGGCAAACACGAGATTCTGCTTTGGAACATCTTCTTGTAAAGCCTTTCCCAGAAGCATATACATTCTGGGAGGTTCATGGGGAGCAACGTGGTATGGGATATGGGCTCCATCTTCCTCGAACCTCAGAAGTAGGAAATCAAGTACATCAAGATGATCCGGTTAATGAAGGCTGTTCGTGATGATTTTGGTGTTCAAGGCGACAACTTCACAAAGAGAGGTGCAGGGTCCAGAACCTGTTTTCTTCAGGAACGATGCAACTCGGGAATTTTTCAGCCTCATGGATGAAAGCGATCGTCCTTTGTATCAAGGTTGTCAGAAATACTCAAAGTTATCTTTTCTTATCAAATTGTATCATATCAAGTGCATTTGTGGGATCACTGATAAGGCAATGTCGATGTTCCTGGAATTACTTCGAGATGCTTTCCCTGACGCAGACATTCCCTCATCCTTCTACGAGGTGAAGAAGATAATCAACACATTAGGCTTGAACTACCAAAAAATAGATGCCTGCCCAAACGACTGTATGCTTTATTGGGAGAGGACGATCGGAGGGAGACTTGTAAGAAGTGTCACACTTCGAGGTTCAAGACAGTTCAGAAAGGGAAGAAGCAGAAGAAGAAACCTGCAAAGATTCTAAGGTACTTTCCTTTAAAACCTCGCTTGCAAAGATTGTTTATGTCGTCTAAGACAGCTCAACATATGAGGTGGCATGAAGATGATAAGAATCAAGATGGTAAACTCAGGCATCCACGTGATGTTGAAGCGTGGAAAGCGTTCGACTCAGTCTTTCCAGATTTCGCGGCGGACCATAGAAATGTTCGTCTTGCTTTGGCGACCGACAATTTTAATCCATTTGGGAATCTTAGCACAAGCTACAGCATATGGCCAGTTATGTTGATACCCTACAACTTGCCCCCGTGGATGTGCATGAAACAAAGCTCCTTCATTATGTCCATGATCATTCCAGGGAAAAAGGCACCGGGAAATGACATTGATGTGTATCTCCAACCGCTGATCAAGGAGTTGGTGGAGTTGTGGAATGTAGGTGTGGAGACATACGACGCGCACGAGAAGACACTTTTCAACTTGCGTGCTGCCTTGATTTGGACGATAAGCGACTTTCCTGGCCTCGGGACATTATCTGGGTGGAATGTGCATACCGGCCTTGCGTGCCCAGCTTCCAATTTTGACTCTGACTCGGTGCGCCTTCCCCACAGTCGTAAGTGGTGCTTCATGGTTCATCGGAGGTTTATCGATGGTACGCACAGGTTTAGGTTGCAACGCAATCGTTTTAATGGGAAACAGGAAAAAAGAGGACCCCCTCGGAATTTATCTGGTGAAGAAATCATAGAGCAGCTTCAGGATGTTGATGTTGAGTTTGGGAAAAAGAACGATCCGGCAAGGGCCGGGACAAAGACTGCCAGGGCTTCTGGTTCTACGCCCCAACAATGGCGAAAGGTAAGTGTCTTCTTCGCTCTTCCATATTGGAAAGATAATTTGCTCCGACACAGTCTGGATGTCATGCACATTGAAAAGAATGTATGCGACAATGTGTTATACACGATTCTCAACGAACCAGGCAAGTCCAAAGATCATCTGCAGGCCAGGAAAGATCTACGGGAGATGGGTGTTCGTGGAGACACGTGGCCGGATGAGCATGACAGATTTCAACCGGCAAGGTTCACCTTGACAAAACTGAATAATGAAATCTTTCTCGCTACCTTGAAGAAAATAAAAGTTCCTGACGGGTATTCAAGCAACATATCACGATGTATTGACTTGCAGGCTCGAAAGGTTACAGGGCTGAAGAGTCATGACTCACATGTGCTTATGCAACAGTTACTTCCACTGGCCATGAAAAATACGCTGCCTCTCGATGTGTCTCGTTTTGGTTGAACTTTGTACTTTATTTCGGAAGTTGTGTTCCAAGGTTTTGATCGTGGAGGAGCTCGACCAGCTGTAGCAGAAAATCATTCTTCTGTTGTGTCATTTGGAGATGATCTTTCCTCCGTCATTTTCACGGTCATGGTTCACTGACAGTACACCTTGTTCACGAAACAAAGCTTGCTGGCCCGGTTCGATCCGATGGATGTATCCCGTTGAGAGGTACTTGTTTAAAAATAATTACTTTAACATTACTCCCTAGTCGCATGTTTAACCATTGATCCGGTTATTATTTTTATGGTTCTACTTTATAGGTTTCTTGGGAAACTTAAATCTTACGCGAGGAATAAGGCGTGGTCTGAAGGTTCAATAGCAGAAGGTTATATCGGGGATGAGGTCTTGTATTTTTGTTCAGTACTTCGATGACATTGAGATGTCATTCAATCGACCGCCTCGTGTAGACGATTGTCCCGAGCTTTGGCCGGAGCTGAGGCAACGAGTTGTTAATCCCTCGTGTTGGTAAACCGGTTGGCGGGAGTGAAATTCAAACTCACGACACTTGAGAAGTTCAAGCACATCGACATGTCTTGATTAACTGCACCAAAGTTGAACCGTACCTTCGATAAGGATTTCATACAAATATATATATATATATATATATATATATATATATATATATATATATATATATATATATATATATATATATATATATATATATCCTATCCTATATATTTCCTTACATTTTATACATACTCACATTTCATTGCATGTTTAATTGCAGGGAATTCAGGAGTTATGTGAAGCGTGAACTGAGGATTCGCACACAGACATCCTCCGAAATTGATAAAAAGGTCCAAAGAGAATTCCAGGGCTGGTTTAGGAGGAGAATAATGAACGACCACAACCCGCACTCACCAGAATTGCTCTCGCAGAGGCCCGCTTGACCACGCCTAAGATTTACGGCATACAATGCCAATGGTTTTAAGTTTTGCACCGTCGCACGAGATCAGGGATTGCTGACCCAAAACTCTGGTGTATATGGCATGTTTGGGACGAGGAGTTATGCGAGCAGCAGTGACGGAAACATGTGGTTCGGTGACGTCCGTATTATGGAAAGGCGCTTGATGTGGTCAGGATAAGTTACACAGGCCTTTTCACCGTGACGTTGTTCAAGTGTTTGTGGGCGAATACCACAACGTCCAAGGGACTCACGACAGACGACTTAGGCATCACATCAGTGAATTTCTCCCGGCCTATTCACAATGGTCAGTCTGAAGATGACGAGCCGTATATTCTTGCCTCAGAGACCCATCAGGTTTATTATGTCATCGATGAGAGGCACAAGGATTGGAATATGGTGGTTCACTTAAAGCCTCGGGACCTTTACGATATGGGCGATGGTGATAACGTCGCCTACGATTGTGAGCCGTTGCAGCCCGCCAGCTTCGAAGACTTCATCCCAGACGGCGGTGACAATTTACCTATAGTTCGATACGTTTTTTAATTGTGGCTTTATGAAATTGAAATATTTAACTAAAGTTTTAATTGTGTTCAAACGTATTCACCTCACGCGTAACATTTTATGCAAACTTTCTTTGTAGGGATGTCGAAGAAGATTGAGAGGAAAACTTAATGCCTATGTTGTAATATGCAATCTTTTTTTTTTTTTTTTAAAACAAGAACATAATTTGTAGCGGTTAATTAACCGCTACAAATCCTTAAAAACCGCGACAAAAAGAAACCGTTACAAGAGCCGCTACAAACACGCAAACAAACCGATACTAATAATAATAACCGCTACAAAAAGTGTGACCCCAACCGCTACAAAATGTTGCGCAGAAACCACCATAAATACCCCACCCAACCTCATTTAATATACATCAATTTCTTTTCTACCCACGTTTTCTCTTCATTTTCTCAAATATTTTTACGTTTTGGAAAATAGGGTTTAACTGTCTGAAGGGGGTAAGTGCCGTGTAACTGGATCAATTTTAATGTTTCTCATATTATACTAATTAATGTTTGTTATTTTGCAGTTGAACGGGATATTTTAATCAACTTTCCTTGTTGTTCCAAATACATTATTCAATAACTTGTACATATATTTTTTAAACATTCAGTATTATTTTAATAACCTCATTATTAGCTCTTATTATATCTTCCATATTTTTATTGTTTTGCATCTATACAACAAGCACCTTATATATTTAAATTTCATATTTTAATACTTTTTTATTTTTATTAAAAAGATAAACTATTAATAAGTTACTTAATTACGTTGATAAATAATAGTTTTATTTTTTTTTTAAATAGTCATGAAATTTGTAGCTGTTGCTTGAACCACTGCTACTTTTCAAATATTTTTGCGGAGGAAATGGCGGGATTATTTTGTAGCGGTCAGAGTAGCGGTTTCAAAACGCTACAAATTTTTGAAAAAAATTGCGGGAACATTTGTAACGGTTCAAAACCGCTACAAATATTCACATGGCGCCAATTTTTTTTCCTTGCGAAAATATGGCGGGAAAATTTGTAGCGGTTAAGAACCGCGACAAATATTCAAAATAATAAATTTAATGGCGGCAAAATTTTCAAAACATTAATTTGTAGCGGTTAGGTAACCGCTACAAGTAAAATATTGTAGCGGTTAGTAACCGTGACTAAGCTCTCAGAAGAGACGTCAGCCAAGCTCATTTAGTAGTGGTTATTATTAACCGCAACAGATATAGTAGCGGTTCATATGCATGTAGTATCGGTTTTTCTTAACCGCGACAAATTAGCTTGCCACGGGCGATTTTGTACCGGTTTTTGGAACCGCGACAAATGTCATTAGTCGCGCCAAAAACCGCTACAGATAGGTGATTTTAACCGCTACAAAATGTCGTTTTTTTTGTAGTGCGAGTTGTAAATTTCGAAGTTTGAATTGTGAACATATCTTTTATATATTTTGTATTAATTTTGTTATTAATTACATGATCCATAATTGTCATTCATCCAAGAACTATGTCTATACATGTGATTGGATTATTATTTTATATTAAAAACATTTAATGTCCAACCGTGCTTCAAACATGATTATCTCCAATAACATAATATATGTGCTTGGCAACAACAAAAAACACTCTTCCGGTCCTTAATATAAAATATATTTGAGGAGTTGACGTTAGTTCTAAATGTAAGACATAGTTTTCATATGTGCCAATCTTTTCCTAATTTACTCCTATTGATGCACCTTCAATCATAATCAAGGAACAAAAAGAATGAGAGAATTAAGGAAGATGATTAGGGTGTTGTAGAAAATACACGTCATATTAACTAACTTAACCAACTTTCTTAATTTAATCAAATTAGATAAATATGTCTTATATTAAGAACTAGAGGAACCAAGTATAATGTAAAACAGGAATTATGAAAGGTGGCCCCAAAAAAGAGAGAAGAAGAATGATATCAGGTTCACATTAGAATTGTCCAAACACAAGTGAACATAAAAAGAAGAGGTCAATGAAGGGAATTAAATAGGATTCTACTTTGACATGTTCGCCAAATTTAAACAATCGAATGGAACACTGAAGAAGACAAGAAAGATTGATGAGACGTTATGTGAAGAATTGGTTTGAAATTGAGATATGAATTCGGCCAGAAAACAACAAGTGGAGGGGCATCGGTTTCACCGTCCTCCTGGTTCGCCTGCAGATAAATCAAAGGCGTTTGTTTTACAAACATACAAGCCGATGGATCACGTACGCACTTACCTATATAATTATAAATCACTCTTCATGATCTCTCAGCGGCACAAATATAGCCACTATACCTCTCTTTCTGCTTCATCATCACCATGATGAGTCCCAGCAATGATCAACAACAATCACTCCCTCGTCGGTTTCTCTTTTTTAATTCATGAGTATTTTTCAAATTAGTTATATCCTCCATTTTCATCCCAATTTTATTACTATATATGTATGAATGTTTTTATATAATATTGAGTGATATTGAGATGTGTTATATATGGTGCAGAAGGATATCTTTCAGCTTCAGCACCATCAGCTCCATCACCACCGCTACCACCACCACCTGCGGGGTATCCCACAACGGACACCCCAAATGGTACCCACCAACACCACACTGTTACTAGGGGTGATGACTTCTGGAAGGGCTGGTATGTATATCTTGTGGATGTTCATACTTTCATACCCTCAATCCCTACGAATATATGCTAATAAAGGTTGGTCAACTTAATAAAGAGTTGACTTATAACTGACAAGGTCGTTAGAGTTTAAATCCTGCTACTGATTTGATGAGAACCTTATTAGATACTTATGAAAGAGCTCTTTTGAGCCTTGAAACATGAACTAATAGTCCTGGTGAGCTCTTAGAACTTGACTTACCTAAACTTTTTTCTCAAAAAGGGAAAGGTATGTGGCATAAGGCCCAGATTGGGAATGTTACTTAAAAATAGGTCTTATAATATAAGGCCCTGGAATATCTGACTCCAATCGCTTGCTTTTGGCGTATGTTTTTCTTAAGAATTGGGCTCAATACCGTATATATCCTGTACTTAATTAAGAAAGAAAGAAACTAATGAGATATAACTAATTATCGTTTGTTGTTGTAATTGCAGTCTTGCTGCTATTTGTTGCTGCTGTGTCCTGGATTGCTGTTGTTTCTGATCTCAGCTGATTCAATATTCACACCTGCCCCGGCAACATCAACTAGTTACAAGGATCTTTAATTTATTCCCTTGGATCTTATTTATAATTATATATTCATGTGATCCATCCTTTACTTAGTGCTTCTGTTATCATCATCTCACCAAGTCTCTTGTGCTCTCACTCTTATTTAACTTATCAACATATTGCTCTAACACATATATAAATGGTTACAGATTTCACTTGTGTAAATGAAAACAAGATACGTACATAAACACTCGTCACAAATCAAAGTCCCAAATCCAGACAGTGCCAGAACAAGGCCTTCAATCAATCTTAATAAGTGGACTGTTTAATTTGAAACAACATAGAGACAACGCACAATTAACAAGTACTAATCGCTGCCTACAGCAGGATGCTATCGCAAATGGGAAGCCAGTGCAAGAGTAACCCATTAGCGGTGGCTGAAGTGACTTTTTTTAAATATGACTTTTCTAAACTTAAAGTAAGATAAAAGTTATGTTGTAAATATGATTTATGTTTAGATTGACATTATTATAAGTGACTTTTTTTCAAACTAAAACTTGTTTAGATGGAAGATGACTAAAAATAACATGAATCTTATTAAATTATAGTTACATATCCTAATTTAATGTCATTTTTGTTTTTTCTATTATTTCTTAACAAGTCACTAAATCTATTATTTCTTAACGTGGTGCCAAATCTGAATTTTGTCAATAATTTAATATTGTCTATAGGAAAAAAAATAACCTAATTAGGCATATTTAATATGATTTTGGTACATATGACAATTGAATCTTATTTGTTTATTTTTTTAGATTTTAGAGATTAATTAAATATTAATGATGGAGATTAATTGAGCTTGGGATGCACTTTCATAGTTAAATTTTATTATTAAAATTTTAGGCCATTTTTACTAATCTCAAAATATTGGGTTTTTTTGCAATAGTTTTATCTTTTTATATATATAAAGTCGTGTACCCTTTCTCTCTCTCAAGTCTCATCAATGTGTCTCTTCTTCCTCTTACTTTATTGCCATGGCTTTGGACGTAATTAATATGTCCAATATTTTTGTGTATTGCACAAAAACTCTTCACTCTATTTATTTATTTATTTATTGTCAAAAATATAAAATTATTGATTGTCTTTTTAATTAATATAACAGTAAAAATTAATAAGGTTAATTAATCTCATTTTTTTTAAAAAAAAAAATCCATATTACTTAAAAATTCATCTATTTACAACAAAAAAATTTAAAATATAAAAGTATCATGTATGATTTAATAAAAACTTCATCAGAAGTAAATGTGATACTTTATTTATTTTTATTTTTGATAAAAAAAAGTTTAGGTGGGGGTAGATACCGGTACCCCACTAATGTTAGAGCATGCCTCCAGGCTCAAAGAGCGTTTACAGAGATACTTACAGATCGCTCACCAACGAGACCCTCACATCAGCCAACGGATATAGAACCTCTTCCTTTTGAGGTGAAGACCAACGTCTTAATCAACTGTACCAATCCTAATCCTCATTAGCAAATGTGATACTTATAGAAAACCAATCCAACTGAACAAAGAAAATTGGGCCGAGTCATTACTTATTCCAACATAAGACGACTTGCAGGCTGAATCCAACCCGAGTTTTGTATTTCTTGGACCAAACAACCCTAGTTCAATTGGAGTTTTAATATTATCATTTTCCCCCCAAAATCACTTTAAAACAGAGCCGCGGTCTGGAGGGGAATACCCCTTTTCCCGCGCAAACCTTATCGCTGAAACCCCTTTTCCCGCACAAACCTTATGTGATGCCTGACTCTCGAGCCATCCTCTTTCGTTCTCGGTACTTTTGGAAGGAATCGATTCTGGCCTTTCTCTGGTATCTTTCTGCCATTTTAGTTTTGCATTTGTATCCACATATTACAAATTTCTTAGATTGTTTATTATTCATAGGTTCTGCTATCTTCTTGTGCCCTACTCAGTGGCGGAAAGGCCCCAGCTGGCCTTCTTGTCATCTGTGCTCTCCAGTCTGGCAGTCTCCATCCTCTCTCGCCGTCTTGCGCAGCCCGCAGAGTCGCAGACGTTCTCCAGTCTCCACACGCACGCCGCACACGGCACACGCTTCCTCAGTTCCTCTTCCTCCATCGGTGCTCTCCAGTCTCCATCCAAAAAGTCTCCCTCTTACGCTGAGTCCGACCACCGTTCCGCCACTGCCGTCGGCGTTAGTCGAAGGTTTTTTCTGAAGGTCGTCCGCCACTGCAGTGTCGGCTCACCATTAGGTATGGGATTCTTTCCGCCACTGCCTATTTCGTTTTGCATCATTTTTTTTCCTGATCGAGTCTGGAGATCACTGGTCCTTTCACCTTGGGGTCTTTGCTATGCAATATGATCTTCTGGTTGTGTTTATGAATTCGTGCTATGACAGACACTATTCGAGAACAAATGCTGTCATGAATTTTAATTTTTACCACATAGTAACTGTAAGGCTGTGAATGTTACTTGTCCAGTGCCTATAATTCAATTATACTTTATTTTATCAACCATGTTGCAGATTTGTAAATGTGACTCCTATGGAGGACCAAGTGACTAAGGAGTTCCCAAGAAAGACACAATATCCCCCAACAGACCTTCTATCATCAGGACATGAGGCCCAATCAGCATCTGAATAGGCAGTAAGAGCTAGTGGAATAGAAGGGCTGACATGAATCCCATAGTGAACGGTGCCTCGAAGATACCTTAGAACACGTTTCATTGCTTTCCAGTGTTCAGTGGTTGGTTGAGAGAGAAATTGACTGAGTTTACCAACACTAAAACTGATGTCTGGTCTAGTGTTGCATAAATACTGTAATGCCCCTACAGCACTTCTATATTCAGATGGATGATCAAGTAAGGTACCAGAATGAGCTGACAAAGTCTTATGAGATGTCATTGGAGTGGGACATGGAGAAGCATGACTCATATCAAATCGTTCTAATAAATCACAGACATACTTACCCTGAGTCAAATACAAACCAGTGGAGTCTCTATAGGCCTCAATGCCAAGAAAATAGTGAAGGGAACCAAGATCTTTGAGAGAAAAAATATGATGTAGACGAGCAGTGAATCGTTTGAGACTAAGAGAGTTACTCCCGGTAACCAAAATATCATCTACATAAATCAAAATCATGAGAATTTGATGCTGATCGGAATAGATAAAAAGAGAAATATCACTCTTAGAATTAGTGAAACCCCAAGCTAGTAACACACTGCGAAGTCTATCAAACCAAGCTCGTGGAGCTTGCTTCAAACCATAGAGAGCTTTAGTAAGCTTGCACACATGACCAGGTTTGGAAGGATCAATGAAACCCTCAGGTTGCCTCATAAAAACAGATTCAGAAAGAAAACCATTCAAGAAAGCATTGTTTATATCGAGTTGTTTGATATCCCAGCTAAGAGCAGTAGCTATAGTGAGAATAATGCGAATGGTGGAGGCTTTAATGACAGGACTAAAGGTCTCATAAAAATCAATACCTTCTGTTTGTTGAAAACCTTTGGCGACAAGGCGCGCTTTTCGTTTTACCAATGTACCATCAGCATCAAACTTGGGCTTAAAAACCCATTTATTATCCACTACATTGCGTGCCGATGACCGAGGAACAAGAACCCAAGTTGAGTTTCTTTGAAGAGCTGAGAATTCTTCAATCATAGCTTGTTTCCAATGAGGTAAAGTGAGAGCTTCTTTGGCTGTTCGTGGCACATATTCAGTAGCTGCAGTAGTAAGCCCTACATAAGGAAACTTAGGCTTAGAAATCCCAAGTTTGCTCCGGGTTTGCATAGGATGAACATTAAGAGTGGAGGATGGAGGTGAGATCTGCTCTACCACTGAATCAGATGAAGAAACTCTGCTGCCAGAAGATTGAGAATCAACAGATCTGCATGAAGTAGGAGACACCAATAAAGGTGTTGCGGTGATGTCACAAACAGATGAGGATCCCTGTGAGGCAGCAGAAACAGAACCGATATGACAGGGTGATTTAGCATGAAATTCAGCAGCAGAAGCAGACATCAGACTGGAAACCGAATGTGGACTAACAGCAGTTGCAGTACCATCAGAAACAACAGAATCAGCAGAGACAGGTGCAATACCAGCAGAGGAAACAGAATCAACATGAACAGAAGTTGCAGCTGGAAATTGAACAATTTCTGGATGAGGAGTCTGCTGAAAATTCAGAAAACCGTTAGCAAAAGGAAACACAAGTTCATTAAAAACAACGTGGCGGGAAATGTAGACTCGGCCTGTGGGGCTCAAGCACTTAAACCCCTTGTGTGAGCCACTATATCCAAGAAAGGTGCATTTTACACTGTGGAATTGAAGCTTGTGTCGGTTGTAAGGGCGGAGACATGGAAAGCAAGCACATCCAAATGTCTTGAAAGACCCATAATCAGGTTTCTTCTTGAAAAGAGTCTCAAAAGGTGAGATATGATGTAGAACAGCCGTAGGCATCCTATTTATGAGATAAACAGCCGTGGAGAAAGCTTCCCACCAATAAAAAGTAGACATGTGAGCATGAGCTAAAAGGGTGAGACCCGTTTCGACAATGTGACGATGCTTCCTTTCAACTCTACCATTTTGTGCTGAGGTGTGTGGACATGAATGTCTAAAGAGAATGCCACTCTCATCAAGAAAAGACTGAAAAGTCCTGAATTCACCACCCCAATCACTATGAAGAACCTTAATTTTGCTTTCAAATAAATTTTCAACCATGGATTTAAAAACTTTAAAGGCAGACAATGCTTCCCCTTTTGTTTTAAGAGGATAAATCCAAGTATATCTACTGAAATCATCAAGAAAGCTAATATAATAGTGATAACCACCAGTTGCCTTAATTGGAGATGGCCCCCAAAGATCAGTGTGAATTAAATCCAAGACATGTGAAGCATGTGATTGAGAAACAGAGAATGGTAATCGATGGGATTTTCCCAATTGACAAGAGTCACAAAAATTTATGACTTCATTAGAATCAAAAGGCACTTTACAAGCAGTAAGAACTTGATGTAAAACATCCTTGCTAGGGTGACCAAGTCGACTATGCCAAGAGGCTAAAGAGGTCAAACTATGACTATTTCTACTATTATTTGCAACTGAAACAAAACTAACAGCAGAAGTCTTGGCTGGAATAACTGGATTATTTATGCGATAGAGCCCTGGAGTAGATCCTCTGGTTGTTTTTCCTTGGAGCAAAATACTATGCTGACTCTTGTCCTTCACAAAACATCCATGTGAGTGAATTTCAACAAACACATCAGCATTATCATTAGTTAGCTTATAACCACTAATAAGTTTCTTGGCAATTTTTGGTGCAACAAGTACATCATTCAATTTCAGTGTTTGTGTCACAGTGGATTTGTCACAAACTAATTTGGCATTTCCAGTACCAATTACATTCACAGATGCACCATTACCTACGGAGATAGATTGTATACCTGTATTCAGTTCACTCTCAGAACCGACATGCTCAGAGGTGTTTGTGACATGGTGAGTTGCTCCAGTATCAAGATACCAAGCCGGATCAGCAGTAGTGTCTGGAGTAGTGATGTAGGCAGTGGCGTTATCACGTTGACGAGGAGGTTTAAAATTCTTATCAAACCTCTTGAAACAATTGGCTACTTCATGTCCTGCCTTCTCACAAAGACCACACCATGGCCTGTCACCTCTTGGCTGATTGTTGCTTGGCTGATTGTTGGTCCGACCACCACTAGAATGTTGTTGCCTACCCCTTCCTCGGCGTCCACCTCCACCTCTGCCACGGGAGTTTTGGGGACGACTGGAAGTTGATGATGACTGGGAGGCAGAATGGAAAGAGAGGTTGGCAAATGCTGAAGCAAGATTAGTGGTAGTAGAAGCATTAAGTTGCTCCAGTCGAGATTCAAAGGTTAGAAGCTTTGATTGGAGATCAGACCATGACAGATTATCCTTCTCAGAAAGAATCACAACTATAGGAGTATATTCAGTGTCAAGCCCAGCTAAAGTCTGAGTGACCAAATCGGGCAAAGAGAGAGGACAGCCAGCAAGTGTGAGGTTATCCGACAATGACTTCATTTTGGCCAGATATTCCCTCATCTTAAGTGAGCCTTTCCTGATTCGGTGGAATTCACTCTTCAGAAAAGTTACTCTGGACTTTGTATTTGCGCCAACAAACTCTGTAACAGACTTCCACAAAGCCGCTGAAGTGGAGCAATGAGTCATCTGACTAGCGATTTCTACGGTCATGGTTCCAAACAACCATCCGAGAAGAATCTGGTCTGTGGCTAACCAGTCATCATAGAGAGGATTTTGGCATACCTGATCGGTTGAATCGAAGATATACTCTGGGGGAGCAACCTTCGTGCCAAGAATGTGACCATCGAGCCTATGACCCCGAATAATAGGCATGATGGTTGAAGCCCAGATCAAGAAATTATCTCCGTCCAGCTTGACGGGATTGCCTTGATTAAGGGAACTCAGGAGAGGAGTGGATCGAGTCTGCACCTGAGGTGGAATCTGAGAGAGACCTGAAGGAAAACCAGTCGGATAGAAGGAATGAGGACCGAAATAAGGAGAGCCCGAAGATGGAGGAAAAGACGAAGGCATGCAGGTGGAGAGGGGAATCGCTGTCGTGACAGAGGATGACGGCAAGGTGGAATGGAAGGAGCTTGGAGAAGTGGGAAAGGGAACCGAGAACGGGAAATATTGGGACGAGGATGGGAAATGAGAAAAAGGAAAGGTTGGGTTGGAGAAAAATGAGGAAGCCGACAAAGTGGAGGGAGCTGTCACCGTTACTGTTGAATATTGAGAGGGCTGCGGAATTGAGGAAGGAATTGATGGCATTTGACTAGGGTTTTCAGACAGGGTTGAGGTGGGGGCTAGGGTTGATTGGCTGGTGGAATTTCCAGGAAGAGATGCCATTTCTGACTTGATGGCTCTGATACCAAGATAGGAAATATGAAAAATAGGTTAGGTCAGAATAATGACCTAGGACCTGTATGTTTCTATTTATAGAATAGACAACCAATTACATCAAGACAAGTGTCCCTATGGGATTATTCTAGAATACTAAAATACTCTAAGGCATAATGCTAGAATACAATACATAATATTCACATATATAAAACTATATTCTAACTGACTCCTAGAGAGAGAGCAATTTCTAAGTTGTGGGAAGAATTGAAGTTATGGCCCCTGCTTCTTTCTTCTCCCATTTCCTATTGGGATATTGTGATTTTACATATGCGCTTGTAATGTCTCTAACATCCAATGCACCAACTGATTATATACCCCAACAATTTCTAGTTAGTAGTTACTAGTCGAAGTACTAGTTTGCAGTTTCGTTGAAGTTTTATATTATTACAAGTGTCTAGAATCCTGCCTCCTTTTCTCCATGTTGGTCACTCTTCTGACCCGTAAAATGAATTTTTTGATTTTTGAATATGAATAATTTTTTGATGTGGCCCTTGGAATACTTTTATATTGGTTGCTGGTTCAAAATATTCTAGGATGAATGGATTAGCATATACGCTAGGATGAACCAAGTGTAGTTTCCTTTGTGAATCTGTTTGCATTAAATATCTCATGGCAGACTGCTGGTGGGATGGTGGCGTTCTCTCATTTTGTTTATGAATTGGTTAGGCTTAATGTTTAGATCATGAATCTTCTGAAAATTTATTCTTGCATCGAGTTGCTTGTAGATGGACCCCTTACATATACACAAAGGTGAGAAAGTGTTAACCGGTTTTACATATAATCTGTCACAAAAAATGAATTGTTTGCTCTGTTTAGAAAAATGAAGCATACCACATTAGCAATATGAATAGAAAATTTGTTATTATTTATTTATATTTTCATTGTTATGTCATACTATTTAGTAACTAGTTCAATATGTTTATTTTTTTGCCCAGGCTAAAAATATTTCCTGGTTCCATCTAAATGATTTTCATGTCCTCTAACTTGGAAGATTGTTACTGTGGCAAATCATTCCAAGTTAATTGGTCTCCCATCACAATTGTACGAGTTATCTGTTCAATTAGATTAAAGATCTCAGTGCACTGATATTTTTCAAGTGTTTGTATGCAGTTCTTCACTAAGTTGTCTTTAATGTGTCAAGACTCAAGATAAAGTGTAACAAGAGTAGCAATCTGGAGGTCTACGATGGCAAAATACTATGACATTGATGACATTATCACAGAGGAAGAGGTGGTCATCACACTCTTAAAAATTCTCCAGTTACTTTCTTTTATTCTTAGCGTGTCAAATTGAATGGGGATGTTAGTAAGATATGTGTAAGGATAATACTGTAAATAAATAAATAAATTTAGTAGTTAGCCTAAACTTGCTACTGGCTGAAGATGTTTTGGACTGCTACTAGGTTTTAACATGATTAGTCTGGAGTAACAAATATCAGGATAAAATGCAATATATCATTGTTTGTCATTGAAGAATAGGCATAATTATTTGTTTCCTCTCTGTCTCTTCCATTTTTCAGCTGATGCCTCTGAGTTACATAGTTGCTGATCTGTATAGCTACCCCAATCAGTTTCTTTTTCTAATACTATATATCTTGTCATGTTCTTGCTACAGATTGTATCAGTTATATTCCAAAAGGCAGCCTCAGGAGTGGGAATCGATCCCAGTTCTGAAACTGATTATGTAAGGACTGCTAATCATTTATGATTGAAAAACGAATCATTGCTCTAATTCTAATGATTTAACTAGACACTAGCATGTTTGACTTTCAGATTGAAACAGGTTCCAAGGTAGAGCTGCCTTTCTGGCTTGCTCATGAGCTACAATTGAGACAAGTAGTATCGATCAACATTCCCCCTTGTTTTGATCAAAAGTAATTATCAAATCATAGCTTTGTTAGGAATTCGTAGGCTTCGCTTGTAATATTTAGAATTCATCATTACGTCGACAATGATTTAAGAAGCAATGCCACTTTAGCATTCTCTGCTTAATTCTGGTACACATAGTGGTCAGGCAAACCACGTTTGTCAGTCAATGATTTTGACTTTATTTGGATCCAATGCTACTTCTCAATTGCTTTATATAAGTCTTGAACATTATTAACAGAACTTGTTTGCAAATCATCTGCATTTGTGTCCAAATGTACAAGAAGAATGCTGTAGTTAATATTACCACGTTTGTTAGTCAATGGTTGACTTTATTTGGATCCAATGCTACTTCTCAAATGCTTTATAGAAGTCTTGAACATTATTGACAGAACTTGTTTGCAAATCATCTGCATTTGTGTCCAAATGTACAAAGGAAGGCTGTAGTTAATATTACCACGTTTGTTAGTCAATGATTTTGACTTTATTTGGATGCAATGCTACTTCTTAATTGCTTTATAGAAGTCTCGAACATTATTAACAGAACTTTTTTGCAAATCATCTGCATCTGTGTCCAAATGTACAAGAGGAATGCTGTAGTTAATATTGAATTGGTTTTGATTTTCGGTTATAAAGTGTTTGTTTTATTTATGCCTGAATCTGCTCTTAAAAGTTGGTGGTTCTTGATTTCAGGACTAGACTAGAGATTCAGGCTGATTGTGCCAGTGTGGATCTGAGGTCTCGGTGTCCATTCTTTTATGAATTTGGATGCAAGATAGCACCTGTGTAAGTCTCTTATTAATTGTATTTTTCAGTTTCTTGCTGTAGCAAAAGGCTGTTAATTTCACTAAACCTATGTTTGGATGGAGCCAAAATTGGGGGGGAACTAGGAGGGAAACTCCAAAAAATAGTAAATTTTTTAAACCATTTTTTGAAGTTTTCCTTCCTAGTATCCCCTTCCCCTATTTTCTCCTCACTTTTCTTTCTATGCAAACATAGCCTAAGGCTCAAAGTTTACAGTCACATTCCCACTGACGTTTACTTTCTTAGTCTTGTGATCCTATCTCAGATGATATCATGCAGTTGCTGCCAGCCTCAACAAGTTTTGTTTTCTTTTCTATTTTGGGTAAATAGTTTTGTTTTATTTTAATGGCAGGGTTGGTGATAGGACAATTGGGTTTCTGCTCTTGTCTGCATTTAAGAATAGGTACAAGGAAGTCCTCACCAAGGCTCATACTGCAGCATTTTCAGCTGCTACCAAATTCTGGTCGATTCTAACAAACGAAGAGATCAATTGTGAGTTTTATTCTACTTTTGGAATAAAACACATTTCCTATCTTTGTCTACAACTCCACTTTTTCTCTTTTATTGAAGTAGGTTGATCTGTGTAACTTAATTTATTTGTGTTCATGCTTTTTTGTAGTGTATGAGGCAGCTCAATCCTCCATGGCATCCTTTAAGAAGTGGCGAATTGGGGGACCTAGATTCCAAAAAGCCCCTGTTCTTGGAAGAAAGAGAAAATCAACTGAATAGTGAATCCTCAACCTTATTACGTTGTTAGGCGTCTTTTCAGCAAGATTTTAATGTTGGAAAAGTGAATACCATCCAAGTATTTTTCAATTATCATTTTCCCCATGCATTGTATAAGAAAAAGATTCCAGAGTTTATATCATATATTGATAAGAGAAAAAAACAAAAAATATAATACTACCTCTCTTCCTATATATAAGACCTGATTAATTTTTTTTTGGATGTATTGAGGAAGTTAATTAAATTATTTTAAAGTATTTATATTTATCATATTTTTTTTTTAAAACTATTTTGCTTAACTTATAAAATGATAGATAATTTAATAATAATGTATAACATATTATATGATTAATTAACTTATTTAGCTTTTTTAATTTCTTAAATAATAGTTAATTGGGTGTTATATTTAGAATTAGAGGGAGTATTATATAGATAAAATAGTGTTTTTATATAATATAACTATTTTTATAATGACAATAAGCATAGAGATTTAGTAGATAGTTGGGACTATTAAGTTTTGTTTTAAAAAATGTTTTTCTCCACATGGATGATAAAATTGGGTATAGCTAATAGCTTTTGATCAAGTAACTCTGATTTTAATTGTTCCACCATGAAATTCATTTCGCTTGATTTTTTTCAAGGAAGTGTGCCTGGAATTCCCATTCTTAATAATTAATTGAAGTTGAAGTTGGTTTATTTTTAATAATTCCACATAATATTTGAATTTCATATGCTCAAACGATCAGGCAATGTAATAATCATTTGTTGATTCAATTTGTACGCTAGATATGCATAAATAAAATGTCCTTCGTCTACCACCAAACGCTTAGGTCAACTGGTAAGGGGTTGTTCTAGCTTAACCATGGGTCTTGAGTTCGAGACGTGGGAATGCAGCAGGCGTGGGTGGTAGAGGCTTCCCCCCGAAAGGGGCCAACCCGGTCTCGCTCCGGATTAGTCTGGGGCCGTTGATGTGCCTTAAAGATGGCCTGCCCTAGAATATCGGACGCTCCAAAAAAAAAAATGTCCTTCGTCCTGGCTCATATTTTTATTTCTATTGTCTATTTCTTAAGTTAAGTGGAGCCAATTTAGTATTTATTTAAAATAGTCTTTAAAAACAATTGTGATTTACGGTATATGAAATAAATACATGAGAGGGGTTTTGTTTAACTTACGTGAATGAATAAGCACTTTTAAGGATTCTAAATGTAATCAAGAAGCACTTACTGTCCCAAAAAGAGCAATCAAAGTAAAAGATAGTGTTGTTATGGGGACGCAAGTTCATACTTAATGCTCAGATTTATAATGACATTCCAATTGCTGGATCTCATTATTTAGAATTGTGGAATCACAGCTGTAATAGCTTCCTCCTTAGCGTCCAACATATTTCCTTTCCAATCGATAATCATAAATTTTGGCTATTTGCAATTAATTAAACTAAACATCCTTAAATATTGTGTTAAAAAGTCTGAGTTGGTGGACACATCGATATTGCTAAATCTGTTAGAGTCACTTCCTCGCATTATTCTAACATATATAGTTAGGCGGTGTTCAAGACTAACTTAAAGTTTATCTCACCATATATATATATATATAAAAGCATAGGAACTAAGAGAGAAGGAATCCACAAAATTTAAATTTGTTTATATTTATTTTATGCAAACATTTTATAAAATACAGTTCCTTATACTTTTAAGAAGTTGAATTTTCCATGTATCAAAAGCATCAATTTCCAGTTATAATCAAATGAACAATCCATGTCTCTATACCTATTTTGACTGCACTAGATAAATTGATTTGAATCTACTTGATGAAACAGAAATGGAACGTAACGTCTTCCAGATCAAGAACTAATGAGTTTTATATATATATATAAATCATAGGATGAATAGCATTATGCATGGTTCTGGCAGAGTCTGAATGGGTTAGCTTCAAAGTGATCTGTATGCTCCAATTGATTCTGCTACACTAAAACACAGAATCTACAACATAAACATATGATTGCAAAAATGCCATTTATTCATTATTATGACAAAAGAATGATAGACACCAAGAAATGAGTAAGAACTTGGAACAACCGATCGAGCACTGAAGAACCGCTAGAGATGTGCTAATAACTTGAATATATAAGAGAATTAATGCAAGAATAAAGTTTTAATTAATTAGAAGACATAGAGCTGTACCAACTCTTCCAAAGACTCAGAACTAAAGTTATTAGGATCTGCATTCTCCAGCATCCACAACAGATGATCAAAAAGAACCACCTCACAGTTCACCACCAACACATTATTATGATCTTCGTTTTGTTTTGACGAAGATTTATGGATGAGAGCATTCAGCAGAGGATGTTTCAGATACTTGGAGCTTATCACATACCTCTTCCTCGTACTCCCAACATATATGGTCACACACTGCTCATGATCTTCTTGTTCTTGGCCTCTCCACACAACGACGTCGTCTTTCACAGATTTGGATCTGAGGCTACTGTAGGAGGATGATCTTCCCAATTGCCTGGACAAGCTCTTGCACTTTCTGAGTAACAGATTGATCTTCTTCATGGTGTTTAGGTTATTAGTGAGGGAAGCTAGGAATTAGAGGGTTCAAGTGGAGGAGGCTTAAGATACACTCAGAGAAAGTGTGAGGGCTAAGGAGAGTTTCAATGAGCGAGGTGGGTGTGAGGTCGTTGTTTTTTGGTGTCTAGTGTGGGGTCTATTATGGACCAAACATTATTATTAGTGACATAAACAAGTTATCTTTCCGAAAAACTATGATCATAATTTTGAGGTTTTATTATGGTGGAGGAAGAACCGACAATAATAAGCATCCGCGTCCAACTAGCCATAGCCCATGACCTATGAGCTATACAAGCGTGTTCGAGTGATATCCGTTGTAATTATTTTGACTCCCCCTCGGAAAGTGAAATGACATTACAAAACACATCAGATCCCTTCTAACAATGACAAAACTGGATCTTTCAAATTAAAGCTACAGAACTTAAACTTGGAGTTTATATATGCTCATGTCGATCTATATTATATTTTAATATTTTGCAACAAGGAAGAATATGGATGGTACGTCTTTTTTTGGTCTTTTCATTTTCTTGGATAGGTGCATGAGCATGACTATCTTTATGATTAGCTAGGCCAAGTGGCTAAGCTCTTATCACTAATCTGGTTGACTATAGTTCAAACTAATAAGACTACATCTATAGCATGACAAGGCATTACAACTAATTCAAGATAAGGTTTACGATAGAATCATTAAGGAGCCTGTATAATATCCTTATATATATCTTTGTTCTAAATATCTGGATGTTATATATAACTTCAGTTGCACGGTACGTAACACAATTCATTAGTCAAGTTGTACACAAACAATAATATATAGATATTGCAAGTGAATGGATTCTATATATATATAACTCATAGGAGGAATTCTTAACAATGAAGTCTAAGTTTTATTGTTTCATTTTAAAGGGTTTTATCTGAAAAGAATAAGGACGGCTCAGTGTACAAGGTTCCCACCAGGTGGGGTCTGGAAAAGGATAAATGTTCACAACTTAACCCTTATAATCTGAAAGACTGTTTTTAGAATTTGAACCCATGACCTCCAGGTCATAAGGCTCCCACCAAGGTTTTATTTGAAAAGAATATGACATACACTTAAAAAAATTCATTGCATTCAACAATATATTTACAAGATGCATGCATGGCGGCACGATGTGTTATCACAAAGTCGCCGGATTACTTCATCTTGTAATCAAGAATTTGCACCGACTTTAAAGTATAAACACTTATTTCATAAAGTAAGTTTGGATTTCATTGTTCTTTCCTCTTGCTTAATTATTTTACATGACTATTTGCCTATTTCAAGCCAATAGCTAGGTCTATTGAAATTTCCTAGTTTCAATATATGAAAAAGAAAGAAGAGAAACGAGTACATATAACTAGCTACATGTAGTTGTTGGATATAACTATATGTGGAATTATATGTATTAATTGCTTCATTTCTTGTCGACAGACAAACTAATTGAGTTGGTAAGAAATCAGCGTTAAGAAGATCGTCTTGCTGAATGAAGATCCATAGAGTTAACTTTTGAGCTTTGAGCCGACAATTCTAAAGTGTCTTCTATTTGATTTAATTAATGAATTGGTTAGTCAAAACTTTTCCAAATTATGTGGGTCTCCACTCTCCAGTATTTGGTTTTAAGTTTTATTGTCTTCCAACCCTCTTTGTTTCCATTTTTAGATTATTAAATCATGATGTTACATTTTTTAACGATATTTTTGCCTTTAAATTATTCTCTCAAAGAGCATTGGGTATCCTAAACTATTAAATAGTGCCGATATCATTCTTAAAAAGGTTGGTCCAGTTGGTAAGATGTTGGTTTTTAATCAGAAAGTTGTGAGTTCAAATCTCACAGATGTAAAGATATTGTTGGTGGGCGATCTATAAATACCTCTGTAAGTACTCTTTGAATCCGGAGACATGTCGTAGTCTTGTGAGCCCCCAGGAACTAACTCACCTAAACTTTTTGTTTTATATATATATAAAAGAGTGCGCTGTTGTCCTTCTGTTAAACATGTTATTTGGACCACTTAATAGTTTAGGATATTATTACCTTGAAAGAATAATTTACGGCAAAAGTGCAGTTTAACCGTTGAGAGAATAGTGCAAGGACAGAGATGTGTAGTTGCTTATGAATATAATGTTGGCACCAAACCAGCAAAAATGTTGGTAGTAATTTTTGTTGGAAGGTATGTTATTTATAATGACCCATCAATATCCTGTTATCTTCTCTGGCAACATAACTTCGAGCTTCAACCCATCACAACCAAAAACAAAATTCATCAAACTTTTTTTAATTAATTGAAATATTTAAGACTTGCTACGTATAATTATATTTTAAGAAAATTAAGTAAAAGTGTGATAAATATATACATCTATGTGTATATAATTATACGTAGTATGTATGCAAGTAAAAAGGTTGGCTCATGCCATTCTTTCTGTCACGTCTTTGATTATTCAGGGTTTGCAGATTCATAAAACTGTTATTAAGGGAATGAAAGTAGGACCCACCTCCAGCTTATCATGGTTAAGCATTATTTTTTCTTTTTTGAAAAAAAAAGGCTCCATTTAAGCTTAGGTCTTAAGTCATGTGATTCAGACATATTTTGCTAAGCAAGCCAAAATTAATAAATGATGTCAGATCAATTGCATTAAGCATTCAATTACTTGGAAGCAAGCTAGTGTTCATCACGTCCCATCAATGACAGTAAAGATATTGAGTGCTAAACATAATTAAGAAAAAATTATTCGAATATTAAATAAGAAAATGATATCACATTCGAATATTCATACATTCCTACTTGAAAATCTATTTGTTAACTTGGAAGTAATGCAATAAACATCATATTCATATCCTTTCTAGGCATGTGTACAAGACTAAGCAAATAACTACAAAGTATTCTGCTGGTAAATACACTCAATTTTACAACAAAAAGAATGCCTTTCACTTGCAAATCTATAATCAGCAATTGGCTGGAAAAAAAAAAAAATCTCTATCTGTTGTTGTATATTAATATATCCACTTCTCAGTAGATCTATCTCATCAAACGTTGAAACGAAACAACATGACATCTCCTTCTTGTACAATGTAGTCTTTACCCTCAGATCTCAGCTGCAAACGTACATATTCAGATTACATAAGAACAAATTTTCAAGGGAACTCAAAATAGTTCCCAGTCCATGATAGTCCAAATCTTCTACACGACAAAAGTGAATGTTTACATTCTAAGAGAAACATGATGAGGGTAAAGATGAGAAGTCTCAAAAACAGTAACCCTTTTGTTGTGTTGCTTTTCCCAATAAATGCTTATACATATATATAGATTATTCAATTCGTAATGGATGTCGAATTATGCTAAATCGCAATTGGAATCATTCAAGAAAAATTGATATGCCCTACCCCAATATTGCCCCGGGCATGTAATTATCAAAAGTTTGACTCCTAATACAGGAAATCTCATCCAAGATGGAGGTGTATTTACTAAGCTGGATTAACCAAGGGGGAAATATATATATATATATATAGAAAGCTAAGTGTTCTGTATCTAGCCAACCTTTTCCTAGGTGCAAAGAATGACAAGCAGAAAATGAACTCAATTAATTTGTAGACTTTGTGCGCCAAGGGTGAGGGGGATGGAAAAGAAACAACTTACAAGTCCTTTCTCTCTAGCTACAGCAAGTGAACCAACTGCAACGAAATCTTCATAGGACACCTAATTTAAAATTGAATTGAAAATAAAGGTGTTAGTGTAGCATAAATATGCACAAAAGCAAGTCTTTTCCTACTTTACACATAGCTCCTATATGTATAATGTAAGAAGAATTTAAAAAAAAATGGAGCATGAGTGGGTTCTCAATATAAGCTTTCATTGTCTTGTCTCATGCAGCACACATTAGTGTTGAGTACAAGGTAAATTCCAAGACATTCAGAGCTAAAGTTGAACAGATCTAATTAAAGCAGGTTCGTTACTAGCCTATCAACTGGAACAACTGAATTTTAAGCAAGAGAACTGAAAGATAGTCAAATTGGAAACAACATTGTTGAAAGCCATCTGCATTTGCCTACGTGTGATATGCTGGGCAAAGAGTATGTCTTGACCCAAGGCAGGTAGCCGTAGAATATACTCTAATCTACAAGAAAACGCAAGACTCTTGCGAATTCAATTAGATTAGCCAATATCTGATCTTATTAGATAAGATCAGCCAACTCTCTAATAATTAGGAACTCCACTAATTAATAAAGTCCAAGGAGAATCTCCTGTTTCAATTTACTCTCTGAAATATTCGACGCTTTATTGATGAGGCATTAGGCCTATTTACAAGAATTTACAGAGAGAGACTCTATCCAAAAAGATAAATACTAAATCCATAAATATATCTAAATCTAAGATTTAGATAACTAATAATCCTAACAACTATATCTTATATAAGATATTCCTAAAGATAATAATAAAATATAATTAAACAGACTAACTAAAAATCCTAACAACTATATCTTATCTAATAAGATATTCCTAAAAATAATATAATTGAAACAGACTCGATTAAATAAAAGATAAAAGATAATTGGATCGCTATCAGAGTATTATTCTTAACTTTGACCACTAAATCTAATATATTTTCTTCCCTGCATTCATTCAATTACGATAGTATTACATTTTGGTTTTGGTAATTGGTATGATAAACACAAATGGTAGCAAATAGTAAGATTGCAACTAGAGTTTTGAAATGCTAATAGTCATGGGGTAAATAAACCCAAGAGATAATTAGTTATTAGCTGCAACTCCTTATTTTTAATTGATTAAAGAGCTGACGTTCAACAATGTCTCATCAAATGGGTACTCTGAAACCTATTGGCTTGCCTTGCATTTCAGTTTCATAATTTAGCCCCCTAACAAAATGTATAATTCTTACTACCAGTTTATTATTTTTTATAGACTTCATGGATCGGATATCCCAAATCTGAATATTACAACTATTTTGGTTTTATTTTTATTTTCTTTGAAGAATCCATATACTATAACAGAGGGCTTCTCTGTGTTTGTCTGTTTTTTTTTCCTTAATAAGGACTTCTCATTTTTATGATGCTTGCTTGCATTGCCAAAGTATATGTTCGTATCAATCCAAGTTCAGAACTCTCTCTCTCTCTATATGTGTGTGTGTGTGTGTTACTTACTGTTTCTGCTCGAATAAAGCCTTTCTCAAAGTCAGAGTGAATAACTCCAGCAGCTTGAGGTGCAGTCATTCCTAGAAAAACAGGCTTAGAGTTAGAAATAGGACAAAAAACAGCACCCCAGTCTCGACAGTGACTAAATATCATTACTAATGTTCTATAACAATTAACAAATATGAGCTATCTAAGATCTTATATAATAAAACATCTTTACCAAAAAAAAAAAAACATGCTATCTAAACAAAGGATCAGTCAATAAACATCAGTAGATGAAACAATTTCATGCCAAAATTAGCCAAGTTTATATATCCCCAATTATTTGAACATGATGCTCAGAGCAGGCTGAAGCCAATGACAATAACATTTTATTATAATGCAAATTAGTACGCTCACATGCAAACAAAACCAACCTGCAAGTATTGTCCATGCCTTTGTTTCCTGTGCACACATGAAAGGGGAAAAAATCAGTTGTGAAGTAAATTATTATGGATATTCAAATACATGCTCCCCGCTTTTTTCTTACCTTCTCACCAGAAGTAAAGTAAGTTCGCAGCCCCAAAAGGCTATAGGTTGCCCTAATTAGATTGCCAAGACCACTCTCACTAACACCAAGGGATTTCAAGTATTCCTGTCTTTCTTCAGTTGGTAGTTCAGTAAGCTCTGCTTCAACCTGCAATAACAAATCATCTTACTAGCTTGCCTATATTGACAATACCAAGAAAGTCAAGATTTGCTTCTTTCCTTTTCCTTTCCCTCACTAACTTACAAGATGCACAGAAACCACTGAACCACCAGAAATTAGCAGTAGATAAATACCCCAGCACCGTTTCATACAAAAGGGCTGACTCACAAGAAACATGTTCTGAACAGTGCTAATAGTTAATTAGCTACAATGCCCCTTTCTTAATGCATACCTGTGCTGAAATTGTCACAATTCCTGATTGCAATTCAGATGCTAGATTCATGACTTCCTTTAAATGGTCATTGCTCGAAGGATCAGCTAGTTCAGATTCTGCAACATTAGCCACGTATATTACAGGTTTCATGGTGAGTAAGCAGAGATGCTTTACAGCATCCCTTTCAAAATCTGTTAAGGTCACAGAGCGTGCAGGTTTTCCATCCATGAGTGCTTCCCGTATCTTTTCTAGGGCAGTCTTTTCTGCTTCCTCCTAAAATCAAGAAGTTTTAAATTAATTTTAGTAATATATTTCAATCCCATCAATTAACAGGATAGGAAAAGTCACAGGCGATAGTTGCCCTCTACAACAGTTACCTTGACTTTAGATTGAGAATCTTTTGCCTTGCCCTTCTTTAGTTTCTCCAATCTTTTGTCAATCTACATTTCATGGACGAACAGAATTTTCATTTTTTAGTTCTCTAGTTGATTTCATCATAGCAAATCACAAAATGCAGGCATCATTACAGCCAAAATTCCGAATGATTGCCAGGGCAGTAAAAAAAGTGTATAATGAAATTAAATAAGCTGACCTGATCCAAGTCTGAGAAAACAAGCTCCAAGTTAATAACATCAATATCAGTCTTGGGATCAACTTTCCCATTCACATGAACAATGTCATTGTCTTCAAAACATCGCACAACCTAATGCAATAAGTAATAGGTACGTAGGAACATAAAATCACCAAATAAAACATAATACTCATTAAAACCTGCGTTCATAAAATATATTCTGGATTTTCCAAACTTCATTAGTGATTAGCAATACAAAGAAAAATGTTTGATTCATCTACAGATGAAAGATAGTTTACAGAATAACAAGTGTAGCAGAAATAATAACAATGAAACAATGTCAAGGAAATGGTAAGGGTTACCTGAAGTATAGAGTCAACTTCACGAATATGGGACAAAAACTTATTCCCAAGCCCCTGAAACACTAGTAATTAGGAACAAGCTCATAGCAGGGGAAAAAATGCAAATCAACTATGAAAATAAGTCTTTGATGATACATACACTACAGGGGAGAGAGATTATTAGAATACCTCTCCTTGACTAGCACCTTTGACTAGCCCTGCAATATCCACAAATTCTATAGATGCTGGGACTGTTCTCTGAGACTTACTGAGATCGGAAAGCACATGGAGACGAGGATCTGGAACAGCAACAATCCCTACATTTGGCTCTATTGTACAAAAAGGAAAATTAGCTGCTTGAGCCTTTCCATTTTCAACCTAGAAATATAAGATCACAATATATCAAGATTTGATGGATTATGGCAGCAATAAGAGCTGGACAGAAAAATTTACACAGAACATCCACACAACAACCAGCAAATATAGTTACCAGAACTTGATAAACTAATATCAATTTTATTTTTTAAAACAGGTTCTCCTTATACTTTGTTACACAGTTGATAATATACATATCTGCAGGATCCCTGCCATAAAGTTGCTTGTATAAGTATGCCAAAGAAATCTATAAAAAGTATCCAATAAAACATCATTCCTGTTCTCAGATTTCAGAGAAAATTTATCCTTTAGATTAAGCTACCCATAGACCTAAATAACATTACCAAAATTGTAGCCTAGATCACTTTTGCAGATAAGTCCAACTTGAGCAGCCTCTTTTCAATCTAATAGGGCAACATGAAACAGAAACCACTTTGATGTTTTATAGCATTAAAGCGACAGACTAGCAGTATCAAAGCTTCAAAAAAGATTCTCAATGTGGCAGGCAAACATAAACAGAGAACTATCCAAGGCAAATATAAGTGCATCTTTACTGCATGAAAGCTCCTCATTAAGTGAGAGGTCACCGATAACCTTAGATGTTAGAGCCTGCCCCTTTAAATATATTTAAAAAAAAATCAGGGATCATTTGGAGATTTCAGAAACAAAGAATAACTAACTAGAAATAGATCCCCTCGGCTTTATTAAAAATCAGCACACCTAATATGGTTAGGAAACCAGTCTCTATTTATCCAGCAGACTGAAGTAAACTGGTCAAAGATGGTTTCTTCTACTCATTCAATTACATAGGCAGAGTTACGGTAACATCCAAGTAAACTAAAGTAAACTGGGAGACATACTTCAATCCTAATAAAACAAAAACATTGAGCAAACGAGCTAGACTCGTGCACTCAACGACCCATTGTGTATCTGGGAAGCCAAAAAATGGAACTTCAGAAGAGAAAGCTCCCCTATTTCAACAGAAACCCAAATTTTAAAAATAAATGCAGTCTTTATAGTTTGCTCTTAATTTTTGAAACACAAAAGCATAATGGCAGAGTAGAAGAAAGGAAATGAATGGCTTACAACGGCGTTGAAGAGAGTGGATTTTCCGACGTTAGGAAGACCAACGATGCCGGCTCTGAGGCTCATGCTTATCTTAGATGAAGAGAAGCGCCGCCGATTGCCAAAAATGCCTGTAAAGTGAGAGTTTTCGGTGAATAGAGGTTGATTTCTGTAGAGAGAGAACTTCAATGGATGCACTAAACTGGGGATTAAGTGATTGCAAGCCGCTCTCGCCATTGCAGCTAAGACCAGAGATGCACCCAAGAAAGCAGACGCTATGAAGATTGTAGACGCGAGAGGTTTATCTGCATTGCACAAAACTTTTTGGCTAGCAATAACGTTGGTACTTTTTTTTTTTTTTTGCCCAGACAATAACGTTGGTACTTAAAAATATGAAAATACACAAATTTTATGTATTTGTTATGCCATTAATGTTTCTGCAGAATTTTTTTCCTTGCAACACTTACAAAAGTGAGTGGGTCCTATTATAAAGAAAAGAGATAGACAATTTTAATGGGGCTGTGATGCAAGGAAAAAATTTATGTAATAAAAGCAAAAACATTACACTCATTTATTATTAATGTTACGAAACATGAGATATGTGATTTTTTTTATTTCAAAAAAGTCCAGCCTTTTAATAGTTCAAAAATTATGTGATTTTTTAATTAACAATGTAAAGTGAGTCATATAGAAAGTAGAGAATAAGGTTAATGAATGAAATCTTAAAGTTCATCCGGTGCTCAGGTCTCTTATATTTATTGAGGATTTTTTCACTATAAAACAAGATTATATTCTACATAATATCATAACAGATCCTATGACACATATGGGATTTACAGATCTTACAAATCTGCAGGTGTACACAATTGCTAATTACATTTATGTCCTAACATTTCCCCTAAAATGAGAGATAATGACTATCACCCTGAGTTTGTTTTTGAACTATTGAAAACGAGAATGTGTCAACGCCTTTGTTGGAGAATCTGCAATTTGAAGAGAAAAAGGAATATATCTAATGTCAATGCAACTAGATAAAACTAGGTCTCCCATAAAATGTATATCAATCTCTATATGTTTACTTCTTGCATGTTGCACTAGGTTTGCTGTCAAGGCTTTTACACTCAAGTTATCACACCAACTGATGGAAGGATGATGTGAAAACAAGTCAAGTTCAGCCAACAAGGAATTGAGTCATTTGATTTCAACTACTCCTTTTGCTAGAGACCTATATTCAGACTCTGCACTTGACTTTGGATATCACTTTGTATTTTTGAGATGACCATGATACTAACGTTCCCCCAAAGAAAACACACGTCCCATCCATGGGATTTCCTCTCATCAATGTATGTGGCCTAATCTACATCAATATAAGCAGATAACTGAAGAGATCTAACGAGTTTTAGCAAGAGCATGTGGCTATAGGTACCTTTGAAAATCTCAAAATCCGTTTTACTGCCTGGCAATGAACTGTTCTAGGCTCAGATAAATTTTGCCCTAGCTTATTGTCTGAGTAAGCTATATCAAGACGAGTGGTGGTAAGATATTGAAGAGAACCTATAGCTTATCGGTATAGAGTAGGATCAAATAGAAGCTCTCCATCGCTTGAAGAGACTTGTCTCTAGTCACCATTGGTACAAGAGCACACTCAGGCATATTAAATCTCTTCAGTAAGTCAAGAGTATATTTTGCATGGCTAAGATAAATACCATACTTATCTCTGTAGATTTCCAGACCCAAAAAAATAGTATAATGGTCCCAAATCCTTAAGAGAAAATGAGGCATTTAATTTATCCACAATTTTCTACATATAGCTAGAGTTGTTTCCAGCGGTAGGATATCATCAACATAGATTAAAAATGAACACTATGATCTTGTAGGTGTTCGAAGCATGAACAATGAGATGTCACTTTTCAAATTTTTTAAACCCCACTATAACAGAGTAAGTCGTAACCTATCAAACCAAACTTGTGGAGCTTGTTTTCATCCATAAAGAGCTTTAACCAACTTACATATATGATTGGGGTGTCTTGGATCCACAAATCCTTCAAGCTGGCACATATAGACAACTTCATATAGAAAGCTATATAGAAAAGCATTATTGATGTATAGTTGATTGACTTCCCAGTTGTATGTCACTACAATAGTGAGAATAACTCTGATTGTGGTTGGCTTCATTACTATGCTGAATGTTTCGCTATAATCAACGCCTAGGGTTTGTTGAAACCCTTTTGCAACTAACCAAGCTTTGTGCTTAAGAATTGTGCCACCTTGAATTTGGTCTTGAAAATCCACTTACAATCAACAACCTTTTGTCCAACATTCGGTATTAATTCCCAAGTCCGATTTTGCTGCAAGGCGTTAAATTCTTCTTCCATAGCTCATCGCCAATGTTCAAGCTTGAGTGCTTGTTTGACAAAGATTGGCTCTGCAACTCGGGTAATAGATCTTGGGTCCTCACCATGGAGCAACCCGATAAACGAGTATTTAGGTTTAGATATCCCGTTCTTTGCACTTGTTACCATCGAGTGGAGATTCGTAGGTCTTTTTGGAGTATCCTGACTGCTAGTAAACTTACTAGATGATAAGCTCGAGTGTGTAGATGGGTTGGAGTGTATTGAAGATAATATTCTTGGCCCATGATCATTTAGAAAATTCTTGTAACATGTTTTGCGAGCTGTCTATTTGTCTATATGAGGAGCTTGATGGATCTATGAGTGAGCTTGGCAGAGAAGTGGACTGAATGATCAAAGGAATTTCATTAGTAGCTTTCTCAAATATCTGACTACGATGCAAAAAGCCTGAAGTAAATGGAAAAATTGAGGGATCAAATATCACATGACGAGATATGAATATTTTTCCAGTTGAGCTGAAACATCTATATCCTTTTTGCTGCGAAGCATCACCCAAAAACACACACCGTTGACTATGGAATTGAAACTTATGAGTATTATATGGCTTCAAACATAGGTAGCAAGCATGCCCAAATGGTTGTAGAAGAGTGTAGTTTGGTTCTGTTTTATAGAGACAAAACAGAGGCATTAATCCTTGTAAAATTGGAGTTGGTAGCCGATTGATTAAGAAGATAGCCATATTAAATGCTTATACCCAATAGACCAGAGGCATAGAAGCTTGAGCAAACAAAGTAAGACTCGTTTCAACAATATGTCGATGTTTCCTTTATGCTCGTCCATTTTGAGCTGAAGTGCATGAACATGTGAACCTCAAATTAATACTAGCTTCATTACAAATAAGAACAAATGGATTGTACTCAGAAATTTATTTTCAACTAGAGCCCTAAAATGTTTGAATGTTGTCACTGCTTCACCTTTGTATTTTAACGAGTATAGCCAAGGTTTGTGGTTGAAATCATCTAAGAAATGTATATAATATTGGTAACCACCTATTGATTGCACCGGGGAAGGTCCCCACAAATCAATATGAATAAGATCAAAGAGGAGACTTTGCATGAGAAGTAGAAGAAGTAAAATGCAGTAATTTTGATTTCCCAAACTGACATGTTTCACATGCATAACGATCATTGAGAAGAAAATGCAAATTACATTTATTCATGACATGTCTTAATATTCAATTACTAGGATGACCTAAAGTATGATGCATTCTAATGAAATCATCATCATTTCGAGGGGGTGGTAGTATGAGCAACATGATCTTGAGGAACTTGAAAATGTGAATGACTTGTGCTACTTCCCATCGGATACATTCTTCTTTGGACTCCCCTGCATCAGTGACTTTCCTATCTTTTTGTCTTTTACAAGACACCCATCATTAGTAAAAATAACATCTACATGATTATCTTCAATCACCACATTCACACTCACAAGATTCTTAGTATGCCTGAGCTTAAAAATATTTATTCTTTATTCTTTATTGATTTGATTATGATTTATTTTTATAAAAATTTATTTTTTTATGAGATTAAATTCTAAATTGCTGCACATATATTATCAAAATTAAAATTAAAAAATAACAAATACTCTCTTCGATCCTTAATATAAGACATAATTGATTTTTTTGGAAGTTAAATAAATGAATTAATCATAAAATTTGTTGTGTATCATTGAATTATAAATACGATAAATATAAATACTAAAAAACAATTTATCCAGTTTTCTTTTCTTTTTTTGGTAAAAATTCAGTTTCCTTAATCTTTAAAAAAAAGTCAACCTTATACCGGCTAGTAAATTAACGGTCTTGGGCAGACCGTGAAATCAAGTTCAGCCCAACTCGATACTGTCAAACACATCTGGGAGGCTGGGATAAAACATTGAGGCCCTGTTTGGTACATGGATTCAGTGGGAAGAAGGGAAAGGAATATTAACAAATTTTTTTGTTTGGTACGCATTTTGGACAAATCTTCATAGGAACCCAAATTTCTAGGCCCACCAATCTTCCCTCATATATGGAAAGATCAAATCAGGGCAAAGCTCTGGTGAATTGGGTGCAATAGCAAAAAAAAATCCCACAAAAATTGGTGGGATTTCAAGTTCTCATGTTATTGTGCACATTTTTAGATAAATTTACCCATTAAATTTGAGCTTAGCGGAAAGTTCGAACTTGGTGTGAAATTTTTTTACATGAGTTCGAACTTGACAAGAGCATATTTTTTTAAAATATATCTTAGCAATTTTTTTTATTTTGAATTAATTACTTTTGAGGGTAAAATATACATTTCTTGATTTTTTATCAACTACTACCCCTTCATATTCTTTCTATCAAACAATTCATCTTCCCTCAACTTATATTTCCTCATCTTTCAAAATCTTTCCTTCCCCTCCTCAAATTTTCACCATACCCAAATGAGGTTTAGGAAACCGGAATTTAGAATTTAGAATTTAGAGTTTTATAATTATAAACGTGGACACAATTTTCTTTAAATTCCCAAAAACACCCCGATTCCCTTCCCGCCGTCGCGCTCGAACGACTTCGGCGACATATCTCCCTATTGCCAGCGAGTGACTCCTCTTCAAACTCTACAAGGTGAATCATTTTTATCATTTTTCAAGAACCCGATAACTACAATCTTCATTTAGAAACCGGAAACTCTATTATTCCTAAACCCTAAGCGGGACTCGGAATTGTTACTAAACTTAACCAGTTCTGTTACAGAAAGCGGAAATTCACATTCTGTTCATGTCGCCCATTAAACTCATCAGTAGTTGATATTTTTCCTTCTTTCTTTTCTTCTTTATTGTTGGGGGTGGGCGACAGCTAGCTTTTGAGTTTGCTATAGCTACCGTTCTTTTAAGCCACAACCCCCTGCAGGTTGGAAACCCCACATCTTTACCATTGTTACCTTTTGTTTCTACTTGTAAATTTGTTTCCTAAAACCTCATGTTGTTTTCCAAAATGAGATCCTTTAAAGCAGTTTTTGTTTTATTTTATATTTGAGCTCAAGCACTGCATTTATGGCTGATGGCTTCAATCCTTAATCCTCATGTCCTCCATGCTTCTGAATTCTGTAGTGATTGACCACATATCTTGTATTTATGTTATTTAACATGTTGCATGAGACTTTCCTGACACAGATAGTCGGATTGTTTACAATACACAATACTGATGGCTGGTAAAAAGTCTATTAATCCCTTTTTCCGTATGGCTGTTCACGAGCTTAAAGTGTTAACTTGCTTTTTGGATGGGGTTTTATAAGCAATAAATAAATAATGTCCTCCTCTGCTTTGCTTCAAAGTTCACATGCTTGTTATTCTTCGTAAACCTCATATGTGTGCTTCCAAACTGGGTACTATAGTTAAAGTTGTAACTTCTACTGCTGAGCCTAATGGTTGTTTTAATTGTGGCTTTTGAATTCTCTTTTGTCCCTTTCCAGATGGTTCAATATTCATTTGCATTGTTTGATAATGTTTTGATGTCAAAGATTTCACAGGCCTGAGGAGTCGTGTGGCATTAACCTATCTAATACCGAAGTGTGCTAGATGTCAACTGGGCCTGGGCTTGAGACTCTTGTTGATCGTAAGTCCTTTGTGTGTTTGTGTCTCTACTATCATGATGTTTCATATTTCTAATTTCATAATTTTATGTATACTATATTTTATGCTTACTACATGCAAGGAAGTTAAGAAAACTAGTACCTCTTTAAAAGTTGTTCTCCTGAAATAGATCTTAAGCTAAGGTGGATTTTTGGTCTCACGGTTTCACCACAACTTAAGTTTTATTTCCTAAGTTTTAAGTAGTCTCACTTTGTTCCTTAACTTTTATGTACTTTTTTCTCTTTTTAACACCGTCAATAAGTTTAGAAAAAGGTGATGACTGATGACTGGAATCTGACATAGCTAATCTAGTAAAGCTTCATGCCAAATTTTGATCATCTCAAGTTCCAATTAACCCAGCACGTGCAATGACAAACTCCCAAAACTGCACTTTTCCACTTTGTCCTCTCTCTATATCTATCTATTCTTCTATAAGTTTATAATTATTCTCTGTTCTATCTACCCTCTTCACTTGTTTATTTCTGTATTCTTCAGTGCTTATTGTATCCCTTCCAGAATTTTTTCCCATTGTTGAAGAACAGAGCTCAATCCTCTGATATTTTATTAAACTTGCAGAACGAAAGGTTTATAGGCTCAGTCACTGCTGTAGAATCTCAGCAGATCCCATATTACGATCAAAATCCCTACAAATCAGGGAGAAAACTTTCCTAAAGAATTTCATGAGATTGACGCAAGAAACAGAATAAAATCAGAAAAATAGAGTAGGAGTAGTGGCTGAGTGAAACTCAAAAAGTATTGGGCTCGGGCTTTTAGGTTTCCAACAGCCATGAATTCCTATGTACCTCTGATGCAAGTAATCATTGTTGCTCTGATTTTAAAGTGGTTCTTCTCTTCTCATTTGTTCTATTAGGATGGCTGAAAAAGCTAATCAGTATATAGGTTCTCCTATTCTTCCTGTTAGGATGGCTCTCACAAAGGCTAACCAGACTATTGCTGGTCATGCGTGACGCCATACTGCATGGCTCTTTCAGTTCTTTATACTATCTGGTCCTTTTCATTTCAAATTAACCGGACAAATGAGAAGAAGAGGAGAACCACTTAGAAGCAAAGCAAAATGGTTAATGGTTACTAATTACCCTAGAGGTAGATGGTAACTCATGGGACAAAAATATTGGCTTTATATCCCATTCTTAGGATTCAACAAGCCAAGGAAAAAAGGCACTTAATTAAATGGTGACAGGGCAGATAGAATTTAATTGGAAATGTGAAAAAGAATACATATAGTGAATAAGTCGGAACAGAGCAGTTTTTGCAACTTAATTTTGCCTGAGGTTGAATCATGGGTACTAAGGTGGCAATGGTTTGGCATGAAGCTTTCATAGGCTAGCCTCATCAAATTGTGGTCATAGTTTTCAGTTAAAATAATGTCGTTAGAGCAGAGGAAATATTTTGACTCATTTTTTCAAGTCAAGGCACAGAAGTGCAAACAACTAAAGTTGATGTACAAAATAAAACTTAAGACAAAGTTTTACAAAACTAAAGTTGATGTACAAAATAATGTTGTTTAAAGTCTAATTTTGCTAATATTTTGAGCTGGTTATTTGATTTTATTTTTAACTGAAGCTCTTACTTTTTGGCAGAGACTATTTCAGTCATTACAAATGATGGACGAAATATAGTGGTGAGCTTTAGTGTTCTGCACTAAGTTAGCTGTTGACACTTGACAGTGAGTAGGTATCTTCAATCTAATCGCTGCACTTTCCTGTTCAGGGAATCCTGAAAGGTTTTGACCAGGCAACAAATATAATTCTTGATGAATCCCACGAACGAGTTTATTCTACCAAGGTATGTGAATCTGTAGGGAAACTTATCTGAAGATCATAAAGTCACGACCTCAGCCACATACCTAATAATATTGTACAATATTTTGTTTCACAATAGGTTTTTGTTTTCTGATTATAAGTTTATAACTTAGAAATAAGCAGTTGACTTCTTTTAAGAATTGCAGTCTTTGGGGTTTGCTGTTATATTAGGAATATGCACATGGCTCAGTTAAGTGGTTTTCCAAATGAAAATATTTGGTGCAGTTTAGAGTTGCTGGATACTAAGAATGTGGCAATCTCCTCAGATGCAAATTTTTTATAATTATACATAATTATAGTTCTTTGCTTCTAGAAAATTACAAATTAGGATCTTTTTCATTTTGACTCAGTGCCTAATGTATCAAAATGAACATCATGTGGGCTTTCCTGTGATTTAACCATTAGGGATTTACCACCAAATGTGCTATTGGTTAATGGGGCATACCTGTCTTCTGCCTAAGCTAGAATGTAGCTACAGGTTCTTTAATGAAAGTTTTTAGTTTGATCCTTGATCTTTCCTCTAGTCCTAGTTTGCCGCACTCATTCTTATATCTAATGACAGGAAGGGGTGCAGCAACTCGTTCTGGGTTTGTACATCATTAGGGGTGACAACATGTAAGTCCTTAGTATTGTTTGTCATATTCTTCATATTAGGTATTCTTCAACCTAACACTGTATGGTTTTCTGTGGACCTTGCAGAAGTGTTGTAGGTGAACTAGACGAAGATCTGGATTCAAGTTTGGATTTGTCCAAGCTTAGGGCTCATCCCTTAAAGCCTGTTATCCATTGAACTACCTTACCAGTTGTTTGTTACCTTCTCGGTGGAAAAGTACGAGTCTCTGACTGTGGGGCGTTGCTAGATTATGTAAGAGAAAGGAAATTGTAAAATGATGTCTTAGAGCAATATGCGATGCTAAGTACTATTTCTATTTTGTTTTTTTTTTTTGGGTCAAAGGTACTATTTCTATTTTGTCTTGTAGGTAGCGAGTGACATATCTGAGTTTTGTGTTGAGATTAATGTTCTACAAGCCACACTTGTGAGATCTTATGAGAACCTTAGACTATCCATTTTGTTTGTTCATGTGATTAATTCTATAGGTCGCTTCTCAGTTCATCATTTGTTAAACTGATGTAAATTAAATCGAATTACTCGTTTAACCGAATAAAAAATATTTTTGCAGTCGCTAAACTAGTAAAACCATTATACTTATTATGCTTAATGCGAAAGGAGAGAAAGAAATTAAACTACTCCCTCACTTCTTAAATGTAGGACAAAGTTTGTAGTTTGGTACTACAAACTTTGTCTTACACTACCTCCGGTCTTAATTATAAGATCAGTTTAATTTTTTTTTTGAGAGATTAAAGAAGCTAAATAAGTTACTTAATAATATGATATGTTGTATATCCTTAGATTATATATTAGTTTATTAGTTAAAATAATTAATTTTGAGAAAAAGAATACAAATACAAATACTGTAAATTAATTTAATTAGATTTCTTAATCTCTCCAAAAAATTCAACTTGATCTTATAATTAGGAACAGAGAGAGTATTTAGAACTGGAAGTGGTATGATGATGACGAAACTTAAGAATTTTGTTTATTAACAAATCAAACTTGGGAGGTCGGATTTTTTTCCTCTAATATTTAAGAAGCAATTTTGACTTGACACAAATTGTCTAGGATCTTTTAAAAAAAAAGTATAGATTGAATTTATCTATAACCTTCGTCTAATAGGTATTTCTTTATATAAAAGCTAATGAAGTAGTTACAATTGAATAAAATTGCTATTGGTGTAGACTTGTGAACTCACTTAGTTTAATAAATAAAAGACTAAATTGAATAAAAAATATGAAAAGTTCTAAATTTGTTATTAAAAAATATTTCGATATATCGTGTAAAAGTTTCGGTTTTTTGTATATTGTATCTAAACCATTCAATTGGAGACGAGAAGATTGGCAATTACCGTTCTGGATAACTAAGGAAGGAGTTGTGGTTGCGACAGCGATATCACAGAAGGCCGTGGCAATTCAGAAATGCTTGCCGGTATCTCTCTTTTCTCTTTCGTTCTTCTCCCTTCTCTAACCTGAACTGTTGAGCCACTCGACATTTGTGCCTTGCCTCTTTCAATCTTTATTTTTCGTTTTGATGATCAATACTTTCTCCATTCTTGAAGCTGTTTGTAGTTTTTCCTAGTTGAACCAACCTAAATCCTTGAGTTCTTATTTGACATACGGATGTTAGCTAGTATTCAACCATGGCAGCACTGCTGAATGCCGTATCTCTGGGGGCAAATCTGTCACCAACTACGAAAAAGAATGGTTCTAGCTTTCACTCCCAGATTCCAATCTTTTATACCCTTTCCCTCAACAAGCGTTTTTCTAGGGTTTTGTCATATACCCAGATAGCTAGTTCTCCTAAAGATACCTTTTCTACTCTGCCCGATTGGAGGATTGGGAAGAACGACCCAAGAAGTAAGGAGCTTAGAGTTAATACTGCATTCCTTCATCTAGAGCAAATGGTAGGCAAAGGCCAGAAGCCTGACGCAACTCAAGCAACTCAGCTCTTGTATGATCTTTGCAAGGCTAACAAAATGAGGAAATCTGTTAGGGTAATGGAGATGATGGTAGGCTCAGGTATTATACTTGACGCAGCTGCCTACAATTACGTGGTCAATTATCTATGCAAGAAGGGTAATGTTGGGTATGCGATGCAATTAGTTGAAAGAATAGAGGAACGTGGTTTTCCAACTAATACTGTTACCTATAACACTCTAGTTAAAGGGCTGTGCATGCTTGGGAATTTAAATCAAAGCTTGCAACTTCTAGATCGATTAAAAAAGAAGGGGTTGGTCCCAAATGCATTCACTTATTCTTCTTTGCTTGGAGCTGCTTATAAGGAAAGGGGATCTGATGAAGCCATGAAACTTCTGGATGAAATAATTGCCAAGGGTGGGGAGCTCAATTTAGTGAGTTACAATGTTGTGTTAACAGGTTTATGCAAGGACGGTCGGACTGAAGAAGCTATTAAGCTTTTTAGGGAATTGCCAGCAAAGGGGTTTGATCCTAGTATTGTGAGTTATAACATTTTGCTGAGGAGTTTGTGCGATGAAGGGAGGTGGGACGAGGCAAATGAGCTTTTAGCTGAGATGCGAGGAAATAATCAGTCTCCTTCTGTAGCTACCTATAACATATTAATTACTTCCCTTTCCCTCCATGGAAAAACTGAACTTGCTTTCAAGGTTTTAGATGAAATGACTAGGAGTGGGTTCAAGGCAACTGCAGTCAGCTATAATCCAATTATTGCCCGCCTTTGCAGTGAAGGGAAGGTGGATCTTGTAGTTCAGTGTCTGGAACAAATGGTACTTCGGCACTGTAATCCCAATGAAGGGACATACAATGCTATTGCTATGCTTTGTGAGGCGGGGAAGATACAAGATGCATTCTTCATATTCCAAAGCTTGGGTAATAAATATAATTCCCCCGTGCATGATTTCTACCAAAATGTCATTTCAAGTCTTTGCAGGAAAGGGAACACTTATCCCGCTTTTCAGCTACTATATGAAATGACAAAGTATGGATTTACTCCAGATTCTTATACTCATTCATCTTTGATTAGAGGGATGTGTAGAGAGGGCATGTTGGATCAGGCCATCGAGATATTTAGGGTTTTGGAAGAAAATGAGTGCAGGCCTGATACAGATAACTATAATGCACTTATACTTGGTCTCTGCAAGTGTCGAAGAACAGACTTATCTATGGAGATGTTTCAGAGGATGATAGATAAAGGATGCATGCCTAATGAGGCAACATACACCATTCTTATTGAAGGGCTTGCTTTCGAAGGAGAAACGGATATTGCTGCCAAGCTTTTGAAGGAGTTGTATTTGAAAGATGTTCTGAGCCAAAGTACTGTTGAAAGACTGGGCATGCAGTATGGCTTCAAGGAATTGACAGAGATGTTAACTGCCCTCTGTTAGTTTACTCTAGGCGTAAGAAGATAAGGAAGAGTAGTTATTAGAGGTGGTTGTTAAAGGATTATCTATTCAGCAGTTGTGCCTTAGGCAGTTTAACAGTTATTTAGTCAAGTCTTTTTATATACATGTATTATGTGTTTTAAGGTTTATGAATGAAGATATATGTTTTAATTGTGTTGTGTTGGCTAGGGTTAGTTCCTAACTCTAGAATTACCTTATATTCCTTTAAGTCCCATCAACTTGGTATCGAAGCGGACAATCTTAGGGCTGTAGGTACCATGGTGAACACCCGAAACTCCTCATATGAAGAACCTTCCTCACAACCATCATCCCAAAATCCGAAATTCCAATCACCTCCAATCCCCAAAACGACCCAAAGAATCATTTTATTAAACAACCCTCTCAAACACCCAGAAATGGCGAACCCCAATTGGCGACCATTATGACCCAAATTAATCACATGAACGCAGAGATCAACAATTTGAGGAAACAAAAAACGCCATTGTTTGCTCAAGGCGAATCAAGCCAAATCAATAGGAAATCTACAATGAAAATGAGGAAAATGAAGATACTGGATGGAGTAGAAATAACTCAAGACGGCCTTATTCAAAAATCGAATTTCCTAAATATGAAGGAGGAGACCCAAGAGGTTGGATTTTAAGGGCAGAGAAATATTTCCGATATTACCAGACATCGGAGGAATTAAAAGTTGATATTGCTGCAATAAATCTTGAAGGTGATGCATTAGATACCTTCACATGGGTGTCATCCGAAGAACTATACGTTCTTGGGACGAACTTGTGCGAGACATTTCAGAGCAATTTGGTCCGATCAATTCCAAAACCCGGATGCTTATTTATGTGGCATAAAGCAGTTAAATTCAGTTAATGAATATAAGCAGGAATTTGTGAGGAGACAAGCCCAAGTACAAGGATGGCCGGAGCATTGCCTTCTGGGAGTATTCATCAACGGACTTAAGGAGGACTTGCAATAAGATGTTAAGATTCATAAACCCCGAACCGTGTATAAAGCTGTTAGCCTTGCGTTGGAAATTGAATTAAAAATCGGTCTCGTAACAACCAATGGCCTAATCGGCGGAATACTACTCTACATGGCAGCGAATTTGGAAATAGGGACTACCGTTACTATCCACGTACCCAATTCGGCAACTCAAATTATGGGATCCCAGGAAATCAGCCGGCGGTTACTTCGGTGGGTGCGCAGAATCAGGGATACCCAATTTCGAATTCCTCCTATCCTAACGGTGCGACATTATCGGCCCCTCAAAGGAATTTTAATTCCCAAAATTCAATTATCCAGCGACAGCCATTATCGGCTAGCTCCTCAAAATTTCCGTCAGTTTCGCAAGGACCCAGGCTTTCGGAAGAGGAAAAACAGTACAGGCGTGATAAAGGCCTTTGTTTTCGCTGTGGAGAGAAATTTTCCCCTGGGCATCGATGCACCTCGTCTACACTGCGTATCATGGATGTTTCCGATGATAAAGAAGATTCACCGGAAATGCAGGAAGAGGAATTACAACTTGAAGAGAATTTCGCTGAAATCTCTTTACACGCCATCCTCGGAATTCTTCTTCCACGACTTTGAAGGTACGGGGTACTATAAACGACAAGTCTGTCCTTATTCTGATTGACTGTGGCTCCACACACAACTTCATCTCCAACCAAACAGTCAGTGACCTCCAACTAAACCTTCATCCCCTTCCTTCCTTTGGTGTTCAAGTTGGTGATAACAGAATGGTCTCTTGCCAATTTGTTTGTAAGCAATTAGAAGTCAAAATACGGGATGTTACCATTCAAGAAGACTTTTTCCCTTTCAATCTTGGAACAATCGATATGGTCTTGGGTGTCAAATGGTTGGCTTCTCTAAACACAGTAGAGGCGAATTGGAACAAACTATTTATGATTTTCTCGGTATAAGGGGAAACGTGCCTCTTTTCATAGTTATGTGTGTGATCAAATGATTCATAAATTTGATACATTAGAAGACCTGCTCCAAACTTTCTCATCTGTGTTTAATGAACCTCGATCACTACCGCCCTTTAGACAGCACAGCCACTCCATACCACTTTTACCTAATGCCATACCACCAAATATACGCCCATATAGGTACCCCTTTACACAGAAGGATGAAATTGAGAAGCAAGTGGTCGACTTACTCCAAAAAGGCTTCATACACCTAGTTTCACCCATTTGCCATCCGGTTTCTTGGTACCAAAGAAAGATTCTTCCCGGAGATTCTGTGGACTACCGGAACTTAACAAACTTACAATCCCCGATAAGTACCCTATACCCACCATTGATGAGTGATTGATGAACTAAATGGCGCCAAATTTTTTCAAAAATAGACCTTCGTTCTGGCTATCATCAGATCAGGGTTCTTCCTCCAGATATACCCAAAACCGCATTCCGTACTCATTCAGGACATTATGAGTTTATCGTCATGCCCTTTGGCCTCACTCAATGCCCCTACCACTTTTCAAGCAACCATGAATGATTTATTCCGTCCCTTCTTGAGAAAGTTCATCCTAGTGTTTTTTGATGACATACTAGTGTATAGTAAGAGCTTTGAAGCACATATGGAGCACTTGCACACCATTTTCCGCCTCTTGCAAAGAAAATGATTTCTATGCCAATCCCAAAAATGCGACTTCTTGCAACCGGAAATTTCCTTTTGGGACACATCATTTCGATACGGGTGTGGTCGCGATCCGGAAAGGTGGCGCCATCTCTGATTGGCCCTTACCAAAGGACATTACTGAATTACGGGGATTTTTGGGTCTCATAGGCTACTATAGGAGGTTTGTACAACACTATGGGCAGATTGCAAAACCTCTTGTAGAAATGACTAAAAGGGATGCTTTTCAATGGACTACATATTCAGTAGAAGCCTCCGAACACCTTAAGGCAGCTTTAGCTAAATGGAGACATTATCTGTTTGGACGTCGATTTGTGGTCCAAACCGATCATTTCACCTTAAATATCTCCCGCAACAATACGCATAACAACACCAAAGACAACAAATCGTCTCCGTTGAAACTTTTGCCATTTGACTTCCACATAAGTTACAAACCGGTGCAACTAACCAAGGTGCCGATGCATTATCACGTTACCCTCATTCGGAGAGTTCTTTCACTTGGTAATCCCACATGCCTCGATTTTTCTGATCCGCGGACCTAATACAAGCAAGACCATTTCACCAATCGATCTTACAATCCCTTCAAAAGATCCACATTCGGTCCCTCATTATGCTCGGTTTCGGAAGACTCTATTATAAGACTAGACTGGTCATACAAAGAAATTCGCCCTTGACGTAACTATTGATTGCCGAAGCTCACACCTCTCTTGTTGGTGGCCATGGAGGTGTACGTAAAACTTTGAAATGATTGCATCAGCATTATTTCTGGCGCAATATGAAGGAAGAAATACAGATTTTGTCCGAAAATGCATCACTTGTCAACGCAGCAAGTATGTTTCACAATCATCGCAGTGTCTACTACACCCTGCCCATTCCCCAACACATTTGGGAGGACATTTCTCTTGATTTCATCACCGGTCTACCAAAATCTAGTGGTTATGATGTCATTTTGGTAGTTGTGGACCATTTCAAAGAAGTATGCTCACTTTCTTGGCCTTTCTCATCCATTTACCGCCAAATCGCCGCCGCCCTCTTTTGCAAAGATGTTTTGCGCCTACATGGAACTCCTAAATCTATCATCTCGGATCGGGACCCTATTTTCCTAAGTTCCTTTTGGCAAGAGTCGTTTAAATTATCTGGCACAAGGCTTAAAATGAGCACATCATATCACCCACAAACGGATGGACAAACTGAGGTGGTTAACCGTTGTTTAGAAACCTATCTACGTTGTTTTTGTCAAGACCACCAGAGACGATGGCATCTTTATCTACATTGGGCTGAATTTTCCTACAACACTGGGTACCACACTTCTACAAAGTTATACACCTTTCAGGATTGTTTATGGCAAGGATCCTCCTAACCTAGTGCCATACACTCAGGGTTCTACTCCCATTGCTGAGTTGGAGGATTTCTTCAACGAAAGGGATGCTATTTTGACTCTAATTAAGACCAATCTCTCAGTTGCCCAAGATCACATGAAGACTCAAGCAGATACACATAGGCGCCAACTAGAGTTTCAACAAGGTGACTTGGTTTTTCTGAAAATCCAGCCATACCGCCAACATTCACTTTCTGCAAAGAAGTTTACCAAGCTATCGGCCCGCTATTTTGGTCCTTACCCCATCACCCGTCGCACGGAGTCGTTGCTTATGAGCTTCAACTTCCTCCCGGAACACGGTACATCCGGTCTTCCATGTCTCATTGCCGAAACCCGCCCATGGATGTGATAGACCAAAGAATGATCAGTCACTTCCGGTCAATGAACACCGGAGTTCACCCTTCAACCGTAACAAGTGTTGTCCTCTCGTATTACCACAACAGATGGGCTCCCCAACGTTGAACTACTGATTAAATGGTGTAACAAGCCTCAAGAAGAATCTAGTCTGGAAAATTATGATCGATTGCACTTCGCTTCCTCAATTCACCTTGAGGACAAGGCTATTTTTCTAGGGGAGGGTATTGATAGGAATGTTAACGCCCTCTGTTAGTTTACTCTAGGCGTAAGAAGATAAGGAAGAGTAGTTATTAGAGGTGGTTGTTAAAGGATTATCTATTCAGCGGTTGTGCCTTAGGCGGTTTAATGCTTATTTAGTCAAGTCTTTTTATATACATGTATTATGTGTTTTAAGGTTTATGAATGAAGATATATGTTTCAGAATTGTGTTGTGTTGGCTAGGGTTAGTTCCTAACTCTAGAATTACCTTATATTCCTTTAAGTCCCATCAAAAACACCCTCGTATTAGATAATCGTACAAAGCAAAGAAGTTCAGGACTTATTTCAGATATGAGTGTAATCCTGGTTGCAGGTTAAATATTAGTGTAGGATCCTGAACAGCCTTTGAAATATTGCTTCCAAATGATTGGAAATTTTGCTCAATGTGTTTAGAGATGACTAAATAAAGGTGTAAGCATAGAATTCAATGATATCTACTGTCAGCATTCTCTCATGCTTGAGGTTAACATTCATTTGGCGTCTTATGCAGCAGTGGCGGAGCCACACTGTTGCACGTGACTGCAGACACAATTTTTTTTTTTTTTTAAAAATCTCGATCACGCTGTGGAACAGAGGGATATGGTTCAATCTGATAGGATAGTTGTGGAAATTAGAGGATTTGAGAAGAGAAAGAGAAAGGGGAAGAGAGAATACACATAATCACATCACTGTGCATCTTCATTCATCATGAATAATCATTCAGATAAAAGCATAACATACAATGAAGAGCCTATGCCTTATATAGGCAACCCCTCAAAACCCATTGATGACTAACAACTAACTAACTAACCCTCCTAACTAACTAAATAATACAACTAACTCCTTAACTAACTAATATATTCTCTACACCTTACATATCAATACCCCTTCCTAAAAACATCCTTGCCCTCAAGGATGTAAAACAACAAAAACACAATCTTAAAGAACAAAAAATACAAAACTCAAAAATACAAATTTGAATCAATCAAAAACATCTCCTTCGAAAGCCCACTTTCCGACGACTTCACTCCACGATACTTTACGCGGCGCTTTACTCAACCTCTTGCCGGTCAGAACCCTTCGTAGGTAGTCCTCTCCGGTTAGCCATTTCTCAAAGAAACACCATTGGTAGAGTCTTTCTTGGTTTCCCTTCAACCGTTGTTCCATACCAACAACAAGAAGAGAATTTTTGTTTTTCTGGTTTCCTTCAGGTTGTTGTCCCATAACAACAAGAAGAGAAATCTTTTTTCTTTTCCTTTTCTTTTTGTCAACTTTTTTTTTTTCCCACCCTTTTTTTTCAACTTTAAAATGTGTGGGAAAGATTGAAAGAATTGAGACCAATATTTACACAGCCCGTCAACAAAGATATACTTAGACATGTAAGATCCATTTGAAAAGGTCTTGGGTTTGCCTTATTGTCATCTTCAAAGCCCAAAGACTTATTAAAAATTACTAAACCCAAAAACATTCAATGGAATCGGAGATAGTGAACCAGAACCTGACAAAGCAAATCGACACCAGGACCTGACGAACACAGACGCAGAGCGATGCCCTGAATCCGACGCTACAGAACACTGACCTAGAGTCCGACGGAAACCCATACCTAGAATCAGTTGACGAGAAGAATCTGACGCAACGAAGAAGCCATAATTTGACGATACCCAGAATGAAGAACGATCGAACGAGAATCAGGCGACCCAAGCATTACCAGAATCGGACGATGACCCAGAACGATCACTGTTGCCAAGAGCCCGTCATCTTTGATATCGACTTGGGCACCACTGAAATCCAACGAGTCACACCGTATGCAACTCCAACGTCTTCGCACGTTTAGACACAAGAATTGGAACCCGCAACGGATTCGTTGTTCGTCTATGGCGATTCGAAACCATCCAATGTGACAAGAAATAGAGTAGTGACACCAAGAGACTTACAGACTAGGCGTTGAATCACGATGGCAGAATGCTTCAAATCAGTTCTAGGTTGACAAGAATGTTGGGTCGATTGAAGTTTGGAACTCTGGTTGACAAGAATGCTGGTCCGGTGATTGTTTGGAATTTTGGTTTGACAAGAAATGCTGGTTCGGTGGATGTGTTGAATTCTGGGTTGACAGGACTATTTCTTGAGGTGTCTTTTTGGAGTTTTCTGTTGACTCAAATGTCGAAGTGAACCATTAGGGTCATGACTCCGCCTGCTTCACGTTGCACTTGGTCAATTGGTTATTTCCTAATTAGAATTGAGCCGTGAGAGAGGAGATAGGCTCTGAACTAATTCAAGAATGGTAGAGATGACAGTGAGGGAGCCGAGGATGACTCGCTCTGATACCACTGATAGGATAGTTGTAGAAATTAGAGGGTTTGAGAAGAAAAAGAGAAAGGGGAAGAGAGAATACATAGAATCACATCACTGGGCATCTTCATTCATCATGAATCATCATTCACATAAAAGCATAGCATACAATGAAGAGCCTATGCCTTATATAGGCAACCCCTCAAAACCTATTGATGACTAACAACTAACTAACTAACCCTCCTAACTAACTAACTGATACAACTAACTCCTTAACTAACTAACTAATATATTCTCTACACCTTACATATCACAATCAGAAGGAGGCTTGTGAAGAAACCTAGGAGAGTTGATTTGTTCGATGATGAAGCTATGGAGATTGCTGGTAGTTATAGCCACCGCTCCAAGGTAATTTTTCGATCACACTGTCCTTTCTTTCGAAGCTTTGGCTTAGCATTCTGGTGATGCCCACTTTTTCTGTTTTGTTTGTTGAATTCCTTTCTTTGATATTTCACTTGAGAAATAATGAGATGTCTTAATTGCTAATTCTTTACTCGTTCTAATGAAATAGGGAATAAGAGAACGAACTTACATACTAGAGGGGCGTTTTAAAAGGAAAGAGGAAAAAGAAAAGGAATTCATTGCTAGGACTTGAACTCAAAACGTCAGGATATGTTGGGGAACACTAAAAGATGACACACTGGGTTAAATAATGAATCTGCAGCATATGAATATGAAAAACTTGCATATTTGTACTTCCTTCAAGCCAATTGCAGTTATGTGTGTGGAATTAGTAGAAGATTGAAGTACTATGATGATAAAATAGTCGGTGTTGAACATCTGAAACTGATTTGCTACTTTTGACTGACAATCAATGATGTTGATTTAGCCATGTTTCATAGACTAGATTACATATAAAGCCATCTCAATCTTTTTAACCTCTAGTACTTATGTGAATCAAGATCCTGCCCTTTGGTCCACTCTTGTAATGGCATTTCAGACTCTTGGTGTGGTATATGGGGACTTGGGAACAAGTCCCCTGTATGTCTTTGCTGATGTCTTCAGCAAGGTTCCAATTGAGTCAGAGGTTGATGTATTGGGGGCATTGTCTTTGGTTATGTACACAATTGCACTTATTCCACTAGCAAAGTATGTATTTGTAGCCCTCAAGGCAAATAATAATGGTCAAGGTAACAGATAAATATTCCTACTATGAATTGTTTACTTTGTTTTTGTACTTGTAAATTAGAGTTTTAATTCATTAATGGATTCACCTGTAGGAGGAAAATTTGCACTATACTTTCTTATTTGCAGGTATGCAAATGTGAATCTGCTTCCTAATCGTCAGCTAGCTGATGAGCATATTTCTAGTTTTAGGCTTAAACTGCCCACTCCAGAGCTGGAAAGAGCTCTCAACATAAAGGAGACTTTGGAGAGGTCATATTTGAAAACTCTTTTGTTGCTGTCGGTTCTGCTGGGAACTTCTATGGTTATTGGAGATGGTATCCTAACCCCTGCAATATCAGGTGCATAAGCCTACCATTCTTTAAAGGGGAATCCAGTGATAAGCAAAACGATGACTAAAATTTAAAAATTTAACTGTAACATACTCTGCAGAAGCTTCTATGTTGAAGTTAATGTGTGTTCAAAAAAAGCTATGAATGTGTGTTCTCTTAAGAGGTGTGCTACCGACTCCTTCCGGAATTGTAACCTCTTAAGATGTTCATATCTTTGGAAATGAACATAACTCTATATACCTAGATTGATTCGCTGGAAATTATTGGCTTGTACCATATGATCATTGCTCTGTTATATGAAGTTAGGCTGCAGGCAGTCTATTTGGTAAAAATACTGTTAACTAACATATACATTAACTTTTTGAGTTTATATGCTTATGAAAGTTCTGCTGTCAAATGGCTATTTAAAATTGCCACCCAAGCCTCCAAACTCCGGAGAAAGAGATGCCAAATGTTTGCCTCTCTATTAACTGGACCTATTGAATTTTAGGTTTCTTCAAGAACTCTGGCTTTTATCTATATTCTGGAACTGTGGGCAGTGTGGACAATTGACGGTATTAACATTGTGAATAGCTTAAATTTTGTTTCATTCTTGCAGAAGCGGTGGTCATTATTTCAATTGTAGTTCTGCTGGGTTTGTTTAGCATACAAAAGTGCGGTACCAGTAAAGTGATGATTGGTTTTTTCTGTAATGACTTTTGTTAAGGATAAGTTGCACAATCGGATAAGTGATGATTGGTTTAACTCATGCATGTTAACTTATGTTGAACGTGATATGTTTGATAAGATTGATGATGAATATATCATGCAATATTTTTAAGGAATGAAGAATCAAAGAATGTTTTTATAATGATTATGTTGTAATAGCTTGGTTGACTCTTGATTATTATTTTTCTATCTTAAATTAAAGTTTTATTTTATTTTATTTTCTTATTTATATTCTTTTGTTTTTTAATGCATTTAAAACTTTCTTTGAAAAAAAAAAATCAGGGGCATTGCCCCCGGACCCCAGAATCCCCTCACTAATTATGCAGACACAAACAAAAATTTCTAGCTCCGCCACTATTATGCAGGAACTAGGATGTTCATGCACTCATCACTCTTCTCTGTCCATATTTCCACGGGAAGAGAACTTAACACCATAATATGATGATTGAATGGCTACTCGTATCATTTTCCCTTGCATTCTATGCTTCTAGGCCCGTATCAGTTAAAAATATGTACCTTGATGACTCGTAATTTTCCAATCTCTTCATCTTTTGCTCTTGAAATATTCGAAACACTTTTGAGATGGTGAGTGTGACCCTATGTATAGATGCACTTCTCTTGATAACTTTCAGCTCACCATGACTTCAGATTGGCACTCTGCTGTGATGATTGGGTACTAAGTTTTATTTGTTTATTGGGCTCCGAACCCCGCAGACACCAATAATGAATGCGCTAAGGTCGGTGCCTTCGATCTCACACATGCCTCCTCTTTTTACATTCATGACTTTACTACTACTACATACGTACACTTTGTGCTGTGAAATTGCAAATTTCAAAACGTGTTTAATAGTTGTAAAAAACTTAAGCCCTTTATCATTTTGTCATATGTAATCAAGTTTAAATCTTTTCAATTTAAAATTTAAACGAATAACCCTTTATTTTGCTGGGGGAAAACTTATGTACCACCGATCTCCTTAATTATGTCATTCATTCTCTCATTATTATATATTATAAAACGATAAAAAAAAAAATTGTGTTGCCATGACCATATCCATTGGTGCTGCCGCTTCAGAACCAAACCCAAATCTGTAGACAGGAAGTTTATGTCGCTTCAAATTCAAACTTCAAACACACACATAAATAGGCCCTTGAGTCACCATTTGCTGAGAGAAGGAGAGAAAAAAGCCACACAGGAAGAAAAAAAAAGCAAATGAATAATGGAAGTAATATTATGAATATTGGGGGAGGAGGGGAGAGAGAGGGGTCGAAGGAGCGATGGTGAATTTGTAAGTAGGTTTGGATTTGGACAATGACGAGTGAGAGTGAGAAGAGTCCAAAGCTCTCTTCCAGAACCCAAATCAAGGTCGCCGCCATTATTATTGTTATCCTGCTGCTTCAATTTGAAGAAGTGGGTTTGGTGTTGGGATGGCTGATTTGCAGAAACAAATCTGGCTGTGTTGGGAATAGCCCCCACCACAGACATTTACTCCAAAACAGAATCAATAATGACAATCCCTTGCTGTCTTCTTCGTCGTCATACTTGGGCTTTGGGACTTCCCACTTACCAGAACGGAACGAACGCAAGCGGCAAGTCCGATTGGGGAGGGAAAGAGAAAGAAGTTGTTTTTATTATTCAAATATTTTTAAATTAAAGTTTATCATTCTTTTGCCATGTCAGCTTGCTAGTCATCAAGCATGTCAGTATATTTAATGGTGTTGGTGAAATATCAGCATATTTAACACTTAACAAGACTTATAGACCCGTATTTGGTATAATATATGGGCAACAAAGGCATAAATTTAATAACATTGTAGTTTTATGAAGCTGTAGATAATTTCTACACATTTGTAAAGACACAGAACTCCACAACTTGAGAAAAAATCATACAAGGATGAAATTGGAACCACAACAATAACAAATTGGAGCAAATTTGCTGCTTACAACTATTAATGTTGCAAAAGGTTCTGGAAAACTTCTCTGTACACCACATTAATTGTACTATCAATACACTTATTGAGGTCATCTAAAATCAGTATTTTCAAACCTTTGAAACTCTTTACCCTAGATAAGGCAACATAAAGTTGTCTATGTGAAAAAACTGGACTTGGTAGGTAAAGACCTACATTTGACATCGATTGTCCTTGACTCTTGTTAATTGTCATGGCGAAATAAATTATAATTGGAAATTGTCTTCTAGTCATCTTGAATGGAAGTTTAGATTCACATGGATTCATGTCCAACCTGTGTATCAAAATGTCCTCCCCTGCGCTAGTCCCGTTCAACGCCTTGGCCTTAATGATGTTCTTTCCAAGTTGTGTAATTTGAAGCCTCGTACCGTTGCACAATCCTAATGCTTGGTCAATGTTCCTTATTAACATAACGGGTACTCCCACCTTCAAAACCAATTTGTGATGAGGAATCCCAGAACATTTAATTGAATTTAGAAATTTTGTGTCGTTCATATCACCGATACTATCATTTGCATGATCTATACCATTTATAGAGTCAGCACTGTAGTATGCCGCCTCATCTCCTGGCAGTAAAGAACAGATGTACTCATTCAAGGAATCAACATGTTCTGTAGTTGGTGTTAGTATTGTCCTTTGGTTTAGGTAATCTTCATCGAACAAATGCTCAACTAAGTTTGGGTATGTAGATTCAACGATACACTTTATTTGAAATACACAAATGGAAGTAATAAATTTCTGAGTTCATTTAATTATGAAATCCAAAGCACAACAATAACAAATTAAAGTCAAACAAATTAAAGTTTCCCCTTACAACTATGAATGTGATAAAATGTTTTGGAAAACTTCTCTGTATACAACATTAATTGTGTTGTCAATACACTTATTCAATTCATTCAAAATCAGTATTTTCAAACATTTGAAACTCTTTACCCTAGATAAAGCAACATAAAGTTGTTCATGTCAAAAAACTGGATTTGGTAGGTAAAGACCTATATTTGACATCGATTGTCCTTGACTCTTATTAATTGTCATCGTAAATGAAATGATGATTGGAAATTGCCTTCTCGTCATCTTGAATGGAAGTTTAGATTCACATGGGTTCATGTCCATCCTGTGTATCAAAATGTCTTGACCTGCACTAGTGCCATTCAACGCCTTCGCCTTAATGTCATTCTTGCCAAGTTGTGTAATTTGAAGCCTCGTACCATTGCACAATCCTGATGCTTGGTCAATGTTCCTTATTAACATAACAGGTACTCCCACCTTCAAAACCAATTTATGATGAGGAATCCCAGAACATTTAATTGAATATAGAAACTTTGTGTCATATAGATCATCAAAACTTTCATTTGCATAATCTATACAATTTATAGAGTCAGCACTAAAGTACTCTACTTCATCTCCTGGCAACAAAGAACAAATGTACTCATTCAATGAGTCGACATGTTCCATAGTTGGGGTTAAAATTGACCTGTTGTTCAAGTAATCTTCCTCGAATAAACGCTCAACTAAATTTGGGTAAGTAGATTGAACGATGCACCTTATTGGATTATCATCATCATAAAGTAACAAATTAGATGGTAATGTTATGTTTGCAATACCATCGTGCGGTAATCCAATGACACCCTCTCCTACAAGCAGCAGCCATTCAGATAATGCTTTTATTTTTTCTTGCTCAGCTGGATCTGTGGAAGACTTCAGTCTCATATTTTTGGTCAATTGCAATAACTGGCATTCATTCCAAAAAAAAGAAGCATTAATATATGCATCTGCAATCTCAGCTCTTCCACTTTTAGGAATGACTGGAAGAATCTGTCTGAAATCACTGCCCATGATGACACATTTTCCTCTAAAACTATTGGTTTTCATTAAGTCCCTTAAAGTTCTCTCAAAAGCCTCGGCACAATGTCTCTTCACCATTGGAGCTTTATCCCTAATAATTAGATTAGCAGCCTTGTTCAAGTTTGTTGTTGGTGAATTTTGAGTAATTGAACAAATAGAATCTTCATTGATGTCGATAGGAATTAAAAACCTTGAATCCACAGTTTTGCCTGATGGTAGTAAAGTTGCTGCAGTTCCACTGGATGCTACATTCAGTATGATACCCCCTTACATTCAGTATGAAGAAACAGAGGAAAGTATTTTATGGAATACTTCCTTTTTCTCATCGGTCATTAGATTTTGCAACCTATTAGCTTCATCGCTCTCTCTCTCTCTTTGTTGTAGTTTAACTCCTGAAGTATTAGTTGGTTTGACATGTTAATGATGTTTTCTTCATTTGGTTTAGGTAGGGATGGATAGTCATCAAGGCTTTTACCGTTATGTAGCAAAAGTTGTTCAATTTCAAACAGTCTTGCAACTTCTATATTGGTAGTCGAAAATTGCAATTCTAAAATATGAAAGAAGATGTTTAATTATTTGTGTAGTAGTATTGACTTCGTAAGTTTATTTAAAACAGACTTACATTATTGTTTTCAGACATAATACCTCATAGGTTTAGTAGTTAGTACGAATAATATTTATGTAAAACTAAATATATTCATGACAATTCGTCTTTCAACTGGTTTCAAGATCATTTTCATAGAATGAATAAGCATTATCCTAAAAAACAATTAACACTTCACGTGAAAGTAAAGCATTAATAAAGCAACGTACCTGGAAAAAGTTGATTGCCCCGTGTGATATATAACAAATCTTCACACATGATCTCTTTTGTCCATTCCCAAACAATACCTAGCTGTGATAAGGAATGACTTAATAACATACTAGTGAAAAAGTGACGAAGGTAATTGCCTGATGCCCACAATGATGCTTCTTTAATTGCATCGATATACTCATTGTCATCATCTAACAATCCGAGTGCGTAACATGCTTCCCTGAATGTCGGATAGACAACATTGTTAACAATCCTAATATCTGCATAATTCTCTGGACCTCAAACTTTTGTCAACAACAAACGTAGGTAATATAACTCTCCTTGAGCAAGTGTACAATGACCAAGCCTTCCGACGGAAAAACCACGTTCACGATGCTTCCAAATTCTTTTTTCCCTAACAAATGTAAAGTTAGGGAATTGAGAATAAGTTATTGTTCTTGCAAACGGGTCATCCTTATTCTTTTCAAACCAAGCAAGGAACATTGATTCTTTAACTCTGGGATTGTTGACAAGCGATGGGGTTGGGTTTCTCTCCTAATCTTTTTCTCATTATGCCTCATTATCCCTAAATCATATCCATCTAATCAATCATAATACTACTTTAACATCTACCTCCTCTTCCCAATCAACGGCCCAGATGGGCTGATGAGGGAAAAAGAGATCATGTGGTCAAGCCACTCTCTACACATGTCAACCATTGATGGCTGAAAGTCCACTATAAAGATTCTTAATTCCTTTTAATGCTTTCTGATGTAGTCAAGCTTATCACTTTCTACTATAGAATAGCCATCAAATGAATTGTTGCAGTAATTTTTTGCCATGCAAAATAAAAGACCACTCAATTCCTCCTCATTAGACGAAATGCCAAGTACTCCTTAGGCATCAGTTTTCTCTTCTTCTTTGTCGTTGACAATGATTCATGAGCATGGTCATTTGTTGAGTCGTATCCGTTGTCACCATAGGGAAATAACAAAGGATATTGAAGTGGTAGATATGACATGTGTAGCTCATCAATTCGTTGTAAATGTCCACTTTGATGTTTGACAATGATGTCTTTTTTGGTTTATGACTTGTCAAAATCACCAACAATAAGTGCTGCAAGTTCAAAAGTTGTTGGCATATTATATTGCCTAGATAGCACGCTTGAACTGCTATTTCTGATTAGCCTTATGCTAATATCAGGGATAACATCATCCTTGATTATGTCTGCAGCTTTTCTGTAATTTTTTACTATAGAATTGTGCTTTTCCAGGCATTCCTCCAACATTTCAACAATCTTTGGATCCAAATGCTCGGCATTAACACGACGGCTGTAAATTTAACCAATAAATTTAGTCAAAAGTAATTGGTACTACATTACATATCATAGCTAGACCATTGAATGCACTTATTATTTGTCGGAAAAATAAATCAAATACATGTTTTTTCATCCCAGTGACCAATCCATGAGTCCTACCTTTTTTTCTCATTTAAATTGCATGCTCACATTTTCCAACACCCTATGTTTCTTCCGGATGCTATTTTACTTCTCCCATGACCAATCAGCAATTTGAAATTTTCTTTTCCCTTTGGTTAATGTGCACGTCTTAAATTGGCTTTCCTTTGTGTGTAGTTTTCTATGTGTTAATACCCTATTAAATTGAGAGGTGCAGACAACAACATTAATAAGTCTTCCCTTTACAAGGTATTCTTTGTTTCTATTTTTATTGATTCTCCATATTTCTTTTTCAAATTTTAAATAGAGTATCTTTAGAATCACTCATGATGTTTTCTTAAAATTTTAATTTCAATTTAAATATATATTCTAGATGGATATTTATAAATTATAACTCAATCGTCCTCTCTCTCTCACACACATTTTATTTGATTGGTGATTTATTTCAATTTTTCAAATAAAAAAGCTGATTACAAGCAAATATGTTGAATTGAAAGGTATTTTTAGTTTATTAATTATTTCATTCAATTTTTTCCAGATCACAACTTCCAATATATACCTTAATGAAATTTTGTTTCCTAACAATTTCTCACTTCCCATGCCTTTCCATATTTCTTATTAGTCTAACTTTCCATATTTTGTATTTTGATCATTATTTAAAATCCTTCCAATCTTGTAGTCCTACCAGTATCCTAAGGATCACATAAATATATAGGATACAAACTAACAATATGGAAAAGAAATAGTTCAAGTTAAATTTTATTATCTCGATCAATATTGTAATGCTATGGTAATATCAAAACTTTATGATAATATCAACCCTTAAAAAAACACAAAGCCTAATTTCCAGAATTACTATCACCATTCAAAAATTTTCATCCATCGATTGAAAAAAAAAAAACCTCCATTAAAAATATGCTTTTTTTGTAATTGATTATTAAAATTTTCTTAACCACTTAAAAATATTTGGTTAAGCATGCCCTTCAAAATAGGGATCAAATTTTCCATCCCCTCCTATTAAAACTATTTTTCCTAAATATTACTTCCTACGATGCATTCACTTTTAATTTAAAAAAGTCTACCCTTTCTTTCACAACGATTTGAGATTGGGCATGCAAATATATCTGGATCTGGATTAAACGGATGTCATTAATGTAAACATAAAAATATACATTATGAAATTTTTCATTGACTATTAATTCATCTGTCCACACTGATGAAAATACTTGTCTACACTTGTCAGCAATGGTAACAAAATAGTAGATCAGCACTAAGAGATTGAACTTCAAATGCAACAAAAATTGGTCTTAAAATACCAAAACGATATAATGATATAGATGTTCGATAAACTGACGATAAGATTACCAGATGCTCAGATGAAAACAACATTGAAAAAGACAAACCTTAAAGATAACGGCTAGGTAGGACTGGAGCAAAAGCTCACTTTGGATGAACAAAAAGAAAGACCATTGATGAAATGAAAACATAAAAATGCAGCAATCTTGAAATTAAAACAGAAGGTCATCACTTCTCTTTCTTAATGTTCTTATATTTGGCTCTTATATTTTGAATTGGAGAAAGTATGCGTATCTAAAGTGCAACATGTTTGTTTTGTGAATTCATCTTCTTGGTCCATCCACGCCTTGGTAACTGACAATCATTTAATGGACTTGCATACGTGTTTATGTTGACAAATCAGGTGTATGAACACTCTTGAAGGTTACTGAGGATATTGCCGTTGTCAACAGATTCCGAGGAAAACCTAATTAAAGGTTGAGCTTTTTCTTATTGTGGTTTTGTTTACACATCTAACCATTCTTCATTTAAACACGCGGTCCACCGTTGCAAATGACCAATTGGTCATATTATATTAATTCTTTTTTTTTTTGTGGCAGATGACATTCATAATGACAAAATTTGTGGGGCTAGGGTTTTCGAACAGCATATGTAACACTCCAATGAATGACCTTATGACTGTTATCCCTTTTCAACGAATGGCATAATTTTATAAACTCAGCGGATACTAGCAAGTTATCACCCCCTTTTGTTCTTTGATCTAACAGAAGAAAAACAGTATTTGTGAAGGATTCCACAGGCTGACAGGCATCTGTTAGATAGAACATTTCAAAAGTTGAAGGAAAGTAGTAATTGGGAAGACAAAATATACAAATGAAGAATGGTATCAAGATCTTAAAAATTTACCAATAGGTTGGCTGTTATCTATTCATCTGTTAGATATGTAAATCTTATTCATGATGTTTGGCTGTTATTCATGTGTTGGCATGGTGCTTTGTTCAAATATTATATCAATCTCTATGACGCACAACAGCTAATACCACATATCCCTACCATCATAAGAAACATGAAGTTAGATAAAACAAAATGAATCATATTTAAACCTGAGGTTGACTTAATATAATAATAATAAATTGTTAATGACTAATTACCTTAGCATCTGCTAAAATAGCATTATATGTAATACTATGGTGGCTCATAGAATAAGGAATGTCCCAGAACACTGCAACAATTTTCGCATAGATGACCCATAAGTTGTGGCAATCATCAACGTAACTTTAGTAAAAGAGAAAACATCCAATGGCTTGCATACAATGCTATTTTAGCAGATTGTACAAAAACAAAACTACTCAACATGCTTTTAACATCAATAAAGGAGAGAAGATCTCAGAGCAGAGCATCACAAGAAAAAAAAAATCAGAGATGCGAGAAAAGAGAACGCAAGCAAAAAGCGAGAGGGATAGAGAAGAGGCAACGACTTACGGAGCTACAGAACCATTAGTGGAGAGGTCAAAGACAAGGAAGGTGACACCGGGTTAAATAGGCAAACCACAAAAGTTCAACGTTTAGAAATGATGAAAACCCATTAACGACGAGTCATTAAGGTGGCCGATTAGTTTAGCCAATGTTTGAAGACTGGTGATAAATATTGATGACGGTTAGGTGGTGTTGCATGGGGAATACGCTAACAGGGTTGGAAACATACATCATTAAATGGTAGAAAGGAAAAAAGCTTGACATGGACAATGGGTGAATAACTACGTTTGAAATTCTAGGTGAATCGTAAATGGGATTCAAAAGCAGGGATGTGGATACTAAAGTAGTCCAACTAAGAGCCATTCATCGGGATGGAATTCGCCATGTGGACATAACATGTGGACCAATAATTGAAGGGCTAGGAGGTTTAGAAGTATATATTGATATATTGATTTTTGTCCAAGTTCTTATTAAATTATAGGGACTAACAGTTTTAACATAAAGAAACTACAAGGACAAAAATCAAAATAAATGTAAACTATAAGGACTAAATATTATATTAACTCATTATTTAATTATAGGGTTAAGGTGCAAAAATGCATGTGTTTTTTTCCCCAAGGAGCACCCAACATCAAGTGTTTTTTTAGATGTAAAAGTGACTACGTGGTTACAAATTATATGCAAAAATATCGTTTGACCCTTAAGTTTGACTTTTTTTGCTGACGGGATGATGACATGGCTTTCAAGCTACAAACTGGATGATGACATGGCTTTCAAGCTACAAACTGGATGATGACATGGCTTTCAAGGTATAAAAATACACATGTTGTTTGGCCAAAAGAGCGTCCAACACCAAATATTTTTTTTAGGTGCAAAAATACTGTTTGACCGTTAGTTTGATTTTTTTTTTTTTTTTTTGCAAACTAGACGATGACGTGGCTTTCAAAACAACTGTGTGGAAAAAACATGTCAACTGGTCGCAAGTCTGAGTTGAGAAGAATTAATATCATCATCCCTATCCCTCTGTTCGCCCCTGTAACAACTGTACCTGAAAATCACAACCTGTCCAGTAACACCCTCAATTTCTAACAGTTACGATAACATAAAATTTCAAAGATTTTTATAAATAATCACTGAAATTCGAGATAAACAACTTTGGGGAGTGCTACTGCCGCATTTGTACTGGGACAAGTGCAAGGCTACTTATTACAATTCAAAGCAAAAATGTATTTTATTCTGAACAAAATAAAATAAACTAAAATAGAACCGAATTAGCTGAAGGTGCTTCCTCATTTTTTACCGCTAGCCCCAACCCTTGGCACCTGTTTCACTGAAATTTTGCTCCCCCGAAGGATCATCGCAGCCCATGAACACAAACATCAGCAATTGCTGGTAATCCTAATAAAACACAATTTAAATGGCACAAATATATTATTCAAAGCAACCATACATAATCATGTGGTAATTGCATCAAATGTTATTCATTATCTTATTAAATTTATTTAGACCCGAGAAACCCTGCCAGTCTATTTAGTAGGAAGAGAACCATGGTAGACCCGGGAAACCTGTCAGTCTACCCTGTGACCCGGGAAACCCTGCCAGTCACAATCAATCAAATTGGCCATAAAAACTTTTTCCTAGTGTGCACACCTCTTCCCAAAATTGCTACTAGTGTCCCGGGAAACCCTGCCAGACACCACTTTGGGAAGAACGGATATCATCGGTTCGCATCAAATAATATATCGAGGGCATAAAGCCCAATTGTGTTCATCACTTTGGGAGGTACCATCCCAAAACTATTCTCCCACTGTTAAATTATTTCAAATACACACATAATAAAATTCCAAATGCAATCATTGCAATTTTGTCTCTTTTTTTTATCATGAGATTTTCTAAATTAAACTATTAAGTATATACTCATGGGTTCCTATAAGGTCGTCATGAAAAATTCTCATGACTATCATTTAAATCCCTAACTCTACTCATTATCCATTTAAAATGTAGGGCACATATATTCCAATTACAAAAAGAAAAACGACGAACCCAGAGGAAAAATGCTCAGGTGCACATGGAAAGCATACATGGGTTTCAATCATAAAAAGGCATGGGACATACAAGTATTAGGTGTATATATATATATAATCCAAAGCAAAAGAAATAAAAATAGAAACGTGCAGGTATATTCAAGTCATGCAGTCAATATACATATATATATATATATATATATATATATATATATATATATATATATATATATATACATATATATATATATATATATATACATATATATATATATATTCAATGGGTAATCAATTCACAAAAACCGAGGGAGATCGATATACATATATAATCAATGGAAATCAAGCAATATACGCACAGACATATTCACATGAAACAGTAAGTGGTTTCTTTTGCAAATACATATACAATTTAAGCACGAAGGCCGAGGCAAGGCAATATTATTCAATAAGAAAAATAAAGAACTCGACAAATTGATCACAGTTATATTGTTCTAGGGATTAAGATTACCTACCAAGATTCATATAAAATTAACCTAAGACTCATGGGATTATGATTACCTACCAAGATTCATATAAAATTAACCTAAGACTCATGGGATTAGGATTACCTGATCTCCGTTTTTGCTAGCCTCCTAGAAAAATGATTTGATGAGAGTACGGGAGGAGGATGCAGTAGCGGAGAAGAAAAGTGTCGAGCGTTTTCTAGGTTTAGGTGGCTAGACCTAAGTTTATAATTAAAATCTAAGGTTTTAGCTATGGGCTGGGCTCTTTAATTATTGCCAAATAACAAATTAATAATACAAACATTATTAATTTTTAGATTTTACTATTATTATTATTATTATTATTATTATTATTATTATTATTATTATTATTATTATTATTATTATTATTATTATTCAGGGGTATTACATGTCCATTGTGGATATATCACCCTTCGCCTTGCCGAAAATGCCATCAATGACTGCCGACATATCCTCTAGCCAAAAATCGGAGACCTTGCCTAGACTAGCATTCTCAATGTCGTTTGCCTCGAATCCATTAAAACTAAACCATCGCAGCGTCAGCTAGAGTGAGTACGATAAGACGTCACGTACTCGCCGTTACCTCAAAAATAGCCTCATGAATTTCATAAAGCTAAAGTGGCGTATGAATGAAAAATATATCTGCATTGGACAGGTTATGATTTTCAGGTACAGTGTTGTTACAGGGGCGAACAGAGGGATAGGGATAGTGATATTAATTCTTCCCAACTCAAACTTGCGACTAGTGCTTGTTTTTTTTTTTTCTATTCAGTTGCTTTGAAAGTCATGTCATCATCTCGTCAGCAAAAAAAAGTCAAACTAACTATCAAACATTATTTTTGCGTCTAGAAAATGCATTTGATGTTAAGCGCTCTTTTGGCCAAGCCACATCATCATCCTCATCCTGTCAACACAAAAATCAAACTTAACGGTCAAATAATATTTGTACACCTAATTTGTATCCACATAGTTGATTTTCCATTTACAAAAACATAATGTTGGGCGCTCGAAGAAACATGCATTTTTTCACCTTAACCCTTAATTTTATTAAGTTTTGAAGGCTCTCGGCGAGTTTTGATGTATATATATTCAGAGGTTTTTCATTTTGAACTACATGGCCATGGCAAAAGCAATAAGCAGACCATTCACGGAAGTTAATATAAAATTATACATTTGTAGGAATTATTACAAGGCTTGGACACTTCACACACACATATATAAATAATATATGTGTATTATACATAGAGAGAGAGAGATCCCGGGAGGGGGCAAATAGCGAAGCAAATTGCATAAAAATATAGTTATATTTTTCCCTATTACCATAGTTATAGCCAATATTTAGGAGGCCGCATCAGGCTCTAAGCATTTCACCTCACATTATCAAATCAAAGCATATCAGTTGAAAATAGAAACACAATAAAATGAACCTTATGTTATACTGAATTGACAGGTATACACAATATCAGATCAAATTTTCGCAAACTTAATGGTCATGGAATGAATCATTCATTGGCAAAAAAAGGTAAACTTTTCGCAGGAATCCGTTCCTCCTTTTCTTTTTCTTTTTTTCATGCGTAACCCAATAGACCAAAGACCAAAGACCTAACCCAATGGCTGAAATCAGTAAGATTATGGTAAGCTGGGTAATAAATTAACATACAAAACCATTTTATCCTATTCAGCCTGGGCATCCGAATGAATTTTCTCATACAAGCTATATATTAGCGGTGACTTGGACATCTGGGGTTCCCTTTCCAGGGCTGCAATCACATCCTTAACAGAGATGCTACGAGCTACCCGATTTTGAGGTGTAATGGCCTGATTCCTCCCCAGCTTTCGACCAGTCCCTGTTCCAACAGTAACATTCAAGGAAGTAAAACAGCAATTAAGAAATAGCACGAAATCTACATAGCTTGTGCTAAAATGAAAGAGAGAGACCAGTTTTTTAGGAGAGATTAGAACCACCTTCTATGTATTGATAACTAGAGAAAATATTACTTTGTCATTCCTTTGACTACAAAATAGAGGAAGTGGCACACATGAATGAATAATCAGTTTGAATGGAACCTACCAGAAGTTGCAAAAGATGCTGAAACTCTCTTCTCCCCGTCTGGATTATCCTTTGTACTTCTTCCGGATGAAGATGGAGACTTGCGACTCACATCCTTAGGTTGTGCACTAGATGATGCATCTGCCCCACCTTCACGTTTCTGACGGGCTTGCTCCGCCATGAGTTGCCATTTTGACAACATATCATCTCCCCCAACAGCAGCTCGAGCAGCAACATTTGCAGCATTTGTCCTCATCTTGTCATCCTCTTCTTTATTTACCTACAAGATGCCATAAATTAAGCAAAAGATTTCTTATACAGACTATGAAATAAGGGAGGAGGTATTAATACCTTTGTTGATTTATTACGACTTTCATCCTTCTCCTTGTCACCATCAACCCCAGGATTACTCTCAACCTGTACCATACACAGTTTAATTGATGAGAAAACGTGTTTCAGCAGCAGATACCCTATTCAAAACAAATGCCTGTTATGGAAAAATTCATGGATACAGCTTCTTAACATGTTTGTATAAATCTTCTTTAAGAAACAATTTAAGCTAGGCAAAAAAATCTTCAATAGGTGGAACTCACTTCATTGAGTTTACGAATCTTCTCTGCTTCTGCCTGTTTCTTCTCCCACTCTTCCCTTGCTTTCTTGTTTATTGCCATGATTTGTTGCCGAACATCTGAGGTGACAACAACCCGGTGCCTGCTCTTTTCAAAATCCACTCGCTGATAGGATATTGATTGAGCATAAGAAACTGCTTACATTGATGAAACACCGTTCATGTAAGTAGCTAAGGAGACAACTAACCTGTTTTGAGAGTCTGATAAGGCTGCTTATCAATCCACGCATTCTTTCCTCTACACACTGAACATTTACTTTCAGTCATGAGATTACATGAAAAACTACCACAACGTGAATTGAAAATCTGCTCTAATCTCACCAGAGACAAGCATTTCTCTACATCATTGCTCATACCCTTCAAACCACATTTGACCACTGCCACAATGACAACAAAACGAAGTGTAAGGCTATGAATATATCCAAATAAGTTTAAAGTACACAAAGAATTGTAAACATATGGACAGCATTAAACAATAAAAAGAAGACTGACTAATATCCATTAATTTGCTCTGCAATGGTTCTTTCTGCAAAATAAGTCTTTCTTCTTCTTCTTGCACAACTCTTCGAGATGCTTCTGAAATACGACTGTCCTCTTTCGGCCCTGAAAATAATTGTTCTTCCTCCTCCTGTAAAAAAGAAATATAGGAACAATCAGGCTTTTATAATTTATAATAGAAGAAAAACAATCCCTAATCAAGAATTATTTGCCCAAGATCAATGACAAAGTACCATACCCTAAGATCAACTCCACTAACAGCAGTAACATCATTAAGCTGTTCAATGCTTTGTTCCAGAGAAGCCCCAGACACTTTCTGTTTCTTACTGTAGGATAATGGGTAGATTATGTCAAGATTAAGAGTTAAATAAACTAGTCCAAAAGCTATTCAATCATGATTCAGTAAGAATAAGACGGCTAACCTTGGAGGAGGCGGTGAGGAACCAAGTCCTTCAAGTGGTTTCTTTTGGCCAAGAGAAGGCTTTTTCAGAGGAGCCCTTGCAATAATCCCAGAAGGGTTTGAGGGAATCTGAGAGCTTGACTGACAAAACACAAAACAGAACGCGGAAATAGGCGTCATTAAGCATAAGAGATCAATATATATTATGAGGTATGCTCTGTCCACAGGATGCCATTTCCTTTAGTAAGAAATATTGTGTTGTAAGATAGTGATGCTCGAAAGAGCAGAAGCCTAAGAACCCATGAAAAGAAACACAGCTATACGCATTGTTACTAAGTAGCAACCTGTAATAACCACAGAAGCCTAAGGACAGATTACATGCAAAAGTTTGATTGTTCCTAACCACAGCTAAAATTTATAAAGTAGGAGAACTAGTATTAAAAAGGCAGAGTAAAGTTTCATGGTTGGAAGAAGAATGGGTACAAAACCTAAGTTTTATGCATGTTAAGCCCTAAGCCATTATGCACCCAATAGATGTATTGCGAGTCAAATTGATGGAAATTTGTGGCTGATACAGTGCCAGCAAGATTGCACCTCAAAACTAAAATACAATGAAAAGCGATATGAATCCATATTTTAGCTATTTTAGGACAATATTATCAGCTACGTGAGCAAAATGTGTAGGCTAAAGTCTGATAGAGACGTCTATCACAAAAATGTATTATGAAAGAGAAATAAAAATTCATGCATAAGGTCACTGTATGCAACGTGCCATAAAACACATAATGCCAAAGAGATTACCGAGCCACTCAGTTCCAGTTGAGCAATCATTGACGAGGGAGCAGAATTGGAATGCAACAAGCTAGAAGTACTTGTAGGAGGCACACTTGTAGATGCTGGAAGACCTCTTGAAAACTCATCCTTTGAAGTTCCCTGATTTCCATTTCCCTGTTCAATCTGAGCAGTGCCAGCAGAAAGTCCGTGATATTTAGATAAATGATGTCTCTGATGCTGCTCAGCAGACAGGTCACTAGGTTCCTTTTTAACATTCAAAGATTGCCAAGCATTGGATGTTTGTTGTGATCCTGCACTATTTACAAGATGAGGTGCAGATCCTCCCTGAAGTCTCTTTGGATCATTGATAGAACTCTGTCTATCAAGTTTTGTCATGCCAATCAGACTCATACCTTGTGTTGGTCCCCCTAAGTGATTGGGAGCAATGTTTTGATGAGGAATTTGCCTTAAATGGGTATCATGTGGTGGTGCTTTGAGAGATGTGGAACTACTGCTTGTCCCAGAATAAGGATTATAATTAGCACCAGTACTTCCATGCGCTGATGGAAAATGCAGATGTTGCTGCTGCTGCTTAATAAGCCCTTGCATATGCATAGAGGACCGCTCTGATTCTTGGCTAGCAAAGCTGGAACCAGAAGATGGTAACTGACTTGGTTGAACTGCTTGGGGTTCTATTTTAACGTCCAATTCCTGAGATTTTTTCAGACTACTCTCCATAGTTGGGTAAATTGGTTCATTCTTCACATGGACAGTTGAAGAATTAATATGAGATTGATTTGCTGGAGTGTTTACACTTCTATGATGCAGTTGTGCTAATGTATGGGGGTCACTAAATTGTGCCACCCCCGAACTAACAGCAGGCATCCTCATAGGGAGCTGCTGCCCAACAGGTCCTTGGTTGGATCTCGTCTAAAACAGTAGAAAAGCAAGGTTCTAAGCATGACCTTGAATTAATACATATGGGCTTTAAAAAATATCAAATAAGGCACCACATACACCATGCTCTCGGCATACCTGCGATTGTACTTTTGTTAATGCCATTCTGAGCATCTGATCACCTACAATACTTTTCATAAGCCTCACAAAATTATCCTTTGGAATTTCATCTTTCTATAAAAACAGCAGAAACCACAGAGTTAGTAACAAGGCAAATCCATTCATAACTCAGTCGTGGCCCATACCATAAAAAGAAAAAGAAACAAATCAAAACAAAAGTAGGTGGAGGGAAGTCGTTTTGATTGAATAGAAATGCACACCTTCAATTTCGTAAACAAAGTTTGGAGTTGCATGGCTCTGTCTTTGGGAAGCTGTGGAATCAAGATAGGTAGCAATAGGCCAAAAGGAACTTGCTTACTACGGTTTATTTGGCTGCTTGGCTGCTCAGTGACTGTCGCCTGTTGATTACTCATCTGCTGCAACTTGATATATTGAGATTCATTGCTAGGATTATTATGTGTTTTGAATGTCTCATTATTAGAAACCAGATCTTTCCCCGGATTCGGGATCCCAGTTGTCTGAGGGTTCTGGAGGGAACTTTGTACAGTCTTCCCTTGGTGACCTTCATCTTGAGACTGTTTCTGAGACAAGGGTGGATGATTAACATCCTGAGAAGCAACATTCTGCAGCTGGCCACTGTGTTTGATCTCCATCTCAGATGAAAGTTGTTGCTGCTGCTGTGCAATTTTAGGATCTTGTTGAGTTTGAGAATCACTTTTACTATCAAGGCTAGAAGTTGTCCACTGTGGTAATGACTGACTGAATGTGTTGTTGCCTCCTTGAGACGAAGCTGTAGCAATTATAGCAGTATATGAGATGTGAAAGTAAGTATTTACCAAGCAAATATTGCAATCATGTAGATTAACAGCAATTGGAGCTGATGATTTTTCAGAAGATACTTTTCCCTTGATTCCTAAAATTCTGCTGGTATATCAAGCTAGAGCCCGGGATATATTAGCATTCATGAGTCAATACAAAATCTACCTTCCAGACTGAATATGACGTAGAAAGAAAATTGTGCAATAAATAATTTAAAGGAAAGAATTTTAGCAAGAAAATAAACTTTAAGCAAAATTATCAATACAAGAGGAGTCTGAAGGCTCTCAGTTTGAAGAGCAGCAAGAAAAGAAAGACAATGGGATGAAATGAATGTTAGCATAATGTTTATTATGAAAGGGAATGCCAGCATTTATAAATAAATTTATATATTGATATGGCACCTCCAAGACCTGCCGAAATTGTACTTGTCAAATTGCATTTCTAGAAAGATCAAGCCATGCTTCATTAAACTCACTCTTACAAAGATACCTTGATGTTTCAAAATTGTGGACTTTTGAGAGAGAAATATTATTCTTAATCTCTTAATCAGAAAGAGTACATATGGGCCTTTATATAGGCAAACATAAAGCTAACCCTAAAATCTAATAAAATCTAATCAAATCAAAATCAATCAAACTGATTGAGATATAATAGGAAATATCCTAAAGATATAATATACCTATATCTAATCCTAAGATATGATATATCTATATCTAATATAATAATAAGATAATAACTACTCTAAATAATGCATAATAAATGCATAATATTCCCACAAAAATCAATCATCATGTTTGGTTTTTTCCATTTCTGTTGTTTATGTACATATAATAGACTCCCAAACAAGCTGACAAATAACATTACCAACAAAAAAAGGCATGAAATGTTTTAAACAAAAATTACAGGAGATGAAATTCAAAATATAATGAATCAAGGTAATGCATGCCTGTGTCTGAACCAGAAGGCTGGGAAGTAGACATGTCTCCTCCTATGTCTCTATTTAAGGCAGCCTGAAAGGCTTCCACTTCTGCCCCTGAATGCATCGTTTCATCCTGTAGAAACAGTGGTACAATTTAAAATAGAGAACCCTATGCCACAATTTATGAAAGAGATTTTTTTCTGGAAATAAAATAAAGAAAAAAGAGAAGAAAACCTCATCATCTTCAAGAAGCTTTACTATAGACAGGTCCATAACAATTGCAAGGCACCGTTATCTTGGTTCATAAATGAAGCAGCTGAACTGAAATGGAATCATTAATAAATTTAATTGCAAGCAATTTGATCACTTTGTTATACTTAAATACATGCAGTCTGAAATACAATTCAGCATACTTCACTCCAAAGATGATAGACAACACAGAAGGAGAGAAAGAGAGAAAATTTCATGATGAAACAAGTTAAAGAGAGTAAAGTGGGAATGGCAATGGGAGGATATCCAAATTTTGACAGTACCCAAATCTGGAGGAAACATCCGCTACCAACCCCTAACCAAATCTCCAGAAATTAAGCATCTACCATTCTTATCTAAAACGGTCCAATATCCAAAATACTCAATAAAACCGTGTAGATTCTATCCATAAAATTTCATGGATAACAATTAACATTTACACACAAACTTCCCACCAATGAAGAATCATCATATCAAAGGTGGACCTACATCACACTCTAGGGGCATTGGCCCCCACTGAAATCTTAAATATGCATAGTTAATATCATACCCAGTGGAGGCGGCAGCAGGAGAGGCGGCAGCAACAGGTGAGATCAATGGAGGTTGGCTGTGTTAATGTGGGGGAGGAGGATTGGAGAAGCTGATTGGAAGTGATGAGTGGGGCAGAAGAGAACAAAAAATGAAATTGCTTGAGGGTTGAAGAAGCTAGGTTTACAAATTGAGTGTGCGCATGAGCGGAGTCGAACCAAGAACCAAAATATTTTTTTTAGCTTGAAGAAGCAAGTGATAAAAATTTAGGGGTTAGACCTACTTTTAGTAGTTTACCTTATTTTGGTTTTGGTCCTTGAAGTTTCAAACAGGTGGTTTTGGTCCCTCAATTTTGCTCCGTCTAAAACAATTAGTCCCTATAGTTTGAAAATGACTTAGAACACAGACTGACGGTGTTAACTTTGCACACATGTCATTAACTCTGTTTAAGTTGCTTACTTGGCACTTTGATTGGGCTAGCTGACTTGGTAGTATGATATGACATAATTTTATTTTTAAGAAAATAAAGTCTTCAATTTAAAATGCACCCACACAAGGGAAAAACGCACGCACAGTTGAGTTTGAAGGAAGCAGAAAAGAAAGAGGGAAAGGGCTAGGAAAGGAGGACCCTTGCGCCGACGAAGAGTGACGTGGTCGTCGCCAGAGTAGTCGTCGTTAACAGTAATCGTCGAGCGCAGGTCACAGTAAATCAGCTTTCTCTCCATTTGAAGGAGGTTTGATCAGGAGGAACAAAAATCCAAGTACCATCTAGGAGAGAAATTTGGAGGCCTAAAGTTTTGTTGGATCTTAGAATAGCGGTGATTTGTAAGTCTGTGTGTTCTCCAAATCCATTATTGTTCTCAGTAGTATCATCATCAACAACAACACTCATGGCTACCTCAAGGCAAGGAGGGGTAATGGTTGAGCCTGAAAACAAAGTTGCTCGGTTTATGCATCAGAAGTATAATAAAAGCATTCTTTGGCAAAATATTCAGCCCTTCCGCCAAGTTTAGAGCAAAACCAAGGATTTTGCTATGGAATTGAAGTCAAGATTCTAGGATTCATTTACCTGAATTTCTTTTGGTATTTCTCAGTAGTAGAGGACAGTTTAAGGGAATTGTAACGAAGTGTTTGTTGAATTTCTAAATTTCTCATGAGTTTAAAGGCAAAAAATCAACATTATCTACCTTGTTTCTCACGAACTGACTGATTAAAAACATGAATAAAAAGCAAAGAAAAGGGGATTGAGGCCAATGCATACCTGAATCTGAAGATAAAAAAGATAGGAGAAGGGGCTAGGTTAAATGAAACCACACCTATGCCAGAGAAGTCTGATCTAGATGTCACTGGAGTCTGATGGTTTTTCTTTTATTATATAAGTTTTTTAATATTCCTGTTTATATTTTATAATCTCTTTACCCAGTCATGCTGTCAACATATGATTTATGTAATCCAATTATTTTCCTTTAAAAAGATAGAGAATGTCCATTTATCTGAAAATCTCTTGTGCAAATAAATATCTCATAATCTTCGAAATCCTCAAATTTTGAATTTGCTAATTCTAATTCTAACACATATAAACCAAAACTTAATACTCGAACCCAAAAGAAACAAGTAACATAAATAAACAAAAAACCAGAGCGAAAGCAAGACAAATACCCAAGAAAAGACTAGAAGAACAAAAACATTTCATCAGAACAACCAGTGGCGGAGTCAGGATTCAATATTTGTGGGTGCACAATTAATGGGGGGATTTGGGGGGTTCGGGGGCAGCGCCCCCGAATTTTTTTTTAAATGAAGTTTTAAATGCATTAAGCCAAAATGTCAAACATAACCTGAATCAGTGACTTGATTGCTGAGACTAAATTGGTCTCACCATTAAGCCAAAATGTCAAACAGCGCAATTAATTCAAATAGAACCACCAAGCAAGAAATGGAAGAGACAGCCATTACGAAGAAATAATATCTCAAGATGGAGCTCCCAAAGGAAGCACCCCCAAAAATAGAAGATCTGAAATAAACCAGCAGAGATTGCAGGAAACTTGAAGATAAATGACAGTCAAACTGTTCTTTTGCACTAGAATGCTCAAACAATTTTGAAATGATGCATGAAAAAAAGAAAAATCAGACCACAATAAACACCAGATATTTCCCCGGAATAACAATAATGTAGAAATCAATATAATCTGACCTTTTAAATTGAATCAAAATCTAGCGGAAACAAAAGAGGTAATTCAAACAGTTGTTCTGCTTGAAATAGTTATGCAATGAACCATCTAGTAACTCCACCAACTGCAATATAGAAACATGATATTTTGTGAGGCATGATGATTATATTTAGAAGTTGATTTCTCCTTTAACAACTCAGGAATCTTGGTAAACTAGCTGAACAGCAAATCATGCGAAAGCTAGTAGCACAACCTATTACTAAATAATACATACAAAATTTCACTATATCTAAAACAAATTTCCCAGAACCTAATATTATGCCACCATAAAGGAAGGAATGCCTCATGAGATTTGCTTATTAAAGACAAAACTTGATGGGCAGTATATTCCCATATGCTGCAGTAATGTCAAAAATAGCAAAGTCCATACAACGCAAAAAGTTGCTTGCAACCCACTATAGACACACATTGAAGTGGATACTAGCACAGAGTAGCTCAAAACAAGACAAACATAAACACGAACCAAGAGGGAAACTGGATAACTGGCTTCTCATACTTCTTGGGGACCTGTACTATCTTTGACGCTGAAATATGGGCAATTATTTGGGGCCTTAAAACCGCATGGGATCTGGGGTTTAGGAATATTTTGTTAGAATCAGATGCGAAGGAGGTAACAGATTTGCGGTTGCATGACCCATTTGAGTACAGGAGATCTCTTCTATACTGGCAAGTCAAAGAACTGCTTCAAAGGGATTGGAGGATTCGTATCAGCAATATTCCCAGAGGAATAAACATTTTAGCTGACGCATTGGCAAAGGAAGGCTTATCCTCTTCAAGAATTTTCAATGAGTGCCCTGACTTCCTAAGGGCTATGTATTTGCATGACTGTTTGGGATTAAATTCCCCATTGTAATTTCTTTTCCTTAATTAATATATGAAATCTTCAGTATAAAAAAAATAAACATATATAGGCACCCAAATAAATCCACGAGCCAAACACACCGCTTTAAAGCATCGATGAGCATGGAAAAACAACAATAACCAAGAATCCAAAAGCCAATACAAAAATCAGAGAAGCCTTAAAAGTTAAAACTACTAAAAACAAGCCGGCCAGTGCAGTCGTCCAGCACCCGGCCGCTCGAGGTGGACAGAGCACGGTCGATGGGACTGCTGCAAAACAAAAGTTTTTTCCCATTTCTTTAGACCATAATTAAACATGAAAGTTCCAACAACATTGAACAAAAATACAAAATAACAACATTCTATTGGGTCCCAAAACACCTTGTTAGAAACCCACAATGAGGAAGTATAAAGAAACAATAAAAAAGACAAAGGGTTAGATTAAGTTGTAATTTTTTTAAAAATATATATAATATATATATCGACCGAAAGTCTTAGACCACAACAAATTGATGGTCCCAGGACCAAAATTTTTGTAAAATCGCGAAACGAAGAACAGAGAGCAAAACAAAAATCCATGAAAGTTCCCCCAAAAAAAAAGGGTCCCGAAACACCTTGTTAGAAACCCACAAAGGAAGTATGAAAAAGAAAAGCAGGCAACAAATTGATGACCAGAAAATCGCGAAACGAAGAACAGAGAGAAGGAAACAAGAGAACCTTGAAGCAGTGCGAGGGTTTGAAATTTGATTTGCGAGTGGTTCAACCCAGGTAGGCAACGTCGATCTAAATCCAGAGGCTATGCTTGGACAATGAATTATTCATCCACCGATTTGAACTATTGCGGTTTTCCCTCCGTTCCTAAAGCCAGCATCCGTTGCTCAAGTCGATTTAGTAGCAGGAGGTGCAGAAGCAAGAGTGTTTGATGAATAGAGGAGCTGGGAAGGCTTGAGAATATATATATATATAATGCAAAAAATAATTAAGAAGTAAGAACATTGACTGAGCCCTGGTTCGAACTGACGACCTCTGATGTTAAAAACGCTATAACCACCTACACTATCCAAATAAGTTGTCACAAATTTACTTCAAAATATATATATTCTTAAACTTTTGTGTCTACACTTGCACACTTACACTAGTGTGGCTCCGCCGTTCTGAACAACGAAAGGTGAACACGAACGAGGAAGTTGCGGTTGAACCAAGTTGCAAAAGAAAATTTGGGTGAAAAACAATTAGATTTCTCTTCAATATTCTGACTTTCAAGTTAAACTTAATTAGACTAAACAATAAAATTAAATAGACCACAAAGAACATCAAGATTCTCAGTACACACAAAAAGGATCAAATGATGGCACAAGTTGAAGAACAAGAATGAAAGGTTTTTTAGTTACCTGAATAAAGGTGGAGGAAAGATGGAAGAGTCGACGGCAACAGCGACGCTAGACGCCGCTGGAGAGGACGAAGCAGAGAAGCCAAGTGATTTGATTAAGGAAGCCCAGGATTTGGTCGCTCGGCAATGGGTTGTGGAGATTTCTCATGTACCTCGACTAGTGAATTCGATTGCTGATTATCTAGCTAAACAAGCGCTTGGAATCGTGCCGGACAAGCGCTCGGAGTTACGTCAGGGTAGGGTCGTGAAACATGAGTTTTTTTGGCCCGAGAACCACGAGGTTTAATGCCTCTCTCTTGTTATCGAACAAACAAAGAAAGAAAGATAGAAAAGGGTGTTCTCAAAATCCCATTTCTATTCGTAGATTTTAAAATAAATAAAAAAACACTTTTCATATTTTTTATAAAAATACTATTTTAAATATAAATAAATAAATTTAAATTATTAAAATGTGATTTACATAATTCATAATTACAATACAAATAAAATTACAAAATATTATAATAATAATTTTAGAAAATATTAAATTTAAATCATTCATCTTTTTTATATAAGAGTAAAGATGAGATTTCTAAAAAGAATAAAAGATTCGGAGAGTATTCTCTCCTTTTTTATGTTGGAGAAAGAAAAAGGTTTTTACTTCTAAGCATGGAATTAAAAGAAATGGTATGGACAATTTGGTTGGAATGAGACACAAAATCGCTCCCTGTCCCCGGATCCGGATTTTCTCAGAAGCGGAACCCTCAGTATCTTTTGATCTTATCCGTCCAAAAATTGATCCAAGGGTGCAGATATATTTTTTAAAATACCGCGCGCGGTTTCTTTTGCCTCATTGAGATTTGAACTTTTCAATTTCTCTCTCCAACGGACGATGATGATGGGATACTAAGAGATTCTGAGAGTCTTCTTCTGAGAACATCCGGTTCCCCCTGTCTCCTCCAAAAAATGGACTTCGCTTTCCTCCTTTACCCCAAGCGTCTGTTACCCTCCTTTTCTTCAAACCTGCGTCGTTTTGGGGCAAAACAATGAGGCAGGTCCTTTTTTTCATGGTTTGTGAAACCGGAACGGCCGGTTCAGACCGGGAACCGGCCACCCGGCCGTGAAACCGGTCCGGTTTAGGGTTAAACCGGTCTGACCCGGTGAAACCGGTGTGACCCGGACGGGTTAAACCGGACTGACCCGGTCAACAATTTTTTTTTTTTAGGTTTTTTTTTTTTAAAATAAAATTTGCCTCCCACTACCGTTTATTTCTTCAAGTGAAACCGTGAAAGAGCTTTGTTCATCTCGATTTAGAGCTTCGTTCCATTGTGCAGAGCTTCAAGTTTATTATTGTTGAATGTTTTATTTTATTTTCCTGAAGCTGTGTTAATGGAGGGAAATATTAATAATGAAGGTGCCCAGAATACTACCACTCCCAATCCCGAGTCTAGCAATCCTCCCACACATTCTGGTGTTAAAAAAGATCCCACTTGAGAATATTTTGTCATCATATACTTGTTTTTGATATTTTGCTACCATGAATATATTGTCTCAAATGTAGGTTGTAAAGAAAATTGTTAGGAATATCTGAATATGTCCCAACTTTTCAAAAACAGTATATATATATATATATATATTTTTCATCAGAGTATCATTTTAAATAATCAGAGTAGAGCATCGGAGCGATTGAGTAACGGATATGTATATATATAAAATGCCGTAAGTCCTGGCCGATACAACGACGAGACTAAACCATGTGGTTTAAAAGTATATTACAACAGAAAGAAATCTTCAACGGGATCTTCTACGTGGCCTGCTTGCTTCTCTCCTTGGCCCTCGGTCCTCCGGACCCTGAAGCTATAGCTAAGATCCAATTTACCACATTGGATCTCAGGTAACGGTTAACCTCATGCTTAAATAAAACAGTATACGGATGACAGATATTCATGAACAATAATGACAACACATAAACATAGAGCAGTAGGTATAATCGGTAACCCTTAACGAGTCTCTATCCGTGAATGTATAATCGGTGACCCTAAATAGAATCTCTATCCGTGAATGTATAATCGGTGACCCTAATAGAATCCCTATCCGAGTCGGTGACCCTAGGCAGAGCCTCCATCCGAGTCGGTAACCCTAAACAGAGCCTCTATCCGGGGTTGTATCTATCACATATGGTAAACCTAAGTACAATTCCATAGGCACGGTGCATATAGCACCGAATAGAATGGCCATGTAAGTGTCTACCATAGGGGCCTCACCGAGGTTAACGATGACCTGGTTGGCACACCTACGTAGACTAGCATTGCCTTCGGCACCAAACTATTCACACATCATATCATCACATATTTGCATACCATAAACATCAGAGTCAGTGTTACAGTACGCGAACGTACCTCCGTTGACGATATACGGTACTTCTAGTACGTTTTGACGGAAACTGCACGTTTGACGGAAACAATGGCCGACAATGCACGTCGGACAGCGTAACGACAGCAGATCAAGGTTTCTGATATCCTATAATGATAATATCACCATTATCAATATTTGACATTATAACGGACATTTTAGGTAAAAATTACCATTTTGCCCCTATTCCCCTAATCGGCGTAATTTCGCCAGAGCTTCGCTACTTTGACTCCGACTTTCCAAAATTTTGCCAGAACTCTGACCCCACCATGATTTTCGAATTTCATATTTAAAATAAAAGTAAAGATCTATCTAGCATTCCTACTAAAACTACCGAAAGAACTAAAGACTAAAGACCGAAAAAATTACCCAGAGCTTCGCTGCAAAATTCCCCGGACTCCTTCCCTCTCCAGATCTCCTCCTTCTCTCTTCTCTCTAGGAAATTTCAACTAGAGAAGTGATTTTTGGTGTGAAGAATACAAAGGGAGGAGCTTGCTATTTATAGAGTTTTTGTGAGGGCATTTTGGTCTTTTTCCAATCTTCCAACTTTCAATTTTGGCCACATAACACATCTTTTTTGCTCAAGCCACTTCTCCACCAAAAAACTCCTCCAAAACCATGCTCCCCTCCCCCAAGGTCATTATTGCATTGTCACCAACTTTTGCTTTATGGTCTTGCACCGATAAAGTTCCCGATCGGTGTCCGAATCGCGTATTCTTGTAAAATCTCAAAAATCCGGAATCACAACTTGGAAGACCTTTTCTTTCTCATTAGAAATGTCTAAGCTAACCTAATTTTTGATTCCATACAGGGTTTCAACGGTCCTGCTGAAGTTTACGGAAAAACGTGTCGGTTTCGGAACGAAATTCCGGAAGCTACCGCCTATGGACAAGAATGCACTGATTCCAAATATGTCCAGGAAAACTCTCAACTCTTCCCCAGGTGCCGCATCATGACCTTTAGGTCCTTAACTTTCAACTTGGCTATCCGGCTTTTTCTCAGAATTTCCCTATTTCGTCTTATTAGGAAAAAGCTCTACCGGCTTCAGAATTAACTTCCGGAAAAGTCTAACAGAAGATAAAAATCCACAGATCAATATTTTACCTTGACTTTGGAAAACCTATTCCTGGTACTCTAGATAGGATCCGTTTCCTATTTATTTCATTATTATTCACTACACTTAATTATATTATATTACAAAATCCTATCATCTTATCCTCTTAAGATTTCTTTGTCCCTTTTTATTATTATTTTATTAATTTTTGTTTTAATTAATTATTTAATTAATTAATAATATATAATATAATTTTTTATATAATTTTTTTACAAAATTTTCCTATTGGTCCATTCTTGTATTTAGGCTTAAAAATACCTAAACTCGTCTATTTTTCTCAAAAATTTCCAATTAATTAGTAAATATATCTTTACTAATTTTAAGCCAAAAACCACAAATTTTAGGGTTTTACATAATTATTCATGAATTTCATTTGCTTATACTTAAGTAATTAGCCAATAATTACCTAATTACTTTATTATCACTAGTTGATAATTTTCTTAATTAGAATGCCTCATTACCTCATAACTTTTACACTGACATTTCTGTTTCCATGTCCTCTGCATTATTTTAGGATTTACAAGGGCATTTTAGTCATTTCAATACTTTTTGAGCATTCTTATTCAATTTCTCCAAGTTCATAATTTATTAAATTACCATAATTAGAGATAATATACTCTCATAATTCACTTGGTCATTTTACTGCCTTTTGGGATTTTTCATAATTTTCTAAGTCTTTTAGGCATTCTAGGGGTATTTTGGTCATTTTGACACTTTGACCCTTAAATTCCCTAATTTCCTACAGAGTTTAACTTAGAAACATAGACTATAATAACACAAATCTTAAGGTCAAAACTTCACTTATCAGAAATATCCAATTTATTTATAATATTTCAGATAATAAATATCCGGGTATTACACCCCAAGCGTCTGTTACCCTCCTTTTCTTCAAAACTGCGTCGTTTTGGGGCAAAACAATGAGGCAGGTCATTTTTTTCATGGTTTGTGAAACCGGACCGGACCGGCCGGTTCAGACCGGTTGAAACCGGTCCGGTTTAGGGTTAAACCGGTCTGACCCGATGAAACCGGTGTGACCCGGACGGGTTAAACCGGACTGACCCGGTCAACAATTTTTTTTTTTAAGGTTTTTTTTTTTAAATAAAATTTGCCTCCCACTACCGTTTATTTCTTCAGGTGAAAGCGTGAAAGAGCTTTGTTCGTCTCGATTTAGAGCTTCGTTCCATTGTGCAGAGCTTCAAGTTTATTATTGTTGAATGTTTTATTTTATTTTCCTGAAGCTGTGTTAATGGAGGGAAATATTAATAATGAAGGTGCCCAGAATACTACCACTCTCAATCCCGAGTCTAGCAATCCTCCCACACATTCTGGTGTTAAAAAAGATCCTGCTTGAGAATATTTTGTCATCATATACTTGTTTTTGATATTTTGCTACCATGAATATATTGTCTCAAATGTAGGTTGTAAAGAAAATTGTTAGGAATATCTGAATATGTCACAAGTATTGAAGTATATGGTTATTTTGCTACTGATCTAAAATATTGAAATGATATATAGTATATCAAATTTAGGTTGGCGTGATGAGAAATTAATTATTTTCCAATTTTTTATACCTCACGGTCTAGCCCGGGTTGACTCCGGGCTGATTCCGGTCTGACCCACTAACCCTTAACCCAGTACCCCGACCGGTTCAGTGACCGGTCCGGGTTTCAGAACCTTGCTTTTTTTTAATATTTCAAGGTATTGATGAGTACTAAAAATATACTTCATGATACTGTCCAGTACTAAAAAATATTTCATGATCTTGAAAAAATGTCCTCAAGTATATTTTGAGTACCAGACAGTACTCTGAAATAAATTTTGAAGATCACGATGTATTTTTCAGTATCCAGAAGTACCATTTTAGTACCCGTCAGTACCTAAAATATTTTTTCAAGATCGTAAAATAATTTTCAAGATTATGAAGTAATTTTTTAGTATCACTCAGTATCCTAAAGTTTTTTTTTAGTACCTGAAATATTTTTTCAAGATCCTAAAATAATTTTTCAAGATCCTGAAGTATTTTTTTACTTCTAGTTAGTATTCTGAAATGTCTTTTTAGTACCCATCAATACTTTTTTTTATTTTATTTTTTAAAAAAACGACATGCTTCACAGTTTTGAACCAAAACAACACAGTTTTAGAGTCTGTTTGGTTTGACGGAGGGGAGGGGGAGGGGGATTTTAATGGAGGGGAGGGGATAAGAGGGATTTTAATATTACCTTGTTTGGATTGATCAGAAGGAAGCGGAGGGGAGGGATTTTAATGTTACCTTGTTTGGTTTAGGAGGGGAAGGGAGGGAAATTTTTTTGACATTGACAACTTTACCTTATATTATAAGAACGATTTTAATGTTACCTTGTTTGGTTCAAAAGGGGAGGGGAGGGAATTATCTTCACATGGACAACTTTACTTATATTATAAGTGAATTCCATTTTCTAAGCATCCTTTATAATCATTATCGCAGGGGAAAAAAAGAGAGAGAGGCTATAACAATCATTTACGACTTATGGTAGATAATAGCTTGAAGGAAGTAGGGCTGTGCATTCGGTTTTTCGATTCGGTTTTCGGTAAAAACCGAAATGTGTGCATTTGTCCAACCGAACCGAAACCGAATTATCAACAAAAACCGAACCGAATTAACTGAAATATTTCGGTTCGGTTTTTGTTGTTAATTCGGTTTTTGGGTTTCACTTGGGCCTTCTTGCTTGGGTTAAATTGGCCAATCTTCCTTCTTCTTTTCTTTTTTTCTTTTTTTACGATCAGCAAGGCTGGAATGATTAAATCCTCTATACAATTGTATTTGTTTATGTATATAATCATTATAAATAAAAACTTCTAAAAGCTTTACGAGTCAAACAAAAATTTTAAATTGTGAAGAAGACAAATCATGGCAAATATACTCACATACAGTATCATCTTGTTTTGCTCAATTAGTATCAAAAACTCACATACAGTATCAATAATATTCTAAAACTCACATACTAAAAACAAAAATAAATACCCAACTTGCCTCTACCGAGAATTAGAAAATGGAAAAGAAAAAAACAAGCAGAAGAACAACTCTGATGAAGATCAAATCGTTTTACCAAGTATTCTCCACAACGCAGAGCTTCAAACCCATGTTTCTTAGATAAAAACTCACCAAAGTGAGAGAACTGATTTGGAGGCAAATCGCAGTCGCAGTGAGAGCCCAGAGTCGCAGAGAGACAAGACGCAAGAGTGGAGAGTAAGAGATTCGGAGTCAGAGTGGAGGAGAGTGAGAGCGCACAATGCAGAGTCGCAGAGAGGCAAGCAAGACGCAAGACAAGAGCTCAATGAAGGAAGGATTGAAGGGTTAGGGTTTTCAATGGAAAGGGGAATTGGGTAGGCCGGTAGTTTGGGCTGGACTCTGGACGGTGAAGTTCAGTAAGGTGGGCCGATGACTCATGAGGTCCATTTGTAAATTGCTAGATAAAAAAAAAAATCGGTTATTCGGTTTTAACCGAAATATATTCTCATCCACCGAACCGAACACCGAAATAACCGAGTTACAAAAACCGAAAAAAAAAACCGAAAAACCGAAAGACCGAACACCGAATTAGTCGGTTCGGTTTTCGGTTTCGGTCTTGATTTTCTCACCCCTAGAAGGAAGGCAACATTTTCAAGGGCCTAATTGCCAAGCACATCTTAAGTCAAGACTGTCTGTTTGGATTATAGTTGAATATTACTTTCAGAAAGTTACTCTGAAGGTGACCTCTGCTTTCAGGAATTATAATTAAAGGGGAAATCAAGGAAGCTGAGCATTAGTTTACGGCATTTCTATTATTCACAATTTGGTTGTTAACCATGAACTGCATTCGTTACCAATTTAAAAATAACAATAAGTTTTTCTATCAAAAACTGAACAATGAAGTTTAGCAAAAATATCAGAAATAATAAGCACTGTTAGAGAATATTCTAAGTTTAAGTGTAAATATTGTGCTTAATGTTTGATCATAGGAATTAGCCATAGTGATAGGACTATTCTGTAATTAATGCTAGAGGCTCCCAATGTGTATAAATAGGCACATTCTTATGAATGAAAAGCAAAGCAACTCATAGTCATCTCTGTCATCTCTATATCATTCTCAAGCACTGTAATGACGAAACAACTAAGCATTGGCATGCATATGCACCATAATTTTGACAAATTAAGTGTAGAAATAAAATACACACGCGTTTTTTTAATTAGCACACAAACTCGTAGAGCAGTAACTGAAAAGAGGATCATGAGGGATTGCATTGGTTGTCTTTGCAAGATAGCAATAAAAGTGGAACAGTTCGGCAATAGGTACTTAGGTGGGTATTAGGTTTGTTTTCTCAGGTTGTTTTTCTCTAAATTTTTGGGGTTAATAATCCAAGCCTCAATGAATTTGCTTGGTCTCTCATACTGTATATATTCAATACTTTACAACACGATGGACAGAGGATGGACACGTAGAGAGAGAGAGGATAGTAATACAGCTAGCTATTCAGAATACATGCCTACCTTTAGAATCATATATTCTTGTGCTAAGATTAATGACATGTATGTTTATTATCTTAACCTTATGTCCTAACACTTCAATGTTGTGTGTGTGTTTTGCAAACTTATAAGGCATATTATAATGTTTATGGCATTTCTGCATGCTTCAACAGTATCACTGTGATGTCCTTCCAAATTACTTGTGTAATGAAGGCTAAATTCGGAGAACATAAATTATAACAAGTCTGAGATGAGACTATGGGAAAAAAAAACAAAAAGCAACAACTAGGAGTTGAACTTGATAACTTTAACAACTTCTTTGCTATCTCAAGCTCAAGGAATTGGTTAAGTACGAAATCGGTTACAGGAACAATATCAGAAGCGACATCTGAAGGACGAATCAACTCACAAAATGAAACAGAACCAAGGTTTTTTAACCAAGAAAAAAAAAAGGTTACCTTATAAGCCAATCCGATTACAGATCACAGGAATCTCACAGACAGTCTTCAACAAAAATTGAACAAATCGAACATCAGAAACCAAAAAATAACAACTTTTTGAAAGCCCTCATATAGATGACAAGACCAACAGAAAAGATAACCAAGAACCCTAATGTTACTATCAAGAAAACCTCACGAGAAAACAGATTTGCAGAAACAGATTGGGTGCATCACTGGATTGTTTCAATCGGGATTTATATGGTGAACAATTTTAATATGGGTCAGGGACGAGAGATACTCACCGGAAGGAATTAACAACTTCAATCTTGCTCTCCGTCTTCGATCGTCGTCAGTCTTCTCTCTCGTCTCAAGGAATGAGCTAGCTGCCGACGAATAGGGTTCGTGTGACAGTGTGAGGTTGTGAGCTGCATCGAGATAGCACATATAAGGGCTTCAGGTATTTTTGGTATAACAGCAAAAAAACAAACAAGGGATATTTTTATCCTCTCATACACCAAATTTTATAAATCTCTTGAATTCGTCCGATTTGAGGGACGTTTTTTAGGGAGGGAAAAAAAATTCCTCCCCTCCTACAAAATATCATATGTCAAATGAAGGGAGGGAGCTAAAATCCCTCCATCCTCCCCCCTCCCCTCCAATCCCCTCAAACCAAATAGAGCTTGGGGTAAGGAGGAAAGCTGGGTCCCCAAAATTTAGAGGGTTGAGAGGGAAGGAAAGCACTACTCCCTCTGGTCCTTATTATAAGGCACCAACTAACAATTCTCACAAACCAATAAAAATAGTTAAAGTCAATAAAGTTGTCCTACAATTTAAGTAACTTCCAATATTACCCCTACTAATTACACTAAACTCTAATATTATATTTTTGCTCAAATACTCTAATATTATATTAATTATTACTTTCACCCACTACTCTTATTAATTAGGGGCAATTTGTAAGCAAATAGTTAATACTCCTTGGGAACAAGCAAGTGCATTATAAAAAGGACTAAATAAACTTGTTAGTTGGTGCCTTATAATAAGGACCAGAGGGAGTAGAAGACAAAAAAAATTCCCTCCATCACCTTCCCTCTTTGGGAATCTATATCATTAGATTGATTTTAAACTATTCAGATTTATTTTAATTTAGTTTTTATTTTAATATATATAAAATTGAAAATAAAAATAATCTTATAATTGTCACTTCTCATAGGAATGAATGTATCATTTATAAAATTACAAAAAAAAAAAAAAAAAAAATTGAACCGTTTGAGTTAAATTTAAACGGTTGAGGTTGAGATCTCATAGTTATGAGAAATTATGTGAAATGTCCTCCTTCCAGCCAAACACACTTTCTTTTTCTCTCAACCCTCCCCTACCCTCACAAAAACCCCAACCAAACAAGGCTTAAATTTAAATTTAACTACTCAACCACTAAACTAAAAGCATGTATTAAATTATCTGGTCGAAATTTAATAATATATTATAATAAAATATAAAATTATACATTCGAGTAAGGGAACTACTATTATTCCTCTATTATCTTCTATTATCATGGAATTTGTTCATTTTGAAATGGTAAAGTTTTGCCTAAAAATTGAAGCATTTTCATGTACTTAAAGAGTTAATAGTGAATGATAACTATTCTCTCTTGCTCTTTAATTCTGTAACTTTCTTTTTCTTGTTATTATATATTAAAAAAAATTAGGTATGATTATTAAATTGTGTTTGTTATATAACAGTATTATTCAATTAAAAATTTACTTTTGGAAAATCTTGAAAATAGATTAAGAAAAATTAGACTGAAATTATACCCTTAAAGAAAAAAGCCACACCGTACCCCCTTGCTTTTGAAAGTTCCATCATCCTATATACAACGAATGCATGAATCAAGTTGGATAAAAAAAGTGTAAGCATGAGTAAGAGAAAAATATATGCACACCATCACTAAATGTATGGGAGGTGACTAGAGCAAAGATAGATTAATCTCAGCTTGAACCTTTATCTTTGTTTGGATTGAGGGAAAAAACAACTGATGAATAAAAAACGAGGAGATATGAGTTTTCCCTTGTTTGAATGAGGGAGGAAAAGTGAGAGGAAGGAAAAATGGGGAAGGAAATACAGTGTGGGACCCACCTCACTTTCCTCCCAAACTTTCTCTCCAAATATGGAGAGATTTGGAAGAGAAAACTCAATTATCAAGTTTGCCCTTGTATCTACAACGTGAACACCCCCTCCTCTTTTCTTTGTTCATTGACGCTATGCTTTCACGGCTAAAATAATCATCAATATCATCATCAATATATACGAGGAATAGCACAATAAGCCGTGCACTCTTCTTTCTCATCTTCTGTATAGTCAGTTACTATTGTTTAGAACAGTTCCAGCTTATGCTTTAAGCTGTTATCATTACATGTGGCTTCGTGCCAGATATACGGCCAATTGTATCCACTCTTTAAGCATTAGTCAAGGTACATCCTAACACAGTTTACCAACCCCAACTCAGCTTCTTCTTTTTGGCCGGTTTGAAATGGAAGAGAGCGCACAAGTCACAACTACTGACTTATGAGTGATTGTGAAAGCTTAAAAATTTGGTTTGAAACGCCAATTGTTGTGATTCAGTGAGACAACTTCTATTTTTTGATGGTTCATTTGAAATTTAATTCTTTTATTTTATGTTCATTTGTGTTTTATTCAAATTCTTAATAATATATTTAGATGACTGGTGTAATACCCTAAAAATCTGTATTATAATTTAGTAAAATTATACCTATCAAAAATAGGTGAATATGAGATATCAAATATTAAGTAATAATTAGCTTATTTTCTAAGGAAAAATCTCTAGGAAATTAGAGAGTTTAAGGGCCAAAGTGCCAAAATGACGGAAATACCCCTAAGGGACATAAATGACTTAGGAAAATTATGAAAAATCCTAAAAGGCAGTAAAATGACTAAGTGAAGTATGAGAGTATATTATCTCTAATTATAGTAATTTAATAAATTATGAACTTGGAGAAATTGAATAAGAATGCTCAAAAGGTATTGAAATGACTAAATTATCCTTGAAAATTCTAATATAATGCGGAAGACATGAAAACAAAAATGTCGGGCAAAAGTTATGAGGTAATATGGCATTATAATTAATAAAATTATCAACTAGTAATAATAAAGTAATTAAGTAGTATTGGCTAATTACTTAAGCTTAAGCAAAGAAAATTCAGAGATAATTATGTAAAGCTCAAAAATTAGCGGAAAATGGTTGAAAATTAGTAAAAGTATATTTACTAATTAATTGGAAATTTTGAGAAAAATAGTTGAGTTTAGGTATTTTTAAGCCTAAATGCAAGAATAGACCAATAGGAAAATTTTGTAAAAATTATGTAAAAATAATTATTTAATTAATTAAATAATTAATCAAATAAATAAAAATAAATAAAAAACGAAATAAAAAAAAGGGCAGAAAAAAAGAAAAAAAAAAAAGAAACTTAGTTGGTAAGTTTTATTATTATATAATATAATTAATTAAAGTTATATTATTATATAATATAATTAAATTTTGTGAATAGTGATTCAAAAATTAGGAAACGGGCCCTATCTAGAGGACCAGGAATAGGAATTCCAAAGTCAAGGTAAAATATTGATCAGTGAGTTTTTACCTTCAAGTGACCTCTTCCGGAAGTTAATTCTGAAGCCGATTGTGCATTTTCCTAATAAAACGAAATAGGGAAAAATGCAGATAGGCACATTTTTGGACCTGAAGAAAATAAATTCTAACTCAACATCTAGAAATGAGTTTGAAATTATCTGACATATTTGGAATCGTGAATTTTTGTCCGAAGTTGATGATTCCGTAAATTGCTCGTAGCCGGCACGCTTTTCGAGGAACTTCGATCGATCATTGGAACCTTATATGGAATCAAAATTTAGGTTAACTTGGACATTTCTAATAAGTGAGAAAATGTCTTCAAAATTGTAATTCGAATTTTGAGATTTTTCGAGATTACGCGATTCTGTACCGATCGAGGAACTTTTCTGTCGGAGGCAAAAGCAAAAATGGTTTGATGACTCATCTTTGCTTGGAGGAGGGGCTGCACGTTTTGAAGCTTTTCATGGCTGCAAATCATCCACCAAAACCCTAGAATTGCATGGTTAAAAGTAAGGGGAAAATTACAAAGTTGGAAGGGAAAATTACACATGTTGGCACATTTTTTTCTATAAATAGGCAAGCATTCCTCTTCATTTTTCACACCATTTCCTTTGTGGAATTCGAAAGTTAGAGAGATGTTTTAGAGAGAGGAGCTCGGAGAAAAGTCAGAGCGAAGCCCCGGTAAGTTTTTCGGCACTTAAGCTTTCATAGTTCTTTCTGTAGTTTTAGTAGAACTGTTAGTTAGATCTAGGAAGTAGGATATGAGATTCCTATTCTTGTTTTTAAGCCTCATTGCATTGAAAGATACCTGACGAGGTAAAAACATAGTAGGGATTGAGTCTCTGAAAGTTGAAAGTTAAAATAGCGAGCTTTAAGCTTTCATAGTTCTTTCAATAGTTAGAGTAGCCTTTATTTTTCAAAGTATGATAAAATATCATATGATAGGGCTATTTTAGTCTAGAATTTCGAAAATCATAATTGCGTCAAGTTCGCGAAATTTCGGAAGAAAATTTGTAAGAGTAACGAAGTCTTGGCGAAATTCCGCCAATTAGGGGCATAGGGGCAAAATGGTAATTTTTACCTAAAATGCCGCTTATAATGCCAAATCACTAATGAAAGTGATATTACTCTTATAGGATATCGAAACTCGATTTGTTGCCGCATACGCCGCCAAGTCGCCGTTGGACGTTTTCACGTTTTCCGTAAAAGTATGTTTTCTGCCAGAAGTACCTAACGTCGTCAACGAAGGTACGTTCGCGTACTGTAACACTAATCTAGTGCTGCTCATATACATATATGTGATAGGTACATTCGCGGATAGAGATTCTGTAGGAGTCACCGAGATATGTTCACGGTTAGAGACTCTGTTCAGGGTTACCGATTACACATACGCTTATAGATGTAGTAATACCGTTAGAGTTTTCCTAGCGCCGAGGACACGACCGTACATCGTGGCACCGGTGAATAGTGCAGCACTTTATGGGGCTTACATACCGCTTTACGCTTATGTTGTCATTATATTGATCATAGCTGTTATGTCATGAATATTTGTCATTCCCTATACTGTTTTATTTGAGCATAAGGTTAACCGTTACCTGAGATTCAATGCGGTAAATTGAATCTTAGCTATAGCTTCAGGGTCAGGAGGACCATGGATCGGAGATCGAGGCAAGCTGCACGAGTAGGCTCATGGTTGGAGGGCATGTAGCACGAGTGAGCTATGAGACGGAGATGTCACTTTATCGTTTTCCGTAATTACCTATGAGAACAATAGGATGTCAGATCAACACTGTATTACACTCTGGTTATCGTTTTAATAGGAATCAGTTACTTTTACGCTCCAAGGCTCGACTCTGATTTTTAAAAAAAAATTTGGCTTTGGAATTGGGATGTTACAACTGGAAGGTAACCATGTGCTTTCAGTTGTCGATTTTTTGCATCGACACATCGTGTGGGGGGAATTGATGCTTGTTACATGAACATGTTTTGAGTTTTGACCACAGTAACGTGTTTTTTAATAATAATAAAAAAAAAAGTATGCTATATTTTTACATATGGAAAACTAATCTGAAGGTCTTTATAGTTTTCCTCAATTTTAAATTAGGTCCCAAAAGTTTTTTTCTTTTTACGATGCTCTTCAACTTTGCAATGTTAAGTACCTTGATGTTAAATGTATACTAACGCCATTATGAAATTCCGTTAATAAGCACAAACGTCTCCTTCACCGACTGGCTTGAACCTCCATCTTTATAGCCTCGAAGCTCCCTCTTCTTTTTTTTCAACAGAATCACTTTCTTTACGTCACCACCCATCAGCCACAGGTTTAGAAATGTGTGTGTAAGTACGCATTATTAGGAGGGCATCCCTGTCATAATAATAGTAAAACGGAGCTATTTCGAGGCCGATATTTGCAGGCAATGAAACATTGCTACAGCTACGGCTTTTCAATTTTTTGGTATTTTGGGGAACTATATAAATTGAAGGTGGGCTATCTGTATTAACATCATGTCCTGAAATCTGTGGACAGAATTGAGATATATAAGATAACGTCGATCACAGCCTATAGCCGAGGGTGGACAAGTGGTCTGTTCCTGACTTGAAATTTAAACCACTTCCTAATGTGTTGAACGTTAGGGCTTTCATTATTTGTTTTGTTACTTTGATGCAGAGAAAGCAAATAATTTCCCAAGGAGAATCTTTGTGGCCATGCTCTGCAAGTTCACTGTCAAGACTTGTGCTACAACTTTTACTTGACTCACTATGAGTTCGATTAAATATATATATAATCAAGCTATTCTGTTGGGTAAAAAAACAGAGAGAAGAGGGAGCTTCGAGAGTATAAAGATGGAGGTTCAAGCCAGTCGGACATGGACATGTTTGTGTGCTTCTTATCTGAATTTTTTTAACACTGTCAGTATATATTTAACATCAAGGTATGTACTTAACAGTGCAAAGTTCAAAGACCTTGTAAAAAGGAAGAAAAAGCTTAGGGACCTAATTCAAAATGGAGGAAAATAATAAGACCTACATATTAGTTTGCCCTTTTTATATTTTTAAAGTTTTCAGCAAAATATCCTTAATAAAACATCTACATGTATCACTCTTTTTAATTTTATACACATATATATATTAAGATAAATAGACATTTTCTAGTTAACAATTTTAAGTTTAAAATAAATTAACTTATCCATATATAATTTTAAAAAATAATAACTATAAAATTTAGGAATAATTTTGAAAATAAAATATTTAATTATTTTAATTTTAATAATTATACCCTTTTTAACTTTAAAAAATAACATGTTTTACTAAATTTTTTGGTTTTAAAATATAATAATATGAAAATATATCTTTATCAGATAATAATTTGATTTTAAATTATGTGAAGTTAATGTTAATATGATTGTGCAATTGTGATATTTAATTTGATTTTAAACATGATGTATTTAGATATAAGAGTAAGGGTATTTTAGTCAATCAAATATTTCTCATTTTCTTTTCTCTCAATTTTCTCCTGTTCATCCAAACAAGAGATATGATAACATTTTTTCTCCAGTTTTTTCTTCATTCCCTCCATTATCTTTTCTCCCAATTTTTCTTCCCATCCAAACATATTAAAGTTTGATGAGGGCACAACACACACTTGTCACTGAACAGGACTGGCCGGTTCAGACCGGGAACCGGCCGTGAAATCGGTCCGGTTTAGGGTTAAACCGAACTGACCCGGTAAATAAAATTTTTTTAGGTGTTTTTTTTTGCCTCCCACTACCGTTTATTTCTTCAGGTGAAACCGTGAAAGAGCTTTGTTCATCTCTATTTAGAGTTTCGTTCCATTGTGCAGAGTTTCAGGTTTATTATTGTTGAAAGTTTGATTTTATTTTTACTTCTTTGTTCTTCGTGTTCTGCTGGTGCTCTGATGTTTATTTTTTCACTTTTGGATGTCATATTGGTTTGATTTGAGTTCATTTTTGGTTTTCCTGAAACTGTCGTGGTTGCTCTATTTTTGGTTGGCTCTACTTATTTTTTAATATTGACTTTGATTTGCCTATTGGTTTATGTTGTGCTTCGGTTTGGTTTGCTCGGTTTGTGGGATTCTGGTCTGTGAGGTTCTGTGTTTGATTATTTTCTTGAAGTTGTGTTAATGGAGGGAAATATTAATAATGAAGGTGCCCAGAATACTATCACTCCCAATCCCGAATCTAGCAATCCTCCCACACATTCTGGTGTTAAAAAAGATCCTGCTTGAAAATATTTTTTGATCATATACTTGTTTTTTATATTTTGCTACCATGAATATATTGTCTCAAATGTAGGCTGTAAAGAAAATTGTTAGGAATATCTGAATATGCCACAAGTATTGAAGTGTATGGTTATTTTGCTACTGATCTAAAATATTGAAATGATATCTACTATGTCAAATTTAGGTTGGCGTGATGTGAAATTAATTATTTTCCAATTTTTTATACTTCACCGGTCTGGTCCGGGTTGACTCCGGGCTAACTCCGGTCTGACCCACTAACCCTTAACCCAGTACCCTGACCGGTTCAGTGACCGGTCCGGGTTTCAGAACCTTGAGTGTGTGCCAATTGAAGTACATAAGGTTTTTTTAATAAATAAAAGTGAGTAATTTTATTTTAATAAATAAAAAATATGCAGGTTTTAAAGGGCTGGCCCTCGGCTCTAACGGGCTGACTTTTTTAGTTTTTGAGCCTGTTAGCCCGATTTCATTTTGCACTCTCTGAAATGCAAGTTCAGCACCCCACTTAAGAAGGTTAGTTTGACAGCTTCAACCCGTTTTAACTGCTTTATTTTTCATATTTTCCTTTATTCTATGACACGTTATCTGCATAAATATCTAAAGTATGGTATTTTACTCTTTTATTAATGCTCTTATTACTTTTTTGTATGCTTATAATAATTCCCTCCGCCTACTTTATTTGATTGTGCATTAATTTTATTATTTTTTAAATTAAGAGTAATATAACTACATAGCATCGTCTGTGGTTGATTCTCTATCTTATTAAATGGATAGAAGCCACATGACTTTGATTTTATATATTGAGATTAAATCGCCATTAGCTTTGATTCTCTCTATATATTATTTTATGTTGTTTTATTGATGTCCCTGGTCACAATAAAGTTTGTGGAGTCTAAACTTCTCATGTTGCATGAGAAGAAGAAGATTCCTACACACACATAAAATGGTGAGACCTACATCTTTTTTTTTTTTTTTTTTTAATGTGGGTCCCACCATTTCATGTGTATGTAACATGAGAATACACTTTTCCTACCAGATGAGAAGTGTATTTCTCAAAGTTTATATGGATAAATGATAATACTCTCTCAATTTTTCTATCACGTTTAGTAACATAATTAATAATAGATGTAAAAAGGTTAAACACTGAATGGAGGGCATTTTATTTGTGACGAATTTGAGAAAATTAACAAATTAATCTAACTAATTTTTTAACATTAATGAATTAGCCATTTGTTGGAGTTGAGGAAGTGTAGTTTATATATATACAGTAGAGACAGGTATTTTAAATGCCCATTCTCATCAAAGTCTGCAGAAATACGCATATGTTGAGAATGATGAATAGTGAATCATTGAACCAAAATGGCTGAAGAGTGAAGACAACCCTTGGACAGCACGCTTGTTTTTTTTTCCCAGGCCTGCACAACTTAATGAAGCACATACCTGAGTTTGATCTGATGTGTTTTTGTTTGGCCAACAGAAAAGAGAGGAAGATGATGGAGGATCCTTGTGCCCTCAATAATTGAGAAATAGTAGCAGAATCTCTCTCTCAAATAAGCTTGAGTAGTTTTAGAATTGCTCGGCCATTTGAAGAATTTTAAACATGAAATGTTTTATGAAAAGACTGAAGTTTAACCATACGTACAATTAAGCTCTCAAACACTATTTTGAGAATATGTGATGGTTCGGAAGAAGCTAGCTTGCAGCTGCAGGATTTATAACTACATTTTAGATCACTATTGTCCTCATGACGGGTGAGTAGTGAGTGTTATATTGAAAGAGTAAACTTGGTATTATTTTCTGCAGTATTCGTTGACTGCATTTTGCATTACTACTACTATGTATTCCTGATGAAAGAAAAAGGTGTAGTGGTGTGGTAGCCACACGAAGAGGCGTATTAGATAGATATATAGTAGATGTTTGTAGTTGGCATTTTGCAGATCAATCATGTGATGATAATATGTACGTGCTAAGAGATAGTCCAAAAAAGTTGGCTTTTTTGGCTTTACAGTGAAAGGCGTTCACATATAGTTTTTACTTGAAAAGAGTTAGGCACTGTATACTCATTGGGACTCAGAACTCACCACTGCTACAGAAACGTATCAGATCAGAATAAATAGTATTTATTGTTGTTTACATTTGACTTGTGAGTAAGTGTGTGTGTGTGTATTCAATTGCTACCCCCAAGTTTTGTATATCTATGCAACTAATCCTGCAGAGAATTAAGAAAAAACTTCCAAGTACGTATGGACTTTGACTTAATTAGTATATACTCTATACAGTCTTCAACAACTTGTTTTCTTTTAGGGGAACAGATATTTGGGGGGTTTGAAGATAGGGAAGGAAGCCAGCCAAGGCACCATTTGTATAATGGTTTTGCTTTTTTGATGTGTGAGATTAAACATTAGCCAATTTCCTTGAAAATACTGGGAACAAAAGGCATATATAAAACTGGCTCAAATTACATTTCTTCACATTTAGAAACTTGAAAGAGTGGTCAGAAAGAGAAGATGCAGCATTTTGAGTTGCAGACGTTAGGCATATTAAAAAGTGACCAAAAGAAATCGTTTATAATCTTTGATCCTCCCTGGACAGATCTTACCATAGTGTTGAAAACGGAAAGAGACGAAAGGAGAAAGACCAGTTGTAACTATTAGACTTCATTTATGTTGTCATAGTAATAGTAACTAGTTCAGAAATGAAATGAAGAGAGGTGCCCATCTAGTTTGGTGGGAACCAAGTTGCATCATCCACAGGCCAGGGATGGGTCCTACGAAGAGGGAATTTTTGTGAAACAAGTTGAAAATGAAATGAAAATGAGCTTTTAGTTAGGTGGGTTGTCGTTTTATGGCAGAGGCCAAGAGGGGAAGAAAGAAGGGTGGACGTAGACACACACACATATATACACGATGTGCTTTTGCAGATACAGAGAAAGGTGATCTCTCCTCTAATATAATAGCTCACATGTATCCCTTCCTTACGTTTGTACCACACTGTGTACCATTGTCCATTTGAACAGTAGCCTCTTTCTATATTCTCCTCTTCTGATATACACACACACAAGTACGTTCGTGCCCCTTGAAAATCTTCTACTCGTGCGCCAAAGATAAGCACAGTAACAAAAGGATTAAGGAGTGAATTAATGAACTAATAAGTAGTGTAATTAATAAATAGATAGGTTAAGCGAGTGAGAGAGACAAAGTACAAGGGAAGATGGGGATTGGAGGGAGGGGAATCTGTGCAGAGAGGCAGGACTGTGCAAGGCCACGTTGTTGCCTCCGAATCCCCCAAAGATTTTCTTCTTTATTTTAAAGGCTGTGTCATTAATATTACTCCACGAGTATGATGGCATTTGGCCTTTTTTGGGTTTGAAGTTGAGGCTGCTTTTGGTGACAACAGTAAAACAGAGCTCAATAAAGGGAAAGGAGGTTATGTAAGGGAAAGCAATTGGTTTTTCCAGTTTGGTACGTATGTTTCAAACTGGTCTCTCTCATGTTTGTTTGGAGATTGAGTTTTTCTTTCTTTCTTTCTTCTTCTTCTTGTTTGAATTACAGGGGCTGATAGCATTAAACCAGCAACATCCTACTTATTAGGAGCTTTCATGACACTAAGCTATAACCCTATGATTGAGAGCCTAAAAGAGAGTTTTTCATTCTCATTTCATGTCAAATAACTGAAATTGAAACAATTTGCTATAATGGAGTAGTTGCTGCAATTGCCTAAAATCCTGGGTTTATGATTGTGTAATATTAATGATCCGTGTTGGTTGAATGACCAAACTGCCCTGGAGCACTGATGCACCATAAAAGGTGTACCAAAGACCAAGTCAGAACAGGAAAATGTGTACTTTAAAGTAAACACCCCTTTCCTGTGTACAATACATTTGAATTATGATCATGATATTCCAGGCATTATTTACATGCAAGTGATTTGAAGACGGTGAAAAAAAATAATGATTGGGGTAAAGAAGACAAAATCAAAATTATAGAAAATGGTAAATTTAATTTATTCACAAGTGTGATAGAGTAGAGTGTGTGTGTGTGTGTGTATAAAGGCAGGATATGTAGCCCTGTAGGGCGAATCCTGAATAATAAATTGAAGGAACCGTTGAAGAAGAGCGTCCAAAGTACAATAGGGGGGGGGGGAGGGTAGGGAGGGTGACTCAGCTAAAAGGACTGGTCAACCAACTCACTCACTGCACATTAAAGTGCGAGCATTGATTGCTAAGTTTTAAGTCCCACTATTTTAGTACTATTAGATTTGGCTGCTTTTGCTTCTGGAGTTACTCGCCTCTGCATTTAATATAAGATTTTGTTGATTTTCTTAAAACTGATCTTTTAACTTATAAGTTTATATATCTAATACTTTATATTCCCTCCCTCCGGTCCTAATTATAGGAACACATTTTAGAATTGGTTTTAGTCCTAATTATAATAACACTTTTTAACTTTTGCCAATTTTTTTCCTATAATAACCCTATTTATATTTTTTCAATAATAATTTAATAATACACCTATATATTTTATAAAGTAAATAATGTTTGCAACTCATTAATGTTATATACACCTCAATTATACTTTTTTTTTAAAAATAATTGAGCAATTTTTGTCATATTTTTCCCATATGACCCTTACTAATACTTCTTCCACAATAATTAGTTTAACAACATACTTATATTCTATCAAGTGAGAGAATTACTTTATTTTTTATTTTTAAATAAACTAATTTTAATATTCATTTAAGAATATTTGTGATAAAAAAATAAACTTGCATTTATATTATGCCCAAATAAATAGATAATCTCTTGATATTTGAATATGACTACCGATTGCGCGGTACCAATTTTTATCATCCATCAGTTTTTCTTGCATTTGTACCAATTGCGTAGGGTTACAGATTTAGCTAATTTTGCCTTGATGTAATTTTAAATTTTAAGTAGGGGTATTTTTGGAAAATAATCATAACTAACTAATTTAACTTTTCTCCTTAATCTCCCCCGATCCTGATAAATAGTTCCTATAATTAGGACTGGAGGGAGTAACATATAATGATTAAGTATTTTATTTAGTTTTTTAATTTCTCTAAAAAATTAAATGAGTTTATATTTCTTTTGCATGAATTATTTGGCATGTGCCTAAGGCCCATAAGTTAGGGTCTGTTTGGTATGAGGAAAATTTGAAGCTTTCTTTGTAAATTATATTGTTGTTAGAGCCATAACTCCTCCATTTCTCTTCATTCTTCCTCCTTGCAACGGTGTGTGATATTCTTAAATTTAGTTTTGATCTTTTAAAATCAAGAGATTATTCCTTTAAATTTATTTCATACAAAAAAGCTTCAGTCGGTTTAGCATGAGAGAAGAAGGAAAAACATAGTGGATTGTTGGGAAAAAAAATTAGATGCACAAGAAACACAATGAGAAATTTTCAGGATTCCTCCCTTTTAATTTAAATTTTTTAGGGGCATACTTGTCTTTCAGATATTCTTTCCTGCTGAAGAACTTGGATTTCCGGTGGAACCTCATCTTCTCAACTTTAAAAGAACATTGATGAGTCAGGAAACTTGAGTACCTGAGAATATTAAGCGAAAATTATGTTCCCAACAAAGGAATTTGTTTATGTTCCTTTATAGCGAAAAGGCCACCTGGGCAGTTTTTGACATATCATATCGATTTTAAATATAAAATATAATTTATAGCGTAAAATACATTTTAAACGGGACGTAATAATATGGAGCGGCGGTCACGTGAAAGAACGAAGGTTGCAACAACACAAACGTTAAATCAAGAGCGGGGTTTGAGACTTTAGACCTCATTTTGACTGATGACGTGGCACCTACTCCTCCTTATGGCACCGTCTCCAAACACCAGTGGCCCACCTCCCTACTTTATTATACTACCATCAAGCTATATCTGTTTTACTGTAGAATAAATATACATATTATAAATTAATTTGATTAATTTTTTGATATAATTTGATTAACATTTGAAAAGAATTAATTTTATCTTGTAGTATTCAAGAGGGGAGGGAATAATAATTTTTCTTCGCTTGCTCCGTTCCCAACCTTACATTTAAAAGTGTAATCAATCACTCGGCCTGGATATTTGGATGATCATTTCATGGTTTTCCGTCTGTCACAGTTTATATAATAAAGATTCAGCCCCATATTCACCGGAATGAAGACCTTGGGACCCCATTTAAAATGTCATACTACTTCTAATCAATCTTAGTCACACACACATTAAAGTAGGGGAAATAGTTTTAGAGCCAAACAGTAAGTAGGTGGGAGTTTGTATATTCAATCTCACTTGTAATATTAAGGGAAAATTCTAGATAAATATCGTTTGAAATTGTAAAACCCCCGAAGTCTTCTAAATTTATAAAAAGATTGGGATATGCAAATTCGTGTGAAATGACCCTTTTACCCTTAGTTTTAATTAAATAATAAAAAAAAAAACCCCTTCAACCCCCATCATGCCGCCAGGATTTTTTTATTTATTTAAAACTAATGTAATTTCATTTGCATATCCATCATGTGTGAAATGACAATTTTAAACACTATTTATCTAGAATTTTCTCCAATATTAAAGCATTCAATTCAAAATGTATTGGAGAGCAAAGAAGGGCCTACCAATAGCATGGATTCAACATAGACAAAGCAGGCAGGGAGGGGGGGTCCTACAATATCTGACTCTGTTATGGAATAAAATACTAGGCCCATCCAAGGTGTGGCCCATCAGGAGACATCTAATACATTTGGGCTTGAAGGCACCAAAGGCCCAGCAAGTCCTAATCCTCGAACTACGTGGACTTTGATCCTCCTCGGGTACGTAGGCCCTAGGTATCGCACCTAGGTCAAGTCCCTGTGCTTTGTGATCTCTGATCCTCTCGGGTATCTCATCCATGGATACTTGGGAGAGAGCTATTTGATCCTATATCCACATCCTAGCCCACCTAGGGTTAGGGTTTATGTTCTATGACAGAACATTGGCGCCGTCCGTGGGGAATCGATAAATTTCTGATTCCCATGACCAAAGATGGTCAATAATTCCAATTCCAATTAGTCTGTGAAAAAGCAGCGCAGGATTCAAACTTCTCCATCTAAGAAGAGCTCCGGTTTCCAAATTGACCGGGAGGCAGAATCATGAGTCCTGCAAAAGAGGCCGAATTCTGGAGACCAGATCGTGTGGAGCTCAGCAAGCAAGTCTCCAGGAACCTTCAATGAGCCTTAATCTGTATCCGCAGGAAGTGGCTTCCCAGTGATGATGGACCAGTTTGAGAATTCGCTCTTTCCAATTCTCTATCGTCAGCACCTCAATGAATCTTCTTCAGAGCTATGCAGATCATGATGGCGGTGGTACAACCAAATTTTGTAACCACGATCAACAAAACCCGTAACCTATCGGAGATTGCGGGAAGGGAAGAACTGAGATTAGAAACGAGAGAAACATCAGAGATCACATTCTAGAGTCTTTGTGTGGTTTTTGAGTGTACCTTGTCCCATCGATAGTTTTTTCTCCTTCAACTCAGCCAATGCAGTTTAGTATTTTGGCATGTTTGCGTCTCGAGACTCTGATATCAATTAAGTTTCCCTGGGAACCGACAGGGTCCACTTACGTAAGAGAGGGGCCGAGATTGCGGTATAAAGAGAGACTGGGTTTTAGTAGGCCGATATCAAGAACGGTCGGGGCACAAGCAGAAGACGTTGAGAAGTTGGACGACGAGTTCGGTGCTGTGCTTCGTTTTCAACTTCATGGTCTGCAAGATCAAACTCGTAACCCCACCACCGGCGTCCTTCCACCTCTCAACGTCAACGCTGGCTTGTTTTCAAATTCATCATCATTATTGAGCTGGGTCCTGAATCACTGGTGCGGCGAATCAAATTGTTGATAATACCGGGATGTATAATCCGAGATGGATTAACGATTTGTTGTAATTCTGAGATTGGAGATTCCCGAGATTCTTGATATACCGAGATGTGGATTTTGGGTATGCCGAGACACTCTGTGGAGAATTATCGCAGCATCGAGCGCGTCATCGTCATCATCGATTTGCGCCCAGATTCTTGCTTCTTTTACCGAGATTACTATCCTGGCTTACCAACATGCATTGCCGGGGTCCGGGATCGTTGTTTGAGGCGGTCAAGGTTGGAGGCTGGCATAGTGAGATGCCTCACTAAATGTGAACCGAGATAGTGATTGGCTTTATTATTATCAGTGCCGAGTTGAGTTGCGTAGACTTTTAACCCAAGTATGAAGTCGTCTGCGTCTATGCTAAAATCTATATTTAGGTATTTGAACTATGACGGGGTAGTCGGCATATCGAGATATTTATTCAGGGAGGAGCTTGTTAATGATGTGCCTAGAAGCCTGAGATTTCCAAGATTCCTGAGATATCCAAATTTCCTGGTCTGTCCGAGATCCATTCCTGTGCATGGGATGATGGCGGTGTTGTCTGAGTTGCCTGGTTTTGTCCAAGGTTCATTCTTGCATCCATCTCGGCAACCGGGCCTTTCTCCCCTCAAACAACAGAATTACAACATAATTCCATTCAGCATCTGCAGAGTCTGTGGTTAAATGTGGTAGCGTATATCATTTAACCTTCCAGTTTCGGCCTTGGAATTCTTCCATAACGCAAGCAACACAAATGCTCTCATCAAAACTTCTGAAAAAGGAAATCTCGCTATCCACACGGTGCAATATTTCCAAAACCAGAGGATCCCGCGATCTAAGCATAAAGACGCAGAGGATATATTAAAGCTTATGCCCAGAATTGGTAATACTACAATGGCAAGGTAATTTTCTGTCTTGTGGGTATCTGTCGATTTTCTGGGTTATATTTACTTTTAGCGATGCTTCCTAATCCCATGAATGCAAAGTCTTTTCATAAGAAGACGTAACTTGGCTGTTCAATAGCTCCTACTTATATCTTTACACATCCACGATTATATTCCGGTAAAATCTTTGGTTCAAGCAAGAAAATGTGAGGCACTTGCCGTTTTTGGTTTGGCCGAGTATGGAGACGAAATTGATGCCAATTTAAATGGGATTGGACGTGGGGTGGAGACCATGTACAGGTTGAATGTGGGTGGTCCCGAAATCATATCCAAGGAGGATATTCGGAGAATATGGAGAATGGATAATTATGTAGCAACTGGTGTCCTTAGAGATAAAATGCTATATTCTTATAATGGGCAAGTTGGGGAACAATACGATCCCTCATCAATACTGCGTTTCTCACTTCATATATTGTCAAAGGATATTGTTGAGCTAGTGGATTTTGCTCTCTATTTATGCGGAAATGTTAAACCCAGTTGTACTAGTGGTATTCCTTGGGTGGTGAAATTATTTAATTCTCATATCTATGTGGAAACTCGCCATGATGCAACTGCTAATACCTTGTTGCATGGAACTCAAAACTCTTTCTTTGTTGTTTTCTAAATCTTGCCGCATGGAATTGGCCATAGCTTTGACCAAGTTTCAATTACAAGTGTTAATTCATGTGTGCATAGAATCAATATTGGTATTTGCCTAGAAGTTTGATGGAAAAGTACATGGTTGGAAATAATAAAGCCACGCACTCAATACTTTTTAAGACGTTGCAGCATCATTTGATGCATGTATACAGGTCAAAATTATTCTCTGGCAGAGTAACTTATTCTGCAGATGCAAAAGTCTGGGTGACAATCATCCAGGCGTACATATGATGGTGATTATTCAAAGAGCTGAAGATCTTTATCTATCAGTTTTCACCCAGTTTAACTGAAGATCCTTATTATTCATATGAATAATATTGCAGTTTCTTGTAATTGATTTCTTCTTTTATTCCAAAAAAGAAAATAATGATGGCATATTCATTATTTTTGTCTTGATGTTGCTATATTCACTGTTGAGGAAAATTCTATTCTTGACCGTCTTCCCTCGGTCAAAGTGTATTGAATATTATGGTTTGTGACGTGAAAGATGGTTTGATCAGCTCAATGCTCCTAATGCCAATTCACAAAACAATCAATTGATTAGAAATGAATGGAGTCCAATTCCAAAGTTTTGAAGACGGACCCGATTAAACTGAATCTAGTTTAAATCAGGGATCTGTGTAACGACGGCTACGGCCGCCAAATCTATAAACATGTAGGAATATGAGGTACATAAACCTGTTTCCGAAAATCATGTCCAGTTCAAATTAAACATGTAGAATTCAGGGTAAAGAAACCCGTTTTCGAAAATCATGTACAAATAAAACATGTAGGAATCCGAGGTACATAAACCCGGTTCCGAAAATCATGTTCAAATTAAACATGTAGAATTTAGGGTCAAGAAACCCGTTTTCGAAAATCATGTACAAATTAAACGTGTAGGAATCCGAGGTAAATAAACTCGTTTCCGAAAATCACGTCGAAGGAAAGCTTGTATGAATTCTGAGTAAAAAAAAACTCGTTTTCGAAAATCATGTGCAAATTAAACATGCGTGAATCCGAGGTGCACAAACCCGCTTTCATGAACATGTCAAGTCTGTTTTATACAATTAAATCTGCACTCCTTAATTGGATCCGGATAAATTGTGGAGTCCGTCCCTACGAAAGGGATGAAGGCGGACCCCGGCTTAACTGAATCTAGTTAAAATCGGGTTCCGTAAAAATAACGGTTAAAACATGATCCTTTGGGACATGATAAAGCCGGATCTAATGGTTAGAACGTGCACCCTTTGGGACACGGTAAAGCCGAGATAAGTGTTGTTTAGAGTTTTGCAGGAAACAAAACCAGAAGGCGGATCCGGTTATACCGAATCGATTAAAATCAGGATCCGTGTAAAATTTCGGAGGAGGACTTGGTTTAAGCGAATCCGAGTTTAAATCGAGTCCGTGTGAAGATCCCGGTTACACCGAATCTGGTTAAAATCCGGGCTCCGTGTAAAGGCATTTAAGCCGCCGAGTCTTGAAAGTCCTTTATTGGATTATTTGCGACGACAATGTCGCCAGATTTATTTGAATGATTGAGTTTTGGGTAAACAAACCCGTTTTCAGAAACCATAACCCGGAATCTCGGAGTTAAAGTAAATAACCCGGAATCTCGGAGTTAAAGTATCTAAACCGGAATCTCGGTGTTAGAATAAATAACATCCGGAATCTCGGTGTTAAAGTTTATGGCCCGAAATCTCGGAGTTCAAGTATCTAAACCGGAATCTCGGTGTTAGAATAAATAACATCCGGAATCTCGGTGTTAGAATAAATAACATCCGGAATCTCGGTGTTAAAGTTTATAGCCCGAAATCTCGGAGTTCAAGTATCTAAACCGGAATCTCGGTGTTAGAATAAATAACATCCGGAATCTCGGTGTTAAAGTTTATAAACCTGAAATCTCGGCTCAAAGTATATAAACCCCATTTGGGCTTGAAGGCACCAAAGGCCCGCCAAGTCCAAACCCTAACCTAAGGTAGCCTCTATATATAGTTGGTTAACCTAAAGAGGTACGCATCTTCTTCTAAGCTCTCTCTCAATTGCATATACGCACACAGAGCACACACACCACCCCCTTGGCTAAACGCCTCCGTGTAATCCTCGAACTACGTGGACTTTGATCCCTCCTCAGGGTACGTAGGCCCTAGGTATCGCACCTAGGTCAAGTCCCTGTGCTTTGTGATCTCTGATCCTCTCGGGTATCTCATCCATGGATACTTGGGAGAGAGCTATTTGATCCTATATCCACATCCTAGCCCACCTAGGGTTAGGGTTTATGTTCTATGACAGAACAGACTCATTAGTGAGGCCTCCCATAATCCTGTCTGGAATCATGGCATTTCAACACTAACACGATATCTTTGGAAGTGAAAGTGATATCATTTTCCTTCCAACTTCATAGCTTAATCAAATCCCCTTTTCCCACACTATTCATCCCACTTATTATTTGTACCCTTTCAAGTACACTCTTTGATGTTGAATGCTTTGTCCCTCTCTCCCCCACAACTATACTTCCTTTCCCCACATGTGGACCCCCCAAAATCTCCCCATATTATCATCTTCATTCATTTCTACCCTATTTTTATTTTGTTATTTCCATCCCCACAGCCCACATCAATAAAATAGTTGTCTCACTTTTTAACATCATTCAATACCATCAACTTTCATATCCAAACTAATTCATCCCCCAAAATCCTAATTATGTTATTAAAAAACATATATACCTTCTTTTTAACTCTAATTTTAATAACATCTAACAATAAATGCCATCCATTTTTATTCACATGTTTAAAAATAATAATTTATAGTCTTTTCTTCAAAATAAATATTTGGAATGAATTCGTCCATTTCAATATCGGAATCTCAGCATCATTTCCCACACATCACATGACTGTAATTTATCCATGGCAGACACAGATGATGAGCTCCACATAAAAGAGTTCTTCTTTTCCAAAAACAAAATATTCATAGAAGCAAAAAAAATATGGAGAGTCCATAGTTTTTTTTGGCCAGAAAATAACAGAATACCGCCGAGTGAGTGAAGCATGAAGAACATAAAAATTCACCAGAGTATGTACAATTTAAAGCAGAACAAATGAATCCCAATCAGCAAAATCCTGCACTATGTTCACTCAAGAGTCAAGATGAATAACATGAACACACATTATTTGCTTCTCAGTTTCGATCGCAACGATTCCTACCCTGGCTCTGTTGTCGGTGCCCCCTCATGCTGCTTCCTTCTTTCTTTTGCGGAGAAGAGAACAGTTGACCGAACCCAAAAACCGAACCCGATTTCGATGACCCCATCAGCGAACAAACCGGAACGTTCAGAACCGGAGTCACCCTCACATTCGTCGAGTACGATCGTTCCATCCCTCTCTGCTTGTACTTTGGCCCGCCATTGAACGTACTTGGGCTACTCGAGCTCCTTTCCAAGCTCTGAAACACTATCTTCCCCCAAGACTTCATTCTGGGGCTGTCCACTGACAGTCCCCTGCTTCCAACCCCGTCCGATTCCTCCGGAGCTCGCCGGACTGGACTCCTCCCGGCCCGAGTGCCCGATGGATAGTCAGTCAGCGATCTCTGATTATTACCGTCGAACGAGCCAGGCCTCGGCTTCACCATCCTCATCCTCGGGCGAGCCGAGTTCGGGTTGCGATGGAGGGAAATCGGGTTCGGGTTGATCCTGTCCGAATCGAGCGACAGCCTCGGGAGATCTTCGTAGTCGTGGCCGGAAGACGAAGACGAGAGGGAGTGACGAGAGGAGATCGAAACGGATTCGGAGTCGGACTCCTTCAGCAATGGGAGACTCAAGGACGCATCTGAAGAAGAGGAGGAGGAGGAGGAAGATTTGGAGGTCCTGGGGAGAAAATGCTTGAGCGACTTGTTGGCTATAGAAGACGACGAGGACGACGTCGTTTTCTGTGCGTCGCTCTTGGCGGCTGCAGTACTGGTGTGACAGAGCCTCTTGAGGCCCAGCAGATCTTTCCAGCGACTGGAACACCTAGGAGCTTTGGGGGAGAAGAAGGAGGGGTGAGTCCCGGAGAGGTGAGGGGCGGAGGCGGTGTCCGGCGAAGGGGACTTGGAGGCGGAAGGAGGCGGAATCCGGGAAGTGAGATGGAAGGGAACGAGCTTGCCATTGGAGAAGAGCTGGTCGGCGGGAAGCATGGCGACTGGATCTTGAAGAGAGAACTCGAAATCAGTGGGGGAAGGGCGGGGATCTGGAAAGTGAGGGGGCTGAGATTTGGGAGGAGAAAGCCAAGGGAAGGAGGAGGGGTTAGGCGGGGAATCGAGGAAGTTATCGGGGGGCATAGCGATGTTGTTGACACAAGCAGAAGCCATGGAAGAAAGCGAGAGAGGAGGAGGGGTCGTTTGGTGGGAGGGTGAAGAGGAAGAAGAAGAAGAGAGGGGATTGCTGTAGAAGTTGCGGTGCTGTTCCACGAGGATTCGGAAATTACATTTATATAACAGTTGGTGTGTGGAGGTACATGGAAACTAGGTCCCCTTGTCTCCTTCTTTTCTTTTCTTTCGTCTTTTTCTTTCTACCCAATTCGCATTTCTCCGTCACCACTTGCCAACTAAGGCCGGTTTGGATGAGTGCGTTTGTTTTTTTCAATGTGATTTTTTATAAATGTAAGATATGGTAAAAATTATATTATAAATGTAATTTATTTTTAGATTGTCAGTAGTAAAAATTTATCTACATTATAAAAAATAGGTATCAGTGGTTTTTTTAAAATAGATTTTTATACTATTTCAGCCACCAACGCTGACACCTATATTTCGTTACATCTTATTCTTAATATGTTTAGTTTAATAGTTTGAAAATATAAAATAGATATATTTTTCTAATTATTGTTACTTTTAAAAAATAAAATACGAATTGCTTAAAATAGATCTCGCCATCTTTAGCCCATTATAATATTTTCTCAGTTATCTTGAATCCATGAATGTTTTTCATCTTATTCATTGGATTATGAAAGTAATTGAAATTCTTTTGGAGAAGTACGTACAGTTTCACCATTGGAGTATTTGCTTTAGATCTGTCCCTAGAATCCATAATGATCTGTGGATATGCTCCCAATTGTATGAGGGATCTCGTTTACATGTGTTTTGCGCGGGAAAGTTCACTAATCCTTTTAGTGATCACATTGTTAAATAAAAAACAAGTGCTCAGGCAAGCTTATAGTTCACTTCATATAATCTAATTGAGACATTACATAAACGTCAACGTTAAATATAGGATATAGTTTGTAATACAGATTACATTATAAAATATGTCTTATATTTAAGATCGGAGGTAGTATAAATCAATTCCCACTCGTTTTCTTAATTCATCAATTGAAGGTGTTATCATTCTCTTAGCTTTTCCATTAAAAAATAAAAGCTGTTTTCATGCATTTGAACTACAGTGGAGGGCGAGTGAGAAAAAACCAACTGAAAATGTAATTGTTTAATTTTTATTTATAATTTAAAAAGTGTAAGTGAGAGAATAAGGGTAGCTAATTAATTGCTTAACTTCAAAAAAAAAAAAAAAACTGATCAATGAATATGGGTTCTTGAGGGCTTCACAAATTAGTTAAATTTTTTTTTTTTTTAATGATCAAATGATACCATATTGTTTTGGAGATCGATATGGGAAGTGTAATAACAAGATAGAATGTCAATGAATCACAACATTGAATCAAATGGGTAGATGCACCAAAAATGTAGATACATAATTATAATATGATACATGATTCATATTCATTCTGATAGGGATGTCCAAAAAACCCGGTAATCCAGATGGCCCGGTCCAGTCTCTGGAATTTTTTTTTTTGTCTGGGACCATATGAGGCGGACCGGACCGGACTGGTCTGCTCGGGTTAGACCGGACTTCGGTCCAGGGTCTAAGACCCCCTGGACTAGTCTAGTCCGGCCCGATATATTATATATATATATATATATATATATATATATATATTTATTTATTTATTTAAAAAAATCACAACTTAATCTAACCCTTTGTCCTTCTTTATTGTCTTCTTTACTATTCTTCATCACTCATTAGTAAGTCTTCTTCTTTGGCCAAAAAAATATCCGGAGTCTTTTTCCCTTTTCAATCTTCTTCTTCTTCCCTTCTTCTTCGGTTTGGCCCAATAAAATGTTGTTATTTTGTATTTTTGTTCAAAGTTGTTGGAGATTCTTATATGTGTAATTGTGTATGATTGGATTTAAAATGTTTGCATGTTTATATGTTTAATTATTGGTCCAAAGAAGTGGAAAAAAAAAAAACTTTTAAAAAAAATGAAATAGGTCCTGGACTGCCTGGACCAGTCCAGGTAGTCCACTGGAACGGTCTGGTCCAGCCCGAGCTCAGGCTGGTGCCAGACCGGACCAGACTTCGGGTTGACTTGTCCAGTCCGAGATCCCTCCTGAACCAGACCTCGGGTTGACCTCCAATCCAGTTCAGTCTGGTCCATAGATATCCCTATTCATTCATATATGTACATATCAATTCATGTCGATTTTGCATCCATTCTATATCGATTTTAATTTATGTTCTTGAATGTATCAACTAAAATTTTGACACTAAAATAAGACGCTTTTTGTATGTGTCAAGCATGCCACATTTTGTCCTATTGATACACAAACATGATAGTTTCTTTTCTTTTTCTTTTTTCTTTTTGAAAATTAATCTTGTCACCATAATTTTGACTAAGTTGTAACACAATTTCTATAGTTGAATCGTTTGTAATTTAGTCCTCTAAGTTCGAGTCACAACAACTCATCAATCTCTATAATTTTAACAATTTTATAATTTAGTCATTGTGTTTTAGAATAAAGGTCAGGAACTGAATTATAAAATGTTTAAAGAGTACATGGTTTAAAGTGTAGGGAGTGAAATGGAATTAATTAAATTTGAGGGACTAAGTTATAACTGAGTTAAAATTATAAGGACTGAATTACACCAGATCAAAATGTAGGCATTGAGTTACACTTAGTCAAAATCATCAAAAGAAAATTTTCCTTTTTTATAAGTAGGATATTGCGGGCTAATTTCCCAATTTGCCCCTTATTAAATAACTATTTACCAAAATGCCCCTGTCAGAAAATTATTTCCCAATTTGCCCCTGTCAGAAAACTATTTCCCAATCTGCCCCTGTTTCGTCGACTAAAAACATGGTTTAGTCGACTAAATCGCGGGGCCAAATTTTTTTTTGGAGACCCCCGACATTTAGTCGACTAAAAAACTCATTTAGTCGACTAAATCATTAAAAAATAAGGTTAAAACTTTGGAAGGCCATAACTTCTGGCTCAGGAGTCCGAATCAAGTGATTCTTTTTTTTTTTTTATTTCACATAACTTTTTGAGATCTATGCACTGATATAAAAATTAACTTCCAGATTTAATGAAGAGAAAGGAGGAAAAACAAGTGATTCTTTATTGTGCAGGAGATACTAACAATTAATTAAATATAATCAAGTGATTCTTTAATATATATATATATGGGGTTATCATTTGTCATGTCACTTGACATAAGGTTATGTCAAGTCACTCCAAAACTACGTCGTTTTGGGGTTAGAGGAATTAATGAACTCTCAAAACGACGTAGTTTTGGGTCAGGGAAATTAATGAATGATCTTTTAGTAAAATTCATATAATAAATATTAAAACAAAAATACAAAAACACCCTTCATTAATTTCATTAACTCCCAAAACGACGTAGTTTTGGTTGTGACATGACAAACGATAAACCCATATATATATATATATATATATATATATATATATATATATATATAGTTAGAAATTGAACTCCAATAAAGAATTTCTTTATTCATCCGTGATTTATTCCTTTTAAATGAGGTATATTTATACAGATGAAAAATTAATACCAACTAGCAATAACGCAGGAACAACCTGCTACTTATTTGAAATTCCTAAAAGAATGAAAATAACAATAATTCAAAATTTAAACTTTGAAATAGAAATAATTAAAATAACAACTTTCTTTTCTATCTATCTATCTATCTATCTATCTATCTATCTATCTATCTATCTATCTATCTATCTATCTATCTATCTATCTATCTATCTATATATATATATAAAAGAATCTTGTCTGTGTGACCCTATACATGAAACATTGAAATGATATATTTCAAATATAATAATTAGTTAGAAATAAAAGGCAACAGGAACTCTTCATTAATTTTATGGTTCATGATGGAAAATTGACTCGATCTTATAAACTAATACAAATCAATTGAACCAATTTTCATAAATTAAAGTGTGGTTTTTAGTTGATTTATGAAAAAAAATACCATTATATGATTTTTAATTTTCCCTTTTCTAAAACAAAACGATGAATTGAAAGAAAGTTTAATGCTTGGAATAGAATGTTGATTTTTTCCCTCTTATCAAATAGACTGTGAATTGTTATAAAATAAAATAAAATATAATCAGAACTGATATTAATATTCATTGTAAAATTGAAAAATATATAAATAAGAGATGAAACACATATTTGCGAGTCAAGTTGAGGAGATAAATTTTTTGTTAATAAAATATGCCCAATACGCTTTCAATCTATACATCTTAAGTAAGAAATTGTTTTAAAATATATATATAAGAAACCAGGTAACAAATGGGATGAAATTTAAATTAAATTACATGAAGGAGGTGTATTAAACCTTTTAAAATAATCACTTTGATATTTTATAAGATAAAACTTCTCTCATATATTTATCTCATAAAAATATTTTTTTGAAATTAATCCAAGCGGTCATTAAAGTCCATTTTATAATTAATACTTATGCTAATAGTAGTACTTAATATAAATAATCACTCAACTAAAGAATCAAACATTATAATTATTTAATTCATTTTACATTCACAGCAAGTTGTTAGGGTTATTTCCTACTTCCTAGCTAGTAGTTGTTGATTTAGGATTATTTCATACTTTATTGCTAGTTGCTGTTAATTTTTCAGCTGTATAAGTATACATGATATGATTCCCGAAGGAAAGGGATGAATGGATCAACTAGGAATGAAATTTCGCACCGAAAATTTCAGGCTCCAGCACGTCCTGAAATAACAGCACGTATCTCACGCTACAGACCTCGGACTTGAACGATTCGAAAACGAGACGAAAGATGGCTTTTCGAAACGCGAATTTGGCTCAATAAACACCGAAAACCGATAAGGGAATCTGGAGATACGAAATGAAGAAATATCGAACGAAAACTGAAGTTTATGGATTATAGGTAGGCGCCACAATTCTGAAGAACTGAGAAGCCCAAGAACGCCACAAGGATCGATGCCCTTGATAAGTTCAGAGATTCTCAAAAGAACCCTAGAGAAGCTAGTCTCTTACCAAAAAGGTTAATTCTGAATTCTGTCGTCCTTCAAAGAGGCTATGGTGTTCCCTTATATAGTGGACAACATCCATATTGAGTTTAACCTAATTATGCTTACACACAAAGCCCAATAAGTGAGCCCAATAAGCCTTATTACAAAAATATAACTAAAAGTAAGAAGAATAAAACTAAGTGCAGAATTTGGGCCAAGTAATAAAATGAAGCCTTCATGCATATCCCTTAAGGCTTATTCCTCCAAGTTTGTTGCCTTGGTCATGTTGCCTTCTATGTCCTCATCATTCCCTCCTTCTTCAGAAGAATTTGTCCTCAAATTGTAATCCTCTCCTCCTGGCTCAAACACTACCCTTTTACTTCATTTGTTCGATTGCTTGACGTAACTCTCTACCTTTTTTCCAATGTTTGCCTTTACCTTCTCATGTAGTTTCCACACGTATTCAGCCTTACTCTTACCATCTTTATGCTGAAAAACAGAGTTGCCTTTTTGCATCAAGTCTCCAACTTGTCTTTGAATCTCCTTGGTATCTTGGGGGTTACTCCTATAGGCTGGCTTGTTAGGCAATGAAGCTCCTAGAATGAGATCAATTTGATGTTCTATGCCTCTTAGAGTTGGTAGTCCGTGAGGTACCTCTTTAGGAAAAACATCTTTAAATTCCTGCAACAAATTAGAAACCTCATTTGGAAGAGAGTTAGTAGGACATGCATCTGTAAAATTATTCTCTTTACTCAAAAGCAAAAGCATTGGCTTTTTCAAATGCATTTCCTTTTTCACCTCTTTTTCTTTTATAAAAGAGTTTGGTGCTTTTCTCTCTTTTTCTCCTTTTTTTTCTTGCTCTCTTCCACTCTCTTTTCTCTCTTGCTTTCTTTTTTCTCTCATTTTAAAATTATCCTCACTAACTTCTCTTGGTGTCAAAAGTGCAAGAATAGTCTTGCGTCCTTTATGTACAAAAGAGAACTTGTTGGTGCAACCATCATGCATAACTTTCTTATCATATTGCCAAGGTCTCCCAAGAAGCAAATGACAAGCCTCCATTGGTACCACATCACATAAAACTGTATCATTATACTTCCCTACGGAGAAGTTCACCTCCACTTGTTTGTTTACGGTCACTTCACCATCCTCACTAAGCCATTGAAGCTTGTGTGGCAGCGGGTGAGGTTTGGTTTCTATGCCCAATTTAGACACCATTCGAGCACTTGCAACATTGGTACAACTCCCTCCATCAATAATTAAAGAACATACCTTTCCTTGGATAAGGCATCTAGTATGAAAGATGTTCTCTCTTTGACTATACATCATTTAAGAGGAATAAATCACGGACGAATAAATAAATTCTTTATTGGAGTTCAATTTCTAACTATATATATATATATATATATATATATATATATATATATATATATATATATATATATATAAAAAGAATCACTTGATTATATTTAATGAATTGTTAGTATCTCCTGCACAATAAAGAATCACTTATTTTCCTCCTTTCTCTTCATTAAATCTGGAAGTTAATTTTTATGTCGGTGCATAGATCTCAAAAATTTAGGTGGAATCAAAAAAAGAATCACTTGATTCGGACTCCCGAACCAGAAGTTATGGCCTTCCGAAGTTTTAACCTTATTTTTTAATGATTTAGTCGACTAAATGGGTTTTTTAGTCGACTAAATGTCGGGGGTCTCCAAAAAAAGTTTTGCCCCGCGATTTAGTCGATTAAACCATGTTTTTAGTCGACTAAACAGAGGCAGATTGAGAAATAGTTTTCTGACAGGGGCAAATTTGGAAATGATTTTCTGACAGGGGTATTTTGATAAATAATTATTTAATAAAGGGCAAATTGAGAAATTAGCCGATATTGCGAGGGCAATCTGTTTTGTAACTTTATATTGGTGTGCATGTGGTATTCCCCTTCAAATAAAAAAGATATTACTAAATGGCATTAATTTGTTACGTTCAATTTTGTTTTTTTTTTTTAAAAAAAAATTATGCAGTTGGATATGTTATTTTTATGACAACATTTGTAGCGTAGGGGGAAACAAAAGCCTATTTAGATATATATGCTAGGTCAGGTGACTTACCTTTGAAGGGATATATTATATGTGATTGGGAAAATTGCACCTAAGTCCTAAATAAAAAAAAGTACAATAAAAGGTCCATTAAAATATCAAATTTACAATATGTAAAACATTTGTGTAATATCTTTAAATATGAAAAGTCCAAAATACCCTTAATGAATACACAATTATCCAATCTACTCCCTCTCTATTTAATCAATAGAGTTATTTTTTACTTTTCACATTTGGATTATGTAGCAAAAATGTTTCACAACACTTCCCAAAAAAATTTAAGATTTTGAGAGATATTTCTATCCTATTTTCTTTTGTTTGAGACTTAAAGTGCAATTTTCCCCATATGTTATAAGATCCCCGGCTCTATATATTTTTTTTAGAGAGCGCTAAATTGTGAAATATTTTAAGGATATTAAATTATTTGTATGTGTAGGCGCGCACACAAATATGATAAAAAGGAATCAATAAAAGTTTTTAAATGTTGGATGCTTTTCTTAGATCTCAAGACTCCTCCTAGTTTTATATAACAGAGATACCTCTCTCTTTGGCATCAAAAAGTTCACAACTGTTTTTTTCTTTTCCTTTTAAAAAAAAGAATATTCCTCCAAATAAATTCCTATCTATTTTCTTTTTTCCATTTCCATTATTTGACTAGGTGTCGCTTCTACCCATAGAAATGAAGCCGCATATGTTTATTCTCAAATAAACTGTTTAAATAATTTATTGTTTTTTTCGCCCAACATTTATATACTTTATATTTAAATATAACCCCAAAACCTGTAATCCATTCCGTGAGTGACATATTTGTACGACAGAGTTCAATCAAACAAAAGGCAGGCACGTGCTCACACAAACATGATAATATAATTTAGAGTTAAGGTGCATATTTGCCAGCGAACTATTACCCGAGGAACGTCTGACACAAAAAACAACTGAGGGGACCAAATGACCAACGAACTATAAAAAAGTGAAAAAAAGTATCAAATAACTATTAAAAAAGAACAACTATCGCAATTACATTAAAATATGAGGTACTGGTGTAGGACGGTGGCGGAGACGCTGGAGAAAAGAGCGGTTAAGCCTTCTTGTTGGATAAGGCAAACACCAACAGAGATAGGACCCATGCCAGCAGACACTGTGGCAGCGGCGGTTGCTGCTTGTGGCATCATAGGAATGTAACAAGGGTGCAAGGCGCGTGCCGGTTGAAAGCTGTGGACTGTTGGATGAGTTCAAAAGGGTGAGTGGAACACCCAGCAACAATGGAAGCTTTGGAGACGCTCACGTCGCTGACACTGTGACAGTCAATAGAAGACGGAGACACCAAGATAGTAACGGGGTAATAGTTCGTTGGCGAATCTGCATCAAATTGTGTTTTTCTTCACTTTTTAATAGTTCGATGGCCAATTTGGTCGCCTCAATTGTTTTTTTGTGCCAGACGCTCCTCGGATAATAGTTCGTTGGCAAATCCGCACCTTAACCCTATAATTTAATTTGGGAAGTAAAGGACATAGATTGAAAATTTGGAGGAATATTTCTCCGATTAATCACTTCCAATGTAGTAAGAAAAATAAGTCTCATTAAACATGTTTTAAAATTTATTATAAATTGATAACATTATACATTTATATAAAAGAAATTAATGATATGACATAAAAATAGGATAATTATATTAAAAAAAACGAAGAATAATATGGGTGACATAAATAAAATGAAGAGCAGGGGTACGAGCGAGAGAGAGTGGGGGGGGGGGCTTAAAATAATGGAAGAGCATAGAGAGAGGACAAAAGAAACACTGATAGTGAGAAGAAATGATGTCTTATAATCAGCTTTTACCAGACATTTTCCCGACAACATTTCATGCATCCCTATCCATACCTGAATCTTGCTTCCTGTCTTTTCTTTTCTTTTTCTTTTTTCTTACTATTAATTACATGACTTTGGATATTATTGCATTTTAAAATTACATAACCATGATTTTCAGGCCAAAAATCCCATTTGAAGAGAAAAATTGAAACTGATTCCTTTTCAGTGAATCATCAAGTCCCGAGGAAGTTGGACCGGTTCAAAAGCTTTACATAAGAAAGAAAAAGGAAGTACTAGCTGGTAAGGAACATTTATAAAGTGAAGTAATGATATTGTGACATATCACTCCAAACATGAATGATTTCGCTCTCACTCTGTGTCTTGTCCATTTTACAAGATGCTTCTGCTCAACCACACAGCCTTGTACAATATGAAACTTCATTCTCAAGATGACGCCTTCTTTGACCAATCATGCCCCTCTTCTTCTTTCAAGCTATCTTCAATTCATCTTCGTCTTGTGAATTGAAAGGGAAAGCAGTAGGTGGTACCAGAGAATGAAGCTTGCTTAATGAGCATTCGCATGGATCCGACCCATCATCCACTTCCTCACGCCCTTGCCCTTCTTAATCATTTCCCATGTCATCAATTTCTTCTCCAATCTTGTGTTTGGCTGCTAATAAGTGCATGGTGCGAAACAGAGGACCTTGTAAGCGCTTTAGCTTGTTAAAGCCTCTCTGCTGCAGAGTTCTTACCCATATCTAGGGGGTTTAGGGAACTGCAATAGAAACAGGCATTTCCTGTAAAATCCCCTTCAGAAAGACCAGGACGTGTAGGAACTGAAACTCATGACATAAAATATTTCTCATGATGTTGGATAACTCCTATGCTTCATAAGCATATGTTGTGGGCATTTGAAATGCTAATGGTGGTAGTTAGAATGTCCCTAACACTTGTATTCTTCAAGACAGTCAGCTGTCAATATGTCTGATTGTTGATGATGGGTTCTTAATTTTTACGAGTTTATGAGGACAGGAATTAAGTTGGGATGAGACATTTGATGCTGGTGTCTAAAAATGTTCCTTAGGAGAGCATTTACAACACCTCTTGGCTCTTCTGTTTTATCACCAAGTGTGATGTTTTATTATTTTCCTCAATTTAACTGATCAATGACGTCTGATTTAAGGTATGAAGTTACTTGTTTGGACTATGCTATGTAACCACACTCCATGAAAGAGCAAAAGAGAGTTACAAAGTTTAAAGTAGTCTATAGGAGTGAATTGTGCCTCTGTCCAGCCTCAGAACCAAACCAGTGAGACTCAACAGAAGAGGAGAAAAGAAAAAATAACCAAGAAAATGGTTGTTTTCTATAACAATCCAAGACAGCTAGATATATTTTAAAAGTGAAACCCTAAAACCCTTCTTCCACTTAATTTTCTCTCAATCATTTCTCCATGAAGCCAGTCATTAGCTTCTTCCTGTCCATATATTGACTCATCTGAAGAGTTTCTTCTCTCTCTGATTCCTCACACTTGTCTGGGCTATAACCTATAGGTAAACAGTGTCTTAGGCCCAATGCTTCTTTCATAGCCTTGCCCAATTGGGGAGCTAACAGAGTAGCGTGTGTTTTCTTCAATTTCTAGATATTTTATTCCCTGTTCTGTAAACAAAGATTAGTGCTATATCCTAATCAGGGCAGCAGTTATGTACAGGGCTTTGTTAGTCTCAGAGCTTCTTTTGTAAATTTTATTCTGTTTTGTAGGGATTACCATATGTCCCGATTGTGTACTGGAAATTTGAAACAAGATTGACATTGATTTGATGACATAGTAATGGTAACATTATGTGTAGTGTGTATGTTTGCTACTTTGCTGTTTACTTTGGTAAAGTGGTTACTCTATGGCTTGATCTGTCCCAGTTTCTTCAAAATTAAATGAAGAGTGAGGTATTTGTGTTCTAGTCTAATTGGTTCAAAATCAAAAGGAGTAAAAGTAATATATAATGAGATGAACATTTTTTAGAGGAAAATTCATACTTTGACTTGAATCATATGCTGCTATTCTTTTTTCATGTTCAAATTTTGAATTCTGTGAAATTGTAGAAGTTAGAATAATTGCTTCTACAAATAGATTGTCAATAGTTACAATGGATATTTGATTATAATGCTTCAAAATCTCAATGGCCAAGTCAGTTGAGGGATACAATGGGTTCCAATTCAGATTGCTTGAGCTCAAATTTGTTGTTTTATACAGAAGTAAATCAACATATATATGCAGTTTCATTAGGTTTTAGGTTGTAGCCATGAAGAAGTAAAGCATTTGGGCAACATGCAGTCTTTCCCATACTCTAGAACATTTTCTCTCAAAGTCCAATAAAAAGGAAAGTAGAGGCCCCAACATTTGAAGCCCAAGTTACGTATTATTTTGATGCCCGATTCTTGTCTACAAATACAATCAGTCTTATCTAAGCCTTTAGTCTTTGCTTTGTGAAAGATATAGTGTAAGGTCAAATTTCTTGCACAAGTATTTCTTGTTTCATGTATCAGCTATAAGCAAATGCATGTGGTATTATGTGCCAGAGAAAAATCTAGTACTCTACATCTATAGCATCACTTCATATTGCAAATTATTTACTTGGTTCTTTAAGACACTCTGGTGTTTATCCAACTCAGTGGACAGCTTCCCTAAATGCTGCTTTTGCTAGTGGATTTTCTGAACTATGTCATGTCAGCTAAACTTTGGTAAGGATTACAGAAATCAAGAATTTTGTGTTGTATTGGACAGGAACGATACTGGAGATGACCAGGCTTGCAAGTTTCACTTAATTAATGTTTATTATTCAGAGAAAGGAGGGATGCTATAGCATGCACGTGTGTGTGATGAAGACAGGAATATAATCAAGCAATTTTTCTAAAGTTGTTAACAGAGAGATGGCAAGGACAGTAGTCAAATTTGTCTGTGTTTTTCATTATTGTATTGGTGATTAGCCAATTTTAAAGTGAAGAATATGTGAATGTAAAACAGAGACCATCTCTATCTCCATCAAAAGTGGCATTTTCAGGCATGTAATATTAGGTAACAAGTTTTCTGCTGTGGAGAATGATTGGGTTTAGGCCTTTGTTTTTCAAACTCTACATTTGGATAACTTTAAAAGCTGTATTTTCGTTTCACGTGTGGGTGCCCTTAATGTCAGCCTCTTAGGGGAGGGGGGGCCCTCCTCCAATTTTATACAAAATAAATACTTTAGAATTTAGATGATGAATATGGCCGAAACTGAGACCAAATCTATGTACAGATTTAGATAGGCACCATATCATTAAAAAAAAAAAATATCACTTTCATGTATTTATCAAGTTAGCCAAACCTTTTGATCTCTTTTTTTCCCTTTAATTTCTTGGGTCAAACATTTTCATTTCCTTTAATTAAACAGTGGATGTTACAGGGCGATACAGTGACCATGTTCTTACTAATCATCATTTCCTATATATTTAAAAGATAACATGCATACATAGTGAATGCTCATAAATCTGTATGCTGGCCGCCTTAAATCAGGTCAAGTTACCTGTCAGTATCAGAGCAATCCTATAGGTTTTGTATTAATTAATAACAGTAATAATACTCAAACTCATGAGTTAGTGTGAAATAATAATAAATAAAAGTGGAAAGGGGAATACCAAAAATGGGTGAAGTCAAGTTGAACACCGACATAATTAATGGATACTGAAGAAAATGAAATGAAGAGAATGGGGAAATGCACGTGAACCCAAACTTCATTCTCATACCTAAAAGTAGGGAGCCTCTGTTTACCCATAAACTTTAGTCAAAGTTCCCCCCTACCTTTCTCTACCCTCTCTCTCTCTCTCTATCTCTAAACTGCATATTATCTTACATGGTAAGTGCCTGTTTGGAGGTTCCCAAAATCTAAGTTTTGGAAATAAAAATATAGGTTTTGTCACAAGTCTACCAAACACTCCTCTTTTTCCCGGAAGCTATTCTGCATCAAACCTAGGTTCTGCAAAAGTCTGTCAAACATTCATTTTTATCCAAAAGCTATTCTTCAAAAATCATTTTTACCTCGTAAATCCCAAAAGCTATTTTTCAAAAGCCATTTTTACCTCATAAATCGTGAAAATCATTTTTTCATTACCAGTCAATACTCTGAAATATTTTATGATTTTAAAAATTTATTTTATGATATTAAAAAAATATTTCAGGGTACTGACGGGTACTAAAAAGATACTTAATATTGAATGGTATTGAAAAGATACTTCTCATGGTCTTAAAAATTTATTTTAGGATATTGAAAAAATATTTTAGGGTAACAACTGATATTGAAAAAATATTTCAGGGTACTGACAAACTTGAAAAAAAAAATCATGGTACTAACGGGTACTAAAAAGATACTGAAAAAAATGTTTCCTGATCTTGAAAAAAAAATTAGGATATTGAAATTGTTTTTTAGGGTAATGACTAATCTTGAAAAAATATTTCAGGATACTGAAAGGTACTAAAAAATATCTTAAGGATATTGACTGATAGTGAAAAAAATATTGATGATGGCAGAGGAGAGAGAAAAAGCTGAAAAAATAGCTTTACACAAAACCTAGGTTTTGATGAAGAATAGCTTCTGGAAAAAATAGGGGTGTTTGGTAAGGTTATGACAAAATTTAGGTTTTGATGCCGGGAAAAAAGTACTCACCAATAACTCTCAATATTTCAAAATAATTTTTTTGTGTGTATCAGATACTCTAAAATATTTTTTCAGTTGCACTTAACTAGTATCCTAAAACAATTTTCAGCACATTTAGTACGGAAGGAGATTATCTCAGAAGCGGAGGCCTCTTTTTCCCTCAATATCCTGATCTGGGCCGTCCAATATTTGATCCAAGGGTTCAGGTTTTTTTTTTTTTTTTTTTTATAAAACCGCGGACGGCCGAGATTGAGGGATACTGAGGGATGAGGAGGGAACGGATATTGAGGAAATCCGGATCCCATTTAGTACACTCAAACATTGCTTTTAGTAGTATTTAGTATAATAAGTTTAGGGTACCCGCTACTACTGGATAACTATGTAAGGATGAAATTGTATCAATGACTTTATACTGAGTGTTATTGAAATTTTACTTCAAAATGTTGGATGCGCAAAATAATATTATAGGCCACTAAGCAGTGGCGGAGCCAGAAATTTAAGTTTGTGGTGCACAATTAATGATGGGATTTGGGGGTGCTGCCCCCAAATTTTTTTTAAAGAGGATAAAAGGCAACACACTCCTTCGTAAAGTTTAGGACTAAAAATTGGGTTCAATTGAAAAGTGTTTCCGAAGAAATCAATTTAAACCGAACAATATATTCTAATCTCATGGTATACAGATACCCAGATGTTACACAATCAAATTCCAAAGCAACATGCAAGGAAAAATTATTATGGTTTCTCATATGTGATAGGATATTAAAAAGTCAACTATGTACAACACCAAACACCTACATAAAGGAGGAAGGAAAACAATGAGAACACAAATGCATTACAACTCTACACTATCATAAACACAACTTTGTATAGATAAGTTTCAAATTTAGGCACACAATATTGAACAAAATTCAAGTCAAAACAAAATCAATAAGACAACACATATTTCTTACTTCAACATCTCAGCAAAACTCATTGTCTCATCAATTCCAGGTATAACACCTGCTAGTTCTAAAAACAAAGAATCCGTTCCCACAGAACTCGTTTCATCTTGTTCAACGGTAGGATCCACCTCCTACAAACCCTTTGTAAACTAGTTATAGAGAAATATCTTGAGGACCTTGATTACATCCTATAACAAGAGATCAAAGGAACGATATAAACCAAAAAAGTTTCTGCCAAAAAATTAAAACAAAAGAATATAAAGGGTTGTCTGTATAATTACATACCAATTCTTGCTGCAACTTTTTATTTTCCTCAGTTGTGTAATTTTTCTCCTCGGTCACCTTTAAATACTTTGTATTTTCTCTCAAGTCATCCACTGAAAGATTGATGCATAAATTATTTTAATCAACTGATCTATTCAAATTCAATTAATCTTTGGAACTTTTCTATTTTATGCAGGGGAGTTGCTCTCGGAACTCTACAAGCTAAGTACATGTGACTGTAGAATTTTTTTGAGAAAAATATGTTAATTAAGTCTGATAATATTTATATTTAATTTAATCAGATGGTCATATTTAAAAAAAAAACGTCATACTAAAAAAGTAAAACATTGGCTCTGGCAGCGGGTAGTAAAGCTTGGGGCCCATAAAAATAAAACCACCAATGGGCCTCATAGCACTATATAATAATGTCTCATGTGTTGAGGGGGATTATGAGTGTTTATGCTAAGATATGAAGTAACTCAGCAGCCAGGGGAAAAAAAAAATTCAACAGCCACAGTTTATGGATGCACTTGCACCTATCTGCAATATCGTGGCTCCGCCACTGCCGCACTGAGTGCCATTAAAAAAAAATTCGTTCAGGGTTTTGATGCAACTTAACCCTATATTTTATGGGTTAATTTTTCTAAGAATATAAATGGAGTGTGCTAGTAAAAAGCTCAAGTCATTATCCAAGGAGTCCAATGGAGTGGAGTGCTTAATTTTCAACCAGTTTTTAGTCTATACTCTACCAAATATCCCTATGCTTTTAGACAAGGCATCCATATACAGATCCAAAAAAACTAATTGGTTCCTATCTGTACGTATATAATAATATTCCTCTATATATTCTTTTCCTGCCTCTGTATGTGTGTGTGTGTATATATATAATTGAAACGAATTATGATGATGAGCATGCGGGGAGAAATATGCACAGTAGAGCAGAAGTTTGATTTGTCAACTTCAACAAAGTTTGATCTGAAGTTGCATGCACAGACAATGATATGAACTTCACGTGTGGTTTGAGACACCTGCCTAACATATATTATTCTCCCCCTTGATTCTCTCAAATCCATACGTAACTCTGAACATTCCGCCTATCACTTTTCATTTTCAATCCACCCGCATTACACTCACTTTTCATCCTCATACTTCTTCCATATTCATTCTATATATCATACCATTTTCTTTCTGATCTTTTTTGATTGGATTTCTTGGTTAATGGTACAACTGGCAAAGGGGTCGGACACTCTCACCAAAGGGAGAGGGTTCGATCTTGGAGTTGGTCAAGACGCTGGGGGAGACATCCTAGCTCCTAGGTGCCTAGGTAAACGCTTGAGGGTAATAGACGGCTCGTCCTGCCCAACATCAGTATCACCTAGGAGGAATGGAGATTTCGCCCTGCCCTTGGATCGTGAGTGAATCCAACCCCTTTCCTAAAATGTTTATTATATAAAAAAAAAGACTCGGTTCTTTCTGATCTTTTTTTGATTGGATTTCTTTTTATTTGTTTGGAATGAATCCCTTAATCAAACTTCCCCACTTTAATTGTTAATATAATACTGCACCCTCAATATGAATATCCAGCCATTGTTTAATACTATCTTCGATCGTAATTATAAGAATACTTTTGTAGGTGTAAATTGCACTACAAATAAAAAATGTTCCTATAATTAAGACCGGAAGTAGTACTTCTATACTCATTTAACTTTAATTTAATTCCCATAATATGACTCCTCTCTTATCATTTAAAGCTACATATTATAACTTTCGTTTTGAACTATTAATTAATTTGTCTAGCTTATTTTAATTACTGACTGGAATAATATGGAGTATGTGTTTGTATAAATTTTAATATGAATAATCTCATCATTCAATATTTATGAACCGTAAAGCTTGAATAAGAATAATCACAACATTTATGGCTAATGTGTTTGTATAGAATTTAATATGAATAACATCACATCACAACATGGCTTATATGTTATATAGGGTAGCAGTGATAAGATATTTAGATAAATGTGTGATCATATAGAAAAATATAAAATTTGTATTAAACAATATTTAACGTGATTATTATTGAAAAGAAAATATTATAAAATCATTTGAGTTGGTTCAAATATTTATATGAAACCCTCTATTAAAAATGGATAGACGTAGATTGAAGAGAATACTCAATAAAATTATTAAACATGACTTTTTGGTTAATAATTTATCTAAAAACTTAGCTGTTAATTAATTTACAATCTATATAAATGACCTCACATAATAGGATAATGTTTATTATTGTTTGTATATAGATTAAGAGTATATACTGTTATCTCTTTACAAAACAAAGAAAAAGGGAATATAATTAAGATTAAGATTCTAAGGGTGTGCATGGGAACCATTTTGTTCCTGTTCCCCAGCACTGATTCTGAGATGAAACAGTTTTTTCTGATTTGTGCCTGGGAAAAGTTCTGAGAATCAGAATTACGTTTGTTAATACATTTTATTTTTATTTATGTAATTTTTATATTCAAAAAATTATTTATGTGGTGGTGGCGGCGGCGGCGGCAGCAGTGGTGGGGGCGGCGGCGGCGGTGGGGAGGGTATCCGTCGCTTAGGGTGATTATAATTTTTTCGCTTCGTCAATGTCACGATCGAAAGAAGGGGAAAAATAGATTCTGGCTTTATGCCCTGGAATAGAGAAGCATAAATTTTCCGCTTCTTTTTTTTATTCCCCAGCACAAAAAAGAAACCGGTTCATCCCGGGAACAAAAAAAACGGATTTACCAAACACAATTCCTATCCAATTTTGTTCCTAGGAACAAAAATTAAGAAAAAACTCATTTTAGAAGCGTTACCATGCACACCCTAATCTAAACCACAAAGTCTTATTACTCTCTCCGGTTCTTAATATAAGACTTATTTATCTAATTTGAATAGATTAAAAAGTTAGTTAAGGTGGTTAATATATTTTTTTCCCTAAAACATCTCAATCATCTTCCTTACTTCCCTTGATTTCCTTTTTACTTGATTATGGTTGATAGAGCATATCAATAGAACTAATTTAAGAAAAGATTGACAAATATAAAAAATATGTTTTATATTTAGGTACAATATCAACTCCACAATTATGTCCTATATTAAGGAACGAAGGGAGTATTATATATTTCACATCCTTTTAAGTTTTAGAAGGTCTTCTTTAATTTTATATGAAAAACGGAAAAAGAAGTTGGATGACTAACAAGTTGTTGGTTGAGGTGGTAAGGGGCTTCACCCCGTAAAGAGAAGAACACAAGTTTGAATCTTAGAAAGTACATTTGTTAAGAGAGGTGAGAACTCTTTGTCTTTTAAACCTCAAAGGAGAAACCCTTGATTAAAAATAAAAAGTTTGATGACTAACCCTAATTGAAATATAGGGTTAATAACGTGAGATTATTTAAAAATCAATTAATAATCAAACTTCTTTTAATTTACCCCCATTTTTAACTGTAAAGATATGAAGATATTGATCACCTAACGTCCTAACTCATATATCCTCCTAGCAGGGACAAGCCAAAAAAAATACTCTTGCGCCAGAATATTTCTTCCCTTAATTTGTCATTATGTGATCTAAATTATTCATTAATGACCCATAAAGAAAATTAACAAATAAATAATCTCTTGTAGCTTCGTCTAAAGGTCACGATTCTTGAAATATCCCTGTGGATGACAGCTTATTATCAGCAACCAATTTGAATTAAAAAAACAACTTATTTAATTCCATAGGTGGTGTAAATATATATGTATAGAAAACTTATAGTTTCATTAGTAATCTGATTAAGAAAAATACTGTCATTAATTAATAGGGATATAGAGAGACTAGCCAAATGAATCAAGCATAAGACCAAGCAGAGTTGGACAAAAACGAATTAAATTAAAAGACTTCATCAGTCAGTCGTGAGCCCTCTTTTTTAAAGTTGATTGGCTCATTATTAATTAATTATGCCTATATGTACCAGCTAGTGCCCATATGAAAACCTGGGCAAAGTTTTTTAAATAGGTTTGCTCATTCTTAAATCAGTTTTTTTTTCTTCCCCAATTAACATGTAAACGATGTTATAGAGAGAGGAGGGCGGGGGGGTATTTAAGTTCTAAAAAAAGGATAAAGGCAAAAAAGTCTCTCACATCTCAACAAAACACAAGTACTCCCTCTGGTCTTTATTATAAGACATCAATTAACTTTTCTCACAAACCAATAAAAGTAGTTAAAGTCAATGAAGTTTTCCTAGAATCTAAATAATTTCCAATATTACCCCTACTAATTGCACTAAACTATAATATTATATTAATTATTACTTTCACCAATTACCTTTATTAATTAGGGGTAGACATGGAAAAAAATAATCAATGCTCATTGGGAACAAACAAGTGCCTTATAAAAAGGATCAAATAAACTTACTAATTGGTGCCTTATAATAAGAACCAAGGGAGTACAATTTTTTCCACTTATATATTTCAAGATATGAGTGTATATTTTATCTTGAAAAATTTGAAATAATGAGTTGATATTGTATTTAGGGTGAGATAGAAAAAACAACATACTCCTATATTAAATGTAGGGGTTAGATAATTAATTTATAAAGATTAAAAAAAATCATTTGAGTTGTTTATAAGAAATGCATGTAACCAGTTGGATATCTTTTTTTTTTGGGCACTAGGCACAAAATACAAATATAATCTTATTGATATGTTTGATACTAAATATTAGCACATCTCCCAATAAAAATGTAAATCTTGATTTGTCACATTGTGATAGACTAGTTTCTTTAAACCCTAGCTAGTAGATAGTAGAACCAGTTTCCTCACAAGGAAAAAAGCTTAGGGAAAACTTAGCATATATGAGCCGTTTAGATTTGATTTTAGATGATCCAGATTTGAGTTTTTTTAAAAAGATAATTTTTTAAATAATTTTGAAAGAATAATAATTAAGAGATTATCTTTATTTTAGATTCTATATCAATTAAAATAATTTTTTAAAATACAAACTTTTAAAAATTCATATCTAAACCGTCTGGATTTAGTGTGACAGTCCAAATCTGCTTAGCTCTAGCTGCTAAGCTTTTTTGCTTAACAGCAAAAACAGTTCCAGTAGATAGTTGGGTATTTTTGGCACACACAGAAAAATTGATTTATTTTATTGATTTTAAAAATCCGAAAGACTTTATACACACAATACAATTAATGTGGAACAAATATTTTACCCTATCTTATATAAAGTACTATCTAATAACAAACACCGTAGAAAGTGTGTCCCAAATTTTTGTTTAAATTGTGAATAATGCACAGAGGAAAGACGCAGAGAATCCCAACCCTTAAAGATATATACTCTTCATCAAGTTGGCAGTAATCGGTTTGTCCACGTCATCAAACTCAGAGACTCTCTCTCTCTCTCTCTCTCCCACCCACCCTCCCCTCCTCCTTCTTCCTTGCGAAATTACTAGTTGACTTACCCACTTTGTGATTCCTCCCTTTATTTTTATTATTTTTTTATATATAGCTAGCCTCTCCCTTTGTCCTCATAATCTAAGATCTCTCTCTCTCCTTTCTCTCTCCCATGAGTTTCTCATATATCGCTTGAGATTTCATCTTCAGTTAACCTCATCATATATATCATTTGAAACAAGATGAGCAATATAAGCATGGTGGAGGCCAAGTTGCCACCAGGTTTCAGGTTCCATCCCAGAGATGAAGAACTTGTGTGCGATTACTTGATGAAGAAAGTCAGTCACTCTGATAATTCCGATTCCACTCTCATGATTGACGTTGACCTTAACAAGTGTGAGCCTTGGGATATTCCAGGTCTGTAATAATTCTTCAATCTCCTGCTCTTTTTTCATCATTATATTCTTTAGTTTCTTTGATATCTTACGCGATGCATCGACCAAGCTATTAATATGGATCAGTTTGATCGATCCGTGTTTTTGTTTCCTATAAATATTTCTGCTTCACTAATGGCGAAATGTTCCTTTCAGCGCCATTTTATTTGCAATATTGTCGCTAGCTACTTCTAAATTATTTAAGCTTCATTCATTCGTGTCTTTTTCCGACTGTTTGTTTCGTGAGAGATATATGTGTGTGCTTTCCAATAGTTGCTGAATTCACAAAATTATTTGTTTTCATTATTCATATATGCAGACATCGAAGCCAATCAGTAAGCTCTTTGAAATATTTAGTTATTTACATGAAACACACACTTAGGCTTAGCCTGCGTTCTTTCTGATCTCTGCCTTTATTAATTTCTAGTGATATATTTATATATTGTGATCTACATCTTTAATATAATTAGCTAGTATTCAGAAAAACTTGGTCATCAAGTATATATATGGAAGAAAGCAAGCTTGTCTGATATATAAAATTCATACGAGGGGCAGGGAGATAAGTCATCTTAATTATGTCAAAAGAACAAAAGGAGGATATATCAATTATTGTAAATAAATTAGATAATTAATCAACAATTGAGATGAGAAAAGTGAAGCGAAGAAATATTAACGGCTGATGACATCACACAAGTCACTAATTAAGGAAAATGAATTGTTCATGAAAATATGAACAAAATTGATTTGTTTGCGTATTTATGACAGTTTTTGTATTAATATTAATGGACAACTTGTAACTTAATTAACGATAAATTAAGGAATAGGTGTATAAACATCATATTCATGAAGCTTTGAACAAATTGACTCATTGCACCTTAATTTGTCCTTGTCTTGCATCAAGAGGTTGATTCTCATGATAATGAAAAACATATAATTAATTTTCACTGCAGCAGCTCCACGGGAATAATATTGATTTTGAATGTAAATTTCCAAGAAGTCAACTTTCAACTCTCACCATCATATATCTCCTTGTATATATCCAATCGTATCTTATCCTTAATTAATAACCAAGTAGTTGATATATATAATTAACAAGTACTGAGTGATTGAAAATGCAGAAAGGGCACGCGTGGGAGGGAAGGAGTGGTATTTCTACACGCAGAGGGACAGGAAGTACGCGACGGGGATGAGAACAAATAGAGCAACGGCGTCAGGGTACTGGAAGGCCACAGGGAAGGACAGGTGTGTCCTTAGGAAGGGCAAAATGGTTGGCATGAGAAAGACTTTGGTTTTCTATGAGGGAAGAGCCCCCAAAGGCACCAAGACCGACTGGGTCATGCACGAGTTTCGCCTTCATCCCTCTCCTCATTCTTGTAATCTCCCCATCGAAGACTGGGTTCTCTGTAGGGTTTTCTGCAAGAACAGAGATGAACAAGACAATAATGATAATAATGATGGAAAATATGGCGTGCGAAGCTCCTATGTGGCCGGCTCTTCGTCTCTTCCTGAATTAATGGATTCTTACATAAGTTTTGATCAGGCTTCTGGTGATCATGCAGCTCATGAATATGAGCAAGTGCCCTGCTTCTCCATCCCTCCTCCTCCAAACCCTAACCCTAGCAGCCTCCATCACACCAACTTATTATTGGCTCCCTCTCCAAATGCAGCTCCAGCTCCATTTTCTCATGACTCCCACGTTCTTAAAGCCTTGTTGACACAACTCTCCAACATGGAAACTCAGCAAGGATCGCCCTTCAGCTTTGAAGCTCATCAAGCTTCTCAGGCCTCCTTTTTGTCTCAACCGCCTATTATACCCACTTATTTATGGAACAATCACTAGTTTTTAATTATTTCTGCTATGCTACCTACTCCATCCTTATTCTTGGTGTACCTTCCTCCATTTCAACCCAATATATATATGATATGGATCGGAGGCCAAGAATAAAATTTTACACACACTTCCTCAGTGTTGTTAATTCGATGTGATGTATGTCCCGCTATAACTACCCAGCAATTAATGGGACAACTTGTGGTTTATATATATATATAGCTAGTACTTATAAATATCTCTAGAGTTCATTGTGCTTATATATAGTGGATGAATTTTCCACATTCCATATATAACTGATTAATTTCCATGAAATCGTATCATTGTGTAGTTGGCTAGCTGAATTCATTGAATCATCAGCTGCTAGCTCTTGAAAGTGGGGATTACTTTCTTTTTTGAGTTCAACTTGGTAATAATTAGTATGTTCTCCTGATGACATGTAAACGGGTGAGTATATATAGGGTACAATTTTGACCTGGTATTTTCGATTAATTAGTGCAAGTATTATTGAACATTTTGATGATTTGACGTGATAAGAAAAGCATCTCACAACCAACCTGATTAATAATTGATTATACCTCTAATTAATGAATGATTGTCGAGCTAACCATATATATATATATGATGGTTGATGTAATTACCCTGTTGATGACAGTAGTGAAAACAAAGATGATTCAGCAGATATTGAAGATTCTGACCTTAATATAAAACTAATTAATGATTTATTTAACACAAATGGGCCAATCTGATGTACAAGCTGTATGATTGAGACAAAATTTAATATGATACTCCTATATTTGAGTACCGTTGTTCTATATTCATATTATATTCCCTTTCCCGCTCATTGATGTCACCATTTGATATAGGCATAGCATTTGTTTGGGGAGTGAAATGCGGGTCAAGCGACACTTCGAAGCTTCGAGTTCTTTTCAATTATTTGGATTTACCTTGCTGCTGCTTATTTAATTACTTTTCATTAATTATTTATGGCGAAAAGAAAGTATTTTCATTCTATCTTTGGTGTGAGGACTCTGGCCACCACGTTTGTGCAATTAGAAGACAAGGAACAGATTGTAACAAGCGATCAGAGAAGACTAACTAATCCTGATTCCTGATGGAGCTTATAGCCGAAGGATCGCTGCTTTAACATTTAACAAGTTGGGATAAGATTTTAAGCCACAACTCACGCGCTCAAAATATTTATAAATTAAGGGTTGAACTCACACACTCATAAACTTACAAACTAACACTTACGATTAAGATTATTATTAATGAGTTAATCGAGTAAAATTAGTTTATATATAATAAAATTTATACTCTGATACGCCAAGTGTGAATTAGTTGATGATGAGAAGCAAGAATTGAATATGCGGCACGTGTGAGGAGTAATAATCATGAAAGAAAGTTCAAAGTTAAGGGATTAGGTTTGGTATGTGAGCTGCTCAAAGTCTAACTGCAAATCTTTGCTTTCCATCACATGATATTGAAAGCTACCTATCACCTAACTTTACTTTGTCTTTTTCTTTTTTTTAAAAAAAGAAAAGAAATTCCAATTTTGATTAATTACTCTTATTATTATAATGTTAATATAAAAAAACACCTTGTATAGAATTAAATATATATAACGGATATCTAGACTTTTTTTATAAAGGACAAAATGATATTACTAAAATTTTAAGGTGATCTTACAAGGAATGAAAGCAAACATTACATATATTCTGACTAACAAAATGACTATAAATGAAGGAATGAATAACTCGAATATGCTTCAATGAATAACTTCCATAGCATTTCCCAGAATTCATTATCAGTTGATTGTGGTGAAAGTGTTAGAGTCTGCGCAGGTACTAGATAATTGAACTCTGATCTGAGAGAATTAGCAAGATCCTTACTAATTCTACAAGAACAAGAACAACCGTCTCCTTAGTAATTAGGAAAGGCCAGAATCTGAACCCTAACTAACTAATAAAGCCCAAGAGATTACTCTGATGCTTATTCTCTGAAAATCGTTATGCTTTATTGATAGGTTAAGAGCCTTTAAATAGGCATAGGTTTACAGAGAGACTCTAATAAGGAATTCAAATAGATACTAAACAATCTAAATCCTAACAACTAAATCTATCTAGTTGTTATGATTTCCTAAAGATAAAGATAAAGATAATAAAGATCTAAATTCTAACAACCAAATCTTATCTAGTTGTTATGATTTCCTAAAGATAAAGATAATAATAAAGATAACAAAAGATAATTGAAACATACTCGATCAATCAAATAATCAAAATAAGCTTAATAATAATGAATTAATTCCTAATTAGTTTATTCTTCCTAGAATAAACTAATCCATAGCGATTTAGGTCTGTATCAGAAAGTTATCCATGAGAATTTGAAATCCATACTTTGTAATACCCAGAGCTATTACCTTGCCAATCAAAACTATCTGGAACATTAAGCAAGGATAAAGGAATGCTGAGTATTTGATTTGCAATTTCCTGTGGGTACTTGGTTTGAATTGAAGAATGATTCCATTGAATAGGATTTCAAGAAGAAGAGACATGCATTAATAGATCTCCTATTCAATTGATAAGCCCAACCGAGCTATGATCCGACTGCATTAACCACCACAATCGGTGGCTGAGTAAAATGGATGAACCATTACCTACTTTCCATTTCAACTTGATCAGACTAGCATTGTCAACAATGCCTTTCCATATCCAAGAGGAGTTATGTGGTAGCTTAATAATGGAGTCTGAGTTAAGGTCAAAATATTTAATCTTCAATGTCTGATGACATATTTTAACACCCCTTCCAAGACAAGAAGACTCTAACTTGGCTAAGAGAGAATATTTACAGCCAAAATGTAAATATATGGGGATAAATGGGCTCCTTGTTTAATACCTCTATTAGGCAGGTGCACATTAGTCAATTTTTAGTATACATTGTTAACGTTACGTCAAATAATAATTGTTATTTCCCACAAGGCCCATGACTAATATTAGTCTAGGTCTTGTAGGTAGCACATAATGTTATTATTATGTTAAGCAGTACCGATAATAAAAAAACAGCATAAATAAAAACATTCAAAGCTTTATGCTCACTTGCAAAGAGAACCTCATAGCTTAAATACAAGGCACATGCATAATTACATTGAATTTTGATGAAATTATATATGAAACCTTTTTAATTAGAATCATCGTTGTCAAAACTCTAAACAATTGGTTATATGGGAGTGTTTGCACGAGGTGAGCTTAATGTATTTAAATTAAGCTTTGAAAAATAACTTTTACAACTTACAAATTAAGCATCTCGACTAACTTACGGGAAATGACTTCTAGACCTCACTTTCAGAGTTATCCAAACACTCACTAAAACTAAAGCAGAGCCACCCACTCCTCCATACTTATAAAGACTCATCATTTAGAGGATTGGGCCGAATTAGATATAAACATCCAAGAAACCCAGAAGGAGTGGCCCATTTGGAATTGAAATCAAATATATCAACAGCTGAAATTGGAGAGAGGACATGGATAAGGGGATATATATAATTACATGAAGAAGGGAAAACTAGGCTTCATATATAAAGAAGAGAATCCAAGCCTGAAGAAGATATACAGAACATGTTTAAGGTACACACATACACAATCACTGGTCTGATTGTAAATAGTGGTAGCATTATCATAGTGTAAATAATTAACTAATCTTATTGAGCTAAGGCACTGGTGTTGTACACAAGAAGGGCACCACCTGCTAGAAGACCTGCCAGTGTTACTGCCCATATAGCCAACCCTGTGGTTCCTGCATCATTATTTTCAAACATTATTAATTACCACTCACTTCATTTCTATCTATCATTGCTTTCATTCTCTTTACAGCTAACTCTCAAAATAGGGGTGTTTGTGTGTGCTGGTGTGTTCGTAGACACCACGATGTCTTACCTCCTACATAGACATCGCCACTTGGAGACCAGTCGTCGGTGTTGTAGATGGGACTGCCAGAGCAAACAATGCAAATTTCATCAGTAATTAACTCTCATGACTCCATAGATGAAACTTGGGATATATGTTTAATTGAGAACTGAATTGAATTACCTGTAGCCATCCACGTTAGCACCGTACTTATCCACGAATTGGTATACACCCTTCCCCTGATCACTCAAAGCCATTCACACAGTCAGTATTAGAATATAGTCTTACATTGACCAATTGAAATATGAATTACAGGTATATAGCATTGAGGCAAGTCTTATTAAATAGGCTTAAACTATTTTAATAAAAAGGAAAATCTAATACGTTCCTAGTTCACTAAATTGTAATTGTAACTCTAATTCTAATAGTAAGTTCATGGCAAGAAAATTCTAATAGTAAGTGCAGCCAGCTTCCAACAAGCAAACCACCCACACCCACTTTACTTTCAATCAACTACTGAGCTATGCTATGACGTTGTGCTATTTTTTGCAGCAATCAGTTGTGAAAGTAATAACATGATTTAGATGAAATAACTAGGATCAATTTATTTTCTAGTTGCTGGCACAATAGTTAGCTGCGTAAAAAAGATCAACATATCAGTATCAACAGACAAAAAACAATCAAAGCCTATTCTTCACAAGCCATGATATGCGCATGCAGCTCAAAATATTCACCTACGAGTAGGAAAATACTCAAAATTACAATTAGATAGGGAGCTGCCTCACAAGAAGAGTGAGGTTCATAAGTTCAAGGAGCTTTCTAATCTTTGATTGAGCTCTCACATAGATTCATAAGTACCATTGGAGGCATCAATTCATGAATAGTTAACTATAAAAGGACTTTGACATATCCAAGATGTAGCCAATATAATAATCTTATTAAGCACTGAAAAGGCGATGATGATATATATATGAGGAATAACCATAAAGACCATGAATTCAATAATCAACATATCATAGTCCACACGCATCTAGTGTTGTACTTGTTGAGAATATTATTAGTTGTTGGTGAGTGTAACAGAAAATGAATAGGATGTAAAAACAAACCTTTCCTTTCCTGCCAGATGAATCAACACCATCTACCAAGTTCATGCCACCGCCGGTTCCTGCAAATCATTCAACCCATAAATACGTTATCCATGTCTAAGTAAACGAACATCAGTTACTTACAACTATATATATACATATGAAGAAAGAAAGAGAGAATTAACAACCATAGGGCTTGTCGGTTTTGATCTTCTTGACACCACTGGCTACGACCTTGAAGGAAGAAGAAGACTTTGAGAGGGAAGGAAGGCCTCTCACTGCAGATTTCCCAACAGTGAAAGGAGCTGGCTTTAGAGACACGGAAGCCATCATAGAAGACGCCATTGATGAAGCGATGCTTAGCTTCTGATTTTGTTCCCTCTCACTCACAATGAATGCAGTAAGCGTGCAAATTGCAGAATAATAAAATTAGTTTAGGCCATTGCGATTGCTGTCTAACACGTGGCACTCATTTTGTGAAGAGCTTTGGATATCATCTTCCCAATCTTATCTACAGCATGCCACGTCAAAATATTTTCATCCACTCGCTTAATTCCCCACAATAAAATCCCCACCCTCAAGATAAGGCCACGTTCGGCCCAATTCTCTTCAGTTAATCTAGAATCTTAAGTGAGACATCACTGTGAAGGGCCATATTATATGACTCTGCTTGTCCTCGATCTGTATGAGTTAAAACTTAAAACTGTGAGATCTAGTTGCATCATTATTACCCATTTCTGTTGATAAGAAAAAAAATTATTACCCATTTCTGATTTCGGCTTCCATATCTTTCATCCTTTGACCTGACGTTCTGTATATCTTTCATCTGCTACTGCGAGTCATGCACATATTTCCTGTTGTTTTATAGAGCTTCAAAGAAAAGAAACATTGCCAGCGCTTAGTCAGCGCGGTGGCACGCGCCAGCGTTTATCAGGGTTCGAATCTTAGGACCGTCTGGTCCCCAATGAAAGAAAAAGAAAAGGAAAAAAAAAAAGAAAAAGAAAAAAAGGAACATTTGAGGAAAAAAAAGGGAAAGAAAAGGACAAAAAAGAAAAAGAAAAAAAAAGAACATTTGAGAAAAGAAAAAAGGAATATTTTATGAATCTTAACTATAGCATGTTTGGAGCCTTGTGCCTATTCAAAAAATAGCTTTTGCTTCAAAATTAAAACTAATTTTGAACTAGTTATTTTATTTGGGGTAGCTTTTACCTTGATGGTAAAACTGGCTTTTCTTGCTATCCGGGGCGTCACATCGATTTACATTTATTTTTAGGGAGAATGATATGAAATTTCAAAAACCCACAAGTCCGTTAATATTTATAAAAAAGATAGGGATCTAATTGTGGTTTTAAAATATTGATGAATTTACTATTTTGCACTCTCTTCCTCTTTCTCCCTCCTCACACTCTTTCTATTCCTCTTTCGCCGCCATGGCAATGCCACAAGGTTGTTCCAGTAGATCTACTACGAGATCGAAACCAAACTTCAGAAAAAATATAAGCTTCAGAAAAAATGGTTGTTAGAGCTCTCTCTCTCTCTCCCCCCTCCTAGTCTTGCTTCGGTTGAAATTGTAGTTGTTGTTGGTGGTTATGGTGGAGTGGTGGTCAAAGCTCGCTAGTGACAGTCAAGATGAAAATTGTCCTTGGCAATAAAGAACAAGGTGAATAGTAGAACGGACTGAGGAAGAAGAAGGTGAATAGTAGAACGAGCTTAACAAAATTCATAATGGGATTGACAAGTTTAATAATGGTTTTGACAAAAGAGTTTGCTGATGAAAACATGTAAGTCAGAATTCACCAACATTTATGGCATTTCATCAAAACTCGTAATGGGTTTGCCAAGTTTAGTAATGGTTTTGACAAGAATTGTAATAGTTTTAACAAAAGCGTTTGCTAATAAAAATATGTAAGTCAGGCGTCACCAATATTTGTGGCATTTCATCAAAACTCGTAATGGGTGTTAATAGTAACTATACAACTGTCAGTTAGGATACAACTGTTACCGTTCGCATCATGTGACTAAGCTTTAAACCTCATACCATATAAGAGTAAACCGGATCTCATTCAATTAATGAATTTGATTTACAGATTTTCTCAGTTTATGTTTTTCTCTTTCATTTTACTCTTCCTCATTCCTTGACATGGTATCAAAGCGGGCAACGATTCCTCGGTTCAGTCAATCAATTTCATCTTGTTGAGTGCGTTTTTTTTGTCATGACTTTTGGCTCTGATGTCTCGTTTCCGGTGGCTACTCCTCCTGCGGTCTCTCTTGGTTTCTCCTATTCTGGAAGCAACAGGTATTCTTTATGGTTAAGCAACATCGTATGCAACAATACCTGGATGGTGCTGCTCCGTCACGACAGATCGCTAGTTCTGCTGGTGCCAAATCCTGCATATGATGCGTTTGATGTTAATGATTCTGCCTTAGCTTCTTGGCTTCTCACCACGGTTTCTTCGAACATCTTGCCTAAACTCATCGGCGCCGAGACATCCGCTCAAATCTCGCAGAAGCTCTGTCGACTATTTTCCGATAAGTCACACTCTAAAATTCTTCATTATCACAATTTGCTGACCTCGCAACGCAAAGGTGATCTCACGATGCTTGATTATCTGGCGAAAATGAAGTCTATATGTGATCACTTGGCTGTCTTGGGTGAATCAGTTACAAAATCTTATCAGATCTCTCACATTTTAAATGGTTTGACTGCGGAATTTGAACCAAGCATTGCGGTCATCAATGCTGGCTTAAGCAATGGCGAGCACTATGATTTGACCATGGTAACCACTATATTATTAGATTCGGACGCTCAGCAACAGGCATTCCTCCAACAGGCACCTGCTCATGCTAATGTTGTATCTGCCTCTGATCCTGAATTCCCAGAGGACTCTGAGTATACCTTTCACGCTCAAGCTCCCTTTAATCCTTCCTTCTCCGGTCGTGGTGGTCGCAGTCGTGGTCACCCATACTATTTTCCCAATCATGGTCACACTCCCTGTCAGATTTGTCATAAAATTGGTCATGTTGCTAAGCATTACTTCTATCGCTATGAGCCCTCTTCTCCAGCTCCTGCTCCTAATCCGATGGCTCATCATGGTTATAATGGTTTATACGGTGCTCCCATTGTCACTAGTCTAATGGTTCATAATGCCTATACAACACATATGGTGCTCCTAATGGTCATGTCTCTGCTTCTGTACTTGTTGGATTGTTTAATCCTTTGTATGCTTCTGTGGCACCTACTGGCTCTTATGCCATGCCAGTTTCTTATGGTGGTTATTCATATGTCATGCCTTCTGCTTACCTTACTGTTCATCTTGGGACTCCCAATTATAATCCCATGGTGTGATATGCCACCACTACTATTGCTGATGTTGCTCCCATTGGGAGTTCTTCTACCACGTTAGCTCTTGTGACTTCTAGCTCCTTAGCATCGCCGTCTGACTCAGCTCAAGTGTTTATGGTGGCCTCCTTAGCTGTTGTTTCTGATTTAGGCTGGTATTTGGATTCTAGAGCCACTCAGCACATTGCTAACACATCTACAACTGTTCAACATTCCACTCCTTATCTTGGTGATGGTTTGGTTCGTGTAGGTAATGGTGCTCCCCTTTCTATAGTTTCCATTAGCACACATGCATTTTCACCTAGTTTGCATCTTCCAAAAGTCCTGTGTGTTCCTAGCATGACCAAGAACCTTGTCTTTATCTCTAAGTTTACTAAAGAAAATTCGGTTTCTGTTGAATTTTTTCCTACGCATGCTGTGGTCAAGGATCTGAGCACTCAATGAACCATGATGCGTGGCAATGAGGTCAATGGCATGTACAAGTTTCTCACGGTGAAGTCATCTTCTCAGCCTCAAGTTAGTCCTAGTCTGCTGCATGATTCTGCTATTGCTGAAGTCTTTGCTTCTTCTATTTCTCAAATTACAGTTTATATGTGGCACTATCGCCTTGGTCATCCTGCTTTGGATGTAGTTAAATCAATTACTTGTTGTGTCTGTTTCATCTTTTACTACCTGTAGTGCATGTTGTCTTGGGAAGATTCACAAACTTCCTTTTTCCAGTTCTACTACTGAATATATACACCACTGCAGTTAATAGTCTCAGATTTGTGGGGCCCTGCGCCTGTTCACTTCAATGGTTATGCTTATTATATCTCCTTTGTTGATGCTTGTACACGTTTCGTGTGGATTTACTTCCTCAAGCACAAATCCGATGCTCTACAAGCCTTTACCATGTTCAAAACTACTGTTGAACTACAATTCTCTTCTAAGATTCAACAATTTCAGAGTGATGGAGGAGGGGAATTTCAGGCCTTCAAATCACTATTAAATGCTTCTGGCATTCATCATCGGATCTCTTGTCTTCATACTTCATAGCAAAATGGCTTGGTGGAACGCAAACATAAACAAATTGTTGAAACTGGTCTTGCCTTAATGGCTCATGCTTCTTTGCCTCAGTTTTTTTTTTGGTCTGATGCTTTTGCCACTGCTGTGTTTCTCATTAACAAATTACCTACTCAAGTCCTTGCTGGTCCTGTCCCTTATGAAAAGCTGCACGGATCCTCTCCGAATTATTCCATTCTTAGGGTGTTTGGCTGCTTGTGCTATCCCTATTTACGGGACTACAATTGTCATAAGCTCCAATATCGCTCTACGCCATGCATTTTCCTTAGCTATAGCCCTAATCATTGTCGCTACAAGTGTTTTAAGGTTCACATTGGTCAGGTATATGTGTCATGCCATGTCACCTTTGATGAACTTTAGTTTCCTTATAAATCCCCCTCCCCAACCTACTCCCCTTCCTACTTTTATTTCTCCTATCTCACAGTCTACTACTCCCTTCGACCCTCTCCCTCCTATTTCTCCACCCACTACATCTCCTCCTACTCCCTCACCTAAACCTCCTTATGTTCCTCCCTCATCCTCTAATTCCTCTCGGTCCCCCCCTCTTCCCCCACTATCACCAACACTTATCCTATGATCACCCGTGCTAAGAATGGTGTCTTCAAACCTAAATCCTTTGCTTTTCTTATCACCACCCTTGAATACACCCCAACCACTATTGAAGATGCCTTTACTGATCCTCACTGGACTCAGGCAGCCACAAATGAATTTGATGCCTTACTTAAATTTGGCACTTGGGAGTTGGTTCCTCTACTGGCTGGCTGCCGCACCATTGGGTGCAAATGGCTATTCAAAAAATAAAATAAAATAATGCCACTGGCTTTGTCATTCGATATAAGGGACGCTTGGTTGCTAAAGGATACTCTCAAGAAATTGGGGCTGATTACACTGACATTTTTAGTCTAGTAGTTAAACCCCCTATGGTTCGCACTTTGCTCACCTTAGCTATCACTCACAATTGGCAACTTCATCAGGTTGATTTCAACAATGCCTTTCACAATGGCCACATTAAGGAAGAGGTCTATATGGATCAGCCTCTCGGCTTTGTACAAGCCTCTTCGTCTGGGGTTCCTTGGGTTTGCAGACTTAAGAAGGCCATCTATGGATTGAAACAAGCTCTTTGTGCTTGGTTTCAAACCTTATGTCATAGCCTGAATAGTCTTCAATTTACCTAGTCCAAGGCAAATCATTGTTTGTTTCTTCATCATACTGCCTCCACTACGACCTACTTGATCATTTATGTCGATGATCTATTGATCTCTAGTAGTGATGAGAAGCAAGTCCAAACGCTTATTCAAGTCATGAGTGCTATATTCTCTCTAAAAGATCTGGGTGATGTGTTGTACTTCCTAGGCATTAAGTTTACTCAGGATCCTACTGGTCTTCTACTATCTTAGAAGAAATATATCCATGAATTACTTAAAAAAAATGACCTGCTTACTGCCAAAACCTTTGCAACTCCCATGGACTCCAAGCTGGTTTTGTCACAAACAAAGTGTGGAAACCCAATGAGTGATCCTACTCTTTATCGCAGTGTTGTCGGTGCCCTTCAATACCTATGTATCACTCGCCTTGACATTCAATTTTCTGTCAACACCTTAAGTCGCTTTATGCATCAACCGCTGCAACTTCATTGGGAGTGTGTCCAATGACTCCTAGGCTATTTGAATCGCACCAGTCATTACAGCCTGAATATTAGACCCTGTGCTCAATTCGGCCTTCCTATTTTCTCTGATGCTCATCTTGGTAATGATCCCGATGACAGGCGATCTGTTAATGGTTTCTGTGCATATCTGGGATGTAATCCCATTGCTTGGTCATCTAGAAAATAGCAGGTAGTTTCTCGCCACTCCATTGAAGCAGCATATAGGAGTATGGCTGATGCTATTCAAGAAGTTTTCTGGCTGCTTGCTCTCTTGAAGGAGATGTCCATTCCTCTCATTGGCATTCCTTCCATTTGGTGTGATAACTATAGCACAATCTCCCTTAACTATAGCACAATCTCCCTTGCAGCTAATCCTCTATTGCGTGCCAAAACCAAACATGTAGAACTAGATCTACACTTCATTCGAGAAAAGGTCATAGATGGTGTTATTCAGGTCAAATATGTACCAGCTGAAGATTAGGTTGCTGATGTCCTCACCAAACCGTTAGCCAACACTCTTTTTATGTATTTTCATGACAATTTAAATGTGGTAGACTCTATTGTTCACAGTTTGATTCAGTTATTCCGAGTGTTTTTTCATTCAGTTTGTTTTCTTGGTTCTTCTCTTTGATTCCTTCAGCAGAGAGGATGTTAATAATGTTGGTTTTGATTAGTTTTGATGATGTCTTATATAGATTTCATTCTTAAGAGCAAAAAGGTTGCATGCGACATTTATCTTCTACTTTGACTAATTCTTATATTTAATGTAGGTGCAAAGTTTAATAATGAAAAAAATCAGTTAAGGAAACTAAAGAAAGAAGAAATTGGAAAGAATGTCAAAGTTCAAGAAAGAGGAGATATTGAAGAAGGAAGAGGAATGATGAGTTCAAGTTCAAGATGAAGAGAAGAAAAGAAAGAAAGAATTAAATTATGGAGAATGATGAAGATAAGAGAAGAAAGAAGAAAGAACTTGTTGAATGGATTGAGAAGATTATTATTCAAGCTTGTATATTGATGCTAGAAGTCTCCAAGATCATATGGAAGTTGGAATGGCTTAATTTGGAGTGAAAATCAGCAAAAATTCAGTTCTAGGATGACAAAACTCAAGTTCATATCTAAAAACTCGAGTTTCCAAGTTCGCTACAATGGTTTGCTCCTCTGGTATGACAAAACTCGAGTTTGAAATGCAAAATTCAAGTTTGGAACTCAAAACTCGAGTTAGTTACTAATTGACTCGAGTTTGCAATGTCTTCAGCAACTCTAGGATCTCTGGACAAGGAAAACTCGAGTTTCCAAGTGTCAACTCGAGTTTACAGCGGTGATCAGCAACTCTGTTCTACTCTGTTTCGCGTTCAGCTTGGGCGACGTTTGGTAATTCGATGATATCTCCCAAACCAGACATCGGATTGAAGTGAAACCAGTGGCATATGAAACTAGACTTCCAATGCGTCATTTTGATATAAAATTAAAGCCAAAAGAAGTTCAGATGAAGGATCTATGAATTGTAGAAGTTGACAGTGAAATTCACGCCACACAGAAAACCAAGCTTCAATGTTTTGAGTATATCTCACAAAGTACAAGTCCGATTGAGCTGAAATTGGTGGCATATGAAATAAGACTCAAAGGTATTTCTATCAAGATTTGAAAGGACCAAAACGAAGTTCAGACCAGGGAGATATGTCCCTCGAAAGTCGACTGCTTATTTCAAGATGTTGCACAGTTTGCTATCAAATGAAGAAAACTCGAGTTTAGAATCAAAACTCGAGTTTCCATAAGACAGAGAGCAATCTTGAGTAAAGAAACAACCTCTAAACTCGAGTTAACAAATGCAAACTCGAGTTTTCACCTCGATTTCAGAAAATTAGCGTTTCGAAAATCTCATTTTTCATCAAGAACATCCAGATGATTACCCAAATGATTTATAATACTTCTTAACATCATTTATATCATTTGTGTACATATTTCAGATGATCAAAGGCTGGTAAATTGAAGATCAAGAGTAAAGTAAATGCTGATGTCATAGTTGGTTCAGAAAACGAAGTTCTAACGGCTAGTTTCATCTGAGTCTAACGGCTATATTTCTTTATCCAACAGTCATTTGATCTTCTCAACAGCTATATTCCCAACAGCTATATCTCTTCAACTGTCATCAAGCTTCAATCTATATAAATACCCAGAGGTTTGAAGTTTCCAGCAGTGAAGAAAAAAATAGAGACAAGAGAAAAACGCAGAGATACAAGCTCTCATCTTCATCATGCTAATACTCTGATATTCTTATCATTTACTGTAACAACCCGACTTTTCTAAAGCAGTATAAATTTTTTTTTTTCAAATATCATTTCAAAATGATCAGAGTAGTGCACCGGAGCGATTGAGTAACTGATATATATATTAAAATACCCATGGTAACATGTTTTTTGTTTAACAATGATACGAAGTGTTTCAAAAGAAATGACGAAAGGAGTCTTCACTGGGACTCCTAGGCGTCTGCTTGTCCCTCTCCTGGTTCTCGGTCCACCCGACCACGAAGCTAAGTTAAGAGCCGAGGTCCATGCATCGAACCCCAGTGTAGCAGTTAACCTCATGATTACATACATCATATATGTACAATGAGACATTCATAGACTCTTGCAACATTTACTATGGTCGACATAGGATATACATAATGATATGTATAACAATAACAATACAGTCGGATGATAGACAATAGTACAATCGGATGATAGACAACAGTACAATCGGATGATAGACAACAGTACAATCGGAGTACAGACAATAGTACAATCGGATGATAGACAACAGTACAATCGGAGTACAGACAATAGTACAATCGGATGATAGACAACAGTACAATCGGAGTACAGACAATAGTACAGTCGGATGTACAGACAATAGTACAGTCGGATGTACAGACAATAGTACAATCAAAGTACAGACAATAGTACAATCGGAACCCAAATCATAAAAAAATAAAGACTATTCTAGCCTTACTAACTATTAAACTAAAGACTAAAAACTAAAGACCGAAAGTCTTACCGTTGAAGACTTCGCGAACCTCCACCGAGCTTCTCTCTCTACTTCTTCTCTCTAAATTCGGTTCTTGCTTCTCAAATTGTGAGAAAAATGAAGAGCAACCATGGCTATTTATAGACAAATCTAAGGCCATGTTTGGCAATTTTTAAAGTTGTAAACACATTAAAGCAACTTGTTCAAGAAGCTAAATCTTGACCATTTGACTCTCTTGGTCGACATGCATGGGCTGTGGTGGCATCAAGAGATTGGTTTCCACGTGATGACTCTTGTTGCTTTATGCCCGTCTGCTAGTTTTTCCGATCGGTACCGATTCGCGTAATTTCGGAGAAATCTCAAAATTCTGGATTTACAACTTTGAAACTATTTCCTCACTTAGTAGAAATGTCCAAGTTAACCTATATTTTGATTCCATATAGGGCTCCAATAGTCCAGTTGAGTCTTTCTCGAAAAACGTGTCCGATCGCGTCCGGTTTCAGAACGCATTTCTGAAAATACCAACTTCTTCAGAAAAATTCACTGATCCCAAATATGTCAAAATAAATTCAAACTCATGCTTAGATGTTGAGTTAGAATTTATTTCTCTTATATCCAAAAATATACCTATATGCATTTTTCCCTATTTTGTTTTATTAGGAAATGCACAACGACTTCAAATTTTCTCCGGAAGAGTATAACGGAAGACAAAATTCCACTGATCATTATTTTTCCCTGACTTTGGAAATCTCATTCCTAGATCTCTAGATAGGATCCGTTTCCTAATTTTAAAATTACTATTCACAAAGTTTCACTTTAATTAATTATAATATAAAATATTTGCAAGTTGTAACATAATATCTAGATATTATGTTTTGCAAATTCTATCCTATTTTGAGTCCAAAGTTTCGGTCACACATCTGGTCCTTTTTATTAAATTTTCGTTTTATATTTAATTTAATATAAAATAATTATTTAATAATTATTTTATATAATTTCTTACATAATTTTCCTATTGGTCCAAACTTGTATTTAGGCTTAAAAATACCTAAACTCAACTATTTTTCTCCAAAATTTCCAATTAATTAGTAAACATACTTTTACTAATTTTCAACTATTTTCCACTAATTTTTGAGCTTTACATAATTATTTCATAATTTTCTTTGCTCAGGCTTAAGTAATTAGCTCAATATTACTTAATTACTTTATTATCACTTGTTGATAATTTTATTACTTAGAACACCTTATTTCCTTTATACTCTTGCATTAACATTTCGTTTCCATGTGTTCTGCTTTATTTTAGAATTTGTGAGGGCATTATGGTCATTACCATACTTTTTGAGCATTCTTCTTCAATTTCTCCAAGTTTGTAATTTATTAAATTACCAAAATTAGAGATATACTCTCTCTCAAATTTAACACTTATTTCCTTGCCCTTTAGGATTTTCACAATTTTCCTAAGTTATTTACTCCTCCAGGGGTATTTTGGTCATTTGGCACTTTGGCCCTTAAATTCCCTAATTCAAATTTCGGGTATTACATTTCTCCCCGTTAAACAAAATTTCGCCCTCGAAATTTGTACCCATCCCACTATACTTTGTACTAACTAGATTCGTCTACTCGGACTCGGGCTATACGCGTCGGATCTTCAATTTGTCTGTCATTTTGCTCCTCTGGTGATCGAGAATTCGCTTTGGTTTGACCATAAAGATCTTGTCATATTGTACTTTGATATATAGTGTCTCCCGAGGCGCCCATACACCGCGGTCAACACTACGATACCAAAATGTCTCCATGGCGCCCATACACCATGACAACACAAAATATCATACATGTCACCATGGTGCCCATACACCATGACAAAATAAGATACCTCCTACTCAATGACATGATCACGGTCGAAATATAGTAACGAGGAAACATGGAATACGTCACGAAGATGGTTCACGTATCATACGATTTAGTTGCATAACTAACACATAGTTAACGTACGAGGAAAAATTCCTTAAGAGATGGTACCTTGGACTCTCTCTCGAAGTTCTTTGTCCATGGTATCGGTTAGCGCGTACATTCGGCCGGGTTCTGCGGTCTTGGCGCTGCAGCTTTCTCCTGACAAGACACACCGATGTGCCCGGCTTTTGACACTTGAAACATATCGCCTTCCCATCGCAGCCGTACTTTGTGGATGATACTTCCTGCATTTTGGACATGGTCGGGGTCCCGATGTTCTGGGTTATACTGCGCTAAATCGGGCTGGCCTCTTGCTTTCTCCTTGAGAGTCACTCCGAGGTGCTTCTCTCTTCCGTGAGGAATTTTCACGGTTGCCCTCGCTACGATTGGTATGGCTACTATTTTGATTCCGTAATATACGTAATTCCTTCAGTTGCGCTCGGTCCTTCCGCAGATTCCACCGCTTTGGCCATTTTAGAAAATTTCGAGATACCACCTTGCCCTTATGTCATATTTCAGCCCTAAGCACTGTCGGTTAGCCTTCCAGCTTTTCATTCTTGTAGATTTTCGGGTATGATGAATACCGCGACAGGTTGGTAAACGGGCGAAGTAGTCGTCGAATGACTCTTCATTTCCTCTTGAATCTGCGAAACTCTTCTTCCTTGATTACCCGTATCGAGGAAGGAAAGTATTGTTCATTGAATTGCTCCAAGAACATCTCCCAAGTAACAGGGCTCAGTAAAGTTGTGGAAACACTCTTCCACCATCTCGTGTGCGTCACCATCGAGTTTGTAAATTGCCACCGAGCTTTCCTGTTCCTCTGACATTCCATTACTTCAAAGATTTTATCTAAGCTCATCACCAATCTTCGCCAACTCGTTCTTTCCATGAAAAGTAGGTGGCTTGAGCTTGCAAAGCTGTGTGACCCATTGTTGTGTGGTCTCGCACGCCTCTCCCTCGTCGTGGAGGTGATTGGGACCTTTCGATCCCTCCGATTCCTCATCGTGCCCGTCACTTTGCTCGTTTTCCTCTTCTTCATTATTATGCTCTTCCTCATTCTCGTCGTCTTTCTAGTTGTCTCTCGGCTTCTCGGTCTTGTCGATTCTGTCTCTCCGTAGTGTATTGATGAGAGCTTGCTTTGCTCTTGCAAGGTTCTCCTCATCTCCCCGCATCTCATTCTGCTCTCCGGTTGGTTTGGTTCCGGATTTACCCGAGGTTGTCTACCTCGTCCTCCACCACGACCTCTCGCCTCGGCCTCTGGAGCTCCGGCTCCTCTCGGATTTGTCATGTCTTGTTTTTTTTTCTTTTCCTTCATTAGGAAAACACTAGTTATACTCGAGTACAACGATGATCATATCACAATTTCTATCGCACTTCATATCTATACTACTAACAAATAGACACCAAGAACATGTCCCTCGTTCGAATTTCGTTGGTTCGTTCTTCTTAGAAACGGTATGGGAAACGTATTGATGTACCGACAGAAAGTGGTACACCGGTTCAGAATGGTATACCGGTTCAAACTAGTACACCGAAATGAGGTGGTACACCAACTCAGGGCTATATCAGTACTCATTTTCAAAATATGCTCCAAATTTTTGAAAAGGCGTAGAACCTAACTCCGTTAACCGAATAGAATGGCCAAGTAAGTGTCTACCATGGGGGCCTCACCGAGTTCACGGCGACTGATTGGCATACCCACGTAGACTAGCCTTGCCTTCGGCACCAAACTGTCCGTAATAACATAGTTAAATTCATGCCAGGACTACTGCTCTGATACCAAAATGTAACAACCCGACTTTTCTAAAGCAGTAGACAATAGTACAATCAAAGTACAGCACAATAAGTACAATCGAATACAGGCATGACGCACAATAGGCATGACATAACAACAAACGATCGATCGAGTGGGCATTATACACACATGCATACAATAAACATCGAGTTAAGGTTACCGATGCGAACGTACCTTCGTTGACGGATTACGGTATTTCTAGCACGTTTACGGAAAAGCGTACTTTTACGGAAAATCGTGAAACAATGCACGTCGTCGGGCGTATGCTTGAATGCGCGAATCAACGTTTCAGATATCCTATGAGAATAATGTCACTTCCATTAGTAATTTGACATTATAACTGGCATTTTAGGTAAAAATTACCATTTTGCCCCTATAACCCTACTTGACGGAATTTCGCCAGAACTTCGACGCATTTATGATTCTTGAAAATAAAGACTAAAATAGCCCTCCCATATGATACCCAAATCATAAAAAAATAAAGACTATTCTAGCCTTACTAACTATTAAACTAAAGACTAAAAACTAAAGACCGAAAGTCTTACCCGTTGAAGACTTCTGCAGAACCTCCACCGAGCTTCTCTCTACTTCTTCTCTCTAAATTCGGTTCTTGCTTCTCAAATTGTGAGAAAATGAAGAGCAACCATGGCTATTTATAGACAAATCTAAGGCCATGTTTGGCAATTTTTAAAGTTGTAAACACATTAAAGCAACTTGTTCAAGAAGCTAAATCTTGACCATTTGACTCTCTTGGTCGACATGCATGGGCTGTGGTGGCATCAAGAGATTGGTTTCCACGTGATGACTCTTGTTGCTTTATGCCCGGTCTGCTAGTTTTTCCCGATCGGTACCCGATTCGCGTAATTTCGGAGAAATCTCAAAATTCTGGATTTACAACTTTGAAACTATTTCCTCACTTAGTAGAAATGTCCAAGTTAACCTATATTTTGATTCCATATAGGGCTCCAATAGTCCAGTTGAGTCTTTCTCGAAAAACGTGTCCGATCGCGTCCGGTTTCAGAACGCATTTCTGAAAATACCAACTTCTTCAGAAAAATTCACTGATCCCAAATATGTCAAAATAAATTCAAACTCATGCCTAGATGTTGAGTTAGAATTTATTTCTCTTATATCCAAAAATATACCTATATGCATTTTTCCCTATTTTGTTTTATTAGGAAATGCACAAACGACTTCAGAATTTTCTCCCTAAGAGTATAACGGAAGACAAAATTCCACCGATCATTATTTTTCCCGACTTTGGAAATCTCATTCCTAGATCTCTAGATAGGATCCGTTTCCTAATTTTAAAATTACTATTCACAAAGTTTCACTTTAATTAATTATAATATAAAATATTTGCAAGTTGTAACATAATATCTAGATATTATGTTTTGCAAATTCTATCCTATTTTGAGTCCAAAGTTTCGGTCACACATCTGGTCCTTTTTATTAAATTTTCGTTTTATATTTAATTTAATATAAAATAATTATTTAATAATTATTTTATATAATTTCTTACATAATTTTCCTATTGGTCCAAACTTGTATTTAGGCTTAAAAATACCTAAACTCAACTATTTTTCTCCAAAATTTCCAATTAATTAGTAAACATACTTTTACTAATTTTCAACTATTTTCCACTAATTTTTGAGCTTTACATAATTATTTCATAATTTTCTTTGCTCGTGCTTAAGTAATTAGCTCAATATTACTTAATTACTTTATTATCACTTGTTGATAATTTTATTACTTAGAACACCTTATTTCCTTTATACTCTTGCATTAACATTTCTGTTTCCATGTGTTCTGCTTTATTTTAGAATTTGTGAGGGCATTATGGTCATTACCATACTTTTTGAGCATTCTTCTTCAATTTCTCCAAGTTTGTAATTTATTAAATTACCAAAATTAGAGATATACTCTCTCAAATTTAACACTTATTTCCTTGCCCTTTAGGATTTTTCACAATTTTCCTAAGTTATTTACTCCTCCCAGGGGTATTTTGGTCATTTTGGCACTTTGGCCCTTAAATTCCCTAATTCAAATTTCGGGGTATTACATTTACTCTCTGTTTTCAATGTCTACATACCTTATCATAGAGAGTGAAATGAGTTGTATTGTGCTTCAGTGTTTATCCATTCACTTCTGAGAGAGAGAGAAGATTTATTTGTAACCATTCTATCTTTCTTTCTGTGAGTTGCTCAAGATTGGGTGATCTTGAGTGGGAAACCCATTGTATTGATTATAGCTTGTAAGGGGAGTGAATCCTAGTGAGAGGATTACTTCAAGTACAGAACATGTAATCAAGTTGAAAGAAGATAGTGGATTGAAAAACTCAAGCGGAGCTTGGGGACTGGACGTAGGTCAAGGATTGGGCCGAACCAGTATAAATCACAGTTTGCATATTCTCTTCCCTTATCTCTTACATTCCCAACATATATGTTTGAATGATTGTTTATCACTTTGTAAATTACTATTATCATTCAAACTACTTTCAGTAAGTTGTGAAAAGATTTTTAAAGTTCTAAGTTTTTAATCAGACACCCAATTCACCCCCCTCTTGGGTGATAGCCAAGTCTTTCAAATAATAACTATACAGCAGTTAGTTAGGATACAGTTGTTACTATTCACATCATGTGACTCAGCTTTACACCTCATACTATATAAGTGTGAACCGGATCTCATTCAATTAATGAATTTGATTTACAGATTCTCTCAGTTTATGTTTTTCTCTTTCACTTTATTATTCTTCTTCCTCATTCCTTGACAATGGGATTGTCAAGTTTACTAATGTTTTTGACAAGAATTATAATGAAATTAACAAGTCTAGTAATGTTGGTGAATTCTGACTTACATGCTTTCATCAACAAAGTCTTTTGAAAACCATTACTAAACTTGTCAACCTCATTATGAATTTTGTGAAGCCCATTCTACTGTTCACCTTCTTCTTTCTTAGCCCGTTCTATTGTTCACCTTGTCAAAACATTCAAATGAGAGTAATAACAATGGATATAAATGATGTACAATGTATGAACCCAACTTTAACCAAAAGCCAGACGAATAAGCTCCAAAAATCAACTTCTCAAATACACTCGTCATCCAAAAGCATAATAGACTTGACAGCTAAACCAAACATGAAAAGAAAAAAAATTCAACCCCCAAAAGTTGTCCAAACGTGCGGTACAACCCCCAAAATGATGTACTAAACATAGCTTAAAAATAAGAATCAACACAAATTATCTTAATGGTAAAACTGGCTTTTCGATTTACATGTAATTTTATAATTAGAATTTTCAAAGTTGTCTTAAAGTTATCAAATAAATACTCATACACATAATACACATTCTCTCTCTCTCTCGCTATATATTATATATATATGGAATCTGTCTACAACTAGTTGCTTTAGGTGTTCAGATGCTCCTAAGAATGTAACTATTTAAAAAGAATAAAACATAAGTTAGTTTGATGAATAGATGGAAGCATATGGATATGGGTGTCATGTTGAGTTACTAACCAATTACCGCCTATTTAAGTATTTGTATATGTGCCTTAGCTTCTTGGGTTTGAATGAATACAATATCATAATGGTACTGGTATACGTACGTACATAGTTGTTAATTTCTTACTTGATTAATTGTACCCCATATATGATTCTACATTATGAATATGATTACAACTTGAAGAAGCATATGATCGATGACAAAATGTTACCGGCAAAAGAAGAAAGAAGAAGAAGCACAAATAGGGTTATTTTAATGTCTACATGCATTTCCCCACAACAGCACAAGTAATCAGAATTAAGGATAAGTATTAAAGTCAACATTCGCATAATTAGCCCCCTTTAATTAGTTTGAAACTTCAACATGCTACTATTTTATAAGTAAGGGTGCAATTGGGTTGGAACTTTTTTGAAAAGCGATTTGAAATGCATGTGAAAGCATCATAAAATAGAAGTCCTACGTGGCATGCAATTACTTGGTCAATTTGTGTTTACATACTTATTTAATTATTAATGTCAATTTCAAACATGAATTATGCATTCACTTAATTATATAGGTCTTCTCAGATAAAAGGGGTTTAAAAAATATGCATTACACTTCATTCACAATGGAAGCACGTGTATATACATTTACCAAATATTGAGTATAATATTTTGCCTGTATCTTATTGTATACTATTAATAAACCAAATTTATCTGCAAACTAAAAGATGTAAATTAAAATATTACTCCAGCTAATCCTATATGAGGTGATTTTTTAAAAGGAATTACGTGTTTCTACTTGTCTGAAATTTTTAATATGGTTTTCCTTTCTTCCTATTGATTATTTGTTAGTCTCACTATATTAATTATTACTCCCTTTAATCCTAATTATAAGACATATTTACCTAATTTTATAGAGATTAATAATAGTAGTTAAATTAGTTAATTATATTTATTTTCTCAAAATGCCCTTATTTAAAATTTAAAATGGTATCCAGTTATTCTGATTCTCTATTCTTTTTCAGATATCTCCTACCTCACATATGACTTCTTCGAGCTCTTACACAGTTCGGCGTCGTCGATTTCCCTCAATAACTTTCAGTCTACTCTTGGAGGTTGGAAGTATAATTTAATGGTGATGCCATTATTAAATATGACAAAAATTGCTTAAAATTATTTTATTAAAAGAAATAAAAAACTGTAGAATTGAAGTGCATGTGACGTTAATGAGTTGCGAGCATTACTCATTTTATAGAATATATAGATGTATTATTAAAATATTATTATGTTTAATTATTATTGAGAAAGTATCAATAGGGGTATTTTGGAAAGAAATTGATAAAAATTAGAACTTTGTCCTATAATTAGGACCAAAATCAACTCTTAAAATGTCGTTCTATAATAAGAACCGGAGGGAGTATCTTATATAATCATTATTGTCTCATCTACTCACTCTATAAATAAAGGTGTGTGTGTGTATATATATATATATTGTTTTTATCCAGTTTCAATTAACTTTTTTAACTATGTAATTCCATTATTTGTATATTATAAAAAATGGAGAGGAGGTTGACTAATGTTCCGGATCATTCACACGTATAGAATAATAAGGCAATTTCTGTCAATTAATAATTGAGTTTGTCTTTACAATGAACTTAGAAAGTTTAGAGGAAAGATGAAAGAGGTGCAATTCAAAATAGAGTCCTGTGATCATAATTAATATGTGTTTGTTCTTTTCTGCAGATCTGAGATGGTTTGGTCAGGCTTGAAATGAAGCCTTCTCCTTTCTCATTCTAATCCTAATTAAGAGAGGATTGGTTGATTAGAAAGGAGAGAGAGAGAGACTAAATGGTTTTGGCTTTCCCTGCACGCAGCGTTGACCCCAATTTGTCTTTGGTCAACGTTCACTTCTCACAAGGTAACAATGAACTAAGCAGTAATCATTTAACATAAAATTAGGAAGCAACAATAAACTAACAACATAATTATGTAAAATGTTATATGACATATTAGAGAGTATGGTAACATGTACTTAGTAATTTAATTGACAGAACTTGCTGGCAAGTTCATCTACCTCTATTTTCACTTGATTATATGTCCATTCAAAGTTCCAGAAGAAATCATAACAGTTGACAGATTGTTAATCTTCTCAACGAAGTTGTTGATAAAAAAAAAATTTTCAAATTGATCTCCAATAAAGATCAAACTCTCCAAGGCCCTTAATATCCTTGGTATTAAAAGCAACGATTATAGATTTTTATTTCTTTGTCTGGTTTCTTTTGGGGATAAGGATAAGGAGTTGATTTTCAAAGTAAAAAAAAAAATTTAATACAGGAAATATTCAATTTTGGCCATACTATTTCTGCTTGTGTTAAAAGAGGGAACACTCGCATGCGTTAATGGTTTTAACATGACATACACGGTTACGTTGATCAAAGCCTATGCGCCCAGTCTTGGTCGTCGCACAAGAGAGGTGGCGACACAGCCAAGAAACATAGAAGAGTCAAAGTAGGTGCGTGTCCCTTCCTCGACTTTGACAAGATCGCCCCCAATTAAATATCACCTCTCTGTTTTCCTCCTTCAATTCAATCTTTTGATCTCATTCTTTTCTCTTCTCTCCTTAATTTCTTCTTCCCTCTTCTTGCTTTCGCCAGTTTCAGGTTCGTTTCCCTCTTTCTGGGTAAATTTACTAGTGTTTTGGTTTATGGCTTGCGATAAATGGTCATCACTGTTCTTCCCTCGCTGCAAACAGAATTTTATTAGTTTTCTTTTTCCTTTTCGGTGCTCCAGATTTTGTTGTTGGGCTCTGTTTGTTTAAAAAAATCGTACTTTTTATCTTCCTAGAGCTGTTAAAGACATTACTGATGACCATTCAGGAGATATTAATGACTGAATATAGGTTGTGATGCGATTGCGAACCATGGTGCTTAGTGTAACAGTAGTTCAATTGAAAATATATATACAGTTCAAAGTACATGCTTTGTTCCTGGTCACCCTGACATTTTATGGAACCCTCAAGCATTTTTGCTGGAGAAAAAAAAAAACTTTTGCCAGTCTACATTTGCTAAATCCGTTAATCTTTTCATAAAAAATTTAGTTTGTGTCTCCTGTAGTATAACAATGATCATGCGTTTGTTTCTTTTGAAGTACCTCTCGTATTAGAGGACCCTTTTTCAATTTCATTGTAGTTTTGGTGGGAAAATTGGAGCTAATATGTCCATTGTTATGGTCTATACCCCACATGTTCTACCTGATGCTATAAACTTTTGTACCTTGTTCAGTTCCTATGAAGGCTTAAAAATTATGCGCTACCATGTTCAATTAGTTGTTTGTATCTTCCACTTGCATATCCTCTGAGGCATTGAATTTGTTACTTTGGTGGTTCGATCAGGTGGCCTTCGAAGTGTCCACATTTGAAGTGATTGTTACCATTTTATCTTTAAAGCTGCTCACTGGTACTTCATTCGGTCATGACTTGTTTTCCTGTATTATTTGGTAGAAGGTCGCATTCTTCAGCAAGGCTAGATCCAGACATTGAAGAAGGTAACTGAAATACCTGTTCCATAATAGTTGTGATGTTGAGACAGAAGAAATTACAGAGCTTCTAGTCACATACATCTAATGATTTTCCTAAGCACATGTTTGTATGCTGTAATCATGATATTTACTGCTTTATACTTGGAAAAAAAAGTTCTACTTCTATTGTTAGATTTTGATTAAATGTACTTGGGTGCAGAGTTTTCTGGTCTTCAGCATGTCAGACTTTATACATACAAAGAACTACGAACTGCCACTGAAGATTTTAGTCCTGTTAATAAAATTGGAGAAGGCGGTTTTGGTTCTGTTTACAAGGTAACTGAACAACTTTCTTACTTGATGCTTTAAGTATTGCTTGCATTTGAAATTGATTTATCCTTCCTTTCCTTTTGAATGAAAACTTAGAATGACTCCTGTGAATGGTTAGGGACAATTAAAAGGTGGAAAACTTGCTGCTATTAAAGTCCTTTCAGCTGAATCAAGACAAGGGGTGAGGGAATTCTTGACAGAGATTAAGGTGATCTCAGAAATAGAGCATGAAAATTTAGTTAAGCTTTATGGCTGTTGTGTGGAAGGAAATCACAGAATATTGGTCTACAATTATCTTGAGAACAACAGCCTCGCACAAAACCTTATAGGTACATGCATTATATTATTTATATTTCGATGACTGTCTGTGTTTAATCCTTTAATTCTGTGTTTGAGTATTCAAATTAATACCATATCTATTTTCCTGGAAAATCATTGCAAGGAGGCATTTGCTATTTTTATTTTGGCCAATTTGAGAAGAATGATATGCACAGCAAGCCTGATTTTGAACAACATGAACGTTTTCTATTGACTTATTTTGACCCTTGATCTTACACTAATTCTATTTCAATAAATTGCTTTAATTTATTTACTTCCAGGTAGACGACATAGCAGTCTCCAATTCAATTGGCGAACAAGGTCTAGAATATGCATTGGGGTTGCACGTGGGATTGCCTTTCTCCATGAGGAAGTAAGACCGCATATTGTTCATAGGGACATAAAAGCAAGTAACATTCTTCTTGACAAAGACCTCACACCCAAGATTTCAGATTTTGGGCTTGCAAAACTGATTCCAGCAAACATGACCCATGTCAGCACACGTGTCGCAGGAACTATGTAAGTATAGTCATCGGATGCTTTTGATTTCTTTTTCCCCCTTTCAAACTATGAATTATTCTTCCTTTTATGAAGACTTATCCCTCCCCCTCAATTTTCCAGTTTCAAACTCCCCTCAATTTTCCAGTTTCAAACTCAAGATCTTTCATTTGTTTGGGACAGAGGAGTTTCCATTTGACAAGGGAATGTGATATAGGTTATGTTTTCCTGTTTTTTCAATATAGCTAGAATCACATCTTATTGGGGATCTCAGTTATCTACATCTTACCACCCCATGTCTTGATTTACTTCAATGTAATTGGGTACTTAGGAGTTTGTATTCATATATTATTGACAGAAGAGTTTACTTTGGTATAGTCAGTGCTGTGCTGTGCATCATTTCAATTATAATTAGCCACTAGCCTTCCCTTCTTAATTAGTGAAGAAATAGGATTTGATGGCTCTGATTATATATGTTTGTAATATGCTGTTCTTGTAGATAAAGTAGTTACCCTGTGTCAGGATTTAATGCCATATGTTCTGTTGCAGAGGTTACCTGGCACCAGAATATGCAATAGGAGGCAAGCTGACACGAAAAGCTGATATATACAGCTTTGGAGTCCTCCTTGTGGAGATTGTAAGTGGTAGATGTAACACAAATACACAATTACCAATTGAAGAACAATACATTCTAGAAAGGGTAAGCATCTCTAATGTTAACTTATCACTTATTTTCTTGGTGAAAAGCACCTGCTTGTGAGGAGATAGAATACACTAACTACACTTGCACATTTCAATATAAAATGATAAATACTTTTTAAATTGAATTGCATTAAATGTTATGTTCATAGTTAATGATAACGTGTTTTAGCAATGCTACAATTCTTGGTACTATGTCACATGTGTAGTGTTGCAATCTAGAACCAATATACAGGGCAGCTGTAACTTGTGCTACAGGTTCTGATTATATATAGGGCAACAAAAACCTTAATTTAAGTGCTTTTGTGAAGATTATTATAATTCATTTGAGTTTAATGAAGGAACTGCAAAGTTGATCTTATATTAAGGATCGTAGGTAGTAATTTAGAATTCATGAACCATAACAAGAGGAAGAAAGAAGGCAATGACATCCTCCTTTTGTGCTCTTGATATCACTGATAGAGCTCTTGAAAACGTTGAGATATGAATAGGGGGCTGAAGCACTGCTTAAATCATTACTACGATGTTGCTTTTGATGAAGTAGAGTTGTCTAGTTATCTTAGGATTAATCTTAGTATCAAAAGCTGTTAAACAATAATTTTTCTATTATTTAAGCATTTGATGTGATATATGTATGACTATTATGTTCTAAGCTGCATGTTCTTTTATCTCACACAATGTTATGTTATGCATTAATAGATTTCGGGGGACTTTGGGCATTATCAGTGGTCTGTGCAAAATTAGTACGTTTGAGTGTCATAGCCTTTGATTTTGCTTCTTGGTGGGAATATGCTTACAACAAAATGGTTTCCTGTGCTTTTAAATTGCTTGCCAACAGTTAGATCAAAGGACAGCTCCTTCTCAGATGGCTGTTTAAACAAACAAGAAACAAACAAGAAGAGAGAAAAAATAAAAGACTGCCGATAACTTTGAATTTGAACTTATTGGAGTCGCCATATGTATTTTCTTTTGCCTATAAAGTTATTCTCCTTTTACCTATTTGCAGCCTTGCGTTCCTAGACTTGTCAATTAAGCTTATAGTCATGCAATTCTTCATTATTTAGATATGTTCTGTGATTCATCCTTCTTAAATTGTCTCCTGTCTTATCCGTCTAAAGTAATTATCATCTATAATGGAAGTTACTCACAACTAGACAACAACAACAGAGCCATAATCCCACTAGGTGGGGTCGGCCGCATAGATCAAATGATGCCATTGAGCTTGATCAAAAACTAAATCTCAGGATAAATTGTTAACTAGGAGATCTCGCTCAATAATAACACAACTAGAGTGTGGACAAATTTTAATTCTTTCTGGATTCATCTTCAATGGCAGAATTCTTGTCTTGAAACAAAGGGCCTGTTCCGTTGTAAAATATTTTACATGTCAATTATGCTTACGTAAAAGATACAACTTAGCACATGAATAATTGGCTTTTGATGGCATTGCTGTGGTTGCGACCTTTTAAAGTGAATGATACCATTCATGTCAGGACCTGCTGTGACTCCAGTTTCGGTTGTTGTTACAGACATGGGATCTTTACGAGCGAAAGGAATTGGTAGAACTGGTGGATGAATCGCTGAATGGGGAGTTTGATGCTGAGGAAGCTTGCAGATTTCTCAAGATTGGCCTTCTTTGCACCCAGGATGATCCCAAGGTGCGGCCATCCATGTCCTCCGTGGTTTACATGCTCACCGGCAGAATGCGTGTGGACGAGAGGAACATAACAAAACCAGCCTTGATCTCTGATTTTATGGACCTCAAAGTGAGGAAAAAACCAGTCAGTAGGATTGACATGCACACTCAGGCTTCTTCATCCTCCGCCTCTTACAACCAGGATACTACTTTTTCATCAACCGTTTCAACCCCTGCAACTGCAACTTTCACTGCACGATATGATCAAAGCATGTAGTGCATACTCTCATGTCTGTTTCATTATCTTCTGTAAATTTTTGTAACCGTTTCTTAGAGTGTTGGTGCAAGCTAGGAGTTTTGTTCAATGTGTATATTGGGATCAAGCTATGTACTACCTCCGGTCCTAATTATAGGAGCACTTCTGTAGTGCAAATTGCACTACAGAAGTGCTTATATAATTAGGACCGGAGGGAGTAATATTTTAAAGATTTTTTCCCCATTTTTTGCTTGTCCTGCAATTCTCTTTAGTAGTTTGGATCTTCTCCTTGTTTAATTGTTCCCGTTAGTGTAATTTTTGGTCATGACTTGTAAGAATCCAATTTCAATGGTCTAGGTCTTAAGTTTTATTTGATTTGTTTTTTTTTTATTGCATTAAGATATACAAATATTTTGAAAAGGAAATAATTTTTGTATTTTACTTCTTATAAAGTCCAAAAAATAAATAAATTAAAACATGAATGGTCCAATTTGAGATTAGATGAATTGAATCTTAGAATGGAGCAAATTGAATTTTTTTTCAATGGATCATTTTACATTCTTACTCAATATAAGAAAAAAATAAATAAAATAGTAAATAAAAAATAAAAATTAAATTTCACTTCATCAATTGTTCATTTGACCAAAACAGACAAAAGAAATAAAATTTAATAATAAATGGCATTAAGACGGGGAGGAAGAAGAGAAGGAATGTTACAGAGGGGGTTAACGATCAAAGTCAAACTTAACGGTTAAATGCTATTTTTGCACCTAATTTGTAACCACATAGTTACTTTTGCACCTGAAAAAAACATTTGCTACTGGGCGCTCCTCGGAGAAAAGCACGTGTCTATTTTTGCACCTTAACCCGTTGAGAAATTATCTTTGTTTTAGATTATCTACCCATTAAAATTATTTTAAAGAAAAAATAAAAAAGTAAAAAAAATACGGTCCAGAAGCTGCTCTCCCTGTTAGGACAAGCACCGAAATGGGTTCCGGGGGAGGACGTGACATTCGGAACAAAGACTGTGTTTCGATGCTCCGGTGATCGCGGCAGCGGCCTAAGTGCTCCGGTATCTGCTCCGTGCTCGAATTGGATTTTTCGTTTATTTCTGCGTCTTCTTTTCCTGATGATTGATGAACGCTATTCTTCCTTGAATTTTATTTTCTGATATTGCCTCTATCAAGTTTGAAAGTTGGGTTAGCTCTTTAACCCCATGATCAAGCTGCTTCTTCTTGTTTTTTTTTTTTGAATGATCATGCCAAATTTATGTTTTAGCTGTGATGATTCTGGGGGTGCAGGCTTTAGAATTCACTGTTTGGTCTTCTTGAGCTTTGACATCGAGTTCCTAATCCTTAAAATATCTGATTTCATAAGGAGCTTAGCCTCTGACGCTTTATGGGGTTTAGGCTTTGGAATTTATTGTTTGGCGCCGGTTATGGATTTTCTGAACCAATTTCTTAATCCTACTGGAAACTTGATATCGAGGGTATGCAATCAGCAACTGCAGACTTGATGGAAAATGGGAAGCTTCATTCACTTTCCTTTTATTCTATCACCAGCATTCTTTGACAAGTGAAAGTTGCCTTTTAATCCTTCCTGTAAAAAAAAAAAATATATTTAGTGTTTTGTTAAGAAATTATTAAAAAAATTCTTTTGGTGCAAAAGAAGAGTTTCCTCCCTCTTTTGGCAGAGAAAAAGTTGTAGCACTAGCTTTCCCCTTTGTAATTTGTAACAATGAAATGATTCCGCCATTATACTGCTGTAGCTTCTCGCTTCTTGGAAAACCACAACATTTCCATGAGGAACCATTGTCCGTTAGAGTACTTTGTGGGAAGTTTCATTTCCATTCTTCATCCTTGTGGTATGGTTTCTGAAAACAAATAGGTTAAATATAATGAAAAAAATAAACATAATATCATGTTTAAATCTTATTTGCTTAGGTTTGACTATTATTAGAAACTCTTTTTAGTTTTTCCTTTTATTTTGTATGGCTTTTCACATAATTTCTTTCTAGTTTCTGTTAACCAGGAACCTGGGGTTGATCAATTTTCAGTTAGCATTCCATCTTCCTCCCTCCTGTTTATAAGCTTAACTGTCAGGTGTTTGTTGAATTAATTTGAATTCGATGCTTGCATGCTGTACTGGCTGGAAAGCTCTGCCCCCCACCCCCCCAAACCCCGCCCTTCTCAATATTCTGAATAACTTATATATATTTGGGGGTAAGTGGCAATTTTTCCCTGGCCATTATCCTAATTAATTTTGACAGTTAGTTGACCAAATCTGCTGAGCTGATGGTCGACATGTCATCCACGTCACTTTTGTTTAGGTGAAAATTTGTCTTGAAAGTTCATGTGTCATCATCTATTACATTTTTTTCGTAGTTAGATTTAAAATTTTGGAGATGAATTTGCACCTTAACAAAAATAATATGGGTGATAGCATATTTGGTCAGTTAATGATCAAAATTAACTCGGATAATGGTGAGGGCAAAATCGCCTTTGCCCCTTAACCCTATATATTTTTCATTTGATACCCACGGCACGGGAATTGCAGGCAGTTTTTAGATGTGTCATGTGTGGTTTGCTTATTTTAAATTATATGTATACATCTGAAGTGAATCCGTATATATTTTTCATTTGATACCCATGGCACAGGAATTGCAGTCAGTTTTTAGATGTGTGGTTTGCTTTTAAATTATATGTATATCTGAAGTGAATTGGCAATCTATGCTTCTTGAAAATGGTCAAGTGGGAGCTGCCCATGCTTGCTTTTAACCCTTGTGTCTATCTGTTGTCTATCACCTTGTTATGAATTGAGCTTCACATTGCTGCCTTACATGTATGACACTTGTTCAACTTCTTGTATGCCTATGGAATAAAGTGTATATTGATGTCTTTTAACTCTGACATTCTTATTCACTTCTATGGCATTTTTGCAAGGGAAAATCATGTACTAAATTAGCATCTGTTGCTGCAGTTTACTTGCAAAAGGACGTTATGTCTAGCATAGAGGATAACAAAGAACAAGGAGTGAATGTGAATACATCTGACGAGTCAGCTGATATGCCATTGGCCCAGGAGGAGGTTGTCGTCACTTCAGTTGCAGCAATGTTTTTTGTTTTTTTAACCAAGAATATACATATTTTTTGAATTATTGATTTAATATATCTTGCAGGAGGAAGTTATAAAGAAAAAATATGGAGGAATGATGCCCAAAAAGCCTCCGCTCATATCCAAGGTACATGCATGGGTTTTTCCCCCTTTATATTTTGGTTGCAAGAGGGAATATATAAGACCCTGTAATCATGTCACTATAGGTTTTTCCTGGGGTTAGGGGGTGGCTTATAAGTAAAGTAGGTCATTGCATGTAAGTAACGTGCCTAACGACCATACATATCTGGTGACTGGTGCTAGATGCACTCTATATTTCCTTTAAAAATGTATTTTCTATGCCAGGACCATGACCGTGCATACTTTGATTCTGCGGATTGGGCACTTGGAAAGGTATTTCTAGAAACCAGCCCTCTAATATGTGATTTCAATGTAGTAGAATAAGCATGTCTTTTTATACAAAAAGGAGGAGGAAGAAGAAGAAGAATATGCATGTCTTGAGTACATCTCTTAATCTCATCTTTACCTTGGCATGAAACAGCAAGGTGGTGGAAAGCCAAAAGGACCACTTGAGGCTCTGCGGCCAAAATTGCAGGTATTTAATCAATACTCTCATTTTTTTGGGGAAAAAAAAGAACAATATATTAATATATTGATAAAATGTAAAAAGTTATCATACAAAATTCCTAGCATGATGCTAGGGAGGGGAGGGAGGGACAACTTAAAGAGATTAAAGTCAGGGATTGCAGTTGGACTCCAAGTGGAAAATGAAGTTAGAATTAATGTATTCTCTGCACTCAGATATACTTAGATACAATCGAAGCCAACCTTCTAGCCTCTAGGCCTTTCCAACTTTGCTAACTTCTGCAATATGCGTGGGATTGAGGTGGTGTCGCCCCATAAAAACAAAGTCAGTAAAGAATGCAAGAACTAAACACTGCAATCTCGTTTTTTTGCTCGAAAGTAAAACCTTCAAAGCGTTAAATCTCGATGGTTATTTATCTATTACAACCTTCAAACCTTCAATCTGGATTTTGTGACAAATTTCTGCGTGGATCCTTTTTATTTCAGCCCACGCAGCAGCAAACACGTTACCGGAAATCTCCTTATGCTCCCTCAGATGAAGGTATGCTAATTTTAATGTGGGAATAGTTTCAGTTGATGTTTTTGGGGTTACAGCATCTTAAAAGATAGGGCACAAGATTCTCATGTGTTTTTTTTGGGGGCATAAAAGGGGGGCATATTTCACCGGAGGATGCACCTTCCAATGAGTAAGCAGTCGGTCTTTTGATGGTCTGCTGACTGTTGTTCTGATACCTGAGTTGGTATAGCCTGTCTAAATAAAAATAAAAATATCAAATATGTAGCCACATTGGCAGAAGGCTTGAATTTGATCTACTGCTCCGCTGTTAAACTTATTAGTGATCTTTGTATTTTTCATTTCATGTTTCTTCAGCTCATTGAATAAACCAACAAGAAATTGAGGATGAAATGTAACTGGTTATATTATAACTAGTGCTATTTCAATCCACATGGCTCCATCCTAAAGATAACTGAATAAACGCCGCACCTGGTTCTTTTGTTGCGGTTAGTTGTAAAAAAAAAATTAACTGGATCGAAGGAAATCGTCCAACAGATCAAGGGGCTTGTGGTACCTTGAAAGAAATTTTATAAAGAAGGTGGAATGGAGAGAAAATTGGGAAGAACGTGTTGGAGCTTTGCCTGTTTGGGAAATCCTAAAGCCATGGTCTTATTTTTCCGTAAATCGAGATAAAACTTATCTCACATATTTACCTTGAACGATGTAAAATAACTTCTAAAAAGTTAAAACGATAGAGTATCATGAAAACGAAGAAAAATCCAAATAACAAGTATAGTTGGCAAATGAACGTCTTATCTATAGAACCAAGTAATCAAGCCACTTCACCCCATCTTGTTAAACAAGGCAAAATTTATAATTTACTCGAACTAGCTTCTGTTCTGTTCGGATCCCTTTTCACAATATTTTGGAATGGTCAATATGGTATAGGAAAAATAAGACAGGCAGAAGGAAGCAGGTGGTGATCAATATCAAATATGATGGTAAATTGATTAATAGCTTCGAATGGCAATTGGATGAAATTCTGCCAAGGACCCCAATTCATCTAATTGCCTTGCGAATGAGCCTTCTTTGGTGACAACAACTGATTCATATTTCCAATTTGGAAGATCAACATGGCAGTGTGCAACCCCTCTTCCTCCTGATGAGGATACTATGATTCTCCTTGAGTAATTTACTGAATTTCCTTCGGCTTCAAGTGTAGTAGATGATTTTAATCACTGTTTATACTTTGGGACCCATTTGTACACGCCACTTGGCATTAAGTTGAGCCCCACATCCTAAAGTGCATTTTTCAGCATTAGTCAACATCCTAAAAGAATATTATGTATTCAACACTTATAAGGTAATAATACAGTATTGCCCTTGAAGTATTTTCTCATTATCAATGAGCTCCTAATTTTGAGATACCAAGTGCTAAAAACAAACTTCACAGTGTTGAATACACTATTATTTTAGGATCCCAATTCATGCAGTGGCCCAAAAAAAGTGCAAAATTTGGCCATTGCATGAAATCGTGATAAAATCTTACGAAAACACGGAGAACTTCGCAACACTCTCCTCTACACGTCTTTCCAATATACACCACTAGATTAATTTAATGGAAAAACTCTAAAAACATACATCTGGAACAAGAAGCATCCCCCATACGTTGTACATGGCAAGTACACATGTTCCAGCAACGAAACGGCTGTCCTACGAGTTACTTGAAAATTTCTTTTCTGGTTGCTAAGGGTTGACTTCAAACATCATCCATATCCTAGCAAAGATCTCATTGTTTATAGCATCATTATAGCCATCACGACCACATTACTCGTTGTCAATATTAGTAAAACGGTAAATATTACAGTCAAATCACTCGCACTGGTTAATGCCAATTGCCTGCAGAGAGATGATAGCCTATTTGGGGTTCCTGAGAACAATGATGACAGAATCTCCACGCAGGAACATTTTACTGATGAATCTATCCTTGTTAACTGGTTGTGCCTTTTTCTTACCTTTCCCAGTCTTGGGCACCTGGATGCAACACACATGGACTGGATTAGATGAATTTAATTACATGTATAAGGGAAAGAAATCCATGATATAGAAACACAAACCTCAGTCCACATTTCCCGGACATTCTCAAGCACCATGTTGCAGTGCCTATCAAAAGCTCTAACTCTGCCTAAAAGCTTCCTATTGTTCCGACAATTGATCAGTACCTGCATGAGGGAGATATCTGGTTAAAACCTTGATAACCCACGGATGCCCTGAACCCCATATTGCTCTATAGAAACAAACATACCTGTGTGTTATTCTTAACACTCATCATAAGCACAGACAGCGGTCCTGTGTTAAACTCCTCCTCTTCATTCTTGCCAGCCTATAAAAACCAAGAATAATTACAAGTTAAACAATAGTATAAATCAGCCAGAGTTTCTGTTGTGTACAAGAACCCCTTATAAATAACACATTGGACCCCATGTCAGACTTTCAGTGTGATTGCAAATCACAAAAGCATAAAATTATTATTCCATTCAAATCAAGGGTTTTCCAATGATTATTTTAACTGTAAATGATTTGCAATTCAATTTAGAAAACACACACACACACACACCAACAATACCAAATGAAACATAACTTGAGGAAATTTTATATTTAGCTGAAACCCAAAAAAAAAAACTTACATCTTCCTCCATTGGCTGGCTGAAAAGAGATAAAAGGGAGGGAAAAACCATGTTAGTGCTTATGTAAAATTCTCAAAATATCTTAATTATCAATCAAGATGACCAATTGAAAACTAAAGTATACCTCATTTTGGATAGAACAGATGTTCAGTTGCAAAATTCTTCCAATATAGCAGAAATTGACCTGCCAGAGAACATGCCAATTAATCCATAAATTTGAAGAAAAGAACAAGAATATAATGACTAATTTCACATAAACCATGAGTAGGATGTAAAATGGAATAACATAAACTGCAAAGAAAAGAAAAGGAAGAGGAGAAAGCTTGTTCTGATAATATAGTTACACTGCATATGAGATAACACGTCATAATAAAGTGATTAGATCAATGATAAATTTCATACATAAAATTCTATTTACCAAAAAAATACAATCAAATTTAAGCCCGGCCCAAAAAGAGAAACTTATAAGCCTTAAGCTTTCTTGGTTATAATAAATTAATAATTTTAACGAGGTAGGAGTAAAAGACCAAAAAGCCTCCTCAGTTCAGGTCCCCCTGAATTTTCCACATTGGCAACTCAGCATGAAAGTTACCATCTGAATCTGATTATCCAAAAGGCATTTTAGTTAGTAAAAGTCGCTTCTTTTTCTTTTTGGGTTGAGGTTTAGGAAGCAAGAAGAAGAATTGCCAACAGAAGCAACCTCAACCCCTTCCTTACAAGACAGAATACCATAATGGTTTGAGCCACGATGATCCTAAAATCCCCGAATCCTTATCTAATATCTAAGCACATCTCATCCTCAGAAAATAATAATTGGACCAAAATTTTCATTTAGGTTAAGTAGAATTGCAGGTTACTATAGACTACCATGCTTTAGGAACCCAAGATAGAGATCCAGGTACTAAGCTCTAAAAAACGAAGCAAAAATAAGATGATACATGAACCAGAGAAAAACGAGTGACTGTCAAGCATAATTTTCTAGTCCCCGAATGCATTCTCCAGATGGTAAGGAATCAGTAAGAGAGAAACAATGGATGTTTCTCAATTAAGTATCGGCCACTCAGACATCCAGAAGTATTTCTCAAGAAGATAAATGATAAAAATAAGATACTGATCTAAGAAAAATCGGTGACTGAGAACGAAAGTTCAATGAATGAAAGAGAAACGCAGGTGTATTTCAGTATGTCCCTTCAGTTCAGGTCTCCAAAAGCATTCTTCACGAATAACTAATCAGAAGAACGAAAGTTTACTGAATTTGTTCCTCATCAGAGACGAAGGCTCGTTGAAATCAAATTGTAAAGCAAACACACCGGCACAGAAGCAAAAACTTCCCACAAAGGAAGCAAGGAAAAAAATAAACAACAACAACATAGAAGCTACAAAATGATGCATACCTCAATTTACAGTCATAAAAAGATGTCGATGCCGAAGCTATTGATACAAAGTGGAAGGCGGGATCCTAGGGATACCTTATACTGATAAATCGTAAAACCCTAGCTCCTTAAACTAGAATTTCCTTTTAAACCTGACACATATCGGGTTGGTCCAATGAGCTATACGGGCCATACGTAGTTTTGGGTTGCATATTTGGGTTTGTGTTGGTTGGGAACTTGGGTTCTGTAATTGGATAGAATGAAATTACCTGTAATTACTTCTGAAGGGTAAAAAACAAGAAGGAAACCCTAAATCTGATAATACTCCATCTGGTCCTTATTATAAGGCACCAACTTACTTTAACCAACTCATTTATTACTATTTTTCCATTATGCCCTCATTTTTAACTAACTCATTTAAACCTACATCATTAAAGTAGGGGTAAAGTTGGAAACATTTATTACTTTTAGACCTCATTTGACTTAACCTCCATTCCTTAGTCCGCGAGAAATGGTAGTTTGTGCCTTATAATAAGAATCAGAGAGAATAATATATATATTTTTTAAAAAAAGTAGAAATAATTTTAATATTTTAAATTTAGCCAGTGCTATAACAGGAATAGGGGCTAATTTCTGAATTTGCCCCTTATTAAATAACTATTTACCAAAATGCCCTTGTCAGAAAACTATTTCTCAATTTGCCCCTATTTAGTCGATTAAACCATATGGTTTAGTCGACTAAATCGCGGGCAAATTTTTTTTTTTTCAGACCCCGACATTTAGTCGACTAAAAAACCCATTTAGTCGACTAAATCATTAAAAAAAAAGTTAAAACTTCGGAAGGCCATAACTTCGGGCTCGGGAGTCCGAATCAAGCGATTCTTTTTTTGATTCCACATAACTTTTTGAGATCTATGCACTGATATAAAAATTATCTTCAGATTTAATGAAGAGAAAGGAGGAAAAACAAATGATTCTTTATTCCGCAGGAAATACCAACAATTCATTAAATATAATCAAGTGATTCTTTAATTATATATATAGTTTTCTTTTATTTGATGTTTTCTTTTTATTAGATCATATAATATCTCGGTACAATAAAGATAAGATATGTGTGTGTATACACGTTGATCGCGGGAGAGGCGGTGCCACAATATATTCAAAATTGAGATTTTCTCTCCATTAATAATATGGATTTTAAAAGAAAAGAGAAATAGGAAAAATATCGACACTAAATTTGTGGGCCTTGATTTTAGGGTAACAGTGTTTGGAAGTTATGCATGAGATCATATGTTGTGATAGCACGGTAGTCAATCTAGCTAAAATCTAGGATCATAGCTAATATCTAGGATCACTAATATCACTAACCAACAGACTCGGTAAAACAAATTAAAATGCTAACAATACTAACAATTCATTAAATATAGCAAATTGGGAAAAAAGCTCATGATATATATTTAATGAATTGTTAGTATTGTTGAAGTTAATAATCCCAGTTTTTTCTCTACGTGGTTCATGTCGCTGATTTCCCCACGTTGCTGATTCCACGATAAGAATGATTAAGTTATTTATTTTTTAATTGTTTATTGTGTTGAGTGTGCTGATTCCACAATTTTGAATATATTGTATTTTGAAAATCCAGTATTAATTGTTACGTTGAAATTCAAAATTTACCAAATACATAGTAGAAAAATAAAGATATTAAAATCTAAAATAAGATCAATTAATTATTATTAGATAATAATATTAGAAATAATGATTAATTAATTTTACAATAAATATCTCTCAATTAAATATAATTAATTTCCTCCATCCTGACAATAAAGAATCACTTGTTTTTCCTCCTTTCTCTTCATTAAATCTGAAGATAATTTTTATATCAGTGCATAGATCTCAAAAAGTTAGGTGGAATCAAAAAAAGAATGCTTGATTCAGACTCCCGAGCCAGAAGTTATGGCATTCCGAAGTTTTAACTTTTTTTTAATGATTTAGTCGACTAAAACTTAAGTTTTAGTCGACTAAATGTCGGGGGTCTGAAAAAAAAAATTTTCCCGCGATTTAGTCGATTAGGTTGTGCATGGCAACTATTCTGTTCCCCAGCACAGTTTCTCATATGGAACAGTTTTTTCTGATTCTGTGCCTGGGAAGAGTTCTGAGAATCAGAATTACGTTTGTTAACTCATTTTATTTTTACTCCGAGAATCAGAATTACGTTTGTCAACACAATTTTTTTTGCGGTGGCGGTGGTGGCGGCGGTCGTGGTGGTGGCGATGGCGGTGAGGTGGGGGTGGCGGTGGCGGCGGCGGTGACGGTCTAGGGGTGGCGGTGGTGGCGATGAGGTGGGGGCGCGGCGTCGGCGAGGTGGTGGTGGTGGCGGTGGGGTGGTGGTCGGGGTGGTGGTCGTGGTGGCGGTGGGGGTGGTGGTGGTGGCGGTGAGGTGGGAGTGGTGGTTGTGGTGGTGGTGGTGGTGGTAGTGGTAGTGGCGGTGAGGTGGGGGCGGCGGCGGTGGCGGCGGCGGTGGTGGTGGCGGCGGTGAGGTGGGGGTGGTGGAGGTGGTGGAGGTGGCGGCGGTTGTGGTGGTGGTGGCGGTGAGGTGGGGCGCGGCGGGGTGGTGGTGGCGGCGGTGGCGGTGAGGTGGGGGTGGCGGTGGCGGCGGCGGTGGCGGTCGTGGGGGTGGCGGTGGTGGCGGTGAGGTGGGGCGGCGGCGGCGGCGTCGGCGAGGTGGTGGTGGTGGCGGTGAGGTGGCGGCGGCGGTTGTGGTGGTGGTGGTGGTGGCGGTGAGGTGGGGGCGCGCGGCGCGGCGCGCGGCGGTGAGGTGGGGTGGCGGTGCGGTGGGGTGGGGTGGTGGCGGTGCGGTGGCGGTGGGGTTGGCGGTGCGGTGGGGGTGGTGGCGGCAGCGGCGGTGGCGGTGGGGGTGGCGGTGGCGGCGGTGGTGGGGAGGGTAGTTGACACTATGAAAGGTTTTTGAGAGAAAGAAGAGAGGTTGTAGGTTGAGGAATAAATTCTGATTTTGTGCTCAGAAATATAAAATCATGAATTTTCTGCTTTTTTTTTCTATTCCCCAGCACAAAAATTGAACCGGTTCATCCAGGAACAAAAAAACCGGATTTACCAAACAGATTTCTCATCCATTTGTGTTCCGGGGAACAGAAATTAACAAAAAACACATTCTGGGAGCGTTACCATGCACACCCTTAGTCGACTAAATAGGGGCAGATTGAGAAATAGTTTTCTGACAGGGGCATTTTGAGAAATAGTTTTCTGACAGGGGCATTTTAGTAAATAGTTATTTAATAAGGGGCAAATTCAGAAATTAGCCCAGGAATAGGCTTAAGAAGCCTATTGTGGAATAGCATGCAGAAAATGGGAAGTGGAACTGAGGCTTGTTTAGTCACATTTTACCAAGCACTAGTAATATTCTCCTCCGGATTGCACACTGCACCAGTTCTGAACATGTTGCTGATCAATGTAATACATTAAGAGTTATACAATATGTTTATTTCGGTACTAAATATAATATCCTGATCTACTTCCTCATAGTTGTAATTTCCTTCCCAAAATATTCTTGATGATTATACATTGGAATTAGTTTTCATTTAGAGTAGTTACAATATACATAATTAGAAATGATTTGTTAAGGGCAAGCTAGAGTATCATATATGGATTGCATGGTATAAGTAATGAAGATTGTACTCTTACAACTATATATATAAGAAGTGGCGGAGCTAAGATTTTTTTGTTTGTATCTGTACAATTAGTGGGGGAGCTGCCCCTGATTTTTTTTAAGGAAAATTTTTAATACATTAAAAAATAAAAGAATATAAACAAAAAAAGAAAGGGTTAAGATGAAGATTGGCTAACAAATATTACCCGAGGAGCATCTGGCACAAAAATTAATTAAGGGTACCTTAACTATCAATTAACAATTAAAAAGTGAAAAAAAAACACAATGTCGTTAAACTACCTTGTCACTGTCTTGGTATCTCCCTCTCGTTTTTGTCTTCAATTGACTGCCACAGTGTCGGTGACGTCACGTCTCCAAAGCTTCCATTGTTGCTAGGTGTTCCACTCACCCTCTTAAACTCATCAAGGTCCGTATGCAGCTTCAGGGCGAGAATCACGCACTGAAACTAAATCCAGCAGTCTACAGCCTCTGACTGACACTCGCCTTGCACCCTAGTTCTGTCCCTCCGATGCCACAGGCAGCAGCCGTTGCTTCCACGACGCCTGCTCGTGTGAGTCTCATCTCTGTTAGTGTTTGTCTTATCCAACAAGAAGACATAACTGCTCTTTTCTCCAACGTCTCCACCACCGTTCTCCGCCAGTTCCTAATATTTTAACGTAATTGTGATAGTTGCTATTTTTTAATTGTTATTTGGTACTTATGCTCATTTTTTAATTGTTGATTGATAGTTAAGGTACCCTTAATTATTTTTTGTGCTAGATGCTCCTTGGGTAATAGTTCGTTGGCCAATTTACACCTTAATTCAAAAAGAATAGAAAGCTTCAACTTAACATAGAAAAATAAGTACCTTGTATGTTTTCTTTGCAAAACATTGCAAAAGGAGGAAGACTGCATTACGTTCTCCTCCACATCCAATCATGCTAGATGTGATTACTACGATAGAACATGTAAATACATCTTTTGAGTAAGACCATATGAAATTGTTCAATTATTGCAATTGGACATGGTTTGTATCTTCTTCCCAATTTCTCGTTAGAAGTATAATAGCGTATCGAAATTCTAGAGCTATATATGCTTAGACTTGGTTATTGGGTACCAGGTTTGGCCGTTTGAATAGAAGTCCTATATACTATATGCAATTGAAAAAGAAAGAAAGAAACCATATACTAGATAACTGGACAACAACTCTTGATAAACAGATATCAGAAAGCACCAAATCCATCGGTACTTCACTACAAACACGATCTCACACACAGTCCTCGAAAAAAAATCAGATTGCGTGACATTGCCTAAACTTCCTCACTGCACTAGTTACAGTAAAACAACTGCAAATAAACAGAATTAACATGACCGTAAGTTTCCAAGTACCTGCTAAAGTTTAGAGAAAAGATTCATAATGGATGAATCAATCTAAATTGAATAATGGTGATCAGGTTACACTTTTATAGAGTTCTTGTAACGTGAACAATAATGCAGACAGAAAGGAAAGGAATAACCGATTGCTAACAAATAAGCACACCACATGCCATTCAGTTTTACTAACACGTGATACCTATAACAGCTGTCACACTATCCTAATTGATACACAACTAAGCATTATTTAGTTAACATTCTCCCTACTGAGAGGCAGCTCATCTTCAACAACGGATTTCACCATTGTGTACTTCATCTTGAGCTAGGATATTCAACTTGCTTCTGCAGTAGGAGAACATGCTGTAAACCTGTGGCTTGGTGAATATGTCTGCAACCTGATAATCAGAAGGAACATGGCCTACTGTCACAATACCAGCGACTACCTTTTCTCGGATGAAATGGACATCAAGCTCAACATGTTTTGTTTTTTAGTGTAACACTGGGTTGGAGGCTAAAGCCATTGTTCCTGTATTGTCACACCAAATACATGGTGTTTTAACTACTTCAATATACATTTCCTTCAATAGGGACAAAAACCACATTAAGTCTTGAATGGAGTCAGCTACACTGCGGTATTTTGCTTCAGTGGAAGATCTTGAGACCACTTGTTGTTTTCTTGATGTCCACAAGATTGGATTTGCTCCAAGGAAGATGCAATACCCACTTGTTGATCTCTTGTTCTCGGAAAGTACTTCAACTTCTTCAGTTTTATTGTTTTTCTTGGTTGAAATGCCTGCTCAATCAGAATCAGCATAAACTTGAATGCAAAACTCTTGAACTGGTTTAAGCAACAATCCATGTGTGCTAGTGCCATTTAAGTGTATGAGAAGCCTTTTTACACATTCCCACTGCTTGACAGTTGGAGTTTGAAGAAATTGTCTGAGCTTATTTACTGTGAAGGCTATGTCTGATCTGGTATAGCAAAGGTATTGGAGAGATCCAACCACACTTCTGTACATCCGTGCTTCAGGGAAAGGAAGAATATCATTTGCAAACAATTGCACGTTTGCAGCCATTGCTGAAGCATATGCATGAGCTTCAAGCATTTTTGTTTTTGACAGCAAGTTATGAATGTATTTGCGCTGAGTGAGATGAAATCCTCTAGTGGAATTATGAAACTCAATTCCTAGGAAATATGACAGCTCACCCAAATTCTTTAAAGAGAAGACTTCACTCATCTTGGCAATGAGACTTTGAACTATAGACTCATCTGATCTCGTTATTACTAAATCATCAACATAGACAAGTAGGTAAGTGATATTGCTGTCAGTATGATTAATGAATAAGCAGGAATCAGCCTTTGCAGATATAAATCCCAAGGTCTTCAAGTATGAGCTCAACTTAACAAACCATGCTCTAGGTGCTTGCTTCAAACCATATAAGGCCTTCTTGAGCTTGCACACTAGTGGTTGACCACCTGAGTGCTTTTGAATGAAGCCCGGTGGCTGTTCCATGTAGACATCCTCAGTCAAGTCTCCATTTAAGAAGGCATTATTGAAATCCACCTGATGAAGCTTCCAATTTTCGATGTGACAAAGTGTCAACAGTGCTCTAATGGTGGTTGCTTTGACAACAGGCTGAAAGTGTCTCGGTAGTCTGCATCAGCCTCTTGGGAATAGCCCTTGGCAACTAGTCTTCCTTTGTATCTTGCAATAAATCCATCAGCATGAGTTTTGAGACGGCAAAGCCACCGGCAGCCAATGATTTAGTGTGGGGGAGGGATTTTGTTCTTACTTTTGGTTTTTGTTCTTTGTTTTTAAAATGAGAAAAATAAAAATATTTTGGTTTTTTACTTTGGTTTTTGTTCCTTGTTTTCAAGAAAAGAAAGAAAAAATTTAATGTTAAAATTGCATAGTTTTAAGTGACTTTAGTATGATGCATTCTTGATTTGAAAAGTGATTGATCATGTTTTGAGTTGGTGAACCTAGTGGCAATGAATTTGACTTTGGTGAATTTAGGCTAGTAATCATATTCCTAGTGAGATTTTGAGCCTACATACATATTTTTTTTTTTAGTGTGTACCCTTATCTCATTACTTGATCTAGAACTTGACTTGAATCTTATTTGAGATTGCATTTTATGCATGAGTATTCATAAAAATGATAAAGACATTCACTTCATTTTAGCCAGATAAGCCAAAAAGCCTACCTTTTTCATACATATATCCTTTGTTTAGCCCCTTTGAGCCTATATATTATTATTTTTCCTTTTTGTCTGCACCCATAGCCATTAAAAAAAAAAAACTACCTTTTTGAATGTCTTGGGAGTTGAAGAGCATTGCATTATCTGTTTTGGATGGAAGAACGTGCATAAAATTAGGATTGGGTCATTGTGAAAAAATATGGTGGGTTATCTTCAAAAAGAAAAAAAAATGGAAAAAAAGAAAATAAAAAAAAATGAAAATAAAAAAAAAATGAAAAAGAAAAAAAAATGAAAAAAAGAAGAAAAAAAAGAATGATGACTCAGTTCAGGTTTAATTTAGTTCTTTCATCCCGTATTCTCTGTTGTATCATTCTCTTCATTTTTTAAAATATTCAACTTTGTTTTTCCAAACACCATACCCTTTCTTTCTTAACATTAGCCCCATTACAACCTAATAAAAGTCCTTTAGATTTATGCATACATTTACTTTATTAGTGGTGGAGAATGTAGATTCTTGTCAAGCCTATGGAAAGAGTATTGGATAGGGATGAATTTGAACGTAAACACAAACCCATACACTTTTGAGTGAAGAGTGACATACACACTATCCTTGGTGAGCGATTTCTAGCTGAGGTTCCCCTTTGTCAAGTAAATTGCCATTATGTTTGTTTACTTAGTTTATGAAAAGATTACTTGGACATGAGAGGTGTTGAGATGCTTTTGTTTACTTATTGCTTGTGATTGGAACATTCACTTTTTAAGTTTCAGTTTAGTTTAGTTTTTGTTTTTTTTCTTTTCATTTTCTTTATTCTCCCTTGGTCTTGATTTGTTTTGCTCAGGAGTGCAAATGATAAGTGTGAGGGAGTTGATAAACCCTAATTTTATATATTTTATCTCATCTTATTCATCTATTTTGGGGACTATTTTAGGCTAATTTGAATATATTAGATAATATTTGGATTGTTAGCCAATTTTAGGAAATAATATAAATCAGAATTAATTATTAGATTATTGGGCTTAAATTATTTATATTCTGATTGTTATCTTGTGATTAAATAATATTTCCTAATATATGATAGATCCCGATTTTATCATATTAGAAGATCCTATGGTGCAGAATTTTTCAGGAAAGCTGAAAGGAAATCTAATGGTGAAATTATATTAGGCTTCCTAAATTTTATTGGGATCAAGTTGGTACCACAAAATCCATTACTTCCTTTAACCTAGCCACAAAGAGGAGACTCACGCTCTCATTTTGAGAGCCGCGCAATCACGCAAAAAAGGACGCAGGCACAGGAGAATTGATTCATTCCTCCATTCATTCAATCCGCACGGGACCCACCCCAACAATTGCATCAACCTATTCTACTTTTCTTGCACAGCCACGCAACGTTGTTGAAGGTGTTAAATCATCAATCATCCTTTCACAAATTCATTCACAAGTCTGAATGTTCATGAGGGATTGTTTGGCGCGTGGAGGGAGGACAATATTCATGGAAGTTTAAGCTCTTTTAGGAGGCAACTTGAGAGGAGCATGGAGGGAGGAGCTTACACTTGAAGACCATATGAGAATGTTTTTCCTTTTATCGCTTTGTTTGAAGACTTTAAAATTATTTAGTTTTAGATAATTTTGAGTTATTTCCTTGAGAACAATCTAGTTTTAGATTGTAGACATATCATTTATTTCAGATTTAATTGATAATTTGGATTTGAACTGTGCTAAGATATTTGTTGGGATTTTTGTTTGCAAACCGTTTGATTGTCAATTATATTAATAATTGAGTTTTCATTATTGATTTAATTGTCAATTTAGGTTTATCCTCTTGGTTGTTTAATTAGATTGGTTAATTGTCTAGTTGTTTAATTAGGCAATTGTGAACTTGATTCCCAAAAATATCTTGAAACTATTTTAACTAGTTTAGTGGGTTTAATTAACTAGCGCTCATTCCATTATGAGTTTTCTAGTGGATTAGGTGTTGTTGAACTTGAGGGTTTCCCATGATTCAATTAGTTAATTAAATTCATTAATTCCAATATTTCATTAATCTCCCTTTGGTCTAATTAATTAATTTGGGCTAAGAAAGTTACTCCTTGTGAATCCTAAGTTGTCCCCTTTATCACTCATAACTGAACTAGATCTTTAATTTGTTGTTTGATTTGCTTTTAATCAATATTTTTCTTAGGATTTAAATTCTCTTCTCATAACAAAACCCCCTCGAAAATTGCATTCAAATTCATATAGATTAGTTTCACTTTCATTTAGGTTTAGATTATATTTTCATCTTACATTTAGTTAATTAATTGCATATAGGTATTAGTATCTTGCATTCTAGTTTAGGTCCAATTCCATTCTATTCCATCTTTTTATCACCTAAATTCAACCTAAAGAAAACCCACAGCTTGCTCTTTGGGAGAATGACCTAGGTTGACCCTAAACTGCATAATAATTTAGGACCTAGTTTAATTGACTGCTTTAGCGACAAAAAGCAACGCATCATACATCCTCTGCCACAGTAAAGACCTTAGGTTTAAACACACCAGATTTGCTTCTAGTAGTCATGGAATGGTGATTGGAATTGAAGGTGGGAAGTTTAGAGGTAGAAGGAGGTGACTGATGGGGCATATGAGAAAAATCAGTAGGCAAGAGGGGAGGTGAGCCAGCAGTGGGAGAGTGAGTTGCTGTCATAGGAGGAATTACTTGAGCAGGAGTAGAACATGTAGAAGGGTAGGATAAAGTTGGTGGTTTAAAACTGGGAATGGAAGAATTTTGACCAGAAGCATGGCGGATGTTGAATTGTGATTGAGCATGGAAGACATTTTCATGAAACTGCACATGTCTGGTGATATAAACTCTGCCTGTGGTTCGGTCCAGGCACTTATAGCCTCTGTGGTTTGAGCTGTAACCAAGAAAGAGACAAGAGGTTGATTGAAACTCAATCTTATGATGATTATATGGGCGTAGATAGGGGAAGCATTCACATCCAAACACTTTGAGCAGAGAATAATCTGGTGGAGTGCCAAATAGCTTTTCATAGGGAGTGAGACCATTCAGCACCACTGTAGGTAGACGATTCAGTAAAAAGGCAGCAGCTAGGAATGCATCTCCCCAATAAAAGAGTGGTAAAGATGTAGTTGCTAACGATGTTAACCCGGTTTCAACAATAGATCTGTGGCGCCTCTCTACAAGGCCATTTTGTTCAGAGGTATATGGACATGTAAGTCTATGTTTAATGCCACTTTGTGCAAGAAAATGTGAAAATGCTAAAAACTCTCCACCACTATCACTTTGCACCTGTTGGATTTGTGTGGCAAATTTTTTTTTTTCAGCAAACACCTTGAACTCTTTAAATTTGGTTAATGCCTCAGATTTTTTATGAAGCAGATATATCCACGAAAACCTACTATAGGCATCAACAAAAGCAATATAATAGACACATCCATTAGAAGCAAAAGGGGCTGGACCCCATAGGTCCATACACACTAGCTCAAGAGGCTTATTATACACAGTCAGGGAAGGTACAAAGGGAAGTCTATGGCTTTTCCCAAGTTTACAAGCAGCACATGGATCAGCTGTGTGATTTTTATTGACAGCAATACTAAGAGAATTAAGAACATTCTTAACTGTTGCCTCTTGTGGGTGGTCAAGTCTTCTATGCCACAGTTTAAAAACATCAGGTGTGGTGGTGTAATGATAGTAGCTAGGTTGATGTAGATCTTCATTCCTTTTTGCAGATGCTTGAAACTCAGTAGACGAGATTGCATCTACTCTATGCATGCCACCCGACTCAACTGCAGTCATGAGAGTTTGATTGGTCTACAGATCCTTAATAGTACAATTGTGAGGAAAGAACTCAATTGAGACTCCATTTTCTTTAGTTAGTTGAGCAATAGATATCAATTTCTTTTTCATTGTTGGCACACACAACACTTTGTTTAAACTTAAATCAGATGTGGAATACCAGCACCACCACCAACGATGACAGTGCTTTTACCGTTGGGAGGTGCACTTGATTGAAGAGTGTTGGCCGAGTGTGTAATGTGTTGAGTAGCCCCAGAGTCAAGGTACTATGCTTCATCAGTAATGATCTCAGGAGATGCAACATATGCTTGAGGTATAGCTGTGTCTGGTGATGCTTGTGACACAGGTACAAATGCAGATGTATTGCTAGGAGTTGATTTTGCTACTGTATTTGAACTAGAATTCTGTTTGTATGAGTTAGCAGCTGGTTGTGATGTAGTCACAGGAATCTCAGTGTATTGATTAGGCTAGTAATCTTGATTTTCAGAATATATGTGTTATAAGGTATAAATTGTGGATCACTAGCATCAGTGTAGTGCACTTGAGCTGAGCGATTGTATGGTGATGAATCATACCTGAAGTAGCAGACATCAACCAGGTGTCCTATTTTATGACAGATCTGGCAGGAAGGCTTGTTTTGATAGAAAGATACACGGCCTCTACCCCTTCCTCTGCTGTTGTTGAACTGGGGTCGAAATGCTGGTGTATAGGATAGTGCATTATGAGATGGTGTATAAGATGGTGTATAGGATGGTGTATAGGACTGATCTCGACCATTTGAGCCAACTGATGTGTTAGTGTTGAACTGAGCATCAAATATCATAGGGTCATTTTGAGAATAATCACTGTATTTGGGCGCTACAGCTGTATAATGTGCTTGAGAGACATAATTACTGATGAATGACTTTTGTCTTGCTTCTGAATCTAGTAGCATAGTTGATACAATGTCTAAATCGAACTTTTGTTGGCTGGCATTGATGATTGCAATAACTGACTCATACTCTATGGTAAGACCGTTTAGGATATGTGATATCCTTGTTGAATCAGCCACTGTTTCCCCTAGTAATGCAAGGTGATCGCAAATTGACTTTTGGTTGGCTAAATAATCGCGCATGTTCAACTCTCCTTTGCGTTGATTGGTCAACAAGTTTTTATAGTGTAGGATCTTGGAGTCAGATTTGTCCGAATACAGTATGTTCAATTTTGACCAGATCTGAGCCGATGTTTCTAGTCCAACAAGATCTGGAAGTACAAACGGAGTTACAGACGCAAGTAACCAGGAAGCAAGTGCAGAGTCAAGCTGCTCATACGTATTAAACTCTGGATTGTTGACCTCCAAACTAGTTTCAGTGTGATGAACTCGTTTTGACGGAACAAGTACAAATCCATCAAGATAGGAAAACAACCGATGTTTCTTAGCCATGAAGTACACCTGTTGCTTCCAGATGAGATAATTCGAATCATCGAGCTTTACGGTAATCTTCTTGTTCGTAAAGCTGCGACTATTGAGGCCTGGATCAACGGACACCGGAGGAGCTATATTGGACATTGTTTATGGTGGTATATCAATCCAGATCGAAGATTAACCATCGTGAATGCCTGTGTTTCTGTCTTCGGCAGGTTAGCCGGAAAACAGAGCTTCGCCGGTGTGTGCTGGCTCTGATACCATGCTAAAGTTTAGAGAAAAGATTCATAATGGATGAATCAATCTAAATTGAATAATGGTGATCAGGTTACACTTTTATAGAGTTCTTGTAACGTGAACAATAATGCAGACAAAAAGGAAAGGAATAACAGATTGTTAACAGATAAGCACACCACATGCCATTCAGTTTTACTAACACGTGATACCTATGACAACTGTCACACTATCCTAACTGATACACAGCTAAGCGTTATTTAGTTAACGGTACCTTGGCAGAGCCCATGTCATTTCTCTTAGCTTCCTTCTTTATAGCCTTCTGTACGTTTTTTTCTTCTCTTTGTATGTCTGATCGAATCCAAAATTACAAAGCAACTATAACAACAACAAGAACAAAGACCTAGATTAAAAAAAGATTAAGATATCATCACCTCGGATTTGGTGTTCAATGTTTCGACACTCTTGGCGAAGCTTGTGCTACCAATCTCTCAATAGCTGTTGTGGATTTGGCTTTGGTTTGATTACATTCATCATCTTCTCCATTTTCTCGGCAAAATCAAATCCTCAATTTCTAAAGATGACGGAGCCACACTTGTGTCTGCACGTGCAAACATGGGCAACTGTGTGGCTCTGCCACTATATATGAGCATCATTGGAATAAAATGAGACACATGATTGGATTGTTTTGGTTAGCCAATGCTGTTTTTTATGTCAATTTTTTTGTGAAACAAGAAAAAAAAAACATTGATGTCGGTTTTGTTGATACGGAGATCAACATGAGAGAACGTTAAAAAGTTGAGATTGTTACAACTGTAAATAATATCAAGGTTCACTTTTGATATGAGTGGAGTGGAGGGGAGGGGTTGATACGGAGATCAACATGAGAGAACGTTAAAAAGTTGGGATTGCGACGACTGTAAATAATATCAAGGTTCACTTTTGATATGAGTGGAGGGGAGGGGCATGAAAATTTTTGAGCTATGTTTAAGAAAATTAGAGGAGTTGGGTTACAAAATTTTAATTAAGAAAATATGTAAGATTAAAAAATGATACAAATTAATTAAAAACTAATAACCCCACTTCTCTAAGCAATTTTTTTTTTTTGCATATTATTATCGGATATTTGATTTGGTGTTTGTGACTGCCTCTCTCACTATAAATGTCTCTTTTGGGAGACGAACTCGAGATCTCGAAGGATCTTTCTGGGTACACCACTAGACCAACTCTATGTTAGTTGTGTGACTCGTTTTTATTTCAGAATAATACAATGTGACTATATCCACCCATATACACAATGTTATTAAAATGCTATAATCTTAATATATTCTATATTATTAACTAATTTAAATTTAAATAACATTGCTGAATTCAAGTAAAAATTTATAATTTTTTATTTAGTCAAATAGGATAAAAATAAGGGTTAAGGTGCGTTGATTACCCCCAAAAACATTTTGGGAAAATTACGTACAGGTCCCAAGGACCAGAAATAATTACAAAAAATTTCTTGAAATCACCAAATTACACAAAAGTTCCTAGGGACTTTTTGATATTATTTGCATGGAAACAAAATCCAAGTTTTTAAATTTTGTTGTAAATATGACACTTCCTGTTGTAAATATGGTTTTTTCTGTTGTAAATGACTAGATTTTAAATTTTGTTGTAAATACAGCACTTCATGTTGTAAATGACCTCTTTACGTTCAAAATCTAGGTGTTTAAATGTTGTTGTAAATAGGACATTTTTTGTTGTAAATATGATTTTTTCTGTTGTAAATGACCAAATTTTAAATTTTGTTGCAAATACAACACTTCCTGTTGTAAATCTAGCTTTTTTATTGTTGTAAATGACCTCTCTACGTTCAAAATCCAGACGTTTAAATGTTGTTGTAAATATGACACTTTCTATTGTAAATATGACTTTTGCTGTTGTAAATGGTCAGATGTTTAAATATTGTTGTAATATGACACTTTCTGTTATAAAGATAACATTTCCTGTTGTTAATACAAAAAATATCAAAAAGGTCCTTTGAGACTTCGGTATAATTTGGTGATTTTAAGGGATTTTTTTTTAATTATTTTGGTCCTTGGGACTTGCATGTAATTTTCCCAAACATTTTTAAGTTGAATAAACACCCCAAAAGTGTTTAATGGGGAAAAGTATTAAAAATGTTCGTGACTTGAGCCAACGAATAGAGGCAACTCTGTGGCGGTGATAGTGAGATCTCTCTTCTCCTCCGACCTCTCTCCTCTCTTTCTCCAACTTCTCTCCTCCTGTGCTCCCAGTTTCTCTTTTATGCTCCTCGCCGGCGGTTTGTGCCTTACACACAAGCCGCCGGCGAGCTTCGGTTTTTTTTGTCACAGACAAGTCCGAGTGGTAGTTTGGTGTCCAGATCTTGGATCTGCGGTCCTGGTGTTTTGGAGTCCAGATCTTTGAGCTATGGTCCTCTCCCTCAGAGTTATGTCAGATGTGGCCTTCCCTTGTCCTTGTGGCGAGTCTTCTCCTCCCCTTCTTCAGATCTGATCTGTAGAGGTGAGATTTATTTGTTTTGTTTTGTTTTGTTTTTTTTTTTGTGTTACTGGGTTTTGTGGAGGTGTTTTTGGCTCAGGAAATAAGCAGATCTGTTAGATCCTGTGTTCAAATCCTCATGGTTGATTGACTGTTTGAACGTTATGAGATCCGACTATCATTTGGTAGCTCAGATCTGCGTTCTTGGGGGAAGATTTCAAGAGGTGCTAGTTGGTGTGTGGTCAAGGACACCGAATATGGTTGATCAGAGGAGTAGAAGTGTTCTTCAGGACATCAAGGGTCTTCTTTCGTTTGAGGTTGGGTTTTCTGTGGTCTTTACCCCAGGATGGGGTACCTATTTAGCTGACTTAATTGCAGCTATTGCTTTTAAGATTGTGTGCTCTTTGGGGTGGGTTTTTCAACCAACACTTTCTTGCTCGTCACTTCTAACTTTGGATATTGAGGAAGCCGATCTTGTCCATGATTCTTCTTCTATTCTTACATATTTAATGTACGGTGTTCGGTTAGTAGTGTATCCAGTTTATTTTGTGGTATCTGTTTTAGTTGTGTTTGTATTTGTCTTTATATATGGGTTAAGGTGCAAAAATAGACAAATGCTTTTCTCAAAAGAGCGTCCAGTGGCAAATACTTTTTTTAGGTGCAAAAGTAACTACGTGGTTACAAAATAGGTGCAAAAGTCACTTTGACCGTTAAGGGGGTGGATGTTGACCGTTAAGTTGGATGGTTTGACTGATATTGGTGAGGTGGACGCTGACTGGTCTGTGTAGAAGGCTGACTTTGAAAAAAATGATTTATTTATATGGAGAAAATTTCATATATTTATAAAATTAACATGAACATTCAACCCAGAAAAACAAACGCAGCATGCAAGAACACCAAGAACACCTCTGCTTTTTCAAAAAAATACCAAAATACCCCCAATCTAAAAACAAACTCAGCATCAGCAAGAACACCAAGAACACCAAGAACAATTAATGACGATACCCATCGATCCGGTTGCAACATCGGCATTTGTCCAATTTACAATCTTTCACAAGAAAAACAAGAGAAACCCAGAAAAGAGAACGAAGGAGAAGGATTTCTGGGTAACAACATCGATTAAAACCTGGAATAACATCAGAATGAAACCCAAAGGATTCTGACCTGGAATAACATCGATTAAACCCAAAGGATTCTGACCTGTCTCCTCTGTTCCACAATTTTCCTGACTCAGAGGCATCGAACGCCCAGCCCCCCCACCATCCAGATCTTCGAACCAATCAAAGCAATCAAAGCAAAATCATCAAATCGTCTTGGGTTAGGGGGTTCAAGATCCGGGTTCATGCTTCTGTGTTTTTTCGGGTGGGGGGACTCTCGATTTGGGGAACGAACGAAGATTTGGGAACATAGGCATAAGCATCTGGGTTCGAAGATCTGGGTTCATAAGCATCATTCTCGAACTCCTAGGGGTGGTGGGGGTGTTCAGCGATTATAGGGTTCATCGATCTGGGTGGGTTGGGGTGGGGTGGGTGGGTTTGAAACATCATCTTCGCTGGGGGTTTCAAGATCATCTTGTTTGGGGTGGGGTGGGTGGGTTTGAAACATCATCTTCATTGGGGGTTCCAAGATCCGGGGGTGTTCAGCGATTTTTTTTTTTTGATAATAGGATCCTAGTCATCAATTAGTTAGTCATTTAGGGTCCAAGTCAGCGTCCACCTCACCAATATCACCAAACCATCCAACTTAACGATCAACATCCACCCCCTTAACGGTCAAAGTGACTTTTGCACCTATTTTGTAACCACGTAGTTACTTTTGCACCTAAAAAAAGTATTTGCCATTGGACGCTCTTTTGAGAAAAGCATTTGTCTATTTTTGCACCTTAACCCTTTATATATTTGTATTGTACCGGTTTGCAGTATCAATTTTAATATATATATCCTTTGAGCAAAAAAAAGAATAGAGGCAACTCTAATTTTTTCCCCCCTATAAAGCCCCCTCCTTCACCATACGGTTTGCAAACACACCCCTGTTCTGCTATGTTTTTCTACTTCTCCCGCCCTTTCTTTTCTTTTCTCACTCCCTCAATAGTTTCTTCCAATATTACAATTCTTTAGCCGCCTGTTTCCCAACGCTACGTGCTCTAAGACTTAATATATTGTTATAAAGGGATAGAAGTCAAGGTCAATTGCAATAGAAATCGTCTTCTCTGCAACTCACACATATCCAAATCCACCCTCCTTCTTCATCTCCTCTTCTGCGTTTCATGGCTGTGGCTACTCCTTCTTCCCAGATTTTTCACCACAGAGACAATGGCACCTCTGAAATAAGCAGGTAGGATTTTCAGAGCACCATATCCAAAGCTGTGGAGCTAAGAGCTCCTCATGCTGCTTTATTACAAGGAAGTAGCCCTGCCAATCCTAGACTCCTATCTCCTCCTGCCTCTCCTTCACGCTCTGCTTCTCAGTTTTCTGCTCAGGATTACCCTGTTTTCACTCTTGCAAGCATTCATTTTTTTCTTCATTCCTCAATTTTAATTCTCAGGTCATGTCAACATTATAGTTTTGTTCAATATTTCGCACCATTCTTGTATTTTGTTTGCAGCCTAAGCCTTCTTTCAAGCCTTATCATTAATATATTTTCTCAGAAGTGCTTCTAACACTTGTTCTTGAAACTTGAATAAGCTAGATGCATACAAAACAATGTTGTCTTTCTTTTACCCTCAATCATTGCGCTATTTCTTTCCCCTGCGGTTAACCTCCATGAAATGCGAAGTAACAATTGACTTTTGACTTCTATCTTTTTCATAATTCTTGCTACGTGCCCTTTCTCTTCTGAACGCTATGAGGAAGTAAGCTGGAGGGGGATCGGAGGAAAGGAAACGGGAGTACAGGGTCTGTTAAATTGGCCAAAATTGCTCTATTTTTAATCCCATCGCTACAATTGCACCCCTTAAATACTTTAGGGCCTCCGGGGCGGGACATTGACCAAAATAATTTTTTTTTTTTAAAAAAAATTTACCTAATTAAAGCAGATTGAAAACATTTTACCAAAGTAATACAGTTGGTGGCGTAAGGAAAGGTCACGCCACAAGTGGAGTAAAAAAGATTCACGCCACTGATACAAACTGGCAAATTTTGTGTCAGTGGCGTGAAGAGTGGCGTGAAGAAACTTCACGCCACTGACACAAAATTTGTCAGTTTGTGTCAGTGGCGTGAATCTTTTTTACGCCACAAGTGGCGTGACCTTTTCTTGCGCTACCAACTGCATTATTTTGGTAAAATGTTTCCAATCTGAATTAATTAGGTAATTTTTTTTTTTAAAAAAAAAGTCATTTTGGTCAAAAAGCCCCTCCGGGGCACCTGAATCCTAAGAAAGAAAAAAGAAAAGCTCACCTGAAGGAATACTTATAATTTTCTTCAATTTTTCATTTAGTACTTGTGTGTTTTTCTCTCATGTTCAAATGCTATAATTTTGCTCTAATGGTACCATTAATATAATGGTATTAATAGAACAAAGTTGCAGAAGCTAATCCTATTTTAGAGCAAAATTAATAATTTAATTAAGAAACAAAAAACATAAAGATCTCATATTAAAAATTGAATACAAGTATAGGAACATTCCAATAAAAAACCATTTTAATTATTTATGAAATTGTAATTTGTAATAATAACTATCATTTGTAAGTATCTTTTCAAACATTATAAAATAATTTAGGATTCTCTAACATAAATATTTAAATCTTTTTAGCAATTTTTGATTTTTTTCCCTATATTACCACCTCTAGAATCTTAAGTAGAAAGCCAGATGGCAGTTCCTAAGAAGAGCGTGGCGTGAACCTTGGCGGTGCTTTGCAATGTTAGCATACGAAGCATCCATGTGAATCTTTACTTCCCCGCCTCGGAGATTTCAAATTTCAAAAGCTAACGGTCTAATTTTTCCATTAAGGGGAATTCAATCTGCACATCCTAAAAATAACGAAATTAACGCCATTTCGCTTTTCTTTTATTTTTTCCTTAGGTAAATGCAGTAGTAAGTAGTGACCTCTCTATGCTTTGATTGTTATTATTGCTGTAAATTCAAAAAGTTGTTATTTTATCAATGGAAGATCGCAATCAATGGCATCCTTACGACCCACTTCTTCTCACAGACGCTTCTTTGCAGCATAAAAACTCTTCTATTCACTCCATTTGTAAGAACTCTGCACGACTTAGCTTTGTCTATGCATCTTGGTTTATCCGTAAATTTTTGTCTTTGATTTGGCAGACAATTCACAAACGTCACTGAGCTCTCTAAGTCCAACAATGGCGGACACTGAATGGCAGGACAGCCAAAATGACGGTAAGACTCCATAATATATCAGAAAGATCGATACTTTCTCGTTGCTGGCGAACCCAACTTGGAGTTTTTAATTACCCATCATAGTTTTGATTTTCTGGTGTAGAATTTTCTTGGAAAAGACGAGAATTTGACAAAAAAGATGTGCAATTCGAAGACCCAATAGCAAAAAAAGTGGTTGATGGTAAGAGAGACCATTTCTTGCTTTGTTCCACACAACTTCGTCGGCAATAGATCTTAGATTTTTCAATTGTGGCTCCTAAAGAATCTGATCGAAATGGGAATGAATTTTTCAGGCCGATCACTGTTAGGATATTCTTTAAGGTCGCCTGATTTGGTCATCTGCGCTGGCTCACCAGATATTGCCATGGAATCCCCTGAGATGTTGGAAAACAAATCTCGTCAAAAAGTGGAGTCGCCGATGGAGCTTTCTTTAGAGAATGGAATTAATGGGTCTGATGTCGTAAAGCCTCAGAAGATTCCAACCGTCAAATTCTCTATGTTTTGTGAAACCTTCAAAGAGCTGTCTCCCGATGCCTCTTTTGAGCTTTTCCCACCCCCAGAAGTCACCGATGAGTTGCCTCAAGACTACCCTTCTAGTTAGTGACATTTTTTGCTTTCTCTCATGTGGATGGAGATTTTAGAATACAGCAACGTTATTTTTTTTTACAAGATTCTACTTTGAATACAGGAGAAAATGAATTGCAAGAAGATTTGAAAGTATCACGAGAGGCAGAGTTGGATTCTCCAGATGTATGCATCTTCCTAAACAATATCATTTTTATATCCTAGGGATGAAATTTAGAGTGTTTCAGTGCGCACTCAATATTGTTATTGTAGGATAGCGGAGATAACGAGGAAGAAGAGGATTTTCAGAAGCTGAGTAGGGAATTCAAGTGTCAGAAAAAGGAGCTGGCTGAAACTAGGAGGATGTTGGAGGAACTCAAAAGGGAGAATCAACAGAAGAATAGAGAATGCCAAGAAGCATTGAAGTCTTTGCAAGATCTTCAGAATGAGCTCATGCGCAAGTCCATGCATGTAGGATCATTGGGTATGCATTCTTTTCATGTTCTTATGTGCCAGCAGCTAATATTTCACTCATCTGATATAACGAGACTTCCATAATTTGCAGCATTTGCCGTTGAGGGGCAAGTAAAAGAAAAAAGCAAGTGGTTTTCCTCTCTGAGAGACTTGATGAGGAAAGTAAAGGTACTGATATTTTGACAAGTTAGTTAATTCATTCAAAATAAAACATTAAAAAACATACTTGTACTGTGGTAAACTGGTAAGCAATTTCATCGTGCAGATTATGAAAATGGAACACATCAAACTATCAGAGGAAGTAGAGACGTATAAGAAGTATCTTGCAGATATGAGTGAAATGGGGATTACTATCAAGTCCAAGAGTAAGTAGATACGAAGAAGTTTCAGTTTCAAATCTTTATGTTAGTTGAAGGTCACATTTTCACATATTCTTATTCCCCTCCTTATAGTACATGAGCAGCTGGAGTTCCACGAAGATCTCAAGACCAAATATCTAGATGGCGCTGGGAAACAAAAAGAACTTTACAATAAGGTTTTGGAGCTGAAAGGTAAGCATGTATTTGGATTTTAATTCTTGATTATAGACTCAGATATAATAGAGCAATTTAGAACGAGTTACAAAATATTCTTCCTCACAGGAAACATCAGGGTCTTTTGCCGGTGTAGGCCTCTTAATGCAGAAGAGATGACATCGGGAGCAAGAATGGCAATAGATTTTGAATCAGCGAAAGATGGTGAGCTTACTGTACTGTCAAATGGGGCTTCTAGAAGGACTTTCAAGTTCGATGCTGTTTTTGGGCCCCAAGCAGATCAAGGTAATTTTGAATTAATATGCCAAGAATTCTCTGACATTTTTAAGGTTGAAGACTCATTAAGGCAGCCTTTGCTTTTTATTGTTTGTGTACATATAGCCGACATATTTGAAGACACGGCACCATTTGCAACCTCAGTTCTAGATGGGTATAATGTATGCATATTTGCTTATGGGCAGACTGGAACAGGAAAAACATTTACAATGGAAGGTACAGAAAAGGCACGTGGAGTTAATTTCAGGACTCTTGAGAAAATGTTTGACATAATCAAAGAGAGACAGAAGCTCTATCGTTATGATGTCTCTGTAAGCGTCTTAGAAGTCTACAATGAGCAAATAAGAGACTTGCTTGTCTCGGGAAATCAGCTAGGAATAGCTGCAAGAAGGTTGCTTTTAAGTCACTTTGTCATTTATGTTATGTTCATTCCTGAAGCCCTTCAAATGAACCCACTCTTAAACTTATTTTGATTGATTTTCAAATTAATAGCTAGATATGCATATGCTAACTGATATTGGGCTGAATATAGGCTTGAAATAAGGCAAGCAGGCGAAGGAATGCACCATGTTCCGGGACTTGTGGAGGCACACGTGAATAACATGACTGAAGTCTGGGAAGTCCTACAAACTGGCAGCAACGCAAGGGCTGTTAGCTCAACCAATGCCAATGAGCACAGCAGTCGATCCCACTGGTTAGTTTTATTGTTTATTAGTTCACATCCTTAAATTTTAAAGAATGACACGACTTTGGCGAAGCTTCTTTTGGTGTTTGCCATCAGTTTTTTAAGTATAAATATAAATACAAAATTGCAACTTTCTTCAGGTGTTAAGTGTTACAATTCTATTGATTTGAAGAACTACATTAAAAATGCATATCTGAAAAATGTCTCTTTATATACATTACATGATAGAGTAAAAGTGCTAAACTGCTTATGAAAGATTGTTCCTTCTCTGCACAGCATTCACTGTGTGATGGTGAAGGGGGAGAATTTGTTGAATGGGGAATGCACAAGAAGCAAGTTGTGGCTAGTAGACCTGGCAGGCAGCGAGCGAGTGGCTAAAACAGAAGTGCAAGGGGATCGACTCAAGGAAACTCAGAATATTAATAGGTCTCTCTCTGCACTAGGAGATGTTATATCAGCTCTTGCAACAAAATGCTCACATGTTCCCTTCAGGTAATCATGATAGATATCAGCTTTGATTATTAATATAAATTTTGAAATGAGGGCCCCATATTCTGTATTGTTAGTACTGAAGTTTATGGTGTTCTTCATGATGCAGAAATTCCAAACTGACACACTTGCTGCAAGACTCTTTAGGTACTTCTGGTTTTTATAGAAGCGTGTTTTTAGATCTGCTTCATTTGCATCTCCATATTTGTGCAAGGAAATATTATGATAGATAATTGACCAACAAACTTGCTTTTTAGGAGGAGATTCAAAGGCGCTCATGTTTGTGCAGATTAGTCCTAATGAAAATGATTTAAGTGAGACGATTTGCTCTCTGAACTTTGCTAGTAGAGTGAGAGGAATAGAATTAGGGCCTGCAAAAAGGCAATTAGACCCTACTGAGCTTCTCAAATACAAACAATTGGTATGACTACTTTGTACTTTTGCATTAATTATCCATTTTCTTTGTTTCATCTATTGCATTTTCCACAATTTCTCTGTTCTTTTCAGGCTGAGAAAACCAAGCAAGAGATGAAGATTAAGGACTTGCAAATCAAGAAAATGGAGGAAACCATTCAAGGATTAGATTCCAAGATAAAGGAGAGAGATGTTAAAACTAAAACTCTGCAAGATAAGGTATCGTATCGTAACCCATGATATTTTAGTTTTACTTTTAAATGTCTCTCTTAGCATTATGTGTTTTGGTTTTTGAAGGTCAAGGAATTGGAATCCCAACTTTTGATTGAGAGAAAGCTGGCGCGTCAACATGTAGACTCAAAGATAGCTGAGCAGCACCTGCTTAAACATCAAGAGCAAAACAACACACCAATGAGACCAGCACTTGCAAACAAACCACTAGGAATTCACAAGAACTTGAATGATTTCATGAGTTCCACTAGACCACTTATGGAGAACAATATGTTAAGGCAGCCCTCACTGCCCTTTTCAACGTTGGAAAACTCTATCAAGTGCATTCATCACGCTGAGAAAGAGAACAATCCTGACATAGTTGACAAACTTGTATTGCCTAAAAGGACTGGAAGAGCTTCTATCTGCACAACTACTCCACGTATTCCTTCAGTCACAACTTTAAGGCGAAACTCTCTGATACCTCTACCAACTGTGGCTAACTTACCTCAACTCCCACCAACAGTAATGCCAGTGCCAGAAAGTAGAGCTGAAGAGGAAGAAAGCAATGATGAAGTGGGAAACTGTTTGGCTACACAGACACATCTTGAGAGTCCTAAACAAAGAATCAGGAGTGAAAGTAAGAAGAGAGGAAGCAACATGCTAAGGCAAAGCTTATATAAAAAGATTCAGAACAAGTCGCCAATTCAACAACATATGAGAAGGGTTGGTGTAAATGTAGGCATGGAGAAAGTGAGAGTTTCTATTGGGAGTCAAGGGAGGATGATGGCAAAGAGGGTGTTGAGGAAAAATGGTAGAAGAAATGGAACAGAACAAACTCAGCAAAAGAATAGTAAAAAAGAAAAGGAAAGAGGGTGGAATGCAGGTACAGCAGCAGGCAAATCCACTTTTTGAAAACACAGTTGAAGAGAATATCTTGAATACACTAAACCAATATAGAATAGCCATGTGAGAATGTCCCATAGGTGTAGGGTTTAACGATCCTCACATGTTTGTTCCTCGTTGGTTTGGTTTCCGTATTCAGATGGATTCAGCTTTATTATCTACAAATTCCTTATAGGTATTCATTTGGCAAACTATTTAGATTTTAGAGTGTGAAAGAATGTGTTTCTCTTTGATGATTCTATCATCTGCTTGACTGTTTGTCTTTTATTAAGAATCTGAGTGTACAAAATTAGTAGACTTTGCCATTGTGAAGTTTTAAACACGCCACCTTCTACTAATTTATCATTGTGCAATGTAGGCTATGTGAATTGGTAAAAGACATGCAAACAAATTTTTTTTAAAACAAAACCTCAACCAAATTGTACGATGAAGCTATTTGTTCATTTGTTCCTCTAAAATAAGTTCTATGTTTCTCATTTTATTTGGCCATTTTTTTTTGTGCCCAATGTCGTCCATACTTAACTCACATCATATTTCCATTATGTTGAACTTTTTACAATAACGATTGTAAAGAACTAATAGTTATTATGCAGAAAAAGCAATACTTTTGGTCAATCAGATTGGTTGGTTATGACATATGATTCAAATAATTGGCATTTTACTTAAATGACCTTAATGATACAAAATCATTTATAATTGTAAGGTTTTTAATTTTTTTGAATTAAAGAGGAAGACACTAACAGTTGAATCCGCAACTTCTCATTTAGAGGAGAGCTCTCATGCCACTAGGCTATAAAGCCTGTGACTAAAGTTTATAATTTATGATAGCGTAGTATGATTTCAAATAAAATAAAAAGACAAAAATTAGTCAAGTTTTCTGATTATAGATTTTGCTCAATAACGTTGGGATCAAACGTTGAAATCTAAACTCTGTTGCATTTATAAACCAAGTAAATATTGGTCAACAAGAAGTTGCCTTATTGGCAGTGCAAGCCGCCATGCTTAAATGGGATCCTAGTCTCAAGCCTGGCGTTGATACGTTTGTATGACATGTGTTTGATGGTATAAAATAAACAAGTAAATATTGATATGCCACGTTTATATTATTTATTTTGGTATGTGAGAGAAACAATAACAGAATTAATTTTGTAACTAAATCTTCACAATGTTAATCTTATGTTTATTGTTGATATAAGACAATATTTACAGATCTTCCAGCACTATATTCTCTGCAGAAACATGACATGTTCCTGAGGAAATTGAAACATGAAGCAAAGATCCAGAAACAAAGAAATACCTTATCACAACTTATGGCAAAATGGATGAGGTGAATTCATTTTGAATGAACCCATCTCATATTCTATACTGAAGCTTATTATTTAGATAACATATATCTATTGTCAATAATAATTAATAATCTAAAATATGATTCCAATTGATTTTTTAAACCTTTGAAAGATGCATCATCATGTATCATGTGGGGATTCTGATGTAGGGACTGAAGAAGAATTGCTGACATACTCTCTAGCATCGATCAACATTGCAATGACCTCTTTCATTGTTGGCCTATTGAGAGGAGAGGCACTGGTGCAGAACAATGCAATTTTGAGAACAAGAGACATCTCTTCAACTGTTCTTTGTTCACTCAGATTCAGTCGCTTGTCAAATAGTTCCAATGTTGGCACTGATGCTTGAATTGATCTTCTCACCCAAGTCACCAAATCACCACCCTGTTCCAGCGGCTGAACTGGTGAACGGCCAGAGACTAGTTCCAACAAAACCACCCCAAGGCTATAGATGTCACATTTCTCAGTCACCTTCATGGTGTAAGCATATTCTGTAAAATAATAATAATGTTCACAAAGATTGTTAAGACCAACTTTTGACCAACTAGCCTTGGGACTCAAGGCAGGGAAATAATATAATTTCAGAATCTGGAATTGTAATCAGTAGAAAGTACTTTTCCCATCTAATTACTTACCAGGAGCAATGTAGCCAAATGAACCCGCCACGGTAGTCATGGATTTGGAATATGAAAAGTCAATCAGCTTTGCCAGGCCAAAGTCTCCAACGCGTGCCTGAAAATTTTCATCAAGTAGTATGTTGTTTGACTTAATATCACGGTGAATGATTTGAGGTTTGCAGTCATAATGAAGGTAGCACAAGCCTTGTGCAGCCCCAAGAGCAATCTTATACCGACAATTCCAATCCAGAGGACATGATTCTGGATTTGCATGGAGTTGCTCTCCAAGGCTGCCATTTTCCATGTACTCATATAAGAGAATCTTTGAATCCTCATGAAAACAAAATCCATACAACTTCACAATATTCCTGTGTCTGATCTTCCCAAGGGTTGAAATCTCTGCAAGAAAGCTTCTGTCAACATTTGCCCTTTCTCCAGAAGAATTCAGCTTTTTGACAGCAATCACCTCACCGTCAGCCATAGTAGCCCTGTAGACAGTGCCGCATGCTCCATTTCCTATAATTGCAGCTTCTGAAAAATTACCAGTGGCTTCCAAGAGATCCTGGTACGTGAAACCTTCTTTCGGAAAATAATAGTTGTTTAGGGCATGAGGCATTGCTTGCCTTTCTAAGGAGACAAAAGAAGGGCTTTTGCGCTTCATAGCCCAACATATACAGATTATGAACGTAAGAGAAACCAATCCAACCACGCCCGAAACTATACTCACTATCATCTCCCTGGAAGAACCATCTCTAGTCCAACTTTGGTTTGGAGGAGAAGGGGGAGACTTGGATGAATGGCAATAAGAGGAACCTACATGGCACAGTCCATTGTTTCCAGCAAAATTTGTGAAATCCATCTTTTGAAATGCAGGAGTGTTTGGAATAGTTCCAGTCAAGTTGTTGTTGGAAACATTGCAAACCAAAAGGCTGGGCAAGTTACCTATTGAGGTGGGAATTTCACCAACAAGCTCATTGTCATTTAAATAAAGGAATTCCAACATCTGTAAGTTCCCCAAGCTGTCAGGAATTACACCAGATAGTTTGTTATGGCTCATATTAAGGGCAATCTGAAGAGCAGCAAGTCCTCCCAAATGAAGGGGAATGCTACCTGAAAACAAGTTACCACCAAGCTCCAGCTCTGTGAGACGAGTAAGATCCCCTAAAGCGCTTGGTATTGCTCCTGAAAATTTATTATCAGAAAGTTTCAACAATTCCAAATTCACCAGCTTGCCAATCTCACCTGTAAGGGTGCCAGTGAACTGATTCCTGCTAAGATCAAGCCTCTGTAGTTTTACACAGTTTCCCAACTCGTCAGGGATGCTTCCACTAAGAAGATTAGAGGAAACATTGAATGAGACAAGCTGTGCTAATTTTCCAATCTCAGGAGGTAGATGCCCAAAAAAATGATTATCTGACAACAGAAGCCTCATCAAACTCTGGAGTTGACCTATACCTCGGTTTATTATCCCAGTGAACCGATTCTGATGAAGTTCAAGTGCAGAAAGATTATGAAGTTCATTCAATTCAATGGGGAGGCCTCCTGTCAGCTGGTTGTTTCCCAGCATAAGCTGCACAAGTGACTTGCAAGTTTTCAGATCATACGGAACATTTCCAGACAACTTATTTGACCCAAGGCTTAGAAATTTCAGTTTCTGATATTTGCAAAGATGGGCAGGTATCATACCGATGAGATTGTTAGCAGATAAATCAAGAACACTGAGGTTGCTTCTAGCTCCAAGATCAGGAGGTATCTTACCCTCAAGTTGATTGTCAAACAGCTGCAAATCCACCATGTATGTAAGATTTTGAAACACTAATGGAATAGTACCTGTTAAGCTATTTATTGACAAATCTAAAGTATTGAGTAGCCATAACTGCCCAAGTTCCCAAGGGATTTCTCCCTGGAGAAGGTTTTCAAATAGATGAAGCAATCCAAGATTAGAGATCTGCCCCAACTCTCTAGGAATCATACCACTCAAAAGGTTCTCAGAAAGATCAATCTCCAAAGCACTTGTAAGGTTCCCTAGCTCCGGAGGAATTGTCCAATTCAAGCGGTTGGTATATAGATACAACCGTTGTAAGTGAGATAACTTCCCCAGCTCCTTTGGAATAGCTCCACTGAACAAATTTTGATGCAAAGCAAGTAATTCCAACATACTGATATTTCCAATTTCTGGGGGAATCTCCCCAGATAGAAAGTTTTGGTACAAATGTATAGTGGTAAGGTTCTGAAGCTTCTGAATCTCCCTTGGTATTGAACCTTCTAGCTGATTCTGTGCCAATCCTAACAGCTCCAAACTCTCACACTCGCTAATTTCTGCAGGTATTGGGCCTGAGAGACTATTGAAGCCTGCCTTGATAATCCTTAGTTGCTTCAATTGACTTATTGAAGTAGGAATTCTTCCAGTTAAATTATTGCCATAAATGACTAGCTCTTCAAGGGAACTCAAATTCCCAATTTCTTCTGGCATTTCACCGTGCATAAAATTTTCACACAGATAAAGCTTTCTTAGTGAGGTAATTTGGCAAAAAGGGTTCTCAAGTTGTCCATGAAATTTGTTTGTACAAAGGTCTAATATTTCTAGATTCCTACAAGCAACGAAACCAACAGGAATAGGGCCAGAAATGAAATTCATTGACAAATTCAACTCAACCAGATGAGGAAGGTTGCAGATGATGGGAGATAAAAAGCCAGATAGAGTAAGGAGACTAAGATTTATAGAAGTTACCACTGAATTAGTGCAATGCACACCAGTCCAATTGCAGGGAGTCAAATCAGAAGAATTCCAATCATGAAGACTGTTTTGTGGGTCAGAAAGGAATTTTATAAACTCCAAAAGAATCGAACCATCCTCATTAATTGAACTTACTTGGACAACACCAAGACAAATAAACATCATCAAGTAAATCCCTTTTTGGTTGAGGAAATTCCTCTCAAAACCCATTTTGGGTCAGAAAAAGTGAAAAGCATACAGGGTTGGCTTTATTGAGTTGCAAAAGAAGTGATCAGCTGATATTGAATCAAAAAGCATTTGGGAAATGGAAAAATCAGAAATTTGAGAAATATTTCACAGAAGAAAGAAAGACGGTAGAAAGGGCTAGGCGGTGAGAAGAACCGAATGAACAAAACCAAAGGGAGTCATATTATTTGGAGAGAAATAGAGAGCTACAAAGGCAATGCATATGCATACCGAACGAGATGGTAAGGACAAAAAGAGACGGAGACAGACGATACAGTGACAGAGACCTAACTTAACAGACAAATAGGAAGAGAGGTAACAAAACACTTTACACAGAAGAGGGTGAAACTAGTTGCTCTGTTCTGTTTGTTCCTCCTCCTCCTCCTCTTGGTTCTTCTGGAAATCCACCACCATATGTTCTCTGGCACTGACACCACTATCATTTATGTTTGAAAGGATCACAACGAAAGGTTCAGTTTGCAGAGCAGAGATATTAGCATTACATGACAATCATTTATGACTCTAGAACGAAATTTTGCTGTTTCTTGCTCCAGTCTCAATAATGGTACTCTCGAAATAATGATCTCGAAGACTACTCATCTCAATGCACTTGGGTTATTACTAATAAATTTACATGATGGTGCGATTCTGAAATTCAGCACCAATTTCGGATTTTTGTTTTTTGTTTTAATTAAACGGTGGGGTAGTAAGTAGTAACATATTAATACCAAGAAAACTCTGTTTTGTTCTGCCAAGTTATGATTAGCATATTTGTGCTGCGTATCATCCGATTATTCATATATTTTATGTTAAAGCTCAGCTATGTAGAACTTTTACAACACTGACACGGTATAATTTATTTTAAACTATTTAGCATAATGGATGGTAACAAGAGTGTACTATAATAAAATATAGAATACAAAGTGGAGAATTATGGAATTTAGTTGCCTGATAATTTGGCATCTTCTACTTTTAGAGGGAGTAAATGCTTTGTGCCTCACAATTGCCTTTTGTCGACTTCAATAGCCATAGCCGCCACCTCCTCTTCCTCTTTGTATCAAATCTTTTTTTCCTGATCCTATGCACAAATCAGTACTTGATCGGTACTAAATTATATATGAATGATATTGAATGCAAATAATTTGATGTTATAGCATAAACATAGACACATCTATAATTACACAAAAGTAGCAATTTGTTTTAATGAAAATAAAATATGAACTTCATCAATCCCACCAATTTTGCATTCCAATTCCAACTTCATCATTATCATAAGAGAATAAATTTCGAGATTATAATATATTAGGAAACTTCCATTGGATTAGCCTTTGTCAATGCCGTTAGTGTCATTATTATGGGATATACCATTATCATTGGTGCCAAATCAAGTATCTTTATCATTATGCGCCTAACCTTGGTGGAAAGATCGTACAATTAAATGCCAAATGCTCCGTGGATGCTCTGTACCGTTTTCCCCGAAATTTTCTTTTGTCACATCAAAATTGAGATCATTGTATTGCATACTTGGCGTTCATCACCTTGTTTTTTCACAATAAATTATTAATGGATTTATGTGTTTATTTATCTCTGATGTCACAAAATAAATTATTTTAATTTTAAATTTAACTATGACTATGAGATTTATAAATGTTAAGTTGCAGAGAAGCTATTCCTTAGTCTTCTTTAGTTTCTTGTCAAAGACACTTTCCATACTCCGATCTTGCTCAGTTTCTTGTCAAAGACTCATTTCAGAGGCAATTGTTTTTTTTTTTGATAACAAAAGCAGCCATACACATTATTTACGTCTTATCATTATCAAGTAGCCTCTGAAGCTCCGGATTAGCATGCGACATCAGTTACAGGCCTGGTAGAGCCGAAAGGCTCGCTTTGGCCAGGTGGTCTGCTGTCATATTCATCCAGCGGCTAATATGCTGAAATTCCACACCCCAACCGCGATCAACCATGTTTTGAATCTCCACAACTATCTGGCTATCCTCATGCGTAGCATTCACTGGACTTTTGATCAGATTCACAGCTTCTACAGAATCAGTCTCAAGAGTAACATCCCTGTATCCCATGTCCCATGCGATTTTAAGGCCATGAAGACATCCCCACAGTTCAGCAAATAAGCTATCACCTGCCTCTCCTTTAAACATAAAAGCCATAATGAAATTACTGTGTTCATCACGCAACAAGCCGCCACTCGCTATGCCTGGCACCAGCGATGAGTAAGCCCCATCGGTGTTGATCTTGACTTGACCTGCTCTTGGTGGACACCAATGCTCCTCAATCATGTTCTGCACAGATTTCTTCCCATTCCCTGAACAGAATCTAGCTCGAGCATCAGACATACTACTCACCATTGCCATAACGCTAGTTCGCAGGGATGAATTCGAAACCATCTTTCCATCGAAGACTAAGGTATTCCGGCGCCTCCAAAGCCACCAGCACACGAGGGCAAAAGTATTCCGCCATTCATCTGCTCGCTGGTTCTGTCTCCGGTGCCAGACATTCCAACGAAGCCATTGATCAATCGATAGAGAGTTAAACTTGTTCCACAAATGTAGTGGAACTAATTGCTTCCATAAATTTAGAGTACCTGAACAATCTCGTAACACATGCAGAAGAGTTTCGGACTCCGAGTTACAGACCGGGCATCGATCATTCGTGGTCAAACCACGCTTTCTTCTAGCCACATTCGTGAGAAGCCGCTTGTGAATGGCAAGCCATAGGAAAATTTTACATCTCTCAGGAATTAGTAATTTCCATACTCTTCCCCATAAAGAGTCCTGCTCAGCTTCCTGAGAGCTTCATAGGCTGATTTTACCGTGAAATCACCATGTTTTGTCCACTTCCAGCGAAGTTGCCCAGCTAGTTGGCTCTCTACACCCTCCTGTACCTTGTTCCATGTGCGTTTGATCCCGCTCCACAAATTTGACCCTGGTTTTCTCAAATTAATCTTTGGGATAGTGTCAGGGCCACACTTGTATTTATTTCGTATCACTTTAACCCATAAATCATCCCTTCTAGTTGCGAGGCTCCACCCAAGCTTCATAAGGTATGCTTGGTTGTAACACTTGGTATCTCAAATCCCCAAACCCCCTCTATTCTTGGGCCTACAAATCACATCCCAAGCTACCAATGGTATTTTCCGGTGTTCCTCGGTACTACCCCATAAGAACTGGCGATTGCATTTATCCAGAGATTCACACATGCTAGAGGAAAGCAAAGAAGTTTGCATGACATACCCCGGGATTGCCGTAGTGACTGAAGAAACAAGAGTTGATCGCCCGGTTGCTGAAAGTGACTTTGCTTTCCATTTTGACAACCTTAGCTTAACTTTATCCACCACGTAATGATAAGATTCCTTAGTCACGCGTTTATGATGAAGAGGAACACCTAAGTATTTTCCCAAGTCACTCGTGATTGAGAAGCCCAGAGAGGCACACATCTCACTTCTCCTAATATGAATAACATTCTTTGAAAAAAACACTCTAGTTTTTTTGGTAGTTGATCTTTAATCTAGAGCTTGCATAGAAGGATTGGAGACACGTGTTAATTATGTCAACCTGATCCATGGAAGCCTCTGCAAAAAGGATAATGTCATCTGCAAAAAACAAATGCGAAATAGGAGGCCCCGTTCTGGTGAGCCGGAGTGGCTTCCAAGAATCGTCATCAATGGCAGCTTGAATAAGATGAGCAAGCTTCTCCATGCAGATGACAAACAGGTAAGGTGACAAAGGATCTCCTTGTCTCACTCCTCTGGATGGAGAGAAACTTTTAGATTTATCACTATTCCATAACAATTGCATATTAGACGTTGATACACACTGGGTAATCACCTCACTCAGGTTGCTTAGGATATTAAGTTCCTGGATGCAGCTCAGTAAGAAAGCCCAATTAACCCGGTCAGATGCTATTTCCAGATCAATCTTGATTGCCAGGAAACCCTTCTTTTTCTTCATGCTACGCATGGTATGCACAACCTCCTGAGCTACAATGATATTCTCACGGCTGTGTCTTCCTGGTACAAAGCTGCTCTGATTCGGGGCTATTACATGGGGAAGAATAGGCTTCAATATGTTGACCACAATTTTTGAGACGACTTTATATATGACATTGCATAGACTTATCGGCCTCAAGTCCCCCATAGTTTCCAGATGATCTTTCTTTGGAATGAGGACAATGAAGGTACTATTGATCTCATGAATAGCCTGTGGATTAGCAAAAAGAAACTTGACAAAATCAGTGACAGACGTACATACCGTATCCCATTGATTTTGGTAGAAAAAGGCATTAAACCCATCAGGTCTCGGGGACTTGAGGCCGCCCATGCTAAACATTGCATCCTTGATTTCCCTATTAGAGACTTCTCGATTGCACCTTCTGAGCAAGCTCTCCTCAACACACGGAAAAGACATACAACAATCAAGGGGTAGCCTGTCTAGTGTATCCTCTGAGAGGAGAGAGGAGAAAAAAGAGGTGACCATATTTTTAATTCTCCCAGAGTCAAAAACCCAAGATCCATATCATCTTTCATAGCTTCAATTTTCTTACTTTTTTGACGGCGATTAGCATGAGCATGAAAGTAGCGGGTGTTACGATCCCCGTACACTGACCACTCCGCCCTAGCCTTTTGTGCCCAAAGAAGAGATTCTTGAAGAAGAACATCCTCAAGCTCTTTCCAAAGAGATAATTGAAGTTCCTCATATTTAGGCAACATCCAACCTGCGCAATAACAGTTTCTTCCTTCCCTCTGTGTGCCGGAACACTTCTTTATTCCACTGAGAGCACGCTTGGGAAAATTGAGAAATGTTTTGTTGCCAAGGACTATTCTGCGCCCATGAATGCTTCACAAAATCATCAAAACTATCATGCAACGCCCAGGCAGCAATAAACCGGAAAGGTCTATTTGGTTTTGGTGAAGATTCGGCCATGTTCAAACGAAGTAACAAGGGTTTATTGATCTGATTTGAAGAAAGGAAGGTGAGCAACCGAGGCATTAGGGAACATAGTAAACCACTGATCAGTAGCGAGCATCCTATCCAGTCTTGCCTCGGACGAGCCGCGTTTCCATGTGAACTCAGGACCAACAAAACACACATCCCACATATCATGCAAATCAGCCCAACTAAGAAGGTCTAGGTCATAAGAGCACCGGAAAGTAGCAGATGATCGTCGTTCACAATAAAGCATCGTGCCGTTGAGATCACCTCCAATCATCCAAGGTCCCTGAACCGTCGGTGCCAAACGAGATAAGTTAGTCCACAATACCCTGCGACTCACAAGACAGACTCGCATATATAACGGTAAGATACCAAGTAGTACAAGCGGCACTAGTAATCTGAAGATGCATGTATTGGTGATGACGCTCTAGCACTGACACCTGCAAAATACTAGGCTCCCATAGACACCAAATACCCCCACTATAGCCCTCACACTCTATGAGTGCCATATTTGAAAACCCCAACTGCTTTGCTCGGTCAAGAGATGGCTTATTTGAACATCTAGTTTCCAAGATTGCAATAAAATCCAAATGATAATGAGATTTCAAGTCACGAACCAAAGAAGGGAAGCTTCGAGCACCGGTTCCTCTTGAATTTCAAACCATGTATTTCATTAGGAAACAAGTGGGGTTTATTGGGATATGATAGGCTCCCCCTCCGCCTTATCCTGCTCGCACATGTCTTCATCAAGAGATATTGGGTGATCCAAGACGTTAGACTTTGGCTCAGTAACCACGTCCAGGCCTCTTGGCTTCATAGATGTCGAAACATAAGGATTGTTGTGCAACAAATCCTCATGGTGTGAGAAGCCCGTCGATGAGCCCTGCCCAAACCTAGGCGTGGACTCCTCAAAAGCCACAAATGGGGATTTAGACGTTCCCTGATCCACGATGCTCAACTCGGATGATTTGTGAACAAAGCTGGGCTCCACCTCGAGGCCCAATTGTTGAGGACAAATTACCCGATCACGAAGAGGAGGTCTATTCTCCTTGCCTTTAGCCTTTCCTTTATTAGCATTCTTCCTTTTCGATCCAACCTGAATCCACTCAAATTTCTGTGGGGCCCTCTCTTTGACCAATTCTCTTTTAACCTCCTGGTTCCCTTTTTTAGCTTCTTTCCTTTCTTTAACCAAATCCCCTTTAATATCCTGATTCCCTTTCTTGCCTTCGTCCCTCATCATCATCCGTTGCGTAGCACCCTTATTTCTTGCAACATCCTGATCCACGATTCTCGGAAATTTCTCATCAATACTAGGTCTGCCTGCAGCCGAAACTATAGCCCCACGAAAGTCACATCGCAATATCCTCAATTTCCCGAACGGGCTCTCGCCATCCCTGTCAGTTCCGGTAGTGACTGTAGAGTCACCACCGGCAAAAGGTTCCTTATCCTGTGTCTTCCCATTCTCACCCCCATCACTACCTTCCACTGTTTGCTCAGCCTCCTTATTCCCATGATCATCCGTCTTGCGCAGCGAACAACCTTCCTTTTGATGCCCATATTTCCTACATTCAAAATAGACCTGATGAAGACCTTCATAAATGATAGACCTCTCTTCCCCAAAAACTACATACGATGGTAGGAGGGGTTGCTTCAAATCGATCTCCACGCATATACGCGCAAAACCACCTTTCTCATATATAGATGTAGACCGGTCCACTTTGATCATTCTTCCGATCATGTTACCTATTCGGCGCAAGGATTCAACATTGTAAAACTCAAAAGGAACATCCAGTAATCGAATCCAAGCCGCAATATTACACTGTAAATCAGCCTTCCAAGGATTAAAATTAGGACGCCAACCCTGAACAATCAGATAGTGGTCTTCAATCATCCATGGGCCCTCCTGGAAAGCATTTTCTTTTTCCTCTTTGTTGGAAAAAGAGACAATGTAATAACCATTGTTTAAAGGGATGAGCTTTAGGGGATCCTTTGGCCGCCACATTTGAGATTAATACGGTCACGTATGATGTACGTAGGAAAACTCGCACCTAGGACCTTAATAATGAGAGAATTCATCCAGGGCAGACACCATGCCGTATACTCTTCCGCCGTGAAACGTATTATCCCAGGTTTGCCTTCTAGCCTTCTCGTCGATTGGTTCTCATCCTCATCGGATTCTTCCAGAACACAATTGGCATCAATCTCATTCATTTTGTGGAAGTACTCCTTCCACCCTTTCACAATATCATCCTCCTCGGAGTGCTTCACCAGAAAACCTGCACACCCTGGTGACAGGAGCTTATCCCTATAGGATAGTTTGGGTGCACCACTATGATGCATGGGAATATGTTCGCTGGGACCAGCATCAACCCCCTTCTTCTTCTCAAACCTCCGACCAAAAGCAAAATCCTTGCCACCATCACCTTTCACCCCCTTCTCTGAATCTCGCCCGCCGGTAACCTCTACGTCTCCACCCCCCGATCCCTCCCTGCCGCCGCTTTCTGCCTCCCTCTTGCGCCCTTTCTCGTTCTCACTCATCTCTCTTCAGAGGCAATTTTTGTTTTTAAATGAATGACTAACTTCCACGAGAAAGAGCCAAGATACGACTATTCAATAGAGTCATGCTTTATGGACATTTTTTATTTTTATGAAATGACTTGATTCGTATCGAACTGGCATATTCATTTTGCATTATATATACACAAGACAGAGAACCTAGAAAATACAAGCGAGACTTGAAATGGAACAAGTAATACTGTTGGGCTTCTGGACAAGCCCTTATGTGATGAGGGTGAAGATTGCTCGATGGAGAAGGGAATTGGGTTTGAGTACAAGGAAGAAGAAGATATATTTGAGGATCAAAACAAGAGCCAATTGCTTCTCAAATCAAATCCCATTCACAAGAAAGTTCCAGTACTCATTCACAATGGCAGGCCCATCTGCGAGTCCTTCATCATCCTTCAATATATTGATGAGGTTTGGAAGCACAATCACCGTCTTTGCTCTGATGATGCCCACAACCGAGCCAAGGCTATGTTTTGGATTAATTTCTTTGACAAAAAGGTAATGATATTGCATCTAATTTACAACACATAACTTACCAATAATCTTGTGGAGTTGAACTGTTGTATTGATGTGTGCAGATCGGTGATTGTGGAAGGAAGATGTGGGCTAGCAAGGGAGAAGAACAAGAGAGTGGGAAGAAGGAGTTCATAGATTGCTTGAAGCTGTTGGAGAATGAACTTGGAGAGAAGCTTTATTTTGAAGGAGATCTTTTTGGAGTGTTGGATATGGCCTTAATACCAATCACATGCAGGTTTTATACCTACGAGAAGATGTGCAAATTCAGCGTGGAAGAAGAATGTCCGAGGTTCATGGAATGGGTAAGAAGGTGTTATCAGAGGCAGAGTGTTTCAGACACACTTCCTGATCCACTGAAGATCTATGATTTTGTGTTGCAGATCAAGAAAAGGTTTGGGATTGACAAAAATTCCTGCTGAATTAATTCATTCCAAGTGTCGTGCTTGTTTTGTGATCAATGATAAGTAAACGATAATATCATAACATGTCCACGTCTGTGTATTTGGTTGTATTTTGGAGTTGTTGTGAGTTCTTCCCTATAATATCAATAAAAGGTTGAGTGCTACTTTATATTTCAAGTTAGGTCATTCTCATTCCTATATAGTATTTTATTGCATGTTCAGCATCACAGCCAATTGAGTCAAATATGTACATAGGTAAGAAACCTCACAATAAAAATGTTATGAACCTTTTTTTCCCTAAAAAAAAGTTCACAAGTTAACCCACTTTTAGATGAATAATTTAAAATTTTGATTAAAGGGAACGTGATATGGTGCACAAATTTATTTATTATTTTTTAAATAAAGCAGATGAATCGGTCAGTTTAACAATTGATTGCACAGGCAATTGATTTTTTGTTTTCATTTGGTTTTTCTCTGCAACTAGAAACTGCAGTGTAAAATTTTCTAATTATGATGGGCATATTTATCTTTCCCAATGCGAAATTCGCAGCAAATGCCATCCATCAAACGACTTTTCAGACAACGGTGACACGCAAAAATAGAAGAAGAATGAAATAATTAGACAGAGCGAGAGAAACAAAGGAGGAAAACAAAAACACAAACAAACCACCTTTTTCTTGTAAGGAGGTATGATGAAGTAAAGGGTTATGATGGCCCCCAGGAAAAAAAAACAAAAGAAATTGAAGGGCTCATGTTCCTTGGACTAGTATTAGACCTATCTGCTGATTTGGTATGTTAAAAAGAGGTATATATATATATATGCAGCACAAGAGAGCATTCGTAAGCAACTAGGAACGAAGTCAGAGATGTTTCTGCCAAATGAAGTATTGCAGAAAGTTTTCCATATCTGCTTCTTCTTAATTATTGTTGCGTATCAGATATTGAGTGATGGATCCATTGGAGTCAAGAAGAACCCCAAGTTGAAAACTTAAGCTTCGAATTCTGTGGTGAGGGAAAAAAAGAACTTTTCCAACGTTTCATGATTTTTGGGTAAGATTTCATTATTGATTGGTCAAGGTTAAGATTATTGTTTTATATTGTTGTAAACTAAAATTAAAGAGGAATATATTTAACATGTATCGAAATATTTAAGATAGCGGGTGTAAGTTTTAAAATAAAAATAAATTATATTGAAGATTGAGATGCCGTTGGTTTCTGTTTTTCCTATATTGACTAAGTGAAAATAACTTTTCTGAGAGGACTTTTATTTTTTTCGAGCAAAAAAAAGAGAGGACTTTTATTTGGAAGGTCAAATGCGGTATCCAAACATGTTAACAGCACACTGTACAATATCAAAAGGAAAAATGACCATGGGATTTCAATTTTTTTGGAAAATATCATGTAATCAAATCATTATGTTCAGAACTAGGCTAAATGCTGGAACCAGTTGATGCAGAATAGGGTTATGAGATTAACAATGGTGGTTATAGATGTATTCTATTGCTAAATAACACATGCGAAAACTGAAAAATGACACTGTTATGGAATAAATATTAGGCTCATATATGACCCAACAAGGAGCATATTGCATATCGAGATCTGCCTGTCATAAAGGAGGATCCAATCATATCAATCATATTAATGAGGCCGATACGATTACCTACCAGGTACACTCTATAAATAGGAGTTAAACCCTAAAGGTACACATCATCTTCTAAGCTCTCTCTCAATTACATATACTGCACACGGAGCACACACACCACCCCCTTGGCTAAACGCCTCCAGTATCATCGAACTATGTGGATTTTGATCCCTCTTCAGGGTACGTAGGCCCTAGGTATCGCACCTAGGTCAAGTCCCTGTACTTTGTGATCTCTGATCCTCTCGGGTATCTCATCTATGGATACTTCGGGGAGAGCTATTTGATCCTATATCCACATCCTAAACCCCCACCTAGGGTTAGGGTTTATGTTCTATGACTGAACATTGGCGCCGTCCGTGGGGATCATTAAATTTCGATTCCCGTGACCTAAGAAGGTTAATGATTCAAACAAACTCGTTTTCGAAAATCATGTCCAGTTTAAACATGTAGGAGTATGAGGTACATAAACCCGTTTCCGAAAATCGTGTCGAAGCTAAACATGTAGAATTCAAGGTAAAGAAACCCGTCTTCGAAAATCATGTCGAAGGAAAACATGTATAAATTCAGGGTAATGAAACCCGTCTTTGAAAATCATATCTAATTTATGTACATGTAGGAATCTGAGATACATAAACCCGTTTCCGAAAATCATGTCGAATTAAAACATGTAGAATTTAGGGTAAAGAAACCCGTCTTCGAAAATCATGTCCAGTTTAAACATGTAGGAGTATGAGGTACATAAACTCGTTTCCAAAAATCATGTCAAAGCTAAACATGTAGAATTCAGGGTAAAGAAACCTATTTTTGAAAATCATGTGCAAATAAAACATGTAGGAATCCGAGGTGCATAAACCCGTTTCCAAAAATCATGTCGAAGGAAAACATGTATAAATTCAGGGTAATGAAACTCGTTTTCGAAAATCATGTCCTGTTTAAACGTGTTAGAATTCTGAGTAAACAAATCCGTCTTTGAAAATCACATCCAATTTAAACATGCGTGAATCCGAGGTGTACAAACCCGCTTTCATGAATCATGCCAAGTCTATTTTATACGATTAAATCCGCACTCTTTAATTGGATCTCGGATAAATTGTCGGAGGAGGACCCGATTAAACTGAATCTGGTTAAAATCAGGGAAAGTATGAAGATCCCGATTAAACCGAATCTGGTTGAAATCAAGGAAAGTCCTTTATTGGATTATTTGCGACGACAAAGCCGCCAAATTTATTTGAATGATTGAATTTGGGTCAACAAACTCGTTTTCAAAAATCATAAATCCGAAATCTCGGTATTAAAGTATATCAATCCGAAATCTCGGTATTAAAGTATATCAATCAGGAATCTCGGTGATAAAGTATATCAATCTGGAATCTCGGTGATAAAGTAAATAACCCAGAATCTCGGTATTAAAATATATCAATCCGAAATCTCGGTATTAAAGTATATCAATCCGAAATCTCGGTATTAAAGTATATCAATCCGAAATCTCGGTATTAAAGTATATCAATCGGGAATCTCGGTGATAAAGTATATCAATATGGAATCTCGGTGATAAAGTAAATAACACAGAATCTCGGTATTAAAGTATATCAATCCGGAATCTCGGTATTAAAGTATATCAATCCGGAATCTCTGGTCAACACGCATGGAATCCCAACAATGACAACACCTGGCCCGGGTTGGAAAATAACACATCCTGGCAGCTCAGGAACCTGAACTACCAGGCTGGGGGCAACAGAGTGGACAACGATTTGTTGAGTGGAAAAGTGTGTCATCAATAACCGGCATTAAGGCAAACCAGAAAGTTTAATGCAAGCTCGGACAAGTATCCGAAATGAGCACGTTGAACGATTTGCGCCACAGTAAGTATTTTCCATTTATTGTGATTTGCTTACATGTTATTAAATGCAGGAATATAAACCAGACAATTAGCCCGGGAAAATTGCTACGAAAGCAAATTCGGAGTCAAGGGATCTCGGAAAGCAGTCAGTTAATCTCGGCAGCTCGAGACTGAACTACCGAGCTTGGGGGCAACTGTTATGGAATAAATATTAGGCCCATATATGGCCCAACAAGGAGCATATTGCATATCGAGATCTGCCTGTCATAAAGGAGGATCCAATCATATCAATCATATTAATGAGGCCGATACGATTACCTACCAGGTACACTCTATAAATAGGAGTTAAACCCTAAAGGTACACATCATCTTCTAAGCTCTCTCTCTCAATTGCATATACTGCACACGGAGCACACACACCACCCCCCTTGGCTAAACGCCTCCAGTATCATCGAACTACGTGGACTTTGATCCCTCTTCAGGGTACGTAGGCCCTAGGTATCGCACCTAGGTCAAGTCCCTGTACTTTGTGATCTCTGATCCTCTCGGGTATCTCATCTATGGATACTTCAAGAAGAGCTATTTGATCCTATATCCACATCCTAAACCCCCACCTAGGGTTAGGGTTTATGTTCTATGACTGAACAGACACATTATTTTCAAGGGTTAAGGTGCAGATTTGCCAACCAATTATTACCCGAGGAGCGTTTGGCACAAAAAACAATTGAGGGGACCAAAATTATCAATCAACAATTATAAAGTGAAAAAAACACACCAAATAACTATTAAAAAAACAATTATCACAATTAAATTAAAATATGAGGTACTGACGTAGGACGGTGACGGAGACACTGGAGAAAAGAGCGGTTAAGCATTCTTGTTGGATAAGGCAAACACCAACAGAGATGGGACCCATGGGAGCAGGCACTGTAGCAGTGACAGGTGCTGCTTGTGGCATCAGAGGGATGGAACCAGGGTGCAAGGTGCGTGCCGGTCGAAAGCTGTGGACTACTGGATGAGTTCAAGAGGGTGAGTGGAATACCCAACAACAATGGAAGTTTTGGAGACACCGACGTCGCCGACACTGTGACAGTCAGTGGAAGACAGAGACACCAGCAAGACAGTGACGGGGTAATAGTTCGTTGACGAATCTGCACCAAATTGTGTGTGTTTTGTTTTTCACTTTTTAATTGTTAATTGGTAATTTTGGTCCTCTCAATTGTTTTTTGTGTCAGATGCTCCTCGGGTAATAGTTGGTTGGCAAATATGCTTCTTAACCCTATTTTCAAAATTACATTTTAACTTGTCCTTTGTAAATTCTAACTGAAATAAAAGTACAAAACTTTCTAGATAATCACAAGTAATTATCAAAATACAGTGGAGAAAATGGATAATTATTTTAGGGTTAAGTATCAATTTTTCCCCGAAAGTTACCCCAGGAGCAATTTTGCCTTGAAAGTTTTTTTGGGTTCAATTTTACCCCGGAAGTATCAAAAGGGAGCAATGTTGGCCTTCCCTAACAGTAGACCCTGACGGCGTTAGCGCATACTCGAGTGTGACCCCTCACACTCAAGTGTGTACAGTTTTTTTTTTTTGCGCACTGACACTCGAGTGTGCAGCATACACGGGTGTGCACAAAGGTGCACACTCGGGTGTGCACAAAGTGTGCACCTACCAAAAAAAAGAAAAAAAAGAAAAAAGAAACGTCCGTACACACTCACTCGAGTGTGAGGCCTTATACTCGAGTGTTTTGTAACTCCGTCAGCGTGTACTATTAGGGGAGGGCAACATTGCTCCCTTTTGATATTTCCGAGGTAAAATTGAATCTAAAAAAACTTTCAGGGCAAAATTGCTCTTGGGGTATACTTCCGAAGCAAAATTGGTACTTAACCCATTATTTTAAAGCAAAACTTCACTTCTTACTCTATTCAATTTACATTTGGGGAGAGAAGGTTGGACTTGGCTTATTTTTTTTTGGTTAAGTATCAATTTTGCTCCTGAAGTATACATCCAGGAGCAATGTTGCCCTCAAAGTTTTTGGCATAGCAATGTTGCCCCTGCAGTATCAAAACGTAGCCATGTTGCCCCTCCGTTAACAATCCTAATGGTCAAATAACCAACATTGCTCCTAGGCGTGTACTTCAAGGGTAAAATTGATACTTAACCCCCCCAGAAAAAACATATTTTCCAATATCTTCCAATATCTTTTATTCATCAACCCCTAAAACCTTTTTCAGCGAGTCCTAGTTAAAGTTAGTTTTATTGGGTTATGAATCTCTCTCATGTTATTTTGAATTTAGAGTCAAATAAAGAAGAATTATTCAATTTCTTTAGCGAGCATGACTTGTTCTTCAATATTTTGGATTGAATACCTTGTATAGCTATTTGGGTAATAGGTGTTATAGATAGAATACTTCATGGGTTATCCAAAATTTCCGAGTGCTTCCACATCGGAAAGTCTGACTTTTCAAATTAAATTCCATGTGATATATATTTAGAAATTTTTCAAAAAAAATTAGAACCATCATAATCGATATAATCAGTCAACATGTGAAATTTCTAGCAAGAAATACCGATCTTATCAAAATATATAATGTAAGAGGTATGGTATTGGCAAGATATCATTCTGATAATTTGTTAGGACTATTTGACATCAATAATTTGGTACTTGGTATCTTTACTCCACTTTTTTGGATATGATATCAATCGATTTTCTTTGTGATTGCTTATACTTTATTTTTTGTGTTAAGTATCAATTTTGCGCCTGAAGTACACGCCTAGGAGCAATGTTACCCTCAAGGTTTTTTTTGGGAGCAATGTTGCCCCGAAAGTATAAAAACGTAGCAATGTTGCCCCTCCGTTAACAGCCCTAACGGTCAACTAACGGAGGGGCAATATTGCTACATTTTGATACTTCAGGGGCAATATTGCTATGCCAAAAACCTCGAGGGCAACATTGCTCCTGGGCTTGTACTTCAGGGGTAAAATTGATACTTAACTCATTTATTTTTCTGTCTACTTTCATCCTTTGTATCAAAACTACGTAGTTTTGATAATAAACAAAGTAAGGAAGCACCATTTCTTTTTATTTTTTATTTTTTTAAAAAGACATCCTTCACTATGAAATACTCCTATATATCAATAGATCCTAAATTAATTTTCAATACAATCAGCATTTCAAAATATTTTTTTAGTGGCACCTAGTATTTAACACCTAGTACTCTAAAGTATTTTCATTTAGATACAGTGTATCAATGAAAAATATTTTAGAGCATTGTCTGAGTGTATATAAAATTAATTTAAGATCCTTAATGCTATTGACAAAATATTTCGGAACCCTATGTGCTCTTTCTTTCTTTCTTTAAAAAAAAGTGCTCTCCTTGCTTTATTTAACCCAAAATTAGGTAGTTTTAGAGTAAAGGATGTGAGCGAGCTTTAAAATAAAAATGGGAGCAGACAAATCTAAGAAGGTCGCTAGGACTCGCTAGGACTAGGGTTCCGAAAACAAGAGAGTTGAAATTTGAGGTACTGCAAGTTAAAACAGCCGCCCAAGGCTCCTATCATCGTGATCCCATTTAATTACCTTTCTTATCTTATATTCTTTGTTCACTATTTGCTATATATGAGTTTTGTTAACAATAATTATTGATAAGGGGCTACGTTTTACTCGAGAACATTACTACGGGAGATTCTGTATTTTCTTATTATCATGATTCACTGAGAAAAAGTACCATGAGATTTGCGTCCATAAAGAACATGCATGGATTCAGTTTCAGGCACAGCACAGGCCACAAAGCAATCAAGATGTCTCACTAATTAAAGACCAAAAAAAAAGAGCTGCACTTTTCAGGAAATTAGATGCACCCAGAATATTTAGCTGAGCTAAGTCAGCTTACGCATGCAGGAAAAAGCTAGTACGGCATTACAATAATGAGGGATTGACCCACAACACATACAGAGACCAAGTATGAATTCAAAAACAACAAACACTCCAAAGACAAAACATGATGTATGGCCCACCAAAGTGCCATATTATTCAGAAGGTGAAGCGAAAGATCATCAGTGTTGCATGAAGGTAGCTACTCAATGCCAAGCTTCTTTCTAATCCAAATGGCGAGGTCATAGACCTTGTGCTGATCAGGAAGGGTGTTGGCCACACTCTCCTTCTGCAAACATCTTTTGGCCCAAGCAATGATATTGGGACACTCGGCCTCCATGTTGAAGTTACCGAATTTCTCATACACTTGAAACCAACTGTAGAATGGAATAAATGCCACATCCACAAATCCGAAATTGTCTCCCCCAAAGTAGGGCTTTTCTCCCAGCTGCTGCTCCAACAATTTCATGCACTCTATGAACTCCTTCTTTCCACCTTCTTGCTCTTCTCCTTTTGTTGTCCATATTCTCTTTGCCGCAGCATATACCTGTTTCAAAATTCACAACTTAGACTTGTCATAGACCAATTAAGGACAATCAAACACCAGTAATTTTTTTTTTTTATAAGAAAATTTTAGGAAAGGGGTTAGGTTCACCCACAATCCAAGGGTAGAGCGAAATCTCCCTTCCTCCTAGGTGATACCGATGTTGGGTAGGGCGAGCCGTCTATTACCCTCAGGCGTTAACCTAGACACCTAGGAGCTAGGATGCCTCCCCCAGCGCCTTGACCAACTCCAGGATCGAACCCCCTCCCTTTGGTGAGAGTGTCCGACCCCTTTGCCAGTTGAGCCCAAGGACGAGGGGTTCAAACACCAGTAATTAATGCGAAGTAAAGTAGCGCAGAGAGGAACCTTTCTGTGAACGAAGTCCGCCCAGAATCGAGCTTGGGCTCTGTGATAAGGATCTGAAGGAAGCAGAGGGGATTTGTGGTTCCAGACCTCATCAATGTACTCAATAACGATAAGAGACTCACAGATGGGTTTGCCATTGTGAATCAGGACCGGGGTCTTCTTGTGAACCGGGTTCATTTGAAGAAGCAGAGGGCTCCTGTTGTAATTCCACGCGTCCTCCTCCTTGTACTCGTACTGGATCCCTTTCTCTTCAACTGCAATTCTAGCCCTCATCCCATACTGACTTGGCCAGTAGCCCAACAGAATCACCTCATTCGCCATGGCTGCAGGAGTGAAGAGAAAGCACTTAGCTGACTCAATTTATAGGCAAAACAACAGTCTCGAAGCTATAAATGGAATCAACCAATGCACAAAGAAAGCGAGGCAGTAAGGTGTCTCTTTCTTTTTACCTGCATTAAAAAAGCACTTTTCAGTGCTTTCCCAACATGCACTGGTTCAATAAAACATTAAAAACTCATAATTCTATAGATAATAATGGATTAAGATGCAGATTGACCAATGAAGTATTATGCTAGGAGCATCGGGTATAAAAATGTTTTGAAGGAAGCAAAAATACTAATGAAGAATTTAAAACTTCGGTGAATAGACTAAAACGGGGATTGTGCTAAGCTATTTTCCTAAGTTTTCAATTGTTCATTGGTATTTTTGCACCCTTTCAATTATTCATTGATATTTTTGCTCCATTTCAATTATTCATTGATATTTTTGCTCCCTTTAAAATATTTTTGTGCCTGGTGTTCTTAGCATAATACTTCCTTGGCCAATTTACACTTTAACCTAATAATAATTCTGTAATGTTTATAGAAACTTTCTTGGGTCAATAAAACATTAGAAACATGCATGCATTGGCTCAATAAAACATTAATAACATACATGCATTGGGTCAATAAAATATTAAAAACTCATAATTCTATAAATAATAATTCTGTAATGTTTATAGGAACTCTCTTAGGTCAATAAAACATTAAAAACATACATGCATTGGGTCAATAAAACATTTAAAACTCATAATTCTATAAATAATAGTAATTCTTTGATGTTTATAGAAACTCTCTTGAGTCAATAAAACATTAAAAACATGTATGCATTGGCTCAATAAAACACTAAAAACATGCATGCATTGGGTCATAATTCTATCTTTTAATTACCCTATGAATTTTTTATTTTAGAAAGAAACTCTCTTGCTCCATTTTTTGGTATATTTTCAGAGTTTTTGTTTTTCTTAAAACATCTCTTAAAGAAAAAAAAAATCAGAAATCAAAATATTCCTATTTGTTCGGAAGCAAATTTATTTATTTATTTATGTCTTGGAAAACATCCAATGTAATATATCTATGTTATTAAACCCAGCCAACCGCAAAACCACTGGGGTAGTGGGTTAGAGTCAATTCAGAGTCACGTTGATAATAATTAAAATAATAAAATTTAATAAAAATTATTCATATTTTATTATAAATAATTATATATTTTTATTTTAATTCAAAATGTGCATTAAAAAAAGTGGGACATACTCCCTTTGGTCATTATATATAACACTTAAACTAATTCTTAAGAAATAAGAAGTGAACGCTAACTCATTAAATACAGTATATGTCATAAATTGAACACTTATCCTTGTTGAAAATTGTATTTAAAAATTTAATGACCTAGAAACATTAGAAATGAGTATTAAGTATATGATAAAAATTAAAAATTGAGCATTAATTATTTATAAATAATTTATATTTTATATTAAGCCATTCTTCTAAAAATGTGCCATACCTTGGAGTATAATCACATATCAAGAAGTTTTAAGGGAAAATATCAGTGAGTTCCTAAGGTAAATAAAAAATATCAAAAAAGTTTCAACCCAAAATCACATCAAAAAAGTCTCAGGGACTTTTTTGTGATTAATTAATTCATTTTGGGAAAACACTTTATTGCCCATACTGAATAAAAAAGGAAAGAAGCAAGCAGGAGAATGACGCACGTTTATTTTCATACGTGAGAAAGGAAAAAACGGAGAAATCACGATGGTCGATCGAACCTTCGACGTTGAAGGCAAGTAAGTGACATTTTCATGTCCTAGGCAAAGCTGAGATTTTGCAGCTGTCATATACTCTATGTTCGTTGAGTAATATATTTTCTCGGTGTACGTTCGTTGCATTCAGAGAATGAAAGGTTGGTGAAAGGTTGAAGCTTGGGCTCATAAGTGGACTATATGCTGGTACCTGGGTAAATAATGCTAAGATTTTACTAAAGATATCATCTTGACCATTGAAGTTGGGGTTTCATTGTTATTGGGTAGGGTTAATAACATTGTGTTCTGTTTTTTAGGAAGGTAATAGAGGGATTGCTTTGTTTTTATTGGTAATGATTGATGTGATGATGATATGTTTTGTTAAAAATTCTTATACGAGATAAAAAAAAACTTGTTGTTAATACGTGCAGTTGTTGTTGTTGTTGTTAATATAGTTTTTTGCAGTTGTTAATACAATCATCTTGTTGCAGATTGTCCTGAAATATGGCAGGTACTTCGGGGGCAAATCTATTCTGTTTCTTTCATGTTCGGGGGAGGGGGAGTAGTTTTTAAATGGTGGGGATAGAAGTCAATATGTTGGAGGTTTGGTAAGAACAAGATTTATAAAGGAAGACACAACCTATGACGAGTTGCGAAGAATCATATCATCTCTAATTGGAAAAGAATGTAATGACATTTGTGTGAAATTCAAAGTTAGCTTTGATACATCTACATTTGTGGATCTTCTAGACGATGAAGGGGTGGATCATTTAATAAAGTTTAATGAAGAATATGATCGTGTTTACATTGAAGAGAAAGGGAATAATGACAATATACAACCACCAATGAATGTTGAAATGGAAGAGGAAGAAGAAGTGTAAGTTTAGTTGGCATAATAAAGCTAATTTGTTGCTATATAAGTGTTGAATGAGGGCTCATACATTATCATTACTAATACTATAACTTGTCGTTTATTGTAGGGATGAACAATTGTTTGGATTTGCAAGTGGATTGTCTATGTCTTCACCTCCTTTGTTAAATGAAAGTCAAGAGTTGCCATCTTTGACATGTACTCAAATTGTGCCAACACCAAGACCGAAAATGAATCATATCAAGTGGAAGGATTTGATTATTGTAGAAGGACATATTTTTCCCAATGCTTTGACCCTTTGTCAAATGTTATACAAATACAGCATTGCACACAAGTCTTCATACCATTTTGAGAAGAACAATCAATAAAAGGTAATTGTGAAGTGTAAGGTTGATGGTTGTCCTTGGTACATGGGTGCATATTCATTGGGAGAACATCAAGATACAGATTTTCTAACAATCAAAACATACTAAAGTGCACACATCTACTAAGCACAGGACACTCTAATTGTTTCTCATCCACCTTGACATCCTCAATTGTAATGGATGGTTTAAAGGGCAATATCGACAAGACTGCTGAAGAAATTTGCTTAGACTTGTATATAGAGTATGGGGTGTGGGCAAACTATCTTCAAGCATATAGGGCCAAAGAAGAGCATTGAGGGAAATACATGGTCGAGTAGAAGAGTCTTACAAGGAAATTGTTAGTGGATTTCCTTGATGGCAAGTGCACTAGTCGAACAAGTAATAAAGAATAAGTAAAGTATCGTCCCACAGAGACTGAGATTATCGAATGATGATGCTAAATCACATAATAGGTTGTGTTTAAAAAGAAAATAAAGTCTGATTGGTTTGAGAGTTTCTATAATTATGCTAATAAACTAGAAATAAACAATTGATCGTAGTCGAATAAGATATCAGTAAAAAGGTAGGTTGAGCTTAGAGTCTTTCCCAAGCATATTAATCCCCCTGTTGCCTATACGCATTGCTATAGAATTTATGCTGCACAGCTCTCGCAATGCTACAACACGAACACCTTTTACAATGTTATTCAGTAAACCCACCAATATAATCTACCGAAGCTCTCGTGTTTGATACGTACAATTCTAATTTACTTCTCCCATATATCTATGGCGATTTTCTAATTAGGTTGTCATTACAACTCAAAGTGTTATGGTTATGAGCGGTAGACCCATTCCTGAAGCTTACAATAATAGGTCAAGCCTTGCACCAACCTGCCTAGCAATCATTGTTTCTCAGATGTCTAGCCCCGACTCCCTCTCAGTAAGCCGAGACCACTGATCAAGCCCTTAGCTCTCGCTAATCGATAAGAAATTAAATCACTGATAAGCAAACTGAATGTATTGAATTAAGAACTAGCAACTAGGTTCATTATACACTTAGGAAATCATTCTCGCTTAGCCACAGGAAGTTTAGTTCATGACTGACGAGGGAATCACAGAGCAGAGCACAACAGAATAGCCCATGGTCACAAGATTAACTAGAATTAAAGAAGAAAAGAACAGAAAGCTTGATGGAGGTTCCGACGGTGTGGAAGAAGCCCTGTCACGTCACATCTCCACGTCTTCTTATCTCTGTCTCACTGCAAGGAAGGATGCTGGATTCTCTTGGAGTTCTCGTGCCTTGTACTTCTCTCACTCTTCTTTCGAGTCTGGCCATATGGAATGGTCTTTGACTTTCGGCGACTTCGACTCCTTTTAGGTTTTGGCTGTTGTTTCCTTATATAGTCTGGTTTACTTGTTGCGTACGTTCCACGAACTGGGTTTTTCCTAATCTGTCGGGATCCAATCGTATCTTCTCTTTCTAGTCTCGGTAGATTGATTCTGCTGATCTTGTGAGATTCTTCAAATCTTTATTTTTGATACTCCACATCTTCTATTCAAAAACATCAGCGATCTAACCGTTATTCCCGACCTGCCCTATATTTCCTGAAACAACCTTGACAAAATATCAGAACATATGCCGCATAGCATTGCGTCACTTACTCTGCTATAGCTCCAAAGATGCATTGTATTGCACTTTGATAATGTTGTCCTGATGCTATAGCATAGTATCGGCTATGTTATGCGAATTTCACATAAAACCTCAAAATGTGTTATTTTATCAGCACATGTTTAGGATGTCTGTGGCATTTATCCCTAAGTTCTCTGTACAATGAAATAATGACTTTTTGCTTAGATTAGATGCAGTTAAGCTCATATTCACCATATAGTTTAGTCATAAAATACAGGGAAAACATGACATAAATAGTGCTCATCAGAAATTCCTTGGATATATGAAAGAATTATCGAAAGTGATCCTAACACAGTTGCAAAATGGGAAGGCTCATCTAACAATAGATTTAAGAGGCTATTTATTGCTTATGGTTGCTCGATTAAAGGTTTTGTAGATGGTTGTTGACCTATCTTTATATAGATGGATGTCATCTTAGTGGCCCTTACAAGGGAACAATGTTGTCAACTTGTGCATATGATGTAGACAATGAAATGTTTTCCTTAACATATGCCATTGTTAATGGTGAGACATATGATGAATGGGCTTGGTTTCTCTAGACAGTGAAAGAAAAAACAAGATCAATGCAGATAACAATCATGTTAGATCGAAATAATGTCATTATTGGTACAGTAAAAGACATATTTGGCAGCGAGAGACATGCTTTTTGCTACCGGCATTTGAAGGAAAATTATAGTGCAGATTTTTTGAAAATCAATAGAGGTGTGACACGAACATCGAGGAATAACAAAGAGACTGCACTTATTCCTTGATGCAATTGCCTATGCAAGGCTTGACAAGGACTTCACTAATGCGATGAGAAAATTAACATTGTTCAATACACAATTGGCACAATGGGTGGAGACAAATGGGGATGTAGACCGATGGGCTCTTAGTAAGTTTCCTTTCAAGAGGTGGGATAACATAACCAATAATCTTGTCGAGTCCTTTAATGAATGGATGTTGAAAGAGAGGAAGCACACCATCACTATTTTAATACAAGAGCATAGAGACAAATTGGTGTGAAAATTGGTTGCAAGCAAGATGGGTTTGGCAAGTTGGAAAAATGGTGTTGGACCCAATATTGAAAAAAAATCGTTGCATCAAGTTAAATATGCTGAAAATATGCATGCACAATATTATGGAGACCATCAATTTTTGGTGCAAACTACATGTGGTGATGGTCTAATTTATGTTAATGTAGATCTTCGTGAAAAAATGCACGTGTTTAGCATGGGAAATGAGTGGACTTCCTTGTGCACATGCATGTGCAGCCATAAAACACTTTAATGGTAATGTGTACACATTTGTTGATGACTTCTTTAAAGTTTCTGCCCAAGAGAAAATATATGTGAATAGTATGAGGCCACTTGCAACACATGATTGCCCACGTGCTGATGCTCTGACAGTGACATATGCTAACACAGACATTCTTGGACCCTCCCATTACTACAAGGCCACCAGGGAGACCCAAAAGAAAACAAATTGAATCTCAATTTCAAAACAAGAAGCTTTATCATTGTAGGAGATGCCATGAGGCTGGACATACAATGAAGACATGCAAAAGTACACACTACTAGAAAATGCCAAAATAGGGATGGAATTTGCGACGGAAAAAAATCCGTTGCAAATTGCGACGAAATTATTTTTCTGTCGTAAACTTTTGAGACAGAGTTCATTTTCCATCGCAAATTGCGATGGAATTATTTTTCCGTTGCAAAATTTTGCGACAGAATTTAAAATCCGTCACAAAATTTTGTGACGGAATTGAAAATCTGTCGCAAATTGCAACGAAATTCATTTTCCGTCGCAATCGCAAATTGCGACGGGTTTTGAATTTCGTCACAAAAATCCGAAAAAATAAATTTGGGAAAATTTCCTGTAGCAGGAAAAAGCCCACCAATTTGCGATGGAAAAATTATTCTGTCTCAAATTGTGACGAATTTTAAATTCTGTTGCAAAAATAAAAATAAAAAATCGAAAAAATTACTTCTGGCGGGAAAAAGCCCACCGATTTGAGACGGATTCCAGGTTCCGTCGCAAATCCCCAAATCCCCTTGGGGATTTGTGACGGATCTTTGTTCCGTCGCAAAACTTAAGTCCGAAATCGGGTTTAAGTTCCTCCACTTCCCCATTTTTTCCAGTTTCCTCGTCCTCTGTCCTACTTTCTTCGTCCCTCCGTCCAGCCAGCCTTCGAACCGCCGTGCAACCTCCTTCCGGCCTCCTCTCCCTCCAGTTCCGTCCTCTTCCTCCTTTTTCCGGCCTCCCCTCGTCTCACCGCCGGTGTCGGCCTCCTCCCCTCTCATCCATATCCTAACATGTCTTCTTGCAGCTTCTTGCCACTGCATCCATGGATAAGACGGTAATTCTGAAGTCATTTTGTTATTATCCTGCATTTGTATCTTATATAAAAGATAAGCATATTGTATATATGCATTACGGTATATGGTTTATCATAGCATTGTCACGTACACAATTTGTCCACTCATAATTAAATTGAGTTACGCGTTTTTTAAACGTTTGAGAAGGGTTAAAAAAAATATAAGATGAAGTTAATATTGGAGAAAAAATTATGAGCTTAATTTCTCTAGAACGACATATACATGGTATCATCTTTAAGACTCCATCTCTAAATATATTTAATCAACACCGATTCTAACTCCAAATTCATTCATATTACATAATAGAGATCGAGTCTAGAAAACATAATGTTATATCTCGAGACTTAATTCAATTTGGAACATCGTTGAAAGACATGATTGATTATTTAATTAATTGTATTTCAAGTGTTGTGCTGTATGTTATGTGCAGAGTGTCTGATACGTATGGATCAGGATATGGATGCATTATTTAAATTAATAATGGTGCTTTATGGCTAAAAACATTCTCTCTCGGTTTTGTTAGGGACTTGTCTTCTCTATTTCTTTCTCAAAGGATGATCCTTTCTTGTTGGCAATAGGAGGCTACAAGGGAAAATTAAAAGTGAGTCTTAAGGCTGCTGTAATAATGTCATTTATTATTTTATTTTCTTGATGATCATTAATTAATGAGAATAACTGTAATACCTGAAAATTTGCAGGTCTGGAACACCTTATTGGATGTTGGCGTCTCTCGAATGGTGAAAGGAGATAAATAATGGTATATTATAAAGGATATTTAGTATTTTAGGACATTAGGAAGGATTTATGATTGAAAATTATTTAGGATATATGTAAACCCAATGATTGTAATCAACCTATGTAAACTCTTTATGATTGTTACTATATATTTTTATGATATACAAGTTTTTTTTTTTAAATATTTGTTATGCAATTTAATTTATTTTATTTTTTAAAAAAAAATTGAATTTTGCGACGGAAAATAAATTCCGTCGCAAAATTTTGAAAATTTGCGACGCAATTTATTTTCCATCACAAATTTTAAAATTTGCGACGGAATTCATATTTCCCGTCGCAATTGTGACGCTATTTTTTGCGACGGACGAATTTCGTTGCAAACGATTTTTGCGATGGAAAAAACCTTTTTTGCGACGGATTTTTTTTGTCGCAAAAAATGACTTTTTTGTAATGCCAAATCCCAGCTGAAAACAAGATGTACATGCTTTTGATAGTTAATTGTTTAGTCATTTTGTCTATATACACATAGTATTAGTGACTTCTTGTAACACCTTTTTGTATTTTGATGGGAGGACAAGTTGTTGTAATTACAACATACACATGGACATGAAACTATATATGATATTTTGCCTTGATATGATATTAAGTTAAATGAGTATGTGCAAATAGCCACTTACTCATACAACTTAAAATTTTCATATGATATTCACTTCTCAACTTAGGTTGATATAGTTGTCAACATTCTTTGTAGATGTTGTCAAAATAGATTTTCATGTTGTCAAAATAGCTTTTACTATTGTTAATACCTTCTGTGCATTTGGAGACAATCAATATACTCAAGTTTCAAAATGGCTCTAAGTTTGAAAATGTTGTTGTCAAAATAGCTTTTCCTATTGTTAACGCCTTCTGTGCATTTGGGGTAATCAATATACTCAAGTTTCGAAATGGCTTCAGGTTTGAAAATGTTGTTGTCAAAAGAACTTTTCTTGTTGTCAAAATGACTTTTACTGTTGTTAATGCCTTCTGTGCATTTTGGGCAATCAATATACTAATGTTTCAAAATGGCTCCAGGTTTGAAAATATTGTTGTCAAAATAGCTTTTCTTGTTGTCAATATGGCTTTTACTATTTTTAACGCCTTCTATACATTTGGGGACAATCAATATACTAAAGTTTCGAAATGGCTCCAGGTTACAAAATTTTGTTGTCAAAATAACATTTCCTGTTGTCAATATGGCTTTTAATGTTGTTAAAGCCTTCTGTGCGACTGTGGACTATCAATATACTCAAGTTTCGAAATGGCTCCAGATTACAAAATTTTGTTGTCAAAATAGTATTTCCTGTTGTCAATATGACTTTTAATGTTGTTAAAGCCTCTTCTGTGCGTTTGGGGACAATCAATATACTAAAGTTTCGAAAAGGCTCCAGGTTACAAAATTTTGTTGTCAAAATAACATTTCCTATTGTCAATATGGCTTTTAATGTTATTAAAGCATTCTATGCATTTGGGGACAATCACTATACTCAAGTTTCAAAATGGCTTCAGATTACAAAATTTTGTTGTCAAAATAGCATTTCCTGTTATCAATATGACTTTTAATGTTGTTAAAGCCTTCTGTGCGATTGGGGACGATAACAAATTCTCCTATTGAGCAACACATTATCATTATACTCAAGTTTCAAAATATCTTTTCATGTTGCTAATGTTCATGTTGCCAAAATAGGCATAAGAACTTGTCGGATTTTGCTCTAGGGCTAGTCAAAAAAGGCACATTCAGTTGACATTATATACATTGTCAAAATAAGGCTATATCAATGACAATAGTTTCAACTATTTTACAATAAAACTACAAGTCTTTTTCTTCTTCTTCGATTGTTGGTTGCCTGACAGTCGAGACAACACCTTTTGCGCATGTATGTTTTTCTCATGTGATACAAGCCACCATAAGCATTCAAGCTTAATCTGTCGCAGTTCCTCATGTGATAACTTAGTCATGATATACCCTTCTTTGTCTTGGGGAGAGCCATCCCTTCCATGTAAACATGATAGAACATGGATACCACAAGAATCCTTGAAATGAAAATGTCACATACACACTTGTGTAGGTGGGAACAATGAACCCAAAATTTGAAAGTGATGTGCAACAATGAACAAAAAATACTAACATATCACATTGCTTGCACTTTGGCCCAGTTGACTTGGTCAAGAATTTGTCTTCCTTTGGCAAATAGTGTTGGTTTAACTCTTCGAAGTATTTTATGGAAGCAATCTCTCTACATGAACAAATAAGATTTTTCATGTCAACAAAATAGAATAACAACTTAACAATTAGCATTAACAACAACAAAATTGCCAATTCACAACACAAAGCATCTAGTTAAGTAGTTGTTCTTACACATCAGCTTGCCATCCAATCCTTGGCTTTAAACTCTTCTTGTTACTTTTTACTCAATCTCTTGGGTTTATTTGTCTGCTGAGACCATTTCATTGCATTTTCTTCCTTATTATGTAACCTTAGATACGTCAAGTTGTCAACAAATGAGTCAAGGGCGTAGAAATACATTGTCTTTGTCTCTAAAACGTAACAAAACCAGTGATTCAAGTGCAGCGTAGGACCAAAAATGAACTCGCAATCACCGATGTTATATCCAATATGTTCCGGCAGGATCTCTTTTTCAAGCACTTCCCATGACCACTTCTGTGGATTGTTAGACATTTTTTCCATCAACTCTGCAGAGAAAAATGTGTCTTCCCACGCGGCCAAACTTCTGTAATTCATCCCCCACCAAGGTCTTGGCAACCATTGACATCAACTGAGCACATTTAGGAAAATGTTACTAATCAGTAGAACTGAGGTAAAAATTGAATTAGAAAATTTTACATGGCACTAACCCAGTTATTTATCCATCCTTTTTCGCGTAGACAATATAGTTCACCACATGTGATGAAATAATCATACATACCTACAAACTCCCTGATACACAAACAAGTGTAGGAAGTTAGTTTTCGTGGTTAATTTTAATATAAATTTAACAAGTTTGCTGACTTACTCCAGCCCCTCCTCTTTAGTATATCTTGTGGTGCACAACTGATATAAAGCTTGCTTGTTGTTGTCATTTTCTTGTCTCTTCTTACCTATAGTTGTCACCTCTCATGGAGACCCAATTGCAGGTTTTTTGAGCCTTGTATATTTCCTCAATCAAAATTCAAATTCATTTGACTCATTGTTGTTTTGACATTTCTCTCCTTGTTGTGACCTATAATCTTCACTTTTAGACCCTTCATCTTCGTCACTCGACCGAAGGTCCTCATCTTCTTTTTCTATGTCTCGCCCATCCTCTTCACTTTCTGAACAAGGTTCTTCATCTTCACTTTGAACCTCATAATTGTCGTCACCTTCATCAATTTCCCCCTTAAGAGCCTTGCTTGAAGGGAAACCAATTCTTCTTGCACTACTGACATCACCCTAGACATCACTCGATCATATGTTCTCTTTATTTCATGAAAAGTATCGTGAATAAATTAATTAGTGATATAACTTCACCCATTTTGGATGTAACAATGAAATCACACACTTACCGAGTGAGTCAAGACTATTTGTGGATGCAATTGCCTAGATGAATGGCCAACTCCATCACCAACAGGATGTAGCATCCCTTGATTGCTTTCCCTCTCAGTCTACAGTCTCCTCTTTACCTTAGTGTCATCCCAAAATGCAATCACATCGTCGATTGCAGGGGCTTGTAGTAGGCCCAATGGAAAATGTTGCAAGCAATAAATCTGCATAAGAAGTCAATAACAACTTATCAACAACAAATGACAACTTGTACTGTAGCAATTTACAATGCATAATACAATGACCAGTTAACTAACATGAAAATGATTAAAAAACCAGCTGCACTTACCATGAGAAAATAGATACAACCTCCTATATTTATTTGACCAGAAACCGTCCCTTTACTTAATTTTTCTCGTACTCTCCAATAGAATTAGAAAGTTCATTAAAAACAAAGGTACACCAATCATACTCCCTAAAAGCATCTTTTGTTGCTACAATTGCCTTTAAAATTGTGTCACTGGCTTTAATGCTCGTGCCAAGACACAAGAGGGTTCCCAATGCATAAATAACAAAAAGGATTTCAAAATCTACATCCTCCTTACTTTCAATTAGCTAGTTGCCTATCATCTTGTATGGGTCTAACCATACACTCTCTTTAGTTCCTTAAATGATTTATCATCCTTCTTGGCATTTCTTTCAATCTCCTCCCCGGTGACATGGTAACCCCATCATTTGTTTCACATCTTCATGGCCTCTATGAAGTGACTTCCCTCGAATGGAGACATTCTTGGTTGGAGGGTCAAAAACAACCATAAACCGACCACAAAAAATGCCAAGGAATTTGTGCACAACATATATTAACCAACTTATGGAATCCTATCTTCTCCAACCTCTTTATCCTATCTGGTCTATTTTTAATATTTTCAAAGACTTTCATTAATTGATTTGGGGCACAACGAGTGAGTAAAGGAACAACATATTGGCCCTTACTTAATTTCTGGGCTCTCATCCTATATTTTTCCTTCTTCTCATTTTTTAGTGCATTCCATGCTTCTTTAATAGACTGACTCTCATTTCTCAATGGCTCACCTCTTCATTCTTCTTCTTCTTTTCCTTGAAATACACTTTTGTGAACGATCTGTACCCAGACACCTTTGGCTTTGTATCTCCATCTTTATCTGTCATTTTCGATTTGTTCGACATATTCTTGTTACCTAAAAATTAACATTGGCAATTTGATTTTAAATTTCTTTGCTTTTGAGAAAATAATGTGTTACTTATTAGATTGCCTAAAGCTTTCCTAACTATAGACTAAATCGAATCAAAATGTATTATGTATCGATATGGAGGTGTGGGAAGCTGTTAGGTGAGGTTAAATTTACAGTTGCACATTTAGATAAAGAGGTCCACTTTTCAAAACATTTATAAGAACTAAAGTTATAAACTAAGCTTCTTATTGCACTGGAACACCCTATAAATAAGTTATAAACTAAAGTTATAAATTAAGCTTTTGACATCTACAACAAACAATCATATTAAGTAACATGCCCCCTCCTTCTTGTTTCTTCATGTAAGTAAAATAGTATAATGTGATTTTCTTCACCCAATGAAAAATAAAACAGTGATAAACTTTCTTCAACCAATCGAGTTTTGCATGGGAGAGATTTGGATCCATTGGTAAAGATGAGAAAATAAGATAGACAAAAGCACTTTATTTTGTCACAGAAGCTTCAGAGTTGCATCATTCAAAGATCCAAACAAAATGGTACATAAATTAAAATCAATAGACGAAGGATCCAAGATTTCATCATAAGTTTGAAGGAAAGAAAACAGAGGCAAAACCAAATCATAATCAACAAGTTCCTGGTAAAGATGATGATTACGAAGAACTTGTGAAGAAAATTTAAAAACACATATGGCCTTTTGGCACCTTTTCTTCTTCACAAGAACTTGTGAAGAAAATTTAAAATTGTCCAAAAGCAATTACAAATATAGAGCTTTACTTCAACAGGTTAATATTGTAGCACAATTTATTCCTTTCCTCCACACCATAAGGACCATCTGTTAGAAAACTAAGCGATCTAAACATGTTAAACACAGATTAACATTTAGATCAATGTGGAAAAATGAAATAGAGAACACAAATACCTCCCACCATTGATTTGTCTCCAGAAGCAAGCAGGGACGAACTCCGAGTTTCAGTCCTTCTGATCCTCCTCTCTGAATCTGCAGATGGTGTGCTTGTCTCAAGGTCAGAGCAGGTTCAGGGGACCAAACAGATTTTCACGTTACTTTTCCCCTCTGGCCATCACAGAGATATAAAGGGAAAGGCATTAATGTGTATCAATTAGCAATTATTGCGTATTGATTGGGCCGTTCTTGAATTAATGGACGATTACAAAACGAGAATTAATGTGGGCCACTTAATAGAATTAATGGAATATTAATTATAATATTAAATTCCAACATTCTCCCACTTAGTCCACATACTTCAGTATATACCTCTGAGAAACAAAATGCATGGATCATAGCGATAGGTCCTCTTAAAGCGAGTAATATCTTCCATGTATCACAGTGCATCATGTTTCCCAAGCCCAAGTAACTTAATGAATAAACCCTACGTTTATTCTTGGTCCAAACTTTAATGATATTTCTCCAAATGAATATGTGCACAAAACTGAAATGAGAAAATATCACAAATAGAGTTTCATAAATAACATCGTTCTTACAACAAAAATCACATAAGGGAACCAAGTCCCAATTTTTATATGATCCTGAAATTTCAATGTAGGCATGCCTTTAGTTAAAGGATCATTAATCATCAACTCAGTGCTTATGTGTTCAATAACCACTGCTTTATCTTTAACACACTCTTTTATGGCTAGATACTTAATGTCGATGTGCTTAATTCGACTATTACTTTAGTTGTTCTTAGCCATAAAAACAAAGAATCGAATTGTTACAATATAACCTCAATGGCCTAAATATTAAGCCCAGATGAAACTCTTCATCTACACACCATGTGAAGGAGTCTCAAAAGATATGAACTCGGCTTAGTTATGGAAGTAGTAATTAAAGACGCTTCTTACTACTCGATGAAATAACTCCACCGACTAGCATAAATATATATCCCGATGTAAATTTTCTTAAGTATGCAGCCAAAGATAGTCGAGCGGAGTAACCAGTCTCTTCCATATGAGTTCGTTTGCATTTAAGCATGTAATCTTAAGTCCCTTGAAAGTATCTCAATACTTTATACGCAGCTTTCCAGTGGTTCATTCCTGGTTTACTCTGATATTTCCCTAACATCTCAACTACAAATGTAATGTCAGGTTTTGTACAGACCTGAGCATACATAATGCTTCCTACAACCGACGGGAAGCTTAGTATAAATCATTCTTTGGACATTGGTTTAAATCAAACCTGTCACCTTTCACAATGGGAGCTACACTTGGTGAATAATTCCTCATCCAAAATCTTTTCAAAATTTTGTTGATATAGGTCTCTTGAGACAAACCTAAAATACATCGACGTCTGTCTCTATGTATCTTAATGCCAATGACATAAGATGCATTTCCCATATCCTTCATGTCAAAATTTTTAGAAAGGAATTGTTTCACCTCATATAGTAAACTATTACCATTTGTTGCAAGTAAAATATCATCCACATATAGAATAAGAAAACAAATCTTGCTCCCACTAACTTTCTGGTATATATACATTCATCCACAATATTCTCTACAAAACCAAATGAGGAGATAACATCATGAAATTTTAAATACCGTTGACGGGAAGCTTGTTTTGATCCATATATAGATTTCTTGAGCTTGCACACCAAATGCTCACCATTATTAGAGGAAAATCCTTCTAGTTTGTTTCATACAAACCTCTTCCTCTAAATCTCCATTGAGAAAGACTGTTTTCACATCCATTTGTTGCAATTCTAGTTCAAAATGTGCAACTAATGCTAAAATGATACGAAGAGAATCTTTCTTAGATACAGGAGAAAATGTCTCCTTGTAATCGATTCCTTCTCTTTGAATGAATCCTTTAGCAATGAGTCTTGCCTTATATCTGTCAATATTTCCCAATGAGTCTCTCTTTGTTTTGAAGACCCATTTAAAATCCAATGGTTTTTACACCATCAGGCAACTCAACAAGATCCCAGACTCCGTTAGATGCCACAAAATTCATCTCATTCTTAGCATCACACCATGAGTTTGATTCTTTATAGTTCATGGCTTGTGAAAACGTTTTAGGATCATTTTCAGCTCCTACATTATAGTCAGATTCCTGTAGTTGCACACAATATATTCACTAGATATCGCTGATATTCTAGTAAATCCCCTTAATGTTGTTTCAACTAGTTGTTCAACAATTTCTTGTTGTTCCTCATTAACAACTTGATCTACTAGATCAATATCATCAGATTGTGGTTCTTGAATTACTGGTTGTACAACACTCGGTTGAACTGAAGGAATATTGTTAACAACCAATCTTAAACTCGAAGTGGAAGATTAACTATTTAAATGATCATTTTTCAAAAAACAAGGTTTCTGAATCGATCGCTCCCACTAAACAAGTCATATTCAAGAAATTCTCCCATTTGCATTTTCAGCCTTTCCCCTTCCTGAGCACACATGATCAAAAGTTCATTGATTGACCATTTGTCCTTATGTGTGTTGTAGGATATCCTAAAGGGTCTATATGGCTGTGGAAGAGTGTTCAGAATATAGTGTACAAGGAAGAATCAGACATGTCAACCTCAAGTGACTTCAGTTGAGCTGCAATGTCCCTCATCTGTATGATGTGCTCGCGCACACCTTTAATTGTTGTGAGTTTCAAAGATGAAAACTTCATAATTAGGATGTTTGCAAGTGCCTTATCGAAGTCGAAATTGTTCATCAATAGGCTTGAAATAGCCCAATCTTGTTATCTTTGTTCGACATAACCACAAATACCGAGTAGAAATTGAGGTTTATATGAACATAACTGAGAGTCGATTAGATCGCTCCCATTATTCATACAAATTAACCTCATCTGGAGTATTGGTCACAGTAATACAAAATGGTTTGTCTTTCCTAATAGCATAATCAATGGTTCATCCACCCCAAATGGAAGAGAATTTTCTCCCTCCATATTTTATAGTTATCACCCTTTAGTTCGGGAATGTCACATTTCATATCAGAGAAATTCACAGGCTGTATGACTGAATAGTATTGAACATACATGCTTATAACTAAAATGTGAGACTAATAAATTATATCATGTTTTACCAATGTAAATCATGCTTAAAAAACCATGAATCTACTGACATACAACTTGCATGTGGGCTAAAGTTATAATTCAATTAGATCCATATATAACTTTATGATACAATTATCAAATTATTACCTTATTCTTAATTCCTATGGGAAAATTAAGAACATAATTTGACATTATATCCCAATTAATCATACAAAATATAATAAAAATTCTGTGCGAAAATATACTATATCACATATGATTAATTAAAACTAATGTTTTTATGTGATCATACAATTTAATATATAATTTTGACTAATTAAAGATGTTGTGGCTACTCTCTAATTGATCAAAAATATATAGATCACTAAACATTAATAATTAATATTGCAACAAACTATAAGCAATATTAAAAATAAAATTGTTTTTCATGTTTTACATATTATTCAACTCAATATTGAATGTATAATTAATTCATGCAAATAACAGAATATATATAATAATCACATGAAATCCAAATTTAAATAAATTTTCAGATTTATATTTAAAATCCGAAAACATACATTATAAATTCATATCACTAAAATCTAACTGTGGGCAAAGACCTTAGCATAGCATGAATTTTTCTGAATTGATGAAACTAGAATACAGTTATATCTTCTAATACATGTGGGCAATTTAGAAAATATAATGTCATTCTATTCCACTCTAATTAAAACTATGATTATAATTATCTACCTGTGGGCAAAGATTAATTATAACCACATTTTTAATTACAATTGATGTCTTTAAATCTTTATGTGATGTATTTTGTTTAATCAAAACAAACATAGAGTGTATGTGTCTAGTGAGGATGTTTTGATTGCTCCTCAATTCTACATACTCATCACAAAAACATCACATATACTAATTGCACATATAATCATAATTATGATATGGGATAACATATAAGTGATTAAATATGCATACAATTTGTGCATAAAGATGTTGTAGCTATTCCTTAAACAAATATGTATGCTAATCACTAATATCAAATATATGCAATGTAAATACCATACACACATATAATTTCCATAGGAATTTTGATTAATTAATTTAATCAACATAAGTACTAAATAAAATCCTCCCACTTTGATTAAATTAATATTAACAATATTAATCACCAAAATTAATCTTGTGCATTTACATTCCAAATATACACAAATCTTTAATGAGAATTTAATTGATCAATTTAATCAAATAAATGTGATTAAATAATCATCTTAGACAAATTCTCCCACTATTTTGTGCATTTAAAATTCAAAATAAATCCAATATATGCACATCTTGATGGAGGGATTATAATCAAATTGAAAGGAAAAATCCTCCCACTGTTTTATGTATCCAAATATTGTTTAAAGAATTAATTTTGACAAAATTCAACTCAAAGTTGGCTTCAACAATTTGAAAAGATATTTAATTGTCTGAAATTAATTTTTCTGAAATATTTGGACAATTAAATAACTCAGAACAATTGTATAAGTTGCCAAAATTAACTTTTCTCAATTTAAACAATTAAATTTATTTAACCCATAATACATAAAACAGAAAAATAGAATAACAAGTTTTCGGCCCAGATGCTAAATGAATGACAAAAGAAATAATTTTGCAATCAAAATTTTTTTGGCCTGACGCAAAAACCAACCATTAAAGCATACAAATAATGGAATCCAATGATTTGACAGTATAATGGAATCCAATGTGGCTGGCCCCACCCAAAAAATATTCAAATGCCATTTGATATTAATAAATCATTTAAAACTTAATAATGATTCCTGCAATTCATATGGCAAAACGTCTTTCACTTATTTCCCCGGGTCCCACAGATCTCAAAATTCAAAACCCACTTTTGGCTTTTTTTGAAATTTTTCTAATTGAATAATAAATCCTATATATTTATTAATAGTTCACAATTTAGCAAATATGAATGCATGGCACAACTGGAGAACACCACCCTTAAGCATGCCGGGGACTCGATTCGTGTTCAAAACCCCTCTGGACCATTTTTGAGTTTCTGAAAAATTTACTTATCATCTAAAAAATTGTCGATATATATATTAAATGATAAACTTTAAATACATGGAGCAAACAGCGCAGCTGGTAAAATGCTGGCCTTCTCCCACGCACATGCAGGTCTCAGGTTCGAACCCCACTTTTAACATTTATGTGAAAATTTTCCAAACTGAATAATTAAATCATATATATTTATTAACAGCTCATACTTCACCACATGTGAGCATATGGCCCATCTGGCGCAAGGCCAGCCTATAAGGCGCTGGAGCACCTGCTGGTCCCCTGTTCGAAACCTGCTGAAGCCTTCTGTGCGTTTTTTTTTTAATTTCAGAAATCAAAAAAACACTGTAGATCATCTTCCTTACCCGGTTCAGGACCCGACCCGACCAGTCAACCCGAAAATTCCCAGAAATTTCAGGCGCACAGAATGATCAGAAAAAGGCGTTTTTGACCGTAAAAATCACAGAAAAACCGATCCGGAACACAATATGCTTGATATTATCATGAAATCGATGCAAATAACAACCAAAACAGATTAAATCAAACAATCCGAAAATTTTTCAGAAAATCCAGATTTCATGAAAACTTCTCCAGATCAAGGCAGAGGTATATAATGGCTCTGATACCAAATGTTAGAAAACTAAGTGATCTAAACATGTTAAACACAGATTAACATTTAGATCAATGCGGAAAAATGAAATAGAGAACACAAATACCTCCCGCCATTGATTTGTCTCCAGAAGCAAGCAGGGACGAACTCCGAGTTTCAGTCCTTCTGATCCTCCTCTCTTTATATTACTATTTTTGGCACAATTAACATCAGCCAACCAAGGTGCCAGTAAAACTGACATCCACATGCCACATATAACAAGACGACTAGTTCAAGAATCAAGAACATGATTCATACCCTTAAGATGTGTTAGTAAACATAAAGAAATATCTTATAAATTAAAAGTTCAAATTGGGAGCCCACAATGCTAAAAGAAATCGAATAGAGTAAGACTTGAAGCGGAAAAGTTTAATAACCATAATAATCCAAGAAACCATAAATTACAAGCCATTATCTCCAGGAAACTGCCTAGGCCTGAACTTCAGGTAAAGGTCTCAATTTGCCTCTATAGAGTTTTGGTAGCTGAGGAACACTTTCCTAAAATTTAATCACGAAATCTTCCAGAAGCAGCAGAGGAACATAAGCATAGTAGTTTGAATACCAGTATATACCCAAATGAGTAAAGAAGCAAAACATAGCAAAATGAGGGGTAAACCCTAAATCGAAGCACGACGGTATGGGAAGAGGGCATATGTGGCTTACCTTAGTTTGACACAAGTGGCCGATTGAAATTGTCACATCCTAATTTTTTACATTAAGATTTAATTACAAATAAGAAAAATTAAATAGTCATAATACATGAATTTATTGTGTAATTATCAAAATAAAGGTTTTATATAAAATATCATTTATGATAGAAAATTAAATTAACAAAATAAGGGTGTGAAAATAATAAGTGGTTAAAAGAAGGGGAAAAAAAAGGAGCAAGGAACGCGGAGGAGAAGAAAAGAAAGAAAAATAGTAAGTTAATATTAAAAAAATTATAAATTAGCTGCCACCTAATATATATAGGGGAGGGGGAATCATTACGGATTCACCGCCTCTCCCCTATAAATAAGTGGGTGTGTGTAGTGTGTAATGTATAGTGTGTGTGTGTGTTTTCCGGTGAGTGAGAGTCGGCGGGTGACTGAGAGGGTGAGGAAGAAAAGAAGAGTCAAGAGGATATTTTAAGGTATGTTATTTATTTTATAAGATTATTTAGGTAGTTAAATTAATTTCTTTTCAACAAACTTCCTTCATGAAAGTTATTCTATATATTTTTATCTTTCTAATGAAAGTAATATAGTACTGGTTAGTGGAAATTTTGGGAGTAGAATATTGGTAAAGTTTTGAGTTTTGTTAATAGAAGACTATATATATGAAGAGCATGATTCATAAATAACTTTAATCGGTTTAAATTTCTTAGTTGGTTGCCGTGGGAATTTAAATTTATTTTTTTAAAAGAATTTAGGATTTATGTCATATAGTATATTTTCACCGATTAAATGAGGATTTAAGCATTTAGTTTGATTACAAGAGAAATTGTTGTTAGTTTAATCGGTTTAGTTTTGCTAAATTTGGAACTGTATAAAATTATGAGTTGGGATTTGGAATTTAAATTAGAGTTTGATATGATTTTGATTATATGGGGATTTGAATATTTGTTAAATAAATTGGGTTATGCTTATATAAGTTAGTAGTAGGTTAGGAAATTGAGATTTGTGATAATAGGTCTTTTGTATTTGAATTTATAATTCATTTTTAATTAATTGGAGGTTAATTATATTGAGGATTAGGTGGATTAGAGTTGAGGTTTATAAATGAATGAAAATATTTGAATTTTTAGGTGAAGCTTTTATTGTAGGAATTTGGGTATTTTGATTAAAATGGGGATATGGTGATATTTTGATAATTATATTAGTAAGAAATAATTTATAAAGGAAGAGAATGAGATTGTAACAATGATTTGAGGAATAAATAAAATTATCACTTCTTCAAAGAAAACCAAAATGAAACAATTATAGTTTAACTAATTGTTTATTTTAAATTAGTTGGCATTTTGTTAATGCTATTAACGTATAATTATATATTTATTTTTAGAGTGGACTTGCTCTCTCTCAAGTTTAGTTTTTGTGTCAAGAACTAGAGGTAACCACTTTCCACTCATTGTACTTGCTTGTATGATGTTTGTGAGTGATTTTTAATATATGAGAACTATGTTGTTAATGAAATTGCCTTGTGGGATTTTATTTTAAAATGTGACTGGTGAGATTGTATTATTGATTATTAATGAGTACTTTGAAATGGTTATTGGGACAAAAAATTATGATGTTATATGTTTTGGATAATACACTTTTGTTATGATTTTGTGAGCTGAAATAGTATTGTTATCTTAATGATTATTGAGACGATGTATTATTTTATAAATCATGTTTGGAATCTTATATATATACATGCCAAGATTATGATGATGTGGAGCGGTGATGGATATGGAGTGATGATGTGAGTTATTGTGTATATAATACCACGTGGTATGCCACCACTTGGTGCACAGTGGATGACTTTGACATTTTCAGGGCCCTTGGTATCACCCTTATCCTTTGGCCGGGTTAAGGGTCAGCCCTTCGTGACACCTTTCCATATTCGAAGGAAAGGGAACCCATGATCCGATATGAGTTCTATAGTCTTTGGCCAGACTATACCTCATTATTGGAGAGCTTGGTGCAGTCTTCTCATAGAGACGACACCTATTACATTACAGCCCATGGGTTTTGTCAGCGATAATAAGGGTGGGGGGTGATAAGGATTGTCAGGGTGTCAACCTGGTGCCTGACATGCTATATATGTGATTCATGATATGAAATTTGATATAGAAATTTTTGTAGATTATATATATAATACTTTGTTATATAAAATGTTCCACTTTTGACACGTCACGAGCACATATTTGCATTTATAATGAGCTGGATTGATGGTTACAAATATTTTTCAAGTGTTAGTTCTCGTGTAAGTTTATCAGGGAAGGCTTCAGAAGCTTAAATTACTTTTGTTGACGGCAGTGCTTCCATCTTTTTGGTACGTGGTTAATTATTGTATATTGTCGCATTAGGGCTCACTTGACATATTCTAGTATATTTTGGATATTTTAGCAAATTCGAAAGCAATATTTAGTTTAAAAATATGAACCTAGTAAAATCCAAAGCTTAACTGTGTGCATAAAATATTTTAATAAATGGTTTAATCAAGTTAGTAATTAATAATTTTCCTTTAAAGTAGAGGATGTTATAGGATCGTCACCTCCTCATTCTCCTGCGTTCCCTAGCCCTCTCATCTCACCTCTCGCTCTCTTGTCTCGGAGGGCTTTGGGTCAATCGGACGAAGGCTGTACAGAGTAGATGATTACTGAGTGAGCAATCGGTTTATGTGTTTTTCCTTAGGTCGTTTCCTCCTCCTCCACCTCCTTCTTCTTTGGTGTTCTCTAGTCCTCTAATCTCACCTCGCTCGTCCTAGTCTCACGTTGCTTTGTGTCTATCAGTCGAACGCTGTGGAGATGACCGAGTGAACAAATCGATCGGTGGTTTAAGTGTTTTTTTGCTTGGGCAACATAGTAATTTTACATTCACAACTAATATCAAAAAAATCTCTAGGGACATTTTTGATATGTGATTTTGAATTGGGACTTTTTTAATATTTTTTATGTATCTTGGAACCTCACCGATATATTAAGACATTCTTCTAAAAATGTGCCAAACCTTGGAGTATAATCACATATCCAGAAGTTTTAATCTTTGCCTAAATAAATGTCAAGAAAAGAAATGAGTCTACCGGGAAGTTTTAATGGCCTGCAAGGTGTAATTAGTAGTTTTGATTTGTGTGTCCTTCTTTCTTTGAAAGGGGGTTGAGTTTCTCTCCTTATCTTTTTCTCATTATCCCTCATTATCCTTAAATCATATCCATCCAATCAATCACAATACTACTTTAACTTCTCTCTCCTCTTTCCAATCAACAGCTCAGATGAGCCTATGAGAGAAAAGGAGAAAGAAGATTATGGGAATATCCTCTCCCCTTTGAAAGGTGTACATTTTTATTATTGCAGTTGGCTCTACTTATAAAATAATTATTTGAAAATATTTATATTCATTATTTTTATATTAAATTAATTGGTTTGACTTATAAGCCTATACCTGTTTAGATCCTCTCCTTTTTAAGCTAAAAGCTACTTTTAAGCTAAAGAGAAAAAAGAGCTTTAAAAAAAATTTAAAATTGTTTGATGATTATATAAATTCTTTAGTTTAAGAGATAAAAGCTAAAAAATGTTGTTAAAAATGATTTGGAGAAAAGAAAATTAGAAGAAAACTCATAACTGAAATGCCTCCTGCTATTGCAACATGCACAGCTTCTAAGGCCAATTCTGCACTATATATTAATGAAAAATATAAAATGAGCCCGCTGTGTCCATAGAAGAAGAACACTAATATGAGATATCAATACACATCATTTTACAAGAACAAGTTTACAAGTTGACAGAGCTATGCTTCAAGCATGAAAACCAAAAACCAAAGTGTTGGAAGAAGAGGAATTGAATATGGAAAATTGATTACTAGAAGTTAAAATATTAACTAAAGTGAAGGTTGGAACACTTCCGAACCACAGTCTCTCAACAGTCTCCTACCACAGACTCTAATCACCATCACCTCCTTCTTGCCCTCTACTACCACCCCCTCATCGAGGCGCTCTACCCCATATCACCTCCTTTTCCTTTTGTAAATCTCTCCCTAAAGTCATCACTCTGTAAATACTATACTTAAATGTCGCAAAACAGCAAGTGTAGGGGTGGACCCAGGAAATTATAGAAGGAGGAGCACAATTGGTGGGGGGATCCGGGGCTACCCCCTAATTTTTTGTTGTAAGGAAATTTTTAAATGCATCAAAAAACAAAAGAATATAAACAAGAAAAAAAATATCAAAAAATATTTATGAAATCAAGTGAACATTGATGATGTAATAAGAGAGGAAATTATTTTACAAACCTGTCATTTAAAAAAGCAAGGCTAAATACTGTTAGAAATGCAGCTACATAAATTACAATAAAGGGTAGGCACTCAATAAGTTCAAGTACATATTTTTAATAAAAAAAAGTATATTATATTATAATAAAAATAATTACAATGTCATCCTTCTAGGCCTTATGTTTTGGAATTCCATAATAATTGTCTTATTATCAATACTATCAAATACATATTTTTTAATATAAGGTACTCCCTCCAGTCCTAATTATAGGAGCAAATTTTGGAGTTTGTTTTGGTCCTAATTATAAGAGCAAGTTTTAACTTTTGTCAATTTTTTCCTATAATACCCCTATTTATACTTATTATTAGGAACATTTATATATATGTGTGTACATCAGTACATATATATGTATATATATCTGTGTTTATGTGTGTCAATATATATGTGTGTAGATATATATGTGTGTGTGTGTTCTGTGAACACACACACACATATATAAACACACAGATATATATATATATATATATATATATATATATATATATATATATATATATATATATATATATATATATATTATTTGTGTGTGTATCTATATATGTATGTATGTATGCGTGTGTGTCTATGTATGTATATATGTGTGTGTGTAGATATATGGGTGTGTGTAGATAGATTTATATGTATACACACACATATATACACACACATATATGTTTATATAACAAAGACCATTATTTAAATTAGAAAGCATGTGGAAAGGAAATTAGATTTATATGTATACACATGGCTATATAAAAAGTAACTAATATACATATATACTAAACTAATATGTCATGGATGTCTAACGTAAGACAAATCAGAAACACTTATAATTAGGGCAACTTGTGTCATTTTAAATTTATATAAGGACATTTTAGGAAAATGAGTAAAATTAACTAATTTAACTCCTCTCCTTAATTCCCCCAAAATCGGTTAAATAGTTTCTATAATTAGGACCGGAGGGAGTACTAAACAATCATTCAATCATTCATCCCACATCCAATTACGAAGTGCAATATTGATGTATTAAGGGTGAACACTTAATTTAAGGGTGGACAATCATTCAAACATGTATTAATTCAAGGAAAGTAGATAAATAATGCTAATGCTAATGAAAAATTTGAAACCATTATATTCAAGTTATTAATTTAAACTCCTTTAACTTGATTTTTTTTATAAAAAAAAAAAATCCCAAATTTTTGGGGGGCAAGTGAACGTGGGTCCGCCTCTGAGCGAGTGAGAATGAAATTTGTGTGGTGAAAAAGTGAAATGCACGTGGGTCAGTATTGCATTTAAGCACTTCAACATTTATAGTGGTTTTAAAAAAAGCCACTAAAATATTCCTTGTTCCCCTTGACCTTTTGTGGTGGTCAAAGAAACCGCTACAATTGTGAAGACGCTTTGTATTCTGTAGCGGTTTTTACAGGTAATCACTACTAATGTAAAGACTATTTGCATTCTGTAGCGGTTTTTGTGACTAACCGCTACCAATGTGAAGACTTTGTACATTTTGTAGTTATTTTTCTTATAACCGCCACAAACTTTCGCTATTTTTGAAGAATAGTAGCAAGAAGCTACACATTGGTTGAAAAGTAGTTGGCCCATATGAAAATATGTGGATGTTGTGCTAGGTAACATGATACATATAACATGATATTGATACCTAGCACAACCCATTTGCAAACTTTCATCGCAAGTAGCTATTGATTTGACTTCTTGCTGCTAATTTTTCACAAAATAAAATTTGCATGAAGTGCTTATATAGCTTCAAAATTTGTAACGGTTTTTATAGGAAACCGCCACAAATTTTCCAATTGTTTGCATTTTGTAGCGGTTATTTAATTTAACCCCTACAAATGTTTAGACTCTTTAACTTCTGTAGCGGTTTATACTTCTAAACTGTCACATTTTTTGCACCATTACGCGCCTTGCTTGCACCACATTTGTAGCAGTGGATTAAATTAAACCGCTACAAAATTGGCGCAAACTTGGTCCCATATTTTATAGTAGTTATTTAGGGACAACTGTTACAAAGTTCGTTCCCTAACTAGCAAGTGTCTTGGCGTGAGTTATCCTATTGCAAATTTGAGCGGCCGATTTCGATCTAAACCGTTGCATATATAAGCGTTTATAGCATGGTTCTCAGACCCGGACCGGACCGGGAACCGACGAACCGGTGGGTAAACCGGTCCGGTCCGGGGGTCAAACCAGTTCCATTTTTTTAAAATAAAAAAATTACTTTTTTTTTTATTTTCTTTAGAATTTCATAGTAATACTCTAAAATCTTCTTTTTTTTTCACCGGTTTGATCCCGGTTTAGCTCTGGTTTGATTCCGATCTGACCCACTAACCCTTGACCCAGTATCTGAACCGGTCTAGTGACCGGTCCGGGTTTCACAACCTTGGTTTATAGTGGCTTTTTTTAACGTACCTTTCTTATCTTATATTCTTTGTTCACGATTTGCTATACATGGATTTTGTTGACAATAATTATTGATAAGAGGCTACGTTTTACTTGAACACATTACTACGGGAGATTCTGTTTTTTCTTATCATGATTCACTGAGAAAAAGTACCACGAAATTTGCATCCATAAAGAACATGCATGGATTCGGTTTCAGGCACGGCACAGGCCACAAAGCAATCAAGATGTGTAACTAATTAAAGACCAAAAAAAAGAGCTGCACTTTTCAGGAAATTAGATGCACTCAGAATATTTAGCTGAGCTAAGTCAGCTACGCATGCAGGAAAAAGCTAGTACGGCATTACAATAATGACGGATTGACCCACAACACATACAGAGACCAAGTATGAATTTAAAAGCAACAAACACTCCCCGAACAGAACATGATGCATGGCCCACCAAAGTGCCATATTATTCAGAAGGTGAGGCGAAAGATCATCAGTGGTGCATGAAGGTAGCTACTCAATGCCAAGCTTCTTTCTAATCCAAATGGCAAGGTCATAGACCTTCTGCTGATCAGGAAGGGTGTTGGCCACACTCTCCTTCTGCAAACATCTTTTGGCCCAAGCAATGATATTGGGACACTCGGCCTCCATGTTGAAATTACCGAATTTCTCATACACTTGAAACCAACTGTAGAATGGAACAAACGCCACATCGACAAATCCGAGATTGTCTCCCCCAAAGTAGGGCTTTTCTCCCAGCTGCTGCTCCAACAATTTCATGCACTCTATGAACTCCTTCTTTCCACCTTCTCGCTCTTCTCCTTTTGTTGTCCATATTCTCTTTGCCGCATCATATACCTGTTTCAAAATTGACAACTTAGACTTGTCATAGACCGATTAAGGACAATCAAACACCATAATTAATGCCAAGTAACGAAGCGCAGAGAGGAACCTTTCTGTGAACGAAGTCCGCCCAGAATCGAGCTTGGGCTCTGTGATAAGGATCTGAAGGAAGCAGAGGGGATTTGTGGTTCCAGACCTCATCAATGTACTCAATAACGATAAGAGACTCACAGATGGGTTTGCCATTGTGAATCAGGACCGGGGTCTTCTTGTGAACCGGGTTCATTTGAAGAAGCAGAGGGCTCTTGTTGAAATTGAACGCGTCCTCCTCCTTGTACTCGTACTGGATCCCTTTCTCTTCAACTGCAATTCTAGCCCTCATCCCATACTGACTTGGCCAGTAGCCCAACAGAATCACCTCATTCGCCATGGCTGCAGGAGTGCAAAAGAAAGCACTTAGCTGCCTCAATTTATAGGCAAAACAACAGTCTCGAAGCTATAAATGGAATCAACCAATGCACAAAGAAAGCGTGGCAGTGAGCTGTCTCTTTCTTTTTACCTGCATTAAAAAAGTACTCTCAGTGCTTTCCCAACATGCACTGGGTCAATAATACATTAAAAATTCATAATTCTATAAATAATAATTATTTAATGTTTATAGAAACTCTCTTGGGTCAATAAAAAAAAAAAAACATGCATGCATTGGCTCAATAAAACATTAAAAACTCATAATTCTATAAATAATAATTCTTTAATGTTTATAGAAACTCTCTTGGGTCAATAAAACATTAAAAACATGCATGCATTGGCTCAATAAAACATTAAAAACATACATGCATTGGTTCAATATAACATTAAAAACTCATAATTCTATAAATAATAATTCTTCGATGTTTATAGAAACTCTCTTGGGTCAATAAAACATTAAAAACATGCATGCATTGGCTCAATAAAGGAAGAGGATTCTCTCCTCATCTTATTTCTCATTTTCCCTCATCAGCCCATATGAGCTGTTGATCATGATTGGGAGAATGAGAGAAATATTAAAGTAGTGTTGTGATTGATTAGACATATTTGATTTAGAAATGATGAGAAAATGATTATGAGAGAAACTCAACCCATCAATAAAATACTAAAAACATGCATGCATTGGGTCAATAAAACATTCGGTCATAATTATATCTTTTAATTACCCTATGAATATTTTTATTTTTTATTTTAACTACATAGACCTCCTCTCTATTTTGAAAATATACACTTTAGTCCAAATCATTAATAGTGTTAAAGAATATCCTAAAAATATTCTTCAAGTATATTTTTAAATTAAAAACCATATTAAAATAAATGTTGTTTACTAATTTACCCCTCATTATACCAAATCCTTACTTTATCTTTTAATGTTAATGTTCATTAATGATCTTTTTAATATTTTTACTAAATTCAATTTAGAATAAGTTTTAGTAATCTGTTTATGTGTTAAATATTAATAACTTGTTTGAAATTTGAGTGATTATTTTTAAGAATGTATGTTTAATGAAATATTCTTAAAAATTTTAAATTATAAGATATTAATATGCGAATCTCATAGTAATATCATTTTATAATTATATAACTTAATTGAGTGTGTGTGTATCTATTTACATATATATTATTGCAAAACATCATCATACGTACTTAAAAATTACATTAGAAGTTTTTTAAAAATAAAAGAGATTAAACATTTAAATTTATTAAAAAAAAATTATAATGATAAAATTAATTAACTTTATAAAATGATCAATTTAAAAGTATGACAAAAAATTTAAAATATATGCCAATTTTTTTTAAAAAAATGAATTTTATATTTGATTAAATGATTATTTTTTTGCCAAAAATTACATGATTATTCAGTAATATTTATTTCAAGGAGGAGCATTTTGGTCAAAATAATGAGTCAATATCGTGACTTAACAGTCGACTAACAGTTGGATAGATGAAAGTTGAATCTCAAAACTAGAAGAGAGGTTTATGCAACATATATTTTGATTTTAAGGGAGGTTCATATAGGTTTTTAAAATATAAAGGATATCTCTGTAATTTAGACTAAATAGGAGGGAAGTTGATGTATTTTCCTCTAAAAAGAAACTCTCTTGCTCCATTTTTTGGTATATTTTCAAAGTTTTTGTTTCTCTTAAAACATCTCTTAAAGAAAAAAAAATCAAAAATCAAAATATTCCAAAATAAATAGATAATGTGAAAGGGGATCCCCCTGGCGAAGCCTTCTTCTTGGGATAATGGATGCTATTTTTTCACCTGAAATGCAAAGATTAAGATGCACCGATTCCACACATTTCATAACAAGATTAACCCATTTTTGAGAAAAACCAAATTGCAACAATACATTTCTCAAAAAGTCTCATTCTACCCTATTATAGGCCTTGCTCATCAATTTTTAAGGCGAATTCATACTTACTACCAGTTTTCCTCCTCCTTAAATAGGGGAATACTTCATGAGCTATGATAATGTTATCCTGTATTAATCGGCCAGGGACAAAGGCCCCCTGGTTGGGGTTTCATTCGATTGGCCAAAACTTTGGAAATGATTTTATATGAGAAATTACAGAGGCCAATCGGACGATAGTGTGAAACATCTTCAGGCTTATCTACCTTTGGAATGAGAGTGATATTAGTACCATTAATATTTTCCAAGGCAAGACCTTGCTCAAAGAAATTTTTTACCATACAAACCAGAGTGTCACCAACCTCTTCCCAAGAAAACTGATAGAATTTACATGAGAAGCCATCTGGGCCAGGAGCTTTAGAGCCTCCTAATTCGAATGTCACTATGCGGACCTCCTCACGAGTTATAGGGCGTAGGAGAAGCTCATTTGAGACATTGTCAATTTTGGGGTCTACAGAGTTAACTACATCCAAGAATTGTCTTGGCCCTGAAGAGGAGAAGAGGTTAGTGAAAAAATTAGTGAACAAATTATTGATAATACTTTTGTCACTGGTCCACACACCATTTTCATCTTTGATGCTTAGAATATTGTTCCGTCTCCTTCTGATGAGAGTAGACAAGTGGAAGAATTTTGAGTTCTTGTCTCCTGACTGTAGCCATAGGATCCTTGATCGCTGCCACCAGTAATTTTCTTCTTGGTCCATGAGCTCCTCGATGTGTTGCAAGAGGATCGCTTCTTCCTTTTTGCTCTCAGCATTCTGGTAACCCTGTCGAATAGAAGTTAGATAGGATTTCAATTGTTCAATTGTTTTCTTTCGATTAGGGAAATTTTCCTTACTCCACTTAATTAAATATTATCTACAATTATTAAGAGTAAGGGAAAATTCATCAATTATACTGCAATGCTGGAGGGCTCCCACCTCCCAACTATCATGAACAACCTGAAAAAAATTATTATGGGAAGTCCAATAATCCTCAAACCTAAAAGGTCTAATTTTATTAGAGGAAACATAATTCAAATTAATAAATAGGAGATGATGGTCCGACCCTAGAGGCTTAACTTGAAAAATTTGAGCAAATGGAAAATTATGACAGAAAGTTTCATTTCCCATAACTCGATCAATCCTTTCTTTGATGATTGCTCCTCCTTCTCTATGGTTGCACCAGGTGAATCCAGATCTGTTGTACCCCAAATCAATGAGAGAGCCGTCAGATATAAATTTTTGGAAATTTTGTTGGGATCCGTACACGTAGCGGAAGGAATTTATCCATTAAAATTTTACAAATCCTGAAGAGGATCTATCAACGGCATTTAAATCGAGTTCATTAGGAAAAACCGTACCTATTCGAACTGGTATGCGTACCTTGAGAACTCGTGGGCTAACACTTTCTTGCTTGATCAATCTCTAGGAGCCGACTCTACGAATCCACTCCCTCTACCGGTATCCACACCGAACAGCTCTCCAACACATACGGCAGCATGCTAGCGCCTTCTTACTTTGTGTCTCACGTTTTCCTCTCTAGGATTTCTTTCGCGGCTTGTTAGTTCGTTCTCTTAATACGACTAGATCAATTTCTTTTATAGAGTTTATAAAACCCTAATTGGGCCGTATTAAAATATTCAAGATTAATCTAAATTAATCTTGAAATTCAAATTTGGATATTAATTAAATCATCCAATGATCTAATCTAATCTATTCAATTAATTCAAATTAAAAGCCTGCCTAAAATATGAGATATGATATCTGTCTATTTAATTAAATCTGAAATACTATATCTCAATTTAAATTAAATCAGATATATGATATCTCTATTCGAAAATTAAATATGAGATATGATATCTATCTATTTAATTAAATCTGGGATACTATATCTCAATTCAAATTAAATCAGATATATGATATCTCTATTTATTTTAGTTATTTAATTTATCAAATAAATTAAATACTATATATATATATATCCATCCTAGATTAAATGTTGTATTCATTGAATCTTAGAAATATCTAAGATTCAACGAATCTGGACACTATTGCTCGTGTTGAGCTATTCTTATGTGCGACCCTGTAGGCCCACATGAGATTGGCAGCGGGCCAATACCGTATCAGCCCACAAGTCGCAAGCGGCCTCTAGCAAGACATTGCGACTACCCAATTCATATGGGGATCGTTGATACGATAAAACCTATCGTACAACCATGTCACGTCCCTTTTGTCACGCGATAATTTGGTCAAGGATGAGGCATGGATAATGTCAACTTCCTGTTCTTGACCATTACTTTCTCGATTCTTGAGTAGTCTAACAATTAAAATGGAAACTCCGTTCCATCGTAGTATGGCCATACATTTCTCAGACTCACTCATCGAGGGGCCCAGTTTTATATCTCTACAAATGTGAAGGACAAATTTCATCTTGACCATTCACACTCCTCTGCATGAAAATCATTGATCCCGATCAAAACCTTTATCATCACCCTGTCAAAGGTGACTTTTGACTAGGTCAAAGATCAACGACTCTCATGTAGGAATCCATGATGATCTCAGGTCAAAGGGCGTTGTGACGCGGTTATACATGAGAAAAACTAATGACTCAATCCATGTAGTTTTCTTATAGTGGGTCGGTCCAACACCTTGTACTCTTACAAGTGCCTATGACTTTGATTCGTATTTCCATACGTCATAAAAGTCACACTGGTCTTATTTCATCTTCGCTCCCGCATAAATGACTGACCAGGGACATTTAGGATAATCTATAAGATACATCTAAGGATACAGTTATCATTATAAACATGCAAATGAAATGATAACTAAACGGAGAAATACTTTAATTAACATAAGCGTTTAAAGTAAAATGATTTGCCCCTAGGGCATAATTTCCAACAAATTTAGTATTTTCCTTATAGCTCTTGGGTTCCCTCCCTGTTTTTCCTGGTGGGAAGTGATGTCATTAAAATCACCCAAACAAATCCAGATTTCTGTCCTGCACAACGCAAATTTGATGATATTTTCATATACCGCTAGCCTGTCAGTTTCTGTTGGGGGGCCATATACAAAAGAAATATAGTGGGGGAACTCAGTAATAGGATCATAAACAGATGTATGAATGACATATTGAGAAGAGGAGATAATGTTCACAATGGTATTTTTATCCCAAAACAAAGCAAGGCCACTGCTCCTTCATTGGGGGTCCACAATCCATTCCTCTTCGAAGCCACACCGTTTCCTGATTCTGCTAACATAGGAACCTTTATTCTTTGTCTCCATCAAGAAGACCAGCTGGGGTTTTTTATTTCTACATACCTCTTTAAGGTGTTTCACTGTCAGGGGAACCCCTAACCCCTGACAGTTCCAGACTAGAAGACTCATGGCGAACCAATGGCTGCTTGGTGGCAACCATCGGCGGTTTTTGAGGAGTCACAGAGGGGTAGAGGGATGATATTGTCATGGTCTGGCTGTGTGTTTGGGGACGGGGGATGAGAGGAGTTAGCTATGACGGGCACTCTTGAGGCTTTAAGGCGACTTTTACCCTTGGCACCCCAGATATTATTTTTTGTTCTACGGCAATTCGCACTACTAGCCCTTGGGGTGGTGGTCGGGATAGGGATGGTGGGGGTGATGTCACTGGCTGGTTCTAGGAAAAGCAAACACTTCTTGGTGGGGTTGAGAACCTGGTCTTCCTCTAAGGGGTCTTGTTGGTGTTTCAGGTGGATGTGATTCAAGCCTGTAGTAACAGCAGAGAGTGGGGATAGACTAGTAATAGGAAGAGGCAATGTTTGAGGGTTAGCATCATTATCAGGGAACTCTACCCGATAGCTTGGGGTCTTTGGTTTGGATACAGGGTCAGGGAGGTGGTGGGTGACTGGATCCAGATTGGTAGGGATTTGGACTTTGATCGGGTCAATCCCACCCATGGGTGATTGATGGGGTGGCAGATTCTGATGCGTAGAAAATGGGGGAATTAAAACTGACACCATATTTGTCGGGATTTCAACAATTTTGAATTCCTTTTCCTTTTGCAAGTGGATTTTGACCAAGTCATCAATGTAGATTTGTCAGTGCCATTCATTCTTTTAAAGTGTGTTTAGAGGAGGCATGGGAGGGAGAACTTATATTAAATTATCAGAAGAATTTTTTTTTTTTAAATTGAGAATGTAGTTATGAAATATTTAAAAAACAAAATCATAAAGAATTTGATCAAAACAAAGTAAAATAAATTTCTCCACTCCACTCCATCCCTTCTCTCATTTCCCCTTAAATCAAACACATCTTAGGGTCAGATTGAATTAGCAGTAGAAGTTATTTTTCTAACGTGATTTACGATATATTATGTAAATTTATGAGAGAAGTTTTATCTCAACTTACGTTAACATACTTTTCCAAGACCAATTCAAACAGACCCTTACTGGTTTGCATTTTTACTACAGTTGGCTCTTGAAAAATGTTAATAAAATTAGTTAAATTATTTTTAAAATATTTATATTTATATTTATTGTTCATAGACAAAATTAATTTATCTTACTTATAAAATTATATATAATCAAATGATACACATATACTTTACAATTAACTAATTTTTTTTAATCCCTCTAACTAAAATCAACTAAACTTTATAAATTTTATAATAAGGATTCGTATAAGTATTTCCGTCATCTCTATAGACTAGTCAGCATCGACTGATCAAAGCTAGCAACACTGTCATCTTACCACAGTCTCTCATCAGTCTCCTGCCACCGACTCCGATCAGTCTCCCGCCGCCCATCTCTCTTTCTTCTTCAGCCCCCATCATCTCCGCCATCTCCCATCACATACAGTTCCTAATCGTCCTTAGTCTCAGGTTCCTTTTACTTCTCTTTGATTTCTCATTCACTGTGAATTTTTTTCCGATTACAACCCTGATCTAAGATCTCTTTGATTTCGGTCAGTCGGGTCGGGTTCTATAACCACGTGTTTTACAATATCACCAAAAGAAGTCAAAGAGAATTAAAAAACTCACTCACGAAATGCATCTGATTCCATGTTTCACACCTCATTTTTATTTAGTTCATGGCTTCCGTCATCAAATATTCTGGTTTGAAACCCTGGCTCAAATTAAAACTCCACTCTGGGGTCCAAATAAAACGCTCTCTCAGACTCCCTCTTGCCTTTGACCCACCAATACCATTCAAACTTGGTTTTCCCTATTTGGCTCATGCATCAACAACTATACACCATCTCCTTTTTTAAGCTTTTCCCTTCTTAGCACACACATACACGCATTACAGTATGTCATATTCCGCGCAAAACCTGACTGTGTAATCTGGAATTTGGATATATAATTTTATGAATTATATCTCTAATACTTTATACTTTGTTATATAAATTGTTTTACTTGACACGTCACGAGAATATATTAGTATGTGTTTATCAAAAAAAAGAGAGAATATATTAGTATGTGTGATAAGTTGAATAAATGATTATTGAGGCCTTGTCTATCTCTGTTGCTCTTCACATTTTCTGGTGATAATTCCTGTGTTGGGACATTAGAGAGAACTCTCAAGGCGTAGATATCGCTCCATCTATATGTATAGCCTCTCTCTTGGTTTTTTTTTTTTTAAAAAAAAAAAATTTATGAATTGATGTATATTATCACTCATAGGACCCATAATTTGTAGGCGCTGATTTAACTGCATACTTTTGATTAATATCGTTGACTAGTATGTTAGTAGAAGGACAGAGGCCTTTAGGATTATTTGTGATTGGATGTGGATCAACAAGTTCATATTTTAGAAACTTTTGATTATCGATTTAAATACTATGTAGGAATGCGTTTTTGTTCTTAGATATATGGTGAATGTTATATCCTGAGTTTTGAGAAACTCAAGATCCAAGGGTTTCTTTATACATCCAAGGAAAAAGGACTTTCATTTAAATATATATGTTAGGTGGGTTTTACATTCTTTCTAACCTGGCTTGATTTTTAAAATGTTTAGAAATGGGTTAATATCCATGATCATTTTTAAATGTTTAAATTTTAGATTATGTCTTTTATATCATGAATAACTTTAGTTTGAATCGAGAAAATCTTTATAATAATAATAGTACTACTATAGAAATCACGATATACAACGATTATTAACTACCATGCATCATGGTTTCGAAGCGATATATATGTAGGGGTTATAAAAGCTAGGCATATATACATTCCAGTTCTGAACCATTATTTATCCCGAACTTCTTATAATGATTATAATATAACACTCGTTATATATTGAGGTCTGTTGAAGTCATGATCTGCCCATTGTTATGATAACAATTAGCGGGTACACGTAAAAAAACTATTATAATATATGGTAATGCTTGCATGATGTATGACGGTCTTATTTTACAACATTTATTTATTTAGTAACGTACATAACGGTTTGTATATAAGAAACACGACTTTTAATAAACCTAATGACGGTCTTATGTAGACAACCGTTATGAAATAAGTACATAAATAATAGTTTTATAAAAAAGAATAGTAAACATTTATAATATTTTTATATGATAACAGTGATATATGGATGTATGATTCTTTAAGTGACAGTTTTTAAATTAGTTGACTTTCTCTCTCTATATATACAATAGAACAACAGTACCTTCAATGTTTACAACAAGGGAGTACATACAAAAAATACTATAAGACATAAACGCACACAACTTTCAAATCACACTTTAACTTGTCCTCTCTCAATTCTAACTGAAACAAAGTCCCGAACTTTCTAGACAATCACTACTAAATATCAAATTTTAGTGGAGAGATTAAAGCAACAACTTCACCCATTACTCAATTTAATACATACATGGCTAAGTCAAAAGGCCCGAAAACAAGATGGTTGCAATTTCAGGGAGCACAAGTTAAACCACCCGCCAAGTCTCCTATCATTGCGATCCCATTTTCCCTCTTTGTTCAGTTTTGTCCTTCGTTCAGGATTTACTACGGGTTCTGTTGTTGACAAGGGCCATGTTTAACTTAAAAACAATACAGGATATTCTGTTCCTTCTCATCATCATATGATTCATTGAGAAAAAGTACCATGAGATACAGGGGCACAACTGGTCAAAGCAATCAATATGTTTAACTAAAGATAAAAACAGAGCTGCACTTTTCAGGAAATCTTAGTAGAACCAAGTCTGCTGAGGACACATGCAGGAAAAGGGTAGTACGACGTTACAGACCGACAACATATGATAAAAAATAACACAGATCAAGTATCAATTTAAAAGCAACAAATTTGACCAAAGAAAAATTTAAAAGCAACAAACACCCCACTGACACAACATGATGTATGGCCCACCAAAGGGCCATATGATTACATAAATATTATTCAGAAGTCGGAGCTAATGATCACTGAAAGATCATTAGTCTCGTATGAAGCTACTCAATGCCAAACTTCTTTCTCATCTGAAGCACAAAGTCATAGACCTTATGCTGATCAGGAAGGGACTTGGCCACACTCTCCTTCTGCAAACATCTTTTGGCCCAGGCAATGAACTTGGGGCACTCAGCCTCTATGTTGAGGTTGCCGAATTTCTCGTAGGCTTCAAACCAACTGTAGAATGGCACAATTACCACATCCAAATATCCAAGACTGTCTCCCCCAAAATAGGGCTTGTCTCCCAGCTGTTGCTCCAACAATTTCAGGCACTCTATAAACTCCTTCTTTGCAGCTTCCTGCTCTTCTCCTTTGGTTGTCCATGCTCTCCTCCCCGCATCATAAATCTGTTTCAAATTGACGACAGCATTAGATAGGCGGAGGACAATCAAACACCAGTAATGCTAAAAATAATAATTTCTTTTACTAATTTGGGAGTTGTGCTTTCTAATATGCCCCCTCTATTTTTCTCTTCATTTTCCCTCCATCTCAACATAGCCTTAAAGAAAGAATAAAATTGGGATGAAGTGTCACTTGACATGTTAGTGTTGAGTTTCTCTCAACATCCTTTTCGTATTATCCCTCGTCATCTCAAAATTATATCCATCCAATCAACCACACCACTATTTTAACTTTTCTCTCATCTTCCCAATCAACGGTTCAAATGAATGAGCTAATAAGGAAAAATGAGAAAAAATATGTAGAGTCTTCCATGGTGCTTTCTTGCCAACGTTGAAAACAAAAGCCATCTATATGAGAATAACAAAGATGGCTTTTAAGCACACCTCAAAACTTTCTAGGAACATGCAATTAGTAGTACTGAATATTTTTTTATTGAAGTAAAGTAATATTTTTCCGAATACTTTTTTCTTCTTGCCTGTAAAATGATGCAGAGGAATATGAATAGGCTTTTTTTATTATCAATTTTTTAATAAAAAGAAGCTGTCAGACAGGAACTCGTTTTTGTAAGTAAACGACTTCTTTGAAAATCTAAAATAATTCTTTAGAAAAGAATTTCTGATGTAGCATCTTGATGAATACTTCCCAACCGGAAATTTTTTTTATTGTTTGCAGTATTTTGAGAAAATTGCCATAAGAATAACAGGACTTCTTGTCCAAAATAAAAAAAAACAGGACTTCCAAACAGAGAATTCAGCCCCATATCTTGGTGATGGTGTGAGTCAGCAAGTACGGCTTCCCGTTAACATTCAAACACAGGAGAAATCGACATGATTTACAAAATCTAAAATAATAAAAACAATAACAGAAACAAAGAATGTAAGGTAATGAGCAAACAAGAAGTAATGCAGCGGAGACGTTGTATCAATTGTTCAAACAACGCGAAGAAATCATGGCAACCTAAAACAAGTTGAAGTAAAGAATCTGAAAAGTAATGGGGTGCAGAGAGGAACCTTCTTGTCAGCGTAGTCGGCCCAGAATCGAGCTTGGGCTCTGTCATAAGGATCGGAAGGAAGCAGAGGGGATTTGTTGTTCCAGAACTCGTCAATGTACTGAACAGCGATGAGAGACTCACAGACGGGTTTGCCATTGTGAATGAGGACCGGGATCTTCTTGTGAACGGGGTTCATTTGAAGAAGCAGAGGGCTCTTATTCCTCAGGTCCTCATCCTTATACTCATACTGGATCCCTTTCTCAGCAAGTGCGATTCTAACCCTCATCCCAAAGGGGCTTGGCCAGAAATCCAACAGAGTCACCTCATTCGCCATGGCTGCACGATCAAACAATCAGGAAATGCTTAACAAGAAATGCAGGACTGAAGAGAAAGCTCTTAGATGCCTCAATTTATAGGCAAAAGGCAAAAGGCAAATGAACACTCTAGAAACTAGAAGTAGAAATCAGCTAATGCAGAAGGTGAGGCGGTGAGGGGTTCTAGGTCAACAAAACATACAAAAATAAATAAAAACTCATAATTCTATAAATAATAATAATTTTTTTATTTCAGAATTAAATTCACTTGCTCTAATTTTTTTGTTATATATATATTTTTTCCTTCTCAAAAACCCATTACAAATGGTTTTTTTAGTTTGGAGGCAAATTTATCTATCTATGCCTTGGGGAACCACCCAATGTAATATAAGAGAGGATTCTTCATGTTTTATCACCAAAAGAAATCAAAGAGAATAATAAAAAAAAAATATCCCCAAAAGCATCTTACTCCTTCAGATCTTTACTATAAGACACTAACTAATAATTTTATATGGTTCATTTTATAAGGCACTTATTTGTTCCTAATAACACTAATTGACTTTTTCTATGTATGCTCATAATTAATAAGGGTAGTGGGTGAGAATAACAAATAATATGATATTAGAGTTTAGTACAATTAGTAAGCGTAATATTGGAAATTACTTAAATTCTAATACAACTGTATTGAGTTTAATTGTTTTTATTAGTTTATGTAAATAGTTATTTGGTGCCTTATAATAAACCTATTCTAAAAAAGTTCCTTCCATGTTTACCGCCTCATTGGTATGTATTTATGTCATGGCTTCCGTCAGCAGATATTCTGGGCGTTTCTTGGGGTGCCATTCTCTGTGGCTCAAATTCACACCCTGGGGTCCACAAGCAATGGGCTCTCAGACTTCTCTTTTGCTTATGACCCAGCCAGCACCAATCGAATATGCTGTTGTATGCTTTTATACTTGACAAAACCTTGTCATTATACTAATATACTCCCTATCCTAATTATAGAAATATATTTTGGAGTTGGTTTTGGTCTTAATTATAAGAGCAAATTTTAACTTTTGTCAATTATTTTCTATAATACCCTTATTTATATTTATTATTAGGAGCATTTATATATATGTGTGTACATATATATGTATATCCAATGGCGGACATTGGGATAAATATTTGGGGGGCCAAATGTATACTAATTAACTAATTAAAAAAATATTTGGGGGGCCAAATGTATGCTTATTAACTAATTTTAAAAAAATATTTGGGGGGCCAAATGTATACTTATTAACTAATTAAAAAATATATTTGGGGTGTCAAATGTATAATAAAAGTATTTTAATAAGTCTAATGTATAAGATAACATACTATTTTGTATTATATTAAATTTTTTTTAAAAAAAATCTTAACAACATTTTTTTTGGAGGGGCCACGTCCTCAAGAAGATCCGTCCTTGTGTATATCTGTGTTTATGTTTGTCAATATATGTGTGTGTACACACACACACACATACACACGCATATATATATATATATATATATCTGTGTGTGTGTGTATAGATATATGGGTGTGTGTGTGTCTATACATATGTATGTGTGTGTGCAGTGGCGGAGCTATGATTTTTTATTTGTGTCCGCACAAATAGTGGGGGGTTTGAGGGCAGCGCCCCCGATTTTTTTTTAAAGAAAGTTTTAAATGCATTATCGAGTTATGTCCTAGGTTCCCTAAGATTTAAAATAGAAAAGAATGAAAATGGACCAACACAAAAGAGAACAAAATTATTGCTAGGTTCTCTAAGTCTTCCTAACCTATTTGATTTCCATCATCCACGAAGCAAAACAAGAATATTCCTAAGAGTTGTGTGCTGTCAAAATATTATCGAGCCTTAATACCAGAGAAGCGTTTTAGTATGACATCAGCTCATATGCGCTCAATGCACTAGCTTTAGACCTTCATTGATTTAATTCACCAATCATCTATGTTTCACAATACATATGTGAAAAGGTACTAATTTCTGATCTGACTTAGGAATGCCAAATGGATAGTTATTTGTAGGATTTTGTGCTATCAAACTATCATATGTAAGCTTAAAATCTCCTGAAAACTCCTATTATATATCCAATGAAAACATATGCTAGTTATGTCCAGTAAAAAGTTGCTCAAGTCCTTACCAAAATCCCAGACTTGAAATTTTATGTTTTTGTTGCCTTGTTTCAACATTAAATCCAATTCTTTGCATCATATAACAAAATAAAGCGTCAAGAACTAACCGCATATAAGGAATGGTCTAACAACATATATACAAATTGTCCGCATTCTAGTTCTAATTTTCCATATATTGAACCAGGAAATATGAGGATCCAAATCATACATATCTGTCGGTGGAATGATTTAGATTTAACAGGATGAGTTCTTAGAAATATAACAGGATAAAAAAAATTCCACACTAAAATAAAAATTCAAAATTTAAAACATCTGCTCTAAAGCTAGCAACCAATGTAGACAAACCAATTATTCAAAAAGAAAGCATGATTCGTCCAAATCTAAAATGAGAGTACCAACTTGGAATAGTTGAGACAACTTTGCCCATCTGAAACCAATCTATAAAGGTAGGACATAAACAACCACGTATCAACTACCCAAACAAAATTATGAAATCCAAATTCACTCAGTATGGACCAAAGACAGCTCGGGTGCATACAGAGAATTGTTGTTTTTCCCGCATTGTCGAGACCAAGAACAAGGATTCGAGCTTCCTTGCTACCGAATAGGGGAGAAAACAATTTCATAAACACCAAACCCATGTTTCGATTCCGCAAAGGGACGGGCATAATGCTCTTAGTGCGTGAATAGCATTAATTCACTAGAAGAACATACATAAGTTCTTCGCCAAAAATTAGATCAGATCCTTAAGCAAAGCCCAGATGCTCCCTGCAAAATCACGAAGAGTAACCAATGTCACTATGACTATGATTTTGAAAAGCTTAAAACTATGAGCGAGGGAGAATTGGCGTGCCTGAGAAAAAAGGAGAGGGCCTGTGATTGAATTCCGAGAACAAGACTCCTTTTGAACAAAACATGAATTCGACAGCAGAAAAGAGACCTATTTCAACGAATCCGACATTGACCCAGATTTCAAACAAGGGAAAGCATGAACTGAAGTCAAATCGAAAAGGCGGATACAAAAAAAAAACCACAAAATCGTGCACGAAAAGGAACCAAAGAAAGGAATAGGGTCTGCACAGCGAGCACAAAAAAAAAACCTCAAGATTCGTGTCTGCACTTGCGGTCACCTGCGGAAGCGTGGCTCCGCCACTGTGTGTGTGTCTATGTATATATGTAGATAGATAAATCTATATGTATACACATATATATACATACATATATGTTTATATAACAAAACCATTATTTCAATTAGAAAGCATGTGGAAAGAAAAATTGGTCGGAGAGATATGTAGCGGGGTTGTAATTCACTTTTACTTATGTCATTTTAAATTTATATAAGGGCATTTTAAAAAAATGAGTAAAATTAACTAATTTAACTCATCTCCTTAATCCCCCAAAAATTGGTTAAATAGTTCCTATAATTAGGACCGATGGAGTATATGTAAATTGGGCCAATATATGAGGTTAAAAATTGTATTATATACTTCCTCCGATCCTAATTATAGGAACACATTTTGGAGTTAGTTTTGGTCCTAATTATAAGAGCAACTTTTAACTTTTGTCAATTTTTTCCTATAATACCCCTTTTTATACTTATCATTAAGAGCATTTATATATATGTGTGTGTATATGTATGTATATATGTTTGTGTACATACATATGTATATTTGTGTTTGTATGTGTCAATATATATGTGTGTGTGTGTACATACACAAACACACACACATATATATATCTCTGTGTGTGTAGATAGATTTATATGTATACACACACACACACACACATATATAGACACACATATATGTCTATATAGCAAGACCATTATTTCAATTAGAAAGCGTGTGGAAAGGAATATTTGTCCGAGAGATATGTGGCGGGGTTGTAATTCACTTTTACTTATGTCATTTTAAATTTATATAAGGGCATTTTAGGAAAATGAGTAAAATTAACTAATTTAACTCCTCTCCTTAATCCCCTCAAAATCGCTTAAATAGTTCCTATAATTAGGACCCGAGGGAATATCTTTCTACTATATATATATGGATGTTCAATATTAAAATATTTGATCTTCAACTTGATTACTTCTGTCCTTGTTAAAAGAGGTGTTGGGAAAATTGCTTGAGATTGCTGCGCTCTCTCTTCTGCTGCATTGGCGATCACTCATGGCTGACTCCGGGCATCCTAAAGCCCCATCGAACTGTCCACCGGCCGAAGGGCAAGATGACGGAAAAAGAAAAATAAAAAGAAAATAGAAGAAGCTCCAAATACCATCATGGATGACAGAATGATTGAAAACGAACCAGAGAAGCAATCCACAGAGGAAAATAAGAACTCACAAGACAAGATTGGCAATGAAAAAGCAGAGGTTGGCAATGGCAAAGCAGAGGGTCATATCCCAAAATTCCCTTCCTATCGTGCCTCTCTTATGGGTTTCAATGGAGTAGCTCATAGTAGCTCCATTATGGAGGAAGAAGACCTTTTTACCAACGATATGGAAATATGTTGGAAAATCCCTGAGGAATCAGAGGAGATAAAGAAAGTTAAGGAAATCTATCCAGTAGCACCGTGCACAGAAGATGAATTTAATGAGTGGTGTGAGCCATGAAATTATGCTCTAATCCTAACTGTGCTGGGTAAGAGATTCAATCTGTATGTTCTGAAAGATCTCCTAAAGTGAATGTGGGGATTCTCATGCTTTGAACTAATTGACCTCCTAAACAACTACTTCGTGGTAAGATTCCAAGACCAAGACCTATGGAGAGCTGACTACCGGAAGGTCCTGTATGATGGTCCCGTGATAAAACAGCACAGTGTCTTAATTCAACGCTGGACCCCCTATTTTAATCACTACCAAAACCCATTAGGCCGTGTTGCAACATGGGTGCGTATCCCTGATGTCCCAATACACTGCTACAACAAGCATTGCATCTCAAGACTTGGAGACAGAATTGGAAAAACACTGAAAGTAGATATGAATACTTTACAAGACCTTCAGGCAGAAAATCCCAAAATAGAAAGAGGCAAATTTGTGCGTTTATGCGTGGAATTAAACCTCCAAAAAAAATTGGTACCGAAAGTCATTGCAGCGGGTTCAATCTTTAATGTCGAATATGAAGGCTTGAATCTCATCTGCTTCTCGTGTGGTCGATTTGGTCATAGGAAGGAGATGTGCCCATACAGTTGTACCGCGACATCCCAACATGGGGAAACCTCAGCACAGACGAACCTGGTTCAACCTACTCCTCGACCATCGGTGCAAGCTCCGAAGAGTTCGCCGGTGAACAATCCAGAAGAAGAAGAAACATTCGGTCCCTGGTTGATTAACCGCAGGGTAAACAAATCTCGTTTCTCGAGACGATCTGAACATAGGGAGGGTCAATGCCAGCTATCAGGTACTAGGCACAGGTCAACGGAAGGGGAAATCCTTGGACAAAAATCATGATTTTCAGTGATAGGAGATTTAGAAGAAGAAGTAAATCGGACAACAGGCAATAACTCTGACAAGATCTTACCTAAAGACAGCACGATTTGTAGCATGATCAGAGAAGAAATCAGAACGGGCAAAAATCCCTGCGTCAGTGGCGTACTTAGGTCGGATTCGAAGGAGAAGAAGGGAATGAAGTTTGGAAACGCGATGGGTACTTTTGGAAAGGTTAAAGGCTCATCTTTGGGACCTAATCACAAGGTTGAGTTCAAGCCCAAAGGAACCTCCTTTAAGCCAAATGGGCCGATCGAAGGGAATGGGCTGAAACAATTACCTGCACCTGGGCTATCTGAGAAAACTGAATTGCTTCCTGCTCTTAATGATCAGCGCCAACCTCCAGCCACATGCCAATTTCCAACACATGAGCCAAGCCCTTCAAATGCAAATAGTAGCCATATTTTTGAGAAGGAAGTTCCCCAAAGAAAATCCACTGGTCAAAAAAATAAAAGCCACAGAGTCCACAATATGGTTCATGGCAGTGTCCAAATCCCTCAACATGGAATAATTTTGAATCCTATTGCTAGCCCGACTAACTTATCTGGGGCACAAAATGACTCTCAGGTGAAAGATCCTCAAACAACATCACAACCTCTGTACTCGAGCCACTCGGTCCTATGCGTTGAGGCTGCCCCTGACTGCATGGAGGATCACATATCAATGGTGGCAGAAACTCAGTTTGAGTTGGAACCAAAAGATGAGGCCAATTGCAACAGGTAAGTATCCTCCTACCCATCTTTGGTTATTCTTATCTTTTTAATGATTGTTGTGTCATGGAACTGTAGGGGGGCCGGTAGCTGGACCTTCCCATTAATTGTCAAGGATATTGTAATTAAATATAAAATTGACATTCTTTGTCTCCTTGAGCCTAGAATTAGTGGAGATAGAGCCAATAAAGTTTGTCGCAAATTAGGATTTAGTCATTGGATCCGTGTTGAATCTTGTGGTTTTTCTGGTGGCATTTGGATTTTGTGGAATAGTGTTGCTTTTGAAATCTCCTATTTGTCTTCCTCAACCCAATTTCTCCATTGTCAAATCAAAAATTTGGAGAATCAAGCCCTAAGTCTTATAACTGTTATTTACGGGGAAACTAACTCTATATGTAGAACTATGCTTTGGAATTCTCTCCGTGTGATTGCAGGTTCAACTACCCTTCCATGGTTAGTCTTGGGTGACTTCAATGCCTACCTTTCCCCTACTGATAAAATTGGTGGAGCTTATCCTTCCTGGGCCTCAATGAAACAATTTAGAGACTGCATTGATGATACCGGTCTCATGGAAGCAACGGTTCAGGGAGAGAACTTCACCTGGGAGAAACAGGGCTTGAAAGAAAGATTGGATTGGGTTTTAAATAATTTCTCTTGGCTAAACCGCTTTCCCAACTCCACCGTTCGGCACGAGCTTAAATTTAAATCTGATCATCGGATTGTGGTGGTAAATTCTAATCCCACTCCTCAAAGAATTTGTACTCAGAAGCACTTCTCCTACCAGGCTGCTTGGGCCCTTGAGAACGACTTTAATGAAATTACCAAAGCAGCTTGAAGCAAGAGGAATTGGATTGAAGGCCTCCAAAACTTTAAATGCTTTGCTTCGGAGTGGAATGAGAATCGTGTAGGAAATTTTTCAAAAAAGAAAAGAGATCTTATTAGGCGTTTGGAGGGTATTGACAGATGCAGAATGATGAATCTTCAAATAGGCCTATTCCGCTTAGAAAAGAAACTCTCGGAGGAATATCACAAAGTGGCAACCTAGGAAGAAATTGTTTGGTTCCAAAAGTCCAGGAGTAAATGGCTTCAAGGTGGAAACCGAAATACAAGATACTTCCATGCCTCAACCATCATCCAATGGAAGAAGCAGAGAATCGGAGCCATTAAAAATGGTGATGGGGAATGGATTGAGGATCATGATACTCTAAAATTGATGGCGCTTGATTTCTTTAAAAATCTTTATTCTCGAGACATTAGTGTGGCTAACCCTGAGGGGTGGTTCTCTAACTTTCCCACTATTGATGCTAGCAAATCAAGCTTCCTTTCAAGAAAGCCCAGTAGAACGGAGATTAAAAATACGGCTTTTTCCATGGGAGCTTTTAAGGCTCTAGGTCCTAACGGTCTTCATGCTAATTTCTTTTAGACTCAGTGGAATGTTGTGGGAAAGAAAATATGTGATTTCATTGAAGAATGTTTTGATGATCCCTCTAGACTCTCCTACATAAATCATTCCAAGATTTTCCTTGTTCCAAAAGTTGACAACCCTTCAACCCTAAAGGAATTTCGGCATATTTCTCTATGCAATGTGAGCTTCAAAATTATTACGAAGCTGCTGGCAAATAGGCTTCAGGAGGTCATGACTCACCTTATTAGCCAAGAACAGTGCAGTTTTATTGCCAACAGATCCAGCTGCGATAATATCATCATTGCCCAAGAAATAATTCACTCCATGAGAGCTAATGGTAAGAAAAAAGGCTATGTTGCTATTAAAATAGATATGGAGAAAGCTTTTGACAGGTTAAATTGGGGTTTTATCAAAAATACTCTCAACTGTTTAAATCTGGAGAATAATCTCATTGACCTCATTATGGCTTGTATCTCTACCACTTCTATGTCCGTTCTCTAGAATGGCGATGAAGGCCCAACTTTCACCCCTTCTAGAGGAGTTAGGCAAGGAGACCCTCTCAGCCCGTATATCTTTGTTCTGTGTATGGAGCGCCTGGGTCAATATATCAAAGCGGAGTGTGAAGCTAATCGTTGGAAGCCTTTCACCTTTAAGAGAGGTAGTCCTCACATATCCCGCTTGTTCTTTGCTGACGACCTCATTCTATTTACTGCAGCCTCCTGTAACCAAATGGTTGAAATTCGTAGAGTGATGCAAAGCTTTTGTGATGTCTCGGGTCATGGAATTAATCTCGAGAAATCACGAATGTTTTGTTCCAAAAATGTCAATTTTAATAGAGCTTTGGAATTGAGCCTGTTGCTTTGGATTGGGCTCACTGCAGACCTGGGAAAATACTTAGGGGTGCCTATCATCCATAAAAGAGTTACTAAAGCTACATACCACCCCATTGTGCAAAGAGCACGTCAAAAGTTGTCCATGTGGAAGAGCAAATTCTTGACTATCGCATGGCGCTCGGTGCTCATTAAGTCGGTCCTATCATCTCTGCCCAGCTACTGTATGCAGTCAACTCTCCTCCCTATTTGCACTATCAATGAAATAGAGAAGATTTCCAGGAGTTTCTTATGGTCGCAAGATGAGGACATGAAAAAAATGCATCTTGTTGTGTGGGATAAGATTACTCAAGCTAAGAAACAGGGGGGATTGGGATTCAAAAATCTTCGTCGCCAGAACAAAGCCTTCATTTTCAAGCTATGCTGGAGCCTCTTAACAAAGAAGGATGCTCTTTGGGTTCAATGTCTCTGGTCTAAATATAATTGCGGTAATCTCCTTATGCCTGCTATTTCTAGAAAGCAAAACTCCTCATCGGTTTGGAGAGCGATTGCCGAAGTGTGGGATCAATTTCTTAGTGGAGTGGGGAAAAAGGTCAATAATGGGAAGGAAACCAAATTCTGGTATGATCTATGGCTTCCCCTTGATCGCCCCCTCATATCTTATGTCCATAATCCCTCCTTAGTTAATGAAGATGAAACGGTGAGTGATCAAGTTTTGAGTAATGGAAAATGGGATTCTAACCGTTGGCATGGATTGATACCTCCTGCTATTATCCATACTATTTCCAAGATGCTTCCTCCTTTCAACAATAGCTTGCCTGACTGTTTCACTTGGAGAAAAGCAAAAGATGGATGTTTTTCAGTGAAATCGGCCTATCAATTTCTTTCTTACAGAGGAGTGGTGATCAATAGCAGCTTCTGGACACAGATCTGGAAATGGCAGTTACCCGAGAAAGTGACATTTTTCATGTGGCAAGTTGGTCACGAAAGGCTTGTCACCAACCTCCTCAGAATTAGGAGAGGTCTTACCACTAATAGTCTCTGTCCCTTCCAATGCAACAATGTGGAAAGTATAATTCGTATTTTAAGGGATTGTGAGCGAGCAAAAAACTTGTGGAATCAAATTTTATTGCCTAACTATTTCTCTCAGTTTTTTAATGGCAGCTTGCAGGATTGGCTCAATTGGAATACCACCCATAAACCTGCTAAAGGAAGGCTTCGAAACTTCTTGTGGACAAGAATTTTTAGCCTCGGGTGCTGGATCCTTTGGACAACCAGATGCAAATTTTTATTCCAGGGAGAGAGCACTGACACCAGGGAAATGCTTCATCAATGTAACTACCTTCTCATGGAAAGTAATGCTAAGCAGATTCTGAGCCACCAGATCTTCTAGCTCAACAAGACCGAGGAGCATGATTGGACCCCTCCTCCTACAAATGTCATCCGCATTGATGTGGACGGATCTGTTCAACACCAGCACCAAGCGGCTTGTGGGGGCGTGGTAAGAAGCGCTCAAGGCGAATGGTTGATGGGCTTCTCCAAAAACCTTAGTCTTCATACGGTTATTGAAGCGGAAATCTATGCTATCATGCTAGGACTAAGAGTTGGTCATCAGATGGGTTTTCAAAAAATCCTCATCTATTCTGACTCCCTTGATGCCATCAGTATCCTTATGAGAGACAGTCCCACTAATCATCCCTGAGAGATATTATTGGGGAAACTAGAGACCTTCTGTATCGGGATTGGGATGTGGAGCTCCACCATACTCCAAGAGACAATATCTCCTGTGCTGATTACATGGCCAAACAGGTCATGGCGTTGCGGTTGATGCTGATGCGGTCCTAGTCCCAACTATTCCAAGAGGCTGCCTAGATATGGCTCTGCAAGATCAACGTTCATGTTCTTTTTAGTTCTCTTTCTTGTTGTATTTAAGGCCATGATGTTACAATTTGGCTCCTGAACTTTCTTAATCAAGCCTTGGCTTGCCTGTTTTATCCAAAAAAAAAAAAACTTGATTACTTCTTTCCTGGTGCAATCACTGATGACCTACCAGGAAAAGAGTAAATGTTTTCCTTCTATAGGTTTAGTTTTCAAACGTTGGAAATTATAATGTAGGATAATTGTAATCCTCTAATTTCGCGGATACTTTAAATAGAAATTCCTATAATCTTTTTTTTTTCTTAATGGTAAAACAGGGAAGACGAAGCTTGGGAAAAAAAGAAAGAACTAGACTATGAAAATTTAGTCCTTAATATACAACATACTAGAAAGAAAAACTACTAGTGATAGGACCTGTTAACTATTCTAATTAGAGAGGATAATTAGGAGAAAGAGATGAAGAATGATGTATATTGATAATAGAGCACGATGCTCTTACAAAGAATAATGGTGAAACTCTCTAACTCATTAATCTCATAGCCTAAGACCATTTATATAGTCTAGGGCCTCTAACTAAGTAACTAATTCACTAACTAATCAATTATTCCCTTATATTCTAACACGTCCCCTCAAGTTGAACACTATTAATCTTAAATGTGCTCAACTTGAACAACACAAATAAGGGGATAAGGTGAATCAAATTGAATAGTTTTACAATCAACAAAATACAAATATTTCTTAAATTCCCCAACATTCTTCTCCATGTCAACTATTGATGCTTCACTTCTGAATAGCTGCAATCACTGTAAGCTTCTGCAATCATTGCTTCTCATTTTCTGCCACACTTCCTTGTGAATCCACAAAATGTTCTGGGAATGTATTCCAACCTCAATATCAAGCCGAAAACTTGTCTCATACCTAAACCAAAGTGTTTCCCTGGTCATTCTGCATAACACCCTAATTCTTGTAGTCACCTTGCTTGAAGTTGTGGCATCATCTCTAACCAAATTATATGCTCAAGTAGAACCCTTAAATTCTCTTGCTTGTTGCTTGCTCGTCTAGCTTAATTGATGGTCACAATTGATAGGAGCGAGGAGGTGATTCTTCACTGCTCTCTACTCTGCTTTCCCTTAAATCGACAGGAACGAGGAGGCGTCATTTCTCTTCTCTCTACTCTGCTCTCTAACATCATCACTTGCAGTTACAATGAACACAAAATGTGAATCCAGCTGCCACCACTTTCTTCAAATCTCCTCACATGCCTTGAACTTTTGAGCAAAATCATCAACATTCTTTGCCTCTATCATAATTCCTTAACCCAAACCAATCTGCAAACTCTTCTATTTGCAATATTCTTCACCCATTAAACTATATGATCCTGCACCTCAAGCTCTGGAAACAATCTTTGGGCCTTTATGGCAAACTTCCTCGCACCCAAAATATCTTTTGCAATAAACTCCCTCTGAAACACCCAGCACCTCCAACTAGAATCTTCTCAATGGATTCAGATTCAAACCAAAGTTAATATTTTTCGATGCTAGCATTCTCCCAAACAACTAGCAAAACCATGATGACTTAGCAAAGTCCTTTGCCACCACACGACAATGTGAATGGATCACCACCGAATTGCTTCGAAGCTCAAGAGATGTAGTTGGTGGCAGTGAAAATTTAAGAATCCAAAGACAAGAAAAACCAGAATCTTGAATCGAGAATTAAAAAGAAAGCATGCAGACCACAAGCAAATCTCAAATCAAGTGGCCATGAACAATGGCGAGACAGATGTCCAGATTAATTGCAGACCAGAAGATGCAAATTTCCAAAGATGCAAAATAGAGATAGAAAACTAGAGGCAAATTCGAGAGGATTCAAAATGAATCAATCAGATGCAAATTCCCGAAAAAAAAACAAAATGCTCATACCAGACCAGAGGCAAATCAAAATTGGAGAATCGTCAAGTTTCGTATGGCTATTCTTGTTTCTTGGGTCAGAGATCACAGGGGCGTAGCTGTTAATACGCCTTTCGTGCGTTCGGATCTTGGTTCTTGGTTCTCGGTCTAGAGTGCAGGGGCATAGCTGTTAATACGCCTTTCGTGCAGCAACTTTCGAATGTTTTCCCTTAAATCGACAGCAACTTCCGAGGGTCTTGACGGAGATTGCAGGGGCGAAGGCCTTTCGTGCGTCGTCCGACTCTCTTCCCCCTATTCTAGGTTCTCGGATCTCTTCCCGTTGAATCTTGGAGTCTCGGTGCGTCATAAGGGTTGTTGTCTTCTTCGGTTTGAAATCGCAACCAGTGCCACGATTCCAAAATGGCTAATCTTGCGATGTCTCACATAGATTCAGCTTGTGATTTCCACGGGCTCACAACTGCAGAGGAAAAGAACCAAGCTCGTGTCATATTCAGCTGTAGTGATATTCAGCTGCTTTTCGCGTGAGTTCAGCCGATAATCGTCATATTCGGCAGCGATTTTCTTCCTTTGATTTAGGGTTCCTTCTGGATCGGGTGTGATTTCTTTCCTTTACACAAATCAATTTCCATGGTTGCTCTACTCTCTTCTTCAACGGATCTTGGATTTCGGATGGGTCTTTCCAACCGGATCTTGAATTCCAGATAGGTCTTGGGTTAAATTCTCACCGGATCTTGGGCTTTTCTTTAAGATGGGCCATTTTTCTTTACATTCTGGTGATGGATTTTTGAACAGAAAACCTCTATAGGCTGCCTTTCTTGAAAAAGGGCCTTGGCTTCTTGACAATTTGGCCTAACCCAAAAACAAACTGGCTTACCATGTTAACTATTGTAATTAGAGAGGATAATTAGGAGAAAGAGATGAAGAATGATGTATATTGATAATAGAGCACAATGCTCTTACAAAGAGTAATGGTGAAACTCTCTAACTCATTAATCTCATAGCCTAAGACCATTTATATAGCCTAGAGCCTCTAACTAAGTAACTAATTCACTAACTAATCAATTATTCCCTTATATTCTAACAAGACCATTGATCCTTCAAAACCATATCAAGATACCCTCTAGGAATTGTAGCTAGGAATCAAAACCACTCCAGCATCAATAGCAACGGTATAACCTTCTTTGGCCATATAATCAGCACACAGTGGCAGACCCATAAATTTTAATGATGGGGGGCGAGACATCGAGGGTCGGAGGATGAATACAGGGTTACACAAAGCCTAATTACCAAGTTCTTTATATATCTAAAACCCAACAATAAAAATAGTATTTGATCCAAATGCAGATATCTCACAATTTACAAATGAATTTCAATAGTTTATGTTCAATCCCAATAACATTCCTGGATCGAAAAAATATAATTAAGCTCCTAAAAATCTCAATTCAAGCAAAAAAAATACGATAATCATTCAACAAGACGTACATGACACATGGTATAACTAAATCAAACAATTGTGATGAATCATTTTAAGCTAACTAACATTTCAATCATCCAAGAAACGATTAGTGATGATCATGACGATGACGCAGAGATTCTCCAAATCTTGATTGGTCTTCAAGAGAAAAATGGAGGGATCATGGTGCTTCCAACGACGCACAATCGTCAATGTGAGTCATCACAGCGGAGGCGGCGACGTCCATCCCAAAGTAGTCGCCATTTTCCAGCATTTGTTTAGTCTCTTCACGCCATTCATGGCGTCGCTGTAATGCCACGCACAGGATTTGTAATGCTCAACCAGGCAAGGAGGCTTAGCTTGTTGGATAATCAAATCCAGATCCGTCTTGGTGCTTCCAACGCGGAATTGAATAATCTACTCGATCATGTACTCGGCTAGGTCTAAAAGTTCTGATCCTTGCTTCTTCTTCATAATCTCCTCGCAAAATACAGGGTTGTTATGTTTCGAGCAAATCTCTGATATGGATGGTGCGTCTGAATAAGCACAAGGACCGATGCACAATGTTGTCTCCTTCATGTCGCCGCCTCCTTCACAATGTCGCCTCCTATACTTTTTTAAAAAAATTTTAGGGGGGTGGGGGCCACCCCTAGCCCCCTAGGTCTGCCCCTGTCAGCACATGAAATATTTTCTCTAGAAGTATAATGTATGTCCACGTCCTAGTCCCGAAATAAGAGATCTTTAGTTTCTCTAATGATGTCTCTGAAAAGGTGATCAATAGGACAGTCTCGTAAGAGTATTGACATCATCAAAAGAATCCGAATAAAAAAACTATTTTTTGGAAACCCATCTGATATTATATTTTTAACCATGCCATGAAAGTGTAAATTTTAGCTACAATAATAATACATAGAATCCCATCAACCATTCACTTTAAGCATTTCTTGTAACTCCCCGCAAGCCGCATAATGTTGGTGATGTACTGATCCATCAATATCTACGCGGACAAGTCCTATAATCTTCTCCCCAACGCGATTCATGTGGCCGTACATAGGATTGAGTGTGAAATTCCAATAATCCAAAACACAAACAATACTGGGACAATGTAAGATTTTTCTGTCTAAAAAATTATCAACGGAAAAATTTGGTAGGAATTCCGTCGCAAAATATTTTTTTATGGAGTTACCAGTGGAAAAAAAAACACTCCATCGCTGATTAACGACAGGAAAAAATTCTTTCTTTAATGACCGATGGAAATTTTTACCGTCCGTAACATTTATAATTATTATTATTATTATATTTTAATAATTTATATAATATAATAAAAATAATATAATATATAAAAAATAAAAATACTTAAATATCGTAAAATTAATATTTGATATGATATTTAAATATTAAATATAATATATATTATAAGAAAATAAAAAATTTAAATAATATTATAAAAAAAAATTATAAATATTAAATGTATATTAAAAATTTAAATAAATATTAAATAAATATTAAATAAATATGTTATAATTTGGGAAAATTTAAATATTAAATGTATATCGTAAAATTTAAATTTTTTATTTTTATCATATCTGTCCTATTTTTAAATGTTACATTTATTTTTGGGAAAATGACAAATAAATACCATTTGAATTTACAAAATCCCCAGAAGTCTCCCAAATTTGTAAAAAGACTGAGAGGTACGAATGACCTATGAGGGATATGCAAATTCGGGTGAAATTACCTTTTTGCCCTTAGTTTTGAATAAATAAAATAAATAAAAACACCATCGCCGAAGGGCCGCTGGCCTCTAGCACTGGCCACCGGCGAGGGGGATGGTGGGTTTTTTTTGGGGGGGGGGGGGTGGGGGGAGGAAGGTGGGGCTTTGTCTTAAAAAAATATTTTTTTAATGTGTAGAGGGTGGAATTCGAACCCCCACCCCTAACACATCCATGGGGCCAAGTAGCCTAACAGTTGGACCACTTGGTTCCTTTAGTATATATATATACATTAACAAATATATGTATTATTTTTAATATTTTTTCAACGGTATTTACAAAACTTGTAACGGTATTTACAAATCCTATAACGCCATTTACAAATTTAGGGAAAAAAATGTAAACTTGAAAAAAAGTTGTAAATGGAGTTATAGGATTTGTAAATACCGTTGAAAAAATGTTAAGAAGAATATATATATTTGTTAATATATATATATATTGAATGTGTAGAGGGTGGGATTCGAACCCACCCTCTACACATTCTATATATATATATATATATATTAAAAAACCTCACCATCCCCATCGCCGGTGGGTTGCGGCTGGTGACCCTCCGACGAGGGTGTTTTTATTTTTTAAATTTATTTAAAACTAAAAGTAAAAGGGTAATTTCACCCGAATTTGTATATCCTTCATAGATCTTTGGTACCTCTCAGTCTTTTTACATATTCGGGAGACTTCTGGGGGTTTTATAAATTCAAATAGTATTTATTTATCATTTTCTCTTTATTTTTTGATATTATGTGAATAAATAACGTAATGTAAGTTCAACTCAACTAGCAAAGGCGTTAGAATGTGCATGAGAGCTAATATTCAATTCCTTGCTTTGTCATAAAACTCAATAATCATCTGATGTGGGGACATGTGGCTGTCGACGAGGTGAGAGGTCTCGAGTTTGACTCTAAGAATACAACAATGTTAAATACTCTTCTTCGCCTTAAAAAGGCAGACGTAGGATAGTGGGTGCCCACCAAGAAAAAAAAGGCTCAGCCCCAGCGGCAATATATAAAATATTTTCGAAAGAGATGGTTCAAACAAATTAGCATATGGATTGGCTTCAATAAGCAACCTTATAAATAAATTGTACTAGCCCAGAAATCAAGTAGAATTAACTCACCTGCCGACTGCAATAACCACACCCCCTGTTTTCTTCACCTTTCTGGCTGTTGCCCCTCTCATCAATACTTGTGCTCCTAATACAGCCACGCTTCTTACCTAGCTCCCCACTTATATATCGTCATCGCTTGCGCATTCTTGAGCATCCACCTTATTTTGTTTTAATTCCACGTGTCTATGTGGAATTAAACATCAGATCACAGTCAAAGCTAACGCTAACATTATTACTCCCTGTGCTGTCCCTGAAAAAAGAAGAAGCCTATTTTAGTAAATAAATTGTACTAAAAAGGAAATCTTATATTAAGAATTGAATTTAATATTCTTTTATTAAGGTTTCAGTTATCAATAAACATTTGGCAAAAAAAAGTCAACAAACATGCTTTTTAAAAAGATTTCTTTGCTACTTACAAGTGGAATCCCAGGCAAACCTTATTAGACGATAAAACCTTGTCCCAAGCATCCAACTCCCAATGCATTGTGATACTCGTTCAAGTCCTTTTTATAAAGTTCTCCAACATGTTTCATAATATAACATCTTTTGTATAGAGTATTACCTCAAGTCCTAATTAAAGAAACACTTTTGTAGTACAAACTGCGCTATAAAAGTGGTTTTATAATTAGAACCGGATGGAGTATTATTTTTTTCCACCTAATATCCTAACTAACAATACAACTTTTTAATGAATCAACTAAACTTCTCTAACTAATAACTTTGGAACGTGTGTTTTCAGAGTATAGATGTCTAGCCCAAGACAAAGCCATCATAAAAAGAGACGAAGTAGGCCCACAAAAAGAAGAAGCATATATTAGGTAGCCCATGAATACTCATGGCGACTTTACTATAAAAGGCTTATGAAGGCTTGGCCTTATCATAATTCTTTACATTTCTTTTGTTGACATATTTTTATTCTTGTCAGCTATCTCAGCTCAATAAATATCCCAAAATTTATTTAATACTACTTAATTAATTTGAGTAAATTAAATCATTTAATTATAACAAATATGACAAGATATCTTTAAAATACCTTAGTATAACATAAAATTATATATTAGTTTATAAATTAGGTAAATTAGTTTTTTTAAAAATGATAAATATGAACGACCAAGTGGATTAAGATATTATATTTAAGACTAAATCCAACCTTCAACTTACTCCCATATATTAAAGACAGGAGGGAGTAATAAAATAAAATAAGGCAAAATTTTATTGTTAGCTATCCCAAGATGTGCAAGCGTGTTATTTAATCATAAAATAAGTGCATGTTACGTAGAGTATACTTGTGGCAGTGACAAAAAAACAATTTTTGAATTAGGGGCTTTAGCAAGAGATTCAGATCCCTGTCTACTACATTGGCCGAACTTGTAGGAATCTTAGGTGTGAAACTTGCTAGAGCCAAGAATGAAGGTAACATATGGAAGATTTTATGGAGATTGTCGGCTCTAGAGAAAATGAAAAATTTCATGTGGTTAGTTGTTCATGGAAGAGCACATACAAGAAAACTGAGAATGCTGAGAGGATTGGAAACTGCTGCTATGTGCCCCTTAGTTGTAAGATGGAGGAAGACTAAATGCATATGCTGCGAGACTGCTTATATGTCATGCACTGCTGGAAATCTGTGGTCAGACTGGACAAATGGAATAGGTTCTCCTCTTTGTAGGGCGCACATTGAAGAAAGTGGAACCTAACTCACAAATTGGAAGGAACTACACCAAGAAGGTTGGCAAACATGTTTAGGTATCTATGTTGAGATGTACGGGTATCACCGTATCACATTATAATAAGATTTTTGAAAACACTAATTCCAACGTCAGGCTCAATGCAAACCATAGCTTTTTTAGAGCATGCTAAGATCAGGATACTCTCAAGACTTGTGACACAGTAAGCGAATCAGTTCTTCTAATACAAACTTCAACCATGTATGTTGGGATGTATGGGTATCAAGTTATAATAAGCTTTTTGAAAACACTAATTCCAACGTCAGGCTCAATGCAAACCATAGCTTCTTTGGAGCATGCTCCGATTAGGATACTCTTAAAACTTGTGACACGGGGAAGCGAATCAGTTCTTCTAATACAAATTTCAACCATCAAGAAGAGGATGTCATCAAATTGGAGGTTGATGGTTTAGGCTTAGTAAGGAAAAGAAAAGAATGTCTAGTGACAACAACTGTCCGGGCAAATAAGAATAAGAAAAACTAACTGTTTGTTGACCAATGAGATATATTTTTTAAAATTGATTAAGTATAACAAGCAATATGTAAAACTAGATTTTACTCTTTTACTCTTCATACTAAGATTATAATATTTCATTAGGCACCAAAATAAACTCAACAATTATTATGTTTTAGCTGTCAATGTGATATGAAACTTAGAATTAAGGTTAAGTTGGTAAATTTATAAAATAATTTAGATGATATTATATATACTTATATAATAGTATAAAATTAAGAAAAGTTAAATAGGTCAGACCTGCACGTTTGTAGGTTATTAGGCTTTATGAAAATAGGTTATGCCTGTTTATCTAAATAGGTTGATAATAAGCTAGGCTAGGTCGTAGGCCTTTGTTAGGAGTCTGTCTATTTTCATCCCTATTTGGTCCTTCAATGTAAAAATTTAATCAATAGGGTACTCCCTTTGCTCCTTAATGTACCTAATTGAAGAATACATCTTGACCCTAAATATAAGATCTATTTCCCATATATATCCATATTTTCCAAAATTACCCTTATTGACATTTCATCAATAATAATCAAGTAAGAGAGAGAAGAAGAGAATTTAAGAAGACGATTAAAGTATTTTTTTAAAAAATATGTCATACTACCTCTGGTCCTAATTATAGGAACACTTTTGTAGTGCAATTTGCACAAAAGTGTTCTTATAATTAAGACCGGAGAGAGTATAAGCTAACTTAATTAACTTTCTTAATCTAATCAAATTAGGTAAATATGTTTTATATTGAGGGTTGGAGGGAGTAACAAATTATAACCTCTATATATACATACTATAAACGTTAACAAAATGAAATGAACATTATGTATGCTTAAATTTTGTAAGCTGTCTTTCGGTCAATGGCAGTAATAATTGACTTGTGATCGGCCATGAAAAACACTCACCACCAATTCAGATGGATCATTATTTTATCTTGTAGTAGTTAATGTCTATACGATCATCTGATCCTATTTATAAGTTACTTAAACTATATTTCATTGAAACTAAGAAAAACCCTAAACCTTAATTATTAGCTCTAGTTCTCAAATTTTAACAAATTTTCAACTTTACCCTTATTTAATACTCCTTTAGTCCTAAGTATAAGCACTACAAGAAAAGTCATGTTTTGCGGCGGAACTTTTCCGTCGCAAAACATGCATTTTCCGTCGCAAAAATGGTTTGCGGCGGAAAAGAGTCCGTCGCAAAAATTCTCCTCGCAAACCATTTTTGCGAAGGAAAAAATCATTTTTCCATCTCAAAAATGATTTTTGCGACGGCAAAACTTCTCCCCCACAAAATGCAGGATTTTGCGAGGGAAAGTATGTTCCCTCGCAAAATCCAAACTTTTGCGAGGGGCAAATAATCCCTCGCAAAATTTTGAATTTTGCGAGGGAAAGTATGTTCCCTCGCAAAGTCCAAAATTTTGCGAGGGATCAATTGTCCCTCGCAAAAATTTGGATTTTGCAAGGGAAAGTATGTTCCCTCGCAAAGTCCAACATTTTGCGAGTGAACATTTGTCCCTCGCAAATTTTTAAAATTTTTGCGAGGGTCAACCTTCTCCTCGCAAAAATCCAGAAGTTTGCGAGGGACAAATGTTCCCTCGCAAAAATCAGGAATTTTGCGAGGGAAAGTTTGTCCCTAGCAAAAATCCAATTTATTTAAAAATAAACAAATAAGCAGAAAAAAATATAAAAAATTAGAAAATAAATAGATATATCATAAAAAGTAACAGTCATAAGAGTTTACAAATCAAAAACAAAATATTACAAATTATAATGTTGTGGCCAAAATGAACCAAAAAAAGAAAAGAAATCTAAACAGCAACATTCTGATCATCGTTATCACCACCAGGAGTTCCTGTACCCTTTTCCTTCAATAGGGACTGGATAAGTGCCCGCATCTCAGTAAGCATCTCTCCTTGCTCCTTCATCTTCTCTTCTTGCTCCTTCACCTTCTCTTCTTGCTCCTTCACCTTCTCTTCTAACACCTTTACCCTCTTATCTTCTACAAAACCAACATTACAAAGTCAGTTTATTTTTGTACTTCATTTAAATAGACGAGGGAATAATGGTTTGCGATTGATAGCAAAAGTATTACGTCTACCTGCAGGAACACTTGTAACAGTGCTGGATGTGCGCTTCATAGACGAATTCAGTTTGCTGGCAGAGGCACCCATCCCAAAGACTCTCCCCTTCTTGTTAATCCCGCCTGCAGCCTGAATGAAGAGATCATTGTTACCTGCGTCAGCTGGTGATAGTTGTCCTACAAACACAAAAATAGATCACAAATAAGACATATGTAATGAAATAAATATGTTACTTGTTTGAAACAAATATTAAATCTAATTAATCTCTCACTGCGAATTGCTGGGACTTAGCGTTAATCAATCGCTTGCCACCGCCTTCAATCTCCTGGGAATGAGTCCGCTCAAAAGTGGTCCAAGAAATCAATTCTGGAGGAACATCCCCAGACTCTATCTACAAAAACAAGGAAATGAAGCAATTGGAAAGCGGAGAATCAAAGGATCCTTACCAGCAAACATAAAGCAATGTTAAGAACAAATCAAGAAAATTTAATCAGGAAAGAGGGTACAATGGATGTTATTTTTTCCCAAGAAAATTTTCACGTGTCTTGGCATTATATGGTTAGGGTATGACTTGCCCACAATCAAAAGGGAATTTTTGCTAAGAAGAAGTTCAACCAAAGGCATAAAAATAAAGCAAGGAAAGCATCAAATAGATTAATCCCACCAAACACGAAACTGCTCCCCTGGATCAGTTTGTCCCCTTAACTAGTAAAGCATTTATAATCCAATTCAGAGGACTTGAAAGGCTATCAAAGTTAGTGTTCAATGATACAAACCAACATCTATGGGTTCCTGAGCACTTTCCCCTTTGGATGCCATTTTAAATATAACCTTAGAATCTATTCCATGATGCCAAGTTGCCAGCTACCATATTCAAACAATAGATTCCCGAATTAAAAAGCAGAATCAATAACAAATAGCAACAACTTCCATATGTTAGCAACTTAGGATTTAGATTTTGTATTCTAAATAGGTTAAATGCTTTGCAAGTATGCATATAAATTCTGTTCAGATATATCTTTATATTGGTTGAAGATGTATATAATTATTTTGAGTAGCTATCACAATGCTGATAAACAAATACGAGAAGGAGAAGTGGTGTACTGATGAATGCAACTCTCACAATAAAGAACAAGTTTTACATAGTATGAGAACTACAAGGACCAGGTAGCTGGCATTTTCATTTGCTCCTGAGCTGCAATCTCAAATTCAACTAATGGCCTGTTTGAATAACGCCGCTGCGAAGCGCAAAAAAAGATGGGATTAGCATCAAACTTTGAAGCAAAAACTCACCAAGCATTTCTACTAAATGAGTTTAGCATGAAATTGCAGTGAAATAGAACTTCATTTCACCAAATCCATTTTATTTTTACCTGATTTTCATCAAATCAATAATAAAAAAATGAAACAATTCAAGGAAAGCATGTAAGACTTGAGCCTCATAGAGGAATATATATTTCATAAAACTCATATAAGAAAATAACAGAACTTCAACCAAAACTATTCTGTACAAGTTCATGTACAGAATGAACCAAAGGTTTCAAATTAACACCACTTATACCAACTGAGCACACTGAGGCAGGCAGTTATACCATATTCAATTCAAATAGTATGCAAAATACAGTTTCCTTAGGTTCATATTGTCTCTTGGAACTCTTCGTAGTTCCCATTCATAGGCTGCACTAAACATATTCATGATTGTAGATTTCTTAGCTACTAACATTTCAGTCCATTTTCAGACCGTTCATAAAACTATAGAATATATTCTCTAACTAGTATAAAAATCCCCTAAGAAGTATTTAACCATGGAATAGATATTATATTTTATTTCTAAAAAAAAAATTGGAATATTGCATCCCCCAAAAAAAAAATAGCAAGCTTCTTCGAGATAGGGCTAATATCAAATTATGAAACTACCAGTATCATCAAAACAAAACAAAAAACTAACTCAAGCCACACCATATATCACCTTCTCCTTTCCAATAACAGTTTTGTGTCCCACTTCATATCTAATCTACACTTCATATTTCAAATCCCTAGGACTCCTATTTCAAAAGGTAAACAGTACCTAAAAAATAAAATGTAGCGTTCCAATTCTCTCGAAAATGTTCACAAAGAGAGTCTTTATGAGTAGTTCAGAGCCAAAAACAACATGCATTGTATTATATTTAACACTAAGTATACAAATCCCACAACATACTCTCAACATCACCAATCCCAGAACTGTGGCCTTTCATTTTCAGGTCAAAAACCTAGGTCATCAAAAGCAAAGCAGACATTCATCTACATAGAAAATTAATGAACTATACCGTAGAAGTGCGAAGAATAAAAGAATCAATTGAGTTTACAAACAACTTGGAATCAAGATTTCCAGTTTACCTTCAATTCAGCAAGAATCTCATCAGCACTTCCCCCAGATGCACAGATGATAAATATAAACCCAAATTTTTCTCTATAGCGAGCATTCCATTCATATAATTCCTACAAGGGTGAAATGGACCACATTAAGGTGACTGCCTTTCATTTATAAATTGTATAAATATCAGCTAATTCATAAAATAATGTTTCCAACAAAAAAGCCAATAGATATGTAGTCTATCAAATCAGCAAAATGGGGCTGCAAGTACAAATGACAAACAGAAACTCGATAAATTTTACGGACCATGATCTCTGAAGTAAATTGATAGCCAAGATAAGTATCCATAAAATTAGAAGAAATAGGAAACAACCATTAAATGGAACTTCTAAATTAATAAGTACACCTGTAAGCCAGAACCCGTGGCAGTAGCCCAAGCAGTTGATTGTTCACCCTTACTCCACCTGAAAAATCGTATCTCAGACAAATTACTATCATTAATCATTATTGCAGCTTCCGTGATTCCAGCTTAAAGCTAAATGTCTGCCACAGTAATAGATATCAAATTAGCTCATTCGCAAAATCAGAACAAAATGGCATCAAGGAGATAAATCATACAACAGAACAAAAATACCATTCAAGCCCTCAATGTAGCTCCATGAAGCTCGAAAGAGGCTTGGAAATGGAAACAAAAGGGTCACCTGAAACCGAAATTGAACGAGCAAGAGCAGTCATATCAGCGAGAGCTCAAACAAAAATGGATTCGCTTCTCCTTCGGTATGAATTGAGGATTAATAGGTTTACCTCTTCTCTCAGCAACCAAACAAATCTAAAGAAGAACGGAGGTTTACCTGCTTCGGTACGAATTAAGAATTAAGAGCTTTACCCTACTGGGTTCGACGAGCAGCGAAGACGGTGCGAGGGACGGCGTGCGGTGGTCTGATGGAGTGAGAAGAGGGGAGACACAGGACGGGGAGGTCTGCGGTGGGAGACGGAACGACTATCAAGGACCGACGGGCCTCAGGAATGACGGGAACAGGGGGAGTAGGAGCTCAGCGACGGTGGATTTCGGGAAGCAAGGCGGAGGCGCGACGGTGCGAGAGGGAGAGAGAAATGCGAGGGATTTCACGAGGAAGACTTGTGCGCTGGAGATGAAATGCTCGACTATGTGAATGACGAATGGGAAAGGTAGTGAAATTAGGGCTCGTTTGGCGTCCTAGACCATACTTAGACGCCAAAAAGCCCAAAACCTCATAAATTTAGCGCCAACTTTTTTGTTTACCGCCGCTCTTGGGCCTCATATATATATTTCGGTTAGAAAAAATTTACGAGCCTCTGATTAATATCTTTTTATCAAATTTTAAGTACATTTAATATCTTTTTATATAATGTATCCTAGAAGTATATCAAATTTATGAGCCTCTGATTAGAAAAAATAATTAATATTAATGATCTGTATTAAAGAATGAAAAAACTTAAAACATTGAAATCTTAACTAAATTATTTAAAAAAATAAAATGTGTTAGGGAAAATTATTTAGAGTTTAGTTTAGATTAATGTTGGTAAAAGTGACTTCTATTTTAATTATGATATTTGAGGAAACCTCATCAAATTTCACTACATGATATATCATATCTTTTTGACTTTTCCTACGTGATCTCTGCTTCTTTTGTTTGTTGTGGCATATAATCAATAATATATATTATTATATCCTTTTCAATTTAATTTGTTGCCTCCCTCAGATCACATAATATCTCTTGTACAACCAAATAGGATATTAATAGATTTTTTGTTATAATATTCCTTTATCCTATATTTAATTAAAAGATGGATAAATATATAAAAGATAATTAAATAAGTATAATATTAATAAATTCAATCCAATATATCTCAGAATCTGTACTTATTTAATTATAAAATATATACTTATCACATATATACATGGACGTCCCTTGTTTTTTCCTGATTGAAACTTAGATATGCCTTTCATATGTATTTGTATGTTTTCTCTTTGTGTTCCGGTTTTCTTTTTCTTTTTGTGATTGAAACCTACAAATGCTATATATTTATTTATTTATTTGTTTGTTGAGAAATACATTTTGTGTGTGATTAAAATAATTTAAATCGTGAGAGGATAGCTTTGGGATGGTACCTCCTAAAGTGATGAACACAACCTTTAGGCTTTATGCCTCCGATATGTTATTTGATGTGAATCGATTATATCCGTTCTTCCCAAAGTGGTGTTTGGCAGGTTTCTGGGACACTAGTAGCAACTTTGGGAAGAGTTGTGCACACTAGGACGAAATATTTTGATGGCCAATTTTTGTACTAGCCTAGGTTTCAGTGTGTTCCGGTCACGGAGAGTGACCGCCGGTTCCGGGTGCTCCGGGTCACAGGGTAGACTGGCAGGTTTTCGGGTCTACCATGGTTCTCTTCCCACTAAACAGACTAGCAGGGTTTCCCGAGTCTAAATTAATTTAAAATGATTAAGAATGATATTTGGTGTAAATTCTATATGATTATTTTATTTGATTTATTTAAAGTATTCGAGCCACTTAAATCCTATTTTTATTGGGATTACCAGCGTTTGCTGATTTTTGTGTATTATGGGCTGCGACGATCCTTCGGGGGAGCAGATTTTCAGTGAAGCAGGTTCTCAAGGTTGGGGCTAGCAGTGAGAAGTGAGGAAGAACGTTCGATTAATCCTAGCTAGTTTATTTTATTTTCTTATGCTCCGAATAAACCTATTTATTTAAGTTTTGGATTTATGTTAATGTAATAAGTAGCCTTGCACTTGTCCCAGTACAAGTGCGGCGGTAACACTTCCCAAGATTGTTTACTCTGAATTTCAGTAACTATTTATCAAAATCATTAAAGTTTTATGTTATTATAATTGTTAGAAATTGGGGGTGTTACACCAATCTTATTTGATTTTATTATATGTTAGTGTTGATATATAAAGCAATAAAGTCATATAGCAATAAAACTCTTTTAGAGAGGAGAGGACATTAAAGTAATTTTATCCACATTTTGAAATTCTAAATTGGGTTAATCAGTCAATTAAGGATTTGTTGAATTTACCAACCTAATTTAAAATTTTCCTATTTTAAGTAGCTTTATATGGGATTTTCCCTTTTGAAAACTCCAAACCATTCAATAAATTTGAAAAATAAATATTTATTATTATTTCCTTACTTTGGGTTTTTGCGAGGGAATGGATCTTCCCTTGCAAAATTACTCATTCTTGCGAATTTTTACGAGGCAACAAATGTTCCCTCGCAAAATTACTCATTTTTTAGAGGGAACAATGGCTCCCTCGCAAAAGTCAGTAATTTTTGCGAGGGAACAACATTTCCCTCGCAAAAACCACTCATTTTTGCGCAGTTAATTACTCATTTTTGCGAGGGAACAAGGTTCCCTCGCAAACGTCACTAATTTTTGCGAGGGAAATAAAAGGTCCCTCGCAAAAATCATATATTTTGCGAGGGAATCCTTGTTCCCTCGCAAAAATACGCATTTTGCGAGGGATAAATACTTCCCTCGCAAATTAACCCAAATTTGCGAGGGAAAAATAATTCCCTTGTAAATTGACCCAAATTTGCGAGGGAAATTCCCCCCCGGCAAATCTGCGTTTTTCCAGTAGTGAAGTCTACACAATAATAAATGAAGAGTAAAATAATACATTTATGTATAAATATAACTTAATTAATTTTCTTAATCTAATCAAATAAGGTAAATAAGTTTTATGTTTAGGGTTGGGGGGAGTAACAAATTACAATAAACGTGCAAACAAAATGAAATGAACATTATGCATGCTTAAATTTTGTAAGCTATATTTCGGTCAATGACAGTAATAATTGATTTGTGGTCGGCCATGAAAAACACTCACCACCATGGATCATTAATTACTTTACCTTGGAGTAGTTAATGTCTATATGATCATATCTGATCCTATTTATAAGTTACTTTCACTATATTTCACCGAAACTAAGAAAAATCCTTACCCTTATTAGCTCTAGCTCTCAAAATTTAACAAATTTTTAACTTTACCCTAATTTAATACTCCTTTGGTCCTAAATATAAGTCCACACAATAATAAATGAAGAGTAAAATTATACATTTATGTATAAATATAACTTAATTAATTTTTTTAATCTAATCAAATGAGGTAAATAAATTTTATATTTCGGGTTAGAGGGAGTAATGAATTACAATAAACGTGCAAACAAAATGAAATGAACATTATGCATGCTTATGTAAGCTGTCTTTCGGTCAATGGCAGTAATAATTGATTTGTGGTCGGCCATGGAAAACACTCACCACCAATTCAGATGGATCATTATTTTACCTTGAAGTAGTTAACCTCTAGATGATCCTCTGATCATATTTATAAGTTACTTCCACCTTATTTCATTGAAACTAAGAAAAACCCTATACCTTTTTAACAATCTAGCTCTCAAAATTTAACAAAATTTTGAACTTTACTTCTATTTAATACTCCTTTGGTCCTAAATATAAGTCCACAAAATAATAAATGAAGAGTATACACTACTATATAAAGCATTTTTAACGTCCGTTTTTAAGTCATTTTTACGTCCCTTTTAAGGGAATGCCTATGTGAGTGATGTAATAAAGTTTAGGAACAACGTCTATTAAAAAAGGGTAGACTTACAACATCCCTTTTTTTAAATAGATGTTGTAAGCTTTTATTTTTTTTTAAAAAAAAATTGGAGTTTGATGACTTCACGCACAGGTTGTTGGTGCTTTTGTGGTGGTTACCGAAGTTATTTTTGGTGAGCTTGAGGAAGCCACAGAAAAAAAAAAGAAAAAAAAGAAAAGAAAACAGAGGAGCAGTGTTGTGTCTAGGTATGGTGAAGACAGAACTGATGAAACTCATCATATCGGCTCTGCAATCTCCGTCGAGAATGGTGAAGGGAAGGTCGAAGGAAGATGAAGCTCGTCGGCGGCTTTGGTGGTGAGTGATGACACCGGCGAGAAAGAAGAAGACGTAAGTGTGGAGGTGATAGAGAATTACATAGAATTAATGAGAGTAGAAAAAGCTATGAAGCTAAAATCACACAATGTCACCGAAAAATCACAACAACAGTTAGAAAACATAGAATATCTCTGGTAAGTTACAACACTCGCTGAAAAACCACAGAAAAGGGCCGACGGTGCTCTATGAAGAAAAAGGGCCAACAAAGGTTGCGGCGGTAGTGGAAGGCGGAGGAACGTGAAGCGAGAAAGAAGAAGAAGGTCAAAGGTCTTGTGTTTGAGTTTGCAATTGTAATACCCTAAAAATCATACTTAGGGTAAATATAATAACTTAGGAAAATTGTGAAAAATCCTAAAAGTCAGTGAAATAATTATTAAAATTGAGAGAGTATATTGCCTCTAATTTTGGTAATTTAGTAAATTATAAACTTGGTGGAATTGTAGAAGAATACTCAAAAAGTAAGGAAATGGCCGAAATACCCCTGTAAATGCTAAGATAATGCAGGAGACATGAAAACAAAGATGTCAATACAAAAGTTATGAGTTAATGAGGCATGCTAATTAAGAAAATTATCAACTATTGATAAGAAAGTAATTAGGTAATTATTGGCTAATTACTTAAGTTTAAGCAAAGGCAATTCAGAGATAATTATGTAAAACCCTAAAATTAGTGGTTTTTAGCCAAGAATTAGTAAAAATATATTTGCTAATTAATTGGAAAGTTTGGAGAAAATAGTTGAGTTTAGGTATTTTTAAGCCTAAATACAAGTATGGACCAAAAGGAAAAAGTTATGAAAGATTATGTAAAAATAATTATTTAATTATAATAATAATTGAATAATTAATATATATATATATATATATATATATATATATATATTATAATTAGGGCTGCCGAATTGGACCTAAGAGATAGGATGAGAATTTGAAAAAAATATATATAGATATTAAAATACAACTTGCAATATTATATATTATAATTAATTGTGATGAATAGTAATCAAATAAATAGGAAACGGATCCTATCTAGAGATCTAGGGATGGGAATTCCAAATTCAAGGTAAATTATTGATCAGTGAGTTTTTACCTTCAAGTGACCTCTTCCGGAAGTTAATTAGAAGTAGTTAGTGCATTTTCCTAATAAAACAAAATAGGGAAAAATGTAGATAGGCATATTTTTGGATATGAAGAAAATAAATTCTAACTCGATATCTAGATGTGAGTTTGAATTTATCTCGACATATTAGGAATCGAGTGAATTTTTCTCAAGAAGTTGATGATTCCGAAATGCGTTCAAACCGGGACGCTGTTCGGACACGTTTTTCGAGAAAACTTCAACTGGATTTATTGGAACCCTCAGAGACCAAAATCTAAGTTAAATTAGATATTATTGATGAGGAAGAAAAGATCTTCAGAGTTATGAATTCATAAGTTTGAGATTTCTCCGAAATCACGCGAATCGGGTACCGATCGGGGAAATCTGCCAGACCGGGCATAAAGTGAGCTTGAGTCATCATTTTTGGACCAGCCAAGGGCTGCCACATCACCCTTGTATGTCGACCAAGATGCTCCATGGACAAGAATTATACACCATTTTGCATTGGATTTTCCATGGTTGAGAACAACTTGGAAAATGACATTTGTGTCCTTAGAAAATTCTATAAATAGGTAGCCATGCTCTTCATATTTCTTCACACCATTCCTCCTTCCTTTGGCCGAACCTAGAGGGAGAAAGTAGAGAGAGAAGCTCTGGAAAAATTCTGCAGAAGTCTTCAACGGGTAAGTCCTTCGGTCTTTAGCTTTTTAGTTCGGTAGTTAGTAGAATTGTTAGATAGATTTAGTAAGTAGGAGTGAAATTCCTACTATTGTTTTAGGCCTCATTGCATTGAAAGATGCCTAAAGAGGTAAAACTTGGTAGGGATTGAGTCCCCGAAAAGTGTAAGTAGCGAAGTCAAGGCGAAATTCCGCTATTAGGGGTAGAAGGGCAAAATAATAATTTTTACCTAAAATGCCGATATAGTATCAAATCACTAATAAAAGTGATATTACTCTTATAGGACGTTAGAAATCCTAATTTGCTGCCACATCGCTGCCCAACGTGCCGTTGGACAAACCGTTTTCCGTCAAAAAGTACGTTTTCCGCCAGAAGTGCCTAACGTCGTCAACGAAGGTACGTTCGCGTACTGTAACACTAACTCTGATGTTTATGATATGCATATATGTGGTATGTGTGTAGGAGTGTTATACTGTTTGAGTACATATAGTGGTTAGAGGATATGTCTGTATCGCTTGGGTGCAATATGTCTCATATCTTTGGGTGCAACTGGCTCGTATGCTGGGTGCAACTGTCGCATGCTTTGGGGCAATACATATGCATGGGTTGTGATAGAGTGATGTTAGTATTGTTAATGTCTGTTGCTCGTATACATAAACATGAGGTTAACCGTTACACGAGATCCGTGCGGTCTCACCCTTAACATAGCTTCGTGGATCGGGAGGGCCGAGAGGCTGCAGAGAAAGACAAGCGACTGCGTAGAAACTCGGCGGGAGACTTGCTTGAAGATCCGGTCAAGATTTCTTTGTTGTTATACACTTTTGAACCACACGGTTTCTCATCACTGTTGTATCCAGCCAAACTTACGGCACTTTATATATACATATCAGTTACTCAATTGCTCCGTTGCTCTACTCTGATCATTTTGAAATGATGTTTGATAAAAAAAAAATTATTGTAACATCCCATTTTCTAAAGCGGAAATTTTTTTTTTTCAATCAGAGTAGAGCAATGGAGCGAAAGAGTAACTGATCATAACAAAATATGAACCATAGTGTAATATAGTATTGACATTACAGTGATCCTACTTGTTCAAAAGATAAGTACAGAAAGCGATAATGTGACTTCGGGCACGTCGGCAGCGTAACGGCAGCAGAATCAACGTTTCAGATATCCTATGAGAATAATGTCACTTCCATTAGTAATTTGACATTATAACTGGCATTTTAGGTAAAAATTACCATTTTGCCCTATACCCCTACTTGGCGGAATTTCGCCACGCTCGCTACATAGGCTATTTTCTTCCCAAAATTTCGCGTAACTTCGACGCATTTATGATTCTTGAAAATAAAGACTAAAATAGTCCTCCCATATGATACCAAAATCATAAAAATAAAGACTACCCTAGCCTTACTAACTAATAAACTAAAGACTAAAAACTAAAGACCGAAAGACTTACCCGTTGAAGACTTCGGCAGAGCTTCCGCCCAGAACTTCTCTCTCTTCTTTTCGGCCAAAGGAGCTCAAAGAAGATGTGCAGAATTTTGAAGGAGCATGGCATCTATTTATAGAGATTTTGGAGGGACAAGGTTGGAATTTTCAAAGTTGTTTGCACTATTCATGTCCAACAATTACACATGATTTTTGCCCTTGCTTTTCCCTCTTGGCCGACCTCCCTAGGTGATGTGGCAGCCCTTGGTTGGTCCAAAATGGTGACTAGGCTTGCTTTATGCTCTAGTCTAACCGTTTTCCCCGATCGGTACCCGATTCGCGTGATTTCGGAGAGTTCTCAAAATTCTGGATTTACAACTTTGAAAACATGTTCTCACTTAGTAGAAATGTCCAAGTCAACCTTTATTTTGATTCCATATAGGCCTCCAACAGTCCAGTTGAAGTTTCCTCGAAAACGTGTCCGAACGCGTCCGTGTCGGAATTCGTTTTCGGAGATATCAATCTCTTCGAAATAATTCACCGATTCCAAATATGTCTAAACAAATTCAAACCCATTCCTAAATGTTGAGTTAGAATTTATTTTCCTCTTTTCCAAAATTATGCCTATATGCATTTTTCCCTATTTTGTTTTATTAGGAAAATGCACAAACTACTTCTAATTAACTTCCTAAGAGTCTAATGGAAGGTAAAATTCCACTGATCAATAATCTACTTTGATATTGATAATCCCATTCCTAGATCTCTAGATAGGATCCGTTTCCTAATTTATAAATTACTATTCACATATTTTACTTTAATTAAATTATATTATTATTTTATTAACCACTTGCACAACTTGTTTCTATTCTATTTTTATTTTATTTTCCTTTTTATTTGGCCCAAATTTCGGATGCCCTCTTTAATTATTTAATAAACATTTATTTTTTTTTATTTATTTAATTATTTAATAATTTATTTATTTATTTACTTTTTCCCAAAAATTTCACAAAATTATCTAATTGGTCCATTCTTGTATTTAGGCCTAAAAATACCTAAACTCAACTATTTTTCATAAAAATTTCCAATTAATTAGTAAATACATATTTACTAATTTTAAACCAATTATCACTAATTTTTGAGCTTTACACAATTATCTCTTAATTTCCTTTGCTTATACTTAAGTAATTAGCCCAATATTACTTAATTATTCTATTATCACTTGTTGGTAATTTTCTTAATTAAGACACTCCTTTATCTTCAAACTTTTGCCTTAACACTAGAATTTCCATGCCCATTGCATTAATCCATAATTGCAAGGGTATTTTGGTCATTTTGTTACTTTTTGAACATTCTTGTACAATTTCTCAAAGTTCATAATTTATTAAATTACAATAATTAGAGATAATATACTCTCCTAATTCAATTGATCATTATACTGTCTTTCAGGATTTTTCATGAATTTTCTAAGTTATTTATGTCCCTTAGGGGCATTTTGGTCATTTTGGCACTTTGGCAATTAATTTCCCTGATTTCCTACAGAAATTCTACTTAGAAAATAGACTATAATTATACAAGACCAGAGATTGAAATTTCACTTATCAGAAATATCCAATTTTTATTTATAATATTCCAGATAAATATCCTGGTATTACATTTCTCCCCCTTACACAAAATTTCGCCTCGAAATTTAGTCTATACTAACTAAACTTCGGGCCATGAACTCGGGTACTTTTCCTTCATGTCACTCTCGGTTTCCCAAGTTGCCTCTTCGGGTGTTAAACCCTTCCGCACCACCTTCACTATCGAATAGTCTTATTTCGAGCCGTTTCTCCTTATGATCAATGATCCATTCTCGCTCAACGATGAAGGTATTATCATGCCGTACTTCGACATCCTCGTACTCGATGACATGATCACCGTCCGGTTGGTACTTCTTCAATTGCGACACGTGGAAAACGTCGTGGAGATTACTCGAGTTCGGGGTAAAGCTATCCGATAAGCTACTTCTCGCGCTTAGCCAAAATTTCAAATGGTCCAACATACCGTGGACTCGAGTTTCTTCCTCTTAAGCGTTTCGCCGACACCGCCAAGCTGGAGATAACTTTAGAAATACATGGTCGCCGACATAAAACGTCGAGGTCTCCTCCTTTTGTCCGCATAGCTCTTCTCGTCTACTATGTGCGGCTAGGAGTCTCTTCTTGATCAATGCGATCTCGCTCGGAGGTTTGTTCAAGCATATCCGGCCCAAGTAATTGCTTTTCGATGAATCATCCAAAGATAATGGTGATTGACACTTCCGCCCATACAATGCCTCGAACGGGGCCATTTGTATACTAGCATGATAACCGTTGTTATATGCAAATTCACTAGCGAAAGATGTTGATCCCAACTTCCTTTGAAATCAAGGGCACATGCTCGCAAAGATATCCTCCAATAATCGAATCGTCCTTTCGGATTGACCGTCGGTTTGAGGGTGATAAGCCGAACCGAACCTCGCCTTAGTCCCCATACCTTCGTAACGCTTGCCGAACGGGATTTGAAACGCGTGTCCCGATCAGAGACAATGCTCTTAGGAATACCATGCAATCTCACTATCTCTTTGATATAAATCCCCGCCAATCGTTCCGGAGAATAGTGGATACTGATGGGAATAAAGTGTGCCGACTTGGTTAATCATCAACAACTACCCAAATTGTATCATGATTCCTGATTTTGGGCAGACCTACCACAAAATCCATGGTTATGTTCTCCCATTTCCATTCCGGCACTCTAGTCCTTGCAAAAGACCGGGGGTCGACGGTGTTCAATCTTCACCTTCCGACGGTCAAGCACTTGGCCACGTACTGTAACGTCTTTCTTCATTCCGGCCACCAAAGTTCGGATTTCATACTCTGTACATCTTGACCATGCCTGGATGTAGAGTGTATTTACTCTTGTGAGCCTCGTCCATTATCTTCCGCCTTAATTCATCAACTGCGGTACATAGATTCGCTTCTTACCCGACCAAACCACTAAGTGATAGGTCATGGTCTTGGGTCTCACCTCGAGTGATTTTCTCACGTATCTCTTTTGCCCAATCATCTTGCTCCGAGCTTTCTCAACTTCATCTCTCGATCATACTCCCTTGACTAACAAGAAGAGTTGCAAGATAGGCATCACCGTGGTGCATGAAGACCCATGCAGACTTGATTGGATAGATTCGATCTCTCGAAATCTTCCAACAATTTCTGTTCTTGTATCATCATATATGCCACCTGCACCGTCTTCCCGCTAAGAGCATCAAGAACGATGTTTGCTTTACCCGATGATACTTGATCTCCGAGGTGTAGTCTTTAATCGCTCCATCCAACGACGTTGTCTCATGTTGAGTTCTCGTTGATCGAACAAGTATTTCAAACTTTTGTGATCACAATACACTTCTACTACACCGTACAAGTAATGCCTCCATATCTTCAAAGCGAACACGATAGCCGCCACTCTAGATCGTGTGTAGGATAGTTCAACTCGTGAGGCTTCACCGACGAGAGGCATAAGCCACCACTCGCCTGTTGCATCGACACATCCCAACCCTTGCCCACCGGCATCACTGTAAACAACATACTTTTCATCCGGATCCGGGATGATTAACACCGGTGCCGTAGTCAATCTCTCTCTCGCTTCGAAAGCTCTCCTCACGATCGTCTCCCATACAAAGGGTTGATTCTTCCTCGTAAGCTTTGTCAATGGAAGGGCTAGACGCGAGAAATCCCGTATGAATCTGCGGTAGTATCCCGCCAGACCAAGAAAACTACGGATCTCCGTCGCGCCTCTCGGCCGTTTCCTACCCGTAACCGCATCTACCTTGCTTGGATCAACCGCAACTCCGTCGCTAGATATAACATGGCCCAGAAATTTCACTTCCTAGGCCAAAATTCGCATTTGCTCGCTTTAGCATAGAGTTGCTTCTCCCTGAGTATGCTCAACACCTTTCGCAGATGTTCTTCGTGCTCTTCTTTGCTCTTGGAATAGATGAGAATGTCATCAATAAACACCACCACAAACCGGTCTAGGTGTTGTCGGAAGATACGGTTCATGTAATCCATGAATACCGCAGTGCATTTGTTAATCCGAAGGGCATCACAAGGAATTCATAATGCCCGTGCACAGTTCCGAAAGCCGTCTTGGAAATATCACCATCTTTAACTCGCAACCGATGATATCCCGAACGCAGATCAATTTTGGAGAAGACAAAGTGGAACCGGATAACCGATCCAAAAGATCATCAATCCGGAAGTGGGTACTTGTTTTTGACCGTTACTTTGTTCAATTCACTGTAGTCAATGCAGTCGGAAGCTTCCATCTTTCTTCTTTACAAAAAGCACCGGGGCTCCCCTACGGTGATACACCGGGTCGAATGAACCCTTTCTTCAAAAGCTCTTCTAGCTGCTTCTTCAACTCCTGCATCTCGTTAGGAGCCATACGATACGGCGCCTTTGATATTGATCCTGTACCAAGCATCAAATCAATATTGAACTCCACTTCTCGGATAGGAGGTAACTCGGTGAGATCCTCCGGAAAAACATCAGAAAATTCATTCACCACAGGGATATCCTGGAGTGAAAGATCAGCTTCTGCTTTGACAGAAAAGAATACCATGTAGGCATGGCATCCCTGCTTCACACATCGATCGGCTTACGTAGCGGAGAGAAAGTTCGAGCTCACTTCAACTTTTCTCCGGAAATGATATCTTCTTCTTGCCACGCCGATCATCGCACCGTTGGCCGTCGCCCAATTTAGACCGAGTATGACGTCGATGCCGTGAAGAGGTAGACGGATAAGGTCCACTTTAGAAACTCGTCCATCCACGTTAGCGCATACAATTCATACATGCATCGAAGTTAAGGATTTTACACCAAGCGGTGTAGATACTACAAGGTCAAAAGGTAAACTACGTGCATGCATTCCTAGGCGACTTGCACAATCATAAGAAATGAAAGAATGGTGGCTCCCGAATCATACAATGCCTCAAGTAGATTTCCGTTAAGGTAAATAGTACCTTGACCATCTCCGGACTGTCTCGGCCTCTGTGTTCGTTAGTGCAAAGATGCGGCCTGTGCTCGAGGTCTCGCCTCTCCAATCTTCTCGCACACTCTCTGCTATAGTGTCCGCTTATGACATCGAAGCATATCTGCTTCCTTCACAGCTCACGCCCGGATGATGCTTCTTGCATTTGGGGCATGTTTGTGATCCCTACGCTGGGATAGTTCTCATTGCTCTGCCTTGGTACGGCCTTTTGTTTCCACCACGGGGTTACTCCAGTGGCGCCTTCCTCTTTTGTGAAGAGTTCTCGCGGTTGAATCCACCTCGACCAAGCATTGTTGTTGTTGAAGTTCCTTGATCTCTCGGAAGCCTCGAGATTGCGCTCGCTCATCCGACAAGTTTCCACCGCGCTTGTCAAGTTCTCGAATCGCTGACATGAGCCTTTCACCAATTTCATATTTAAGCCCATGAATCAAGATATTCACCATACCGCTTTCATCGTTGCCCCTCGAAGATGTGCTTGAGTATCGGACGAGTTGGTGAACCGGGCGTAGTAATCGTCGAAAGATTCCTCCTGCCCTTGTCGGATATGGAGAAATTCCGACTCCTTGTTCATTTTCACCGAAGGAGGGAAATATTGCTCATGAAATTTCTCCGTAAATTTCCCCATGTCACGGACAGTCATTGGTCTCGTAGGGTTTCGCCGTGACTTCCCACCAACGGTCAAGATCTCCTTCAAGTTGGTAAATCGCTAGTTGGGCTTTGCGATTCTCGGGCGCCAATCACCCCGAATACTTTCTCTAGTCTCTTCACCAATCCTCCGCCAAATCCAGCTTTCGAAAATTTGGTGGCTTCAACTTACTGAACTGGTTCACCCAATACGGGTATTCTTTTCCTTCTTCCTCGTCGTGGAGGTGATTGTGATCTATCGATTCTCAAGATTTTCCTCATGGTCTTCCTCACTTTGATTGTCATTGTCCTCCTCTTCTTCTTCTTCTTCATTCTCCTCGTTTTCCTCATTGTTATGCTCTTCCTCTTCGTGTTGACGTGCGTCCAATTGTCTTTGGGCTTCTTCATCCTGTTGATGTTGTCTTGCTAACAGAGCATCAATGAGAGCCCTCTCGCTCTTGGAGAGTTCTCCTCGCTTCTTGTACTTCGTGCCTGCTCCTTGGTTTGGTATAGCATTTTGCTCGGGTATTGCGTCCATTTGAGGCTGCCTACCTCTGCCTCGACCTCGGCCTCTGCCTCGGCCCCTACCTCTTGGTGCACCGGCACCTCTTATGATGGCCATGTTTTAACTTTTCCTTTATATCAAATAACGGATAAGTGTTAGAACAATAACACAACACATGGCATCAAGTCATATATATTTTCATATTAGATGTAATGTACATGCTAACGTATACTACATCAGCCAACTGGTTTATGACCAGTGGTTACATGGTTTCGTCTTCGTCCCGCCGTCTCGGAATTACGGATCTACGCGCGTTACGTCCTATTATTACGGGATAGAAGATCTACGAATGTTCGTTTCGTCCATCACTACCTATTACACCAAGTGTCATATCGCACTCATTTTAAAAAATGCTCAAAGTTTAAAAGACCTAAGAATCTAACTCCGTTATCCGAACGTAATGGCCGGGTAAGTGTCTACCATGGGGGCCTCACCGGGTTAGCGGATCGATTGGCACACCCACGTAGACTAGCCTTGCCTTCGCACCAAACCGTTCGTGGTAACATAGTTAAACACTTGCCGAAAGATTGCTCGATACCATAAAGTGTAACATCCCATTTTCTAAAGCGGAAATTTTTTTTTCAATCGAGTAGAGCAATGGAGCGAAAGAGTAATCGATCATAACAAAATATGAACCATAGTGTAATATAGTATTGACATTACAAAGATCCTACTTGTTCAAAAGATAAGTACGAAAGCGATAATGATGACTTCTTCCGCAAGCCTACTCCCCCGCCGCTTATCCCTAGCACCGATCCGTGGTCCTCCGGATCTCGAAGCTACACTGAGATTCAATTCACCGCATTGAATCTCGTGTAATCTGTTAACCTTATGCTCAAATAAAACAAGATATAGACAATAGATATTCATGACATAACAAAGAACATCTCATCGAAGTGTGACACGTATGTAACATAAGCATGAAGCAATATGTAAGGTCCTACACAACAACATTGTGACACGAGACAGACATAAGCATAAAGCGTATGTAAAGTCCTACACATATATAGCCTGCACATTACTCTGTGCCACGAACACGTGTCCTCAGCGCTAGGAAAACTCAAAGCGGTATTATCATGTCTTATAACCCGTACAAGGCTGTATGTATAACGACGACCCTAAGCAGAGCCCCGGTATATGAACGTATCTATGACATATATGTATATGAGAGCTATAGGATTAGTGTTACAGTACGCGTCCGTACCTTCGTTGGCAACGTTAGGTACTACCGGCGGAAAACGTACTTTTACGGAGAAACGTGCAAGAATCCTCACAATGGCACGTCGCAACAGTAACGGCAGCAAATCAACGTTTCAGATATCCTATGAGAATAATGTCACTTCCATTAGTAATTTGACATTATAACGGCATTTTAGGTAAAAATTACCATTTTGCCCCTATACCCCTACTTGGCGGAATTTCGCGGCGCTTCCGCTACATAGGCTATTTTCTTCCCAAAATTTCGCCAGAACTTCGACGCATTTATGATTCTTGAAAATAAAGACTAAAATAGTCCTCCCATATGATACCAAAATCATAAAAATAAAGACTACCCTAGCCTTACTAACTAATAAACTAAAGACTAAAAACTAAAGACCGAAAGACTTACCCGTTGAAGACTTCGCAGAGCTTCCGCCTGTAACTTCTCTCTTCTTTCTCTCCCTAGGATTTTCGGCCAAAGGAGCTCAAAGAAGATGTGCAGAATTTTGAAGGAGCATGGCATCTATTTATAGAGATTTTGGAGGGACAAGGTTGGAATTTTCAAAGTTGTTTGCACTATTCATGTCCAACAATTACACATGATTTTTGCCCTTGCTTTTTCCCTCTTGGCCGACCTCCTAGGTGATGTGGCAGCCCTTGGTTGGTCCAAAATGGTGACTAGGCTTGCTTTATGCTCTAGTCTAACCGTTTTCCCCGATCGGTACCCGATTCGCGTGATTTCGGAGAAATCTCAAAATTCTGGATTTACAACTTTGAAAACATGTTCTCACTTAGTAGAAATGTCCAAGTCAACCTTTATTTTGATTCCATATAGGCCTCCAACAAATCAGCTTGAAGTTTCCTCGAAAAACGTGTCCGAACGCGTCCTGTCTAATTGCTTTCGAGATATCAATCTCTTCGAAATAATTCACTGATTCCAAATATGTCTAAATAAATTCAAACCCATTCCTAAATGTTGAGTTAGAATTTATTTTCCTCTTTTCCAAAATTATGCCTATATGCATTTTTCCCTATTTTGTTTTATTAGGAAAATGCACAAACTACTTCTAATTAACTTCCGGAAGAGTCTAATGGAAGGTAAAATTCCACTGATCAATAATCTACTTTGATATTGATAATCCCATTCCTAGATCTCTAGATAGGATCCGTTTCCTAATTTATAAATTACTATTCACATATTTTACTTTAATTAAATTATATTATTATTTTATTAACCACTTGCACAACTTGTTTCTATTCTATTTTTATTTTATTTTCCTTTTTATTTGGCCCAAATTTCGGATGCCCTCTTTAATTATTTAATAAATATTTATTTTTTTATTTATTTAATTATTTAATGATTTATTTATTTACTTTTTCCCAAAAATTTCACAAAATTACCTAATTGGTCCATTCTTGTATTTAGGCCTAAAAATACCTAAACTCAACTATTTTTCATAAAAATTTCCAATTAATTAGTAAATACATATTTACTAATTTTAAACCAATTATCACTAATTTTTGAGCTTTACACAATTATCTCTTAATTTCCTTTGCTTATACTTAAGTAATTAGCCCAATATTACTTAATTATTCTATTATCACTTGTTGGTAATTTTCTTAATTAAGACACTCCTTTATCTTCAAACTTTTGCCTTAACACTAGAATTTCCATGCCCATTGCATTAATCCATAATTGCAAGGGTATTTTGGTCATTTTGTTACTTTTTAAACATTCTTGTACAATTTCTCAAAGTTCATAATTTATTAAATTACAATAATTAGAGATAATATACTCTCCTAATTCAATTGATCATTATACTGTCTTTCAGGATTTTTCATGAATTTTCTAAGTTATTTATGTCCCTTAGGGGCATTTTGGTCATTTTGGCACTTTGGCCATTAATTTCCCTGATTTCCTACAGAAATTCTACTTAGAAAATAGACTATAATTATACAAGACCGGAGATTGAAATTTCACTTATCAGAAATATCCAATTTTTATTTATAATATTCCAGATAAATATCCGGGTATTACAATTATACTGCTTTTAAAAGTTGGGATGTTACAGCAATGTTTCTCTTCTGTGATTTGAAACATGGAAAGAAGGCAGAGGTTGAAGGATAAGGCAGAAAAAAAATAAAGATGAGAGAAATGAGAAAAAGCATCACATGGGTGAGAGGGAAATGGTTGATAGGTGTGATAGGTGCGTTGGAGGGTGTGGTGGGAGTGCCTTTGGCGTCCCAATTTTATATTAGGACATCTAAAGATTAATTTTGGCATCCCAATTTCTATAGGAACGCCAAAAGTTCTGTTTTTAGCCTCCTTTTCAAATTTGGACACCAAAAGTAGGGCTTTTGACTTCCCAAATTGAAAAGGGACGCCAAAAATCAACTTTTTGTGTTCTTTTTTTATTAAAGGGACGCACAATATGTTAAAATTCCCGCACATAATTGCAAAATGTCACTGTCTTTATATTTTATTTCCCATTTTGAAAAACAAACTTTTTTGAAAAATAAAATCTATTTTTTGTAGTAGTGAAAAATATACTTTTATGTATAAAGATAACTAATTGACTTATGAACATGACAAAAAATCTTCAATTATTCATTTATAAATAAGACTAAAGAGTGCCTGTTATCAGTACGTAGTATTACTTTCTAGAGCCCGTTTGGATTGACTTAAAAAAAAAGTGCTTTTTTTTTTTAGCCCCATGTTGTGCTTTTTTTTTAAGCTCAAAATTTGAGCTTTTGCCTTTTTTGTTACTTTTTTAAAAAATATCATCTAAACACATAAATTAATTTTTTTGAATTAAAAAAAGTGCTTTTTTTATGAAAAAAGCCCATCCAAAAGGGCTTTCTAGTGGAATTAATGAGTTTTGGACATTTTACTTAGAAAATACTTCCTTCAATCTTTAGTACAAGAGCTAGATGATTTTTTTGGAGAGATTAAAGAAGTTAAAAAAATAATTAATCATAGTATATGTTGTGTATCATTAGATTATATATTAGTTTATAAGTCAGGTAAATTAGTTTAAAAAATGATAAATAAATACTTTGATGTAATTTATTTAGTTTTTTTAATAATTTTTTTTAAAAGGTCAACTATTCTTATATTAAGAATAAAAAAAAGTAGTAATATCGCATGCGGGGAAAAAGCGAGACATGTGGGAAATAAAAGCAATGGTAAACACAACTGTTATGTTTTTTTGAGGAAAATGGGAAGAATATTGACACTAGCGCACTTCCATAAATGCATAAATGGGTCCCAATCAGAGGGTAGCGTTGCATGTGCTAAGGAGCAAGTGATGGTTTCGGACGTTTCGATGAATAAAATGGGAGGAATCGATTAGTCAATTTGTATTAGGGGCGACTGGGGAATTTAATATATAGACCACTTTTCTATAGAAATAAGTAAGGGAAAATTGTAACTAGGTCTCAATTAATAGACTAAATGGTAACCAGATCCCTCAAAATCATCAAATTATAATGAAGTTATCAGAAACCTGGGTGCTATTAATTCTAAACATGAAAGTACAATTTTGCCCTTTTGTTAGTAATGACAAGTTTAGAGCAGCTAACGATAAATTTAGAGCATTTAATGATAACTTACATGGCAACAAGTGACTACAAAAAATATTAGTTCAAAAGGCAAATAAACCTTAAAGATATTGTTCTTCTCTTGTATCATTCTTTATTAATTGTGTATTGTCATCTACATTTTCTCCTACATACATATGATCATTTTCTCCATTGAAATAAATAAAATGTTCTACTCCTTCATCATCTACAAGGTCCACAAAAGTGATTGCATCAAAGGTTAGCATGAATTTCATGAAAATTCTACTACTTTCTTTTCTATCAATCGATGCATCTTAACTTCTATGTAGTACCTTCCTTTTTTGTTTTTGTTTTAACATTACCCCTACATTTTGCAAATCATATCTCCTCCATTTAAAAATTGTTTCCCAATATCCAAAAAAACATAATATAAGCTTTACAAACGTACTTGTCATTTTTTTTTTGTCATCTTGCAAAACAAAGTTGTTATTAACCATACATGAGCAACATTAACTACTTTAGATCATTGTATTTGCATAACAGAGGTTATAAATGCATAAAGTTTCATCCTTTCCATTTATTCCTATCTAAGCACACAAAACTAGAGCACAATCTCTATAGTAGAAATTCATTTACCCTCTGACACACTCAATGAAACAACAACATAAATTATAAAGACAACAAATAATTAACAATCATTGGATGTTTTAAAATTGTCATTGGTTACTCTAAACTTGTTATTACTAAAACTTCAGTGTAATTTGATGATTTTGAGGACTTAATTACCATAAAGTTTGCTAATTGTAACACACCGGTTTTCACAACTGTTTTCATAGCGTTTCGATCAGAGTTTTGAGCGACAATTTTTTTTTTCATAATAAAGAGTAACTGAATAACATTGATAACAGTGTATCTGGCTGTTCATAATGCCGTACATTCCTCCCACGGGGTATCTAAGTACGATTCCTTAGACACGGAGTATCTAAGTACGATTCCTTAGACACGGAGCAAATAACACCGAACAGAATGGCCAGGTAAGTGTCTATCATAGGGGCCTCACCGACTTATACGGCGACTAAATGGCTTACCCACATAGACTAGCCTTGCCTTCGGCACCAAACTATTCACACAACATATTATCACATATAATCATTCAATAATAATCAGATTAGTGTTACAGTACGCGAACGTACATACATACAATAAACATACCACATATACAATACATATTTCACATATATGCATACAATAAACATCAGAGTTAGTGTTACAGTACGCGAACGTACCTCCGTTGACGAACGTCGGAAATTCTGGCGGAAACGGCACGTTTAACGGAAAGCGGCCAACGTCCATGCTCGTCGGACAACGTAACGGCGACGAGATCAAAGTTTCGATGTCCTATAAGAGTAATATCACTTTTATTAGTGATTTGACATCACAACAGCATTTTAGGTAAAATTACCATTTTGCCCTATACCCTGTCCAGTGGAATTTGCTTGGTAGCCGTTACTTTGACTCCGATTTTTTCCAAAATTTTGCCAGAACTTCGACCCAATGATAATTTTCGAAATTCTAACTTAAAATAGCCCTATCATATGATATCTAATCATACTTGAAAGATTAAAGGCTATACTAACATTACTACCCTTACTTTTGAAAAACTGCGAAAGCTTCAACTTTTCGGCGACTCGATCCCTACTATGTTTTTACCTCTGCATATTTTTTCAATGCAAACAAGGCCTAAAACAAGAATAGGAATCTCATCACCTACTTCTTAAATCTAACTAACAATTCTACTAACTACCGAACTAAAGTCTAAAAGGCAGAAAGACTTACTAGTTGAAGATCTCCGAACAATTTTCCAGGGCTTCGCTGCAAAAATCTCCAGAGCTTCTCTCTCTTCTTTCTCCCTCTAGGCTCAGCCAAACAAGGGAAAATGGTGTGAAGAAAGTGAAGGGAGGACATGCCTATTTATAGAACTTTGGAAGGATACAAATGGAATTTCCTACTTTGTTTACAACCTTGGAAAATCCGCCCGGTCTGGCCGATTTCCCCGATCGGTACCCGATTCGCGTGATTTCGGAAAAATCTCAAAATTCTGGATTTACAACTTTGAAACCATTTCCTTACTTACTAGAAATGTCCAAGTTAACCTAAATTTTGATCCCATATAGGGCTCCAACAGTCCGATTGAAGTTTTCTCGAAAACGTGTCCGAACGCGTCCGATTTGAAACTTCGTTTTAATCACCAATCTCTTGAAAAATTCACTAATTCCAAATATGTCCAGATAAATTCAAACTCATTCCTAGATATTGAGTTAGAATTTATTTTCTTCATTCCAAAAATATGCCTATATGCATTTTTCCCTATTTTGTTTTATTAGGAAAATGCACAAACGGCCTCGGAATTAACTTCCGGAAGAGGTCACTTGAAGGTAAAAACTCACTGATCAATATTTTACCTTGACTTTGGAGTTCCTATTCCTAGATCTCTAGATAGGATCCGTTTCCTAATTTCTAAATTACTATTCATCCTTTTTAACTTTAATTAATTATAATATTATCAACTTGCATATAATCTTATATATATATATATATATATATATATATATATATATAATTTCGTCTGGCCCATATTTATAATTAATAAATATTTATTTTTTTATTTAATTAATTATTTAATTACTCATTTATTTAATTTTTCCCAAAAATTCCACAAAATTATCTAATTGGTCCATTCTTGTATTTAGGCCTAAAAATACCTAAACTCAACTATGTTTCTCCAAAATTTCCAATTAATTAGTAAATATATTTTTACTAATTTTAAAACAAAAACCACTAATTTTAGGGTTTCATATAATTACTTGTGAATTTCCTTTGCTTATGGTTAAGTAATTAGCCCAATATTACCTAATTACTCTCTTATCACTTGTTGATAATTTTCTTAATTACAATGCCTCATTACCTCCATAGTCTTGCATTAACCTTAGTATTCCCATGCCTCTTACATTATTCTATAATATGTAAGGGTATTTTGGTCTTTATTACCTTTTGCACATTCTTATACAATTTCTCCAAGTTCATAATTTATTAAATTATCATAATTAGAGATAATATATTCTCATTATTCAAATAATTATTTCACTGACTTTTAGGATTTTTCACAATTTTCCTAAATCATTTATGTCCCTTAGGGGCATTTTGGTCATTGGCACTTTGGCCCTTAAATTCTCTAATTTCCAATAGATTTTTCCTTAGAAAATAAGATAATTATATCTTAACATTTGATACCCCATATTCACCTACTTTCTATAGGTATAATTTTACCAAATTATAATATAGATTTTTAGGGTATTACACTAATTGAGACCTAATTGCAATTTTTCCAATATGTGTGTGTGTAATTTGATGATTTCGAGGACTTATATTAATTACCATGAAGTTTGCTAATTGAGACCTAATTTCAATTTTCCCAATGTGTGTGTGTGTGATTTGATGATTTTGAGGACTTAATTACCATAAAGTTTGCTAATTGAGACCTAATTGCAATTTTCCCAATATGTGTGCGTGTCCCCTAAGTATATAAGAGTTGATCATTGCATGCTTTAAATATAGGACTACAATCTATTTTATTTATTAGGTTTATAATTTTTTTTAAAAATTATCCACAGTTATTATTGCACACATTAAGGGGGTTTTATACAAATGATTAAAAAGGGAGTATTTAAGAGAAATCAATATATATTTGTTATAACAAATAACTAATTTGCTTAAGCTTTGAAACTTTAGTTATTTAACTTCCATATTAAGGATCAGACGTAGTGTGTGTGGAGAAATATTTACATACTCCCTAAGAATCATGTCATCTAAACTCTGTCCAATGAAAAAGAACAACTCAAACCATTTTGATCCTAATTGGCTGATGGCTCATATGAAAAAATTCCAAATTTTTTCTTGTTTTTAAGAAAAAAATATCTTAAGTTGAATTTTTTTTTATAATCAACCAATATTTTTCTTAAAAACAAGATAAAATTTGGAAAAAAAAAATCTTAAGTTGAAAAAAAAAATTATGATCAAGCAATATTTTTCTTAAAAACAAGATAAAATTTGAAATTTTTTTAGATGAGTCATCAACTAACGAAGACTAAAATAATATGAGTTATTATATTTTTAGTTGATAGAGTTCAGATGACATGATACTTCTAGAATATGTAAGTATTTCTTACACATACACACATATACATACATATATATATATATAGACACACATATACATACATATGTATGTATTATGTAATTGGTGTTTTAATTTGTAGGTAGTGAAGAGAAAAATGTGGTAATCAACACAGGAGAGGAGTGGGATCGTTGAGCGTCGTTGGTGGAAGATAGAGTAACCAATTAATTGAGTTGCCTCAAAAATAAATTGTTCCATCCATCATTTGCGGATTTTGATTGATAATGACACCAAATTGCCTTGTGAGAATCACTCACACCAGATTTTGACAACATAAAATATACCTATAATTTTCATTTTCAATTTAATTAATTAGTTGACCAAAAATCATTACACGTTCTAATTAAGACCAGTGTCTTGTTATTTGTACTCTATTTGTCTTGAAAAAAATATTATTGTCTTTACGACCACAACTAATTAACTACAGAAGAAATCCCACACACACACACACACAATATCATTGTTTTCTACTTAGCTTCCTTTTATGAAAAGTGCACAAATTATCAAGGAACTTCTCCATTAGCATGTGGTAATAATAAAGTGAAACCTTAAATAAATATTGCAAGCAATCTGCCACGACAAGTTTCAGGAGCATAACTGTTGACTCTCATGCTAATATTGTATTTTTTAAAAAATCAAAGAATATTCTACATTAATCAATAAAAGATTGAATTGGGGGAAAGTTTGAGTTATATAAAAGTACACTAGAGAGAGAGAGAGAGAGAGAGAGAGGAGGGGGTATTATAAGTTAGATAAGGCAGGTTTGGGTCGTTGAAATCAACTAAAGGGAGCGATGGCACAAGCTTTAATCTAAGCTTACTGTAAAGATGGATTTGAAGTCAGATAACGAATGAAGCTCATCTGATGAATTATGGCAGTTTGTACTTATTTACAGTCTTTCCCTCGCTATTATAATCGCCCACTTTTGTCACATTTATACGTAATATGCCTCCAGGATAACCCTAAGGGTCAAATATAGGTTTTATTAAGTTTTTTGTCCCTAGTTCATTAAATCATTTCTATCTAATAAAGAACTTTTTATATAAAGTAAAACTCACTCATATTTAACATCCTGATAAAAATATATACGTAAAGGGAGGGAGTATTTTAGACAAGCTTCCTTGTGAAATTGAAACTGTAAAAATTGATTGGAAAAAGTGTTGGTGAGTGTGTATACTATATGGTTTTCTAACTTGATATAAGGCCTCAGTTTGGTTTTTAAATTTTAGAAAGTCTTTTTTTAATCAATTAGGTATTCTAACCCTTATATTGTTAGTCTCAGATAATTTTTTTTTTTTTTTTTTTTTATGTTAACCATTGTTACAACAATAATAAATCCTTATCCCAATAGTTATGTTAATCAATATTATTGTTATTTCAAAAAAGTAAACTTAACATATCAACATTTGTAAGTGTTTTATCAACATTTAAAATATGGGTTAAATATCATTTTCCCTATGGAAGTTTAGCGTAAATAGCACTGGTCACCCGGAAGTTTTTTTGTCTCATTTTTTGCCCCGGAAGTTTAAAAACATAGCAATCTTACCCATCCGTTGATTTTGACAATTGAATTGTTGCTCTTCTTTGTAAATTTCCGGGGCAAAATAGCTACCAAAAAAACCTTCTGGGGCAAATTTGCTTTCAGAAAAAACTTTTGGGGTATATTTACTCCGTTTTGTTAACGTCCGAGACAAAAGTGAGACAAAAAAAACTTTTGGTTTACTAATGCTTCTTAGACTAAACATTCATGACAAAAATAGTATTTAACCATGTAAAAATCAATACCAGTATTTTTTTTTTTGTTAATAGAACCAATTATGTTATAGTCAGAAGACTAAAAATAATTTATAAAATTAAAGGATTTTCAAATGTGTGTGTCTATTACACTAATCTCTCGCTAAAGCTAGTTGGATGGTTTCACTCACTTGCGTCCAATCTCTTATCATTTAACAATTATTTATGTGAACAAAGCTATAATTGGGGAACAAAATTGCACGGCAATACCTGATCCACATGGGCGAATTGGAAATTGCTCACCATAACCTTCAATTTATAATATAAGTCACTCTCTTTCAACTTGATTTGGTACAAGAGTATTGATATTTTTTCTTTATCTTTTCTTCCTATATACAATTAAAATTTATAAATAAATAAATAATTCATTATAATTAATGTAGTACTGACTTTTGTGATCAATAACATAATTTAAAAGCCGCGCTTTACAAATTATTTACATAGTTAATATTATAATTATCTTTTAACTAATATTTTTCGTGGACTTAAGATGGTTAAACCAAACTAATATTATAATGGAAGGAGAACTATTTGATTTATGCACCCAAGGCCGAGATTTTTTAACCAACTAAAGCCTATGATGCACATATTATTGCTTCATTAAATTCAGTGCTTTACCTAGTCATTGTATTCTTTAATTTGTCTGTCAAGGTGATTATCATACAAATTATTATAGGAGTACATATTTTTTATTTAGGGCAATCATACCTTAGCTTCCACTGTTTTTCATGGCACATTATGATAATCAATTATTAAATATGTAGCAGGACATTAATTCAGTCAAAATTAATGAGGAAGCATATTTGAGCTGGTCATTAGGCATTGGTGATAAGAGAATCCAAACATGAATTTACATGCACCTTGATTAATTAATTAAGAGAAATAATTTGAGCTGTTGGATTCTCTTTTAGCTGGGTAGTGATCGATGAGTGCAGAAACATGTAGGAAATGATCGAGCAATGAATCGGCCACTATAAAGGATAAGGTGGCACTTTATTGTGAAAAAGGACCGTATATAAAGATATAAAATCTCTCAAAGCTTTGAGGAAAAGTGATCGAGTAAAATGGACATTTCTCATCAACATATATAGAAACAAAAAAAGGCCATCACTGATCCTGCACAAAGGAAAACCCACAATTATAAGACTCAAAAGCTGATCTATATATACAAATTCCAACTCTCGATTATATTCACCAGCTAGTGCTTGATGCGATGTGATGGGAAAAAGGCTTCATTTTTTAGATGATTATATGTTCTTACTTTGTGTATATTTTGTAAAGGATATGGGATGGGCCCTTCAAACACCCAGCTTAATTGCTTCCCACACAATTCAATTCCTTCAATAATTGAGTCTCCCATAAATCAGCAGCATTGTTCATGTATATGTATGTATCAACCTCTTTCTTTCCACCATCTTCCAATCAAACTCTCACAAATTTCATCACTTTTTGCTCATCTTTTTTTTTAATGCCTCAATAACATCGATTATATGTCAAACACTTTACTATATACTCTACAAATATCAAGAGTTGACTTTAATTTTGGTGTATGTATATATATATGTGGGAGCTCCTTAATTATATAATCATATTATTGTTGCTGTAGTTGAGATTGCACAGTAATTGCCATCATGTGACACCTATCTGACTCTATGTTTCATCTTGTTCTAGACACTGCACCTCTTGCCAATATGTTCTCTCCCCATTGGATCCCTCTTCATATATTAACATGTGCTGCTCCTCCCATTTGCATTTGGACTAATTGCTTTACTAATATATTCTTATTTTATGGAATATTCTACTTTCAAATTTCATATTTATTTTTGGATTCAAGTTTTTAAATTACATGTTTAATTACTGTGCAATTTCAAGTACAACAATAAAAACAGAGAGTTTAATTAAACATGAAATTTAAAAACTTGAAAACCCCCCACACACACACTCCTCTAATACTTAATATAAGACATATTTATCTCATTTTGGGAGATTAAGAAAATTAAATAAATTACTTAATTATAGTAACATACATGACATAACATAACCTCTCTAAAATATTCCCGTCTAACATTACATATTACATATCTGTTTATAAGTTAGGTAAATTAATTTGAAGAAAAAGATAAATACAACAAATAAAATAAAAAAAGGTTTTACATTTATGATTAAAATTCACTCTCAAATTATGTCCTACATTCATAACTGGAGGAGTATATACTAAAAATTCTAATAACTTTTCATGAGAGTAAATAATTTTTTCAGACTGAGATTGCTAACTATATATACAATGATTCTTTTGCATGTTAGGGGAAAAAATAACCATACATAAGAAGAAAGATTTTAGTTTGATACAAGGAACTTCAACTTTTGATTCTTTTGAAGAGTAGTTGCATGTGTACTACCTGGAGATTATACAAGGAATGTATTTTCTGAATACAACAGAACTTGTTTAAATATTGAAATTTCCTCAATACTGTAGGAGGATAGATATTTAAAATGGTTTTGGAAAGTCATTGAAGTGATGGTCTTTCTTGTTCTAATGTTTGTTTGTTTTCAAAGTTAGCAAGGAGCATTTATTTATTTAAATTTAAAGTTTAGAATTAAAATAACTTGAATTTTAATAATTAAAACTAACAGAATGAAATTATTTATTTAATTTTATTAGAAATCTAAGGCCCGTATATAACATTAAATTCAAAATATATAATATCTATAAATAATTAATTCTCAAATTTATTTATTTAAATAAAATGAATAAGTTTTTACATATATGGTATGTGATTTTTCACGTATATCTGAGACAGTCACAAAACTTTCGTTCTTTTCACCTTAAGTTAGCCTAAATCGCCCTTGTAGCTGTTCAAGGCCTAAACGGATAAATCTCCCAACAATTTTAGGCATTTTGAAACTCTCATAAAAAATGAGGAGGGTATGTAAGTTTTCACACAAATCTCAGACAATCACAAAACTTTAAGTATCTCATCACCCATAGTCTTAAAAAAGGGCGGTTAAAGAGCGTAAGATTCCCACTAGGTAGGGTCTTAAGAGAGATAGTTGTATGTAACCCTACGGTTGAAGAGCCTAAAACTCCCACTAGGTATAGGATCTTACTAGAGATAGTTGCATGCAGCCCTACCCCAACAATTAGAGTTGTTTTTAGAAATTAAACCGGTAACATCTAGATTACATAGTAGCATCCTTAGCCTTAGCACTGCTTCATCACCAATAGTCTTTTTGTTTGGTCAAACATCACCAATAGTCTTAAAACCATATGTTTATAATATCTCATAAAGGGGACAACATGTTTTGGGGTTTGTTTGTTTGACGTATTGTTTCTTATTTAGGCCACACAATGCCAAAAAAATGGCAGATAGAGTGAATTCAGCATTCACTATTTTGTTTGCTTTCTGATGAAAAAGGAGATGATAGATACAGCTGCACAAAGGTGTGAAGTAAAATATTGTTGTATATTTACATACATGCCATGTAGATGGTAAACAGAGTGTGTGTGTGTGTATATCATCACATTCTATATAATAGTTTTCTCAGTGAAAAGAATAAGCAGAAACCAGCTGAGCTCCGTTGCTAATTAATTAACTATATCATAAAAAGCTACTTGCTGGTCCCCAAAGATCCTCCCACTTCAATCAGACCCCAATCAAGAAAATGAATAGAAAACAAACATGGAGGAAGCGATTCCGGGGACACACATCTATATCTCCAAGCATCCCTCTGATGCATCATCTCCTCCACTTTACTTAATTAGATATTAGTCTCAGGCCTGCTTCTGCAAATCCTTTGAGTCTATGAATGTTCCGTGGAATCCATATGGAACTCTGGAAGGAAGCTTAATGGAAGCTTCTAACTTCAAATTCATGGCATTCACAATTCGCAGTTCTGACCTCCACTCCATCTCATCATGCACAAATGTTAGGATATAGCCATCGTCTTCTCTTTCTGAATTTTGGTCCCTAGGAAGAAACAGAGGCTCTCCTCCGAATCTTTCGTCGCCATACATATACTTGTTAATCTCTCCAGTTAAAAGGTCCACTTTGGCAAAGCCTGAAACTTTAGGCCATGGTTCTGCAAGTGCCAAATACGCGTACCTTGTTTTCCTCCCGAGCTTGTTCTTATTTACCATCCCTGCTTCTAAATTCACCTGCTCTGTTTCCGATATAATGGGTCGGCGCGTCGACTTGCCGGTCTTTAAGTTCAGTCGAATTTCGCAGAGAACACTCTTCAAACTCTCGTCGCATTCATTGAAAATGGAATCTGCCGGCGTCATGCAGGACCCAATCACCACAACCTCATCACTCTCTGGCTCTTCCCACGCATTCCACAGATGAAAACAGAAACAATCAGGAGCTTCGACCCATCTCACCCCTGACGAATCGCTTGCATTCTTGTCCAAAATCCCAAACCGGGACATCTTTTTCTTATCATATATCACCGGAGAGCCACCCCGAATCATCTCAGAGAGCTTGAATACCACCTGCTGATCTGGGATCACCACGAACCTCTCTGTTATGGCGAAATCATGCATCATAGTGGGCTCAGAGAGATTAATAGGAATATCAGGGGATTTTTCACCGTCAGAGGAGACGCGGAAGTACTTCAAGTATGGTTTTTTGACAACATCGTAGCTGAGAGCGAAGAGATCTCCGGTGACAGGGTCCACCTTTGGGTGCGCAATCATTGTCGATTTTAACTGCCCACCGAAATCGTAACGACCAACGGTCTCGAGGTCTCCATTGGGGGTGACTCGAACATGGTAAGGGAAATCATCTTCAGACATGGCGAGAAGATGATTGTTGAAATACACCAGTCCGGCGTTTGCCACACCCATTCCATGGCTTCCATCGACGAGGCCGAACAGCCCACGAGCGTAGAACAGAAGGAGACGAGCGATGCCAGAGTGACCATGAAGCTCACCGATTGCTTTGGGGAACATGGGGCGACCCAAGGTTTTTTCTTGAACCAGACGGTGCGTTTTAGTGAATCTGCAGGCGTAGCTAGCAGAGCCGTCTTTGAATTGAACGGCGTGGACCATGCCGTCGCCGTCGAAGAAGTGGTGACCGGCGACCGGCTCGTAAAGTGGATTGGCTCCATTACGGAGGTAAACGCCACGAATGCAAGAGGGGATAGTGCCGGAGACGGGGAGGGAGTGGCGGACGGGGTTCTCCGGCACGGGAGCAAAGTTGCCGGCGATTTGGACAGCTGGGTCGGCAGTTTTGGAAAGTGGGTGGAGGCGATCGTGGGAAATCAAGGCAGATTCGACGGCGTCCAAGGCGAGAGACGCCGCCTTCTGAAGGAGGTTCCATTTTTTAGGCTGAGGAGGAAGTTGGTGGTGGTGGGGATGGTAGTGGTCGGGGAATTGAAGTGTTTGGAGGGAGCAGAAAGTGGAAGAATGAGGAGAGGATGAGTGTTGCGGGAGCTTAGGATTAATAGTCCAAGAAGGAGAAGAGGAAGCAGCAAGAGGAGGCATGGCTAAATTAGAAGTTGCAGAAGAAGGAGGAGGAAGGAGGAATGAGGAGAGTGGGGAGGGAGGGGAGAGGTATATATAAGGGATGGAGGAAGAAGCCCCACATGTAGGAGGAGACCACGTGTAACTCTACTCAATTGCAGGTTAGAGAGAGAGGGAGAGTGATGCTAGACTTGCTAAAAAGGACTTTGGATTTTCTGACTCCCAACAAATTATGTAAGGAGACAGAGAACTTATTTCATAAACTCCGAAAACATGTAATCTTGTCTAGCCTACTTTTTCCTATTCTTCATGCCACGTTCAATTCAACCACTGCTCACCCATTGGCCATCTTCTTTAGCGTTCTCTCCCTCCCCTCTTCATTTATTTTTTAATATCCTACCATTAACTTTCAATAGTTCGGATTTAACATTTTGTAATAATATATTATAATCTAAAATAACAAAAACTAATTAAGATATACTCCCTCCCGTTGATAATATATGACACTTTAACTAAGAAAACAAAAAGTAATTGTTAACTCATTAAATATATTCTAAATTGGAAAATTTTTCCACTAAACCTTTTTAAAAAATATGTTTAAAAATTTAATGAATCAGCGAATTGAAAATGAGAATTAATTACATAAACAAATTGAAAAATGAGATTATGAGAAAAAAAATGATAATGAGAGAAATCCAACTCATACTATTCTTTTTCATTTTATATACTATACGTAAATTTCGGCTTACATATATTATGCATTTTACTTTCAAAACGTCTTGCGTATTTAATTTCTCTTTTTAATTTATTGAAATTATATATAAACATATACACACACATCAGAAAAGTTTGAATCTTGTGTCAGTCTTATATGATGACGAAATGAAAGCCTAACACATTTGTTATTTTTGATATTACAATTAACATATCCTCCTCTTATTATTAATATAAGATATAGTTAAATTTTTTAGGATATTAAAGAAGCTAAATAAGTAAATTAATAATAGCATATGCCGTGTATCATTTGATTATATGTCAGTTTACAAGTCAGATAACAATTTAGTATAAAAAAGATAAATATCAATAATTTAAAATACTTTATTTAGCTTTCTTAACTTCTCTTAAAAAAAGGTAACTATATATCTTGTATTAGGGATTAGAGGAGTATTTCTAATATAAACTCCTTCAATGTTTCATATAATATGTATCTTGTAATGATATTTTAATATCATATTAAAATTAAAAAAAATAGTGACATTGGAGCTCATTGTGTTTATTTTGATATAAAGTTAGTGAAATGGATGTATCATGCATATTGTGATTAATTAAACACATAAACTAAAATAAATCACATCGTTTAGAGAACTTTACTTAAAGTATGACCAAAATTGCTAAAAGTTTGTAGTCTAGCTAGTGATGACATGAAAGCTTCTCTATAAGTAGAAAAGAGTTTGCGAGTTTCATCCGTAATTTTATGCCATTAACGCCTACTTCTTTAAAAAAAAAAAAAGTGAAACCAAAATTAGAAATTAAAGACATATGCGTGAGAGATTGTGCTGGTTGGTAGGTTTGTAAGGGAGAGATTCTATTTGTGAATATTGAAATGAAACACGCGGCACCAATAGCATTTGTACGTGTGGTGGGAGTGATATTGGCAATCTCTAGTCTACCTTAATGGAGAGATGATCACTGAGATATGAGTTATTATATTCTATTAACACACTAACACTACTATTAAGAAATAAGCAAAAGGTAGTTAAAAAAGAGAAGTATTAGTATTGATTGGTCGTGTCATGTTGACATATCCACACGTACCTGTCCAATGAATCCCGCGTCTCTTCCTCTTGTTTTAAATATACATATAGTATGTACTATATATATATATGTCTCCATTTACTATCCCTAGCTTATATTCATTACTTTCATAAATGAGGTAAGGAATGATATATGCAACCATTCCCTCTCACATTAGTCCTTCAATTCTTTCTTTTACTATCCAATTATGCTATGTTTGGCATGGCTTTTAGAAGCTAAAAAACCAGGTTAAGAATCCCATTTTTCTTGTTCGGATTAGTGGCACTTGAAAAAGTCATTTTGTCCCCTAATGCACATCGAATTGAATTTGAAACTACGTTTCTTGGCTTATGGGGTTGGGTTGCATTGCGTGTGCCTCTCCTCCTTCTCTTCTTCATGCTTCGGCAACCCGGCCATCATCAACATCTTTTCCATTGATACCATTTCTCCTTTCTCTTTTTCATATGTTATGTGGTTTTTGTTTATGTATGCTTTTTTTTTTATTAAATTGAATTTTTAATTACATATTTCCCCTACCTTTAATCCTTTAATATTTTTTAACCACATGTTTAATTATTTATTTTTAAATATATATCTAATTAAGTGTTTTTTAGTAATTGATTTTTCTTAAACAAATAAATTAACTCTTTATTTTATAATTTTAATTTTGGTATTTTTCATAAATTTATCAAAATATTTTTGGCCAGCAAGTTATCAAATTATACTCATAATGTATATCATATAAAACTCATGTTATTTTTTAAGAATTTTACATCTAAATATGCTTTTAAATTATATCATTCAAAAAAAATTTAGTTTGTCAAACTAACATTTTTTTTATTTACTAAAGCGCGCACATTTAAATATAAATTATATTATACTAATTGATTTGTACTGGAATTTTAATTTTTAAAAGTAAATTAAAATAAAAACATCTTTTACAGATGTTAATCCAAACAAGCACGAACTTTCATCATATGTATGTACGTAGTCACCTTCCTGAACATCTATCTATATTTGCACAAGGTCCCGTACGTTGTTTATACAATGTCGTCACAACTCCATTTGCAAACAAATCAAGTAAATTATATATATATATATATATATATATATATATATATATATATATATATATATATATATATATATATATATATATAAAAGCATCATCATGCTAATTTGTATTCGTTCTTAAACCACCGAGCGAGATATCTACAAATTAGAAAATTTTCTAATTGAAAGATATGATAATTAACAAGTGTCCCGCATATATAACAAACTACAATTCTTCTCTTGCATGCGCATGCATATTACCTCACACATACATATATAGATATCATTCACTTTAATTGTCCCACATAATAAAATAATTACATCCAATTCTTCTCATACAATGTTAGATATCATCCTCTCTGTTCAAGAATCACCATACGTTGTTCCTTTTTCTTCACTTCCCTCTTAGCTTCTACGTGCTCATGAGAACTAGCTAGTATGTAAGAACATATATTCAAGCCAAAGATTAATGAAAGTAAAACAATATTATTCATATAACTAACATTTCTCGTTAACACTTTATTGTTTTTAATTAACGAACTAATTCTGACTTTATATGATAAGTCGTACAATAAATCATTGGTAAATGATCAACCAAGCTTGGGTTACATATATCTATGTACATATATGTACATTCATATATCTACCTATATGTATGTATATATATATCTACATACATGCATACATTATGTACATATATATGTACATTTATATATGTACACACATATGTTGCTACATATACATGCATGAGCCCTACGAATTTATATATTACTACCTCATCTAGTTTTCAATATAAGAACTATTTAACTAATTTTGAAAGATTAAGGAAATGAAATAAGTTGGTTATTTTCAACTAATATAACATTATCATTCTAAAATATTTAAATTGTAACATCTCGTTTTCCAAAAGCAGTATAAATTTTTTTTCATCAGAGTAGAGCATCGGAGTAAGAGTGCAACTGATATATATATTCAAAATGCCCACTGGCTATTTACAGAAGCGGTTCAGCAACCGAGAGTTTTCAAAAAGTAAAGGACAATGACGGAAAGTCTTCAGCCGAATCCTTGAACTCCGCCGCTTCCTCTCTCCTCGGTCCTCGGTCCTCCTGACCCTGATGCTATGTTAAGAGCTGAGATCCGCACCGGATCTCAGGTAACGGTTAACCTCATGTATACATACACACATATGGGTTACAAAACAACATTAACACATAAATCACACCCAACCAATGCACATGTATCGCTCCCAGCATGTAGATATATCGCCCCCAGCACTACAGATGTATCGCTCCCAAGATTACAGTTGTATCGCTCCCAGCCTTACAGATATATCGCTCCCAGCATGCATACAGTTATTTTCTAACATAATATGCATCCCAACAACACACCACATATACACATACCATACTCACATCATACCACATCACATACACACATACTATAACCATCAGATTAGTATTACAGTACGCGAACGTACACCAATAGTACATAACTATACTCACAACATATCAACAGACCATCAACCACATATACACATACAATACTCACACTACATACATGCATACAGTAAACATCAGAGTTAGTGTTACAGTACGCGAACGTACATCCATTAACTGAACAGAATGGCCAAGTAAGTGTCTATCATGGCGGCCTCACTGAGTTCATGGCGACTGATTGGCTGACCCACATAGACTAGACTTGCCTTCGGCACCAAACTGTTCTAACATATTTGCATTCAATAAACATACCATAACAATACACATAGCACATATATGCATACCATAAACATCATATTAGTGTTACAGTACGCGGACGTACACCAATAGTACATAACTATACTCACAACATATCAACAGACCATCAACCACATATACACATACAATACTCACACTACATACATGCATACAGTAAACATCAGAGTTACTGTTACAGTACGCGAATGTACACCAATAGTACATAACTATACTCACAACATATCAACAGACCATCAACCACATATACACATACAATACTCACACTACATACATGCATACAGTAAACATCGAGTTAGTGTTACAGAGCGCGAACGTACATCCATTAACCGAAGAATGGCCGTGTAAGTGTCTATCATGGGGCCTCACCGAGTTCACGGCGACTGATTGGCTGACCCACATAGACTAGCCTTGCCTTCGGCACCAAACTGTTCTAACATATTTGCATTCAATAAACAAACAATAACAATACACATAGCACATATATGCATACCATAAACATCATATTAGCGTTACAGTACGCGGACGTACCTTCGTTGACGTTATACGGTATTTCTTGCGGAATACGGTAAATTGACAGCGTTACGACAGCGGTACGTGCTCACAGATATCCTATAAGAATAATATCACATTTATTAAATTTTGACATCATAACGGACATTTTAGTCAAAAATGACTATTTTACCCCTGATCCCCTAATCGGCGGAATTTCGCAAGAGCTTCGCTACTTTAACTCCCAACTTTCAGAAACTCAATCCCTATTATTTTTTTACCTCGTCAAGCATCTTTCAATGCAATGAGGCCTAAAAACAAGAATAGAAATTTTATTTCCTACTTCCTAGATCTAACTAACATTTCTACTAAAACTACCGAAAGAACTACTAAAGACTAGAGACCGAAGAACTTACCCGTTGAAGAACTTCCCTGCTACTTCCTCCAGAGCTCCTCTCTCTAACTCTTCTAATTGCTCTTTGCAATGGTGTGAATTTTCAAGAGCAAAGGGAGGCTATTTATAGGGTTTTTGTGAGGGCATTTTGGTCTTTTTCCAATCTTCCAACTTTCAATTTTGGCCACATAACACATCTTTTTTCTGTTACGGAACGAACTTCCGAATCATCAATCTCTGGACAAAAATTCACCGATTCCAAATATGTCCAGAAATTCTCAACTCATTCCCGGATGTTGAGTTATAATTTATTTTCTTCAAATTCTAAATCGTGACTATCGCCTTTTCACAGATTACCCTATTTCATCTTATTATCAAAATGCTCTACCGATCTCAGAATTAACTTCCGGAACAGTCTACTTCAAGATAAAAATCCACTCTTTCATATTCTTTACTGACTTTAGAAATTTCACTCCTGGTTCTCTAGATAGGATCCAATTTCTATCGATGTTTATTTACTTTGATTACTATTTACATATATTATATTATATTGCAACTTGCAATAATATCTTGATATTTCCCTTCCAATTCTTATCCAATTCTCCTTCAAAATTTCGTTCATACTTAGCTGGTCCATTTTTTTTATTATTTTCTTTTTTTATTTAATTAATAATTAATTAATATTATATAAAATAATTATTTAATAATTATTTTACAAAATTTCCCTATTGGTCCATTCTTGTATTTAGGCTTAAAATTACTTAATCTCACCAATTTTTCTCCATAATTTCCAATTAATTAGCACCTATATTTTATGCTAATTTTAGCCATAAACCACTAATTATAGGGTTTTACATAATTATCTTTGAATTTTCCTTTGTTTATGCTTAAGTAATTAGCCAATAATTATTTAATTAATTCCCAACTAATTGTTGATAATTTTCTTATTTAGAAATAATTATTTCCTCACAACAATTGGACTTACACTGATATTTTATGCTTTACATAAAATATTAAAAATCACGGGGTCAATAATGATCCCGTAATACTTTTTAATTTTTCTCTCACTATTTCCCAAGGAAATAAATCCCAAAAATTGTCTAAATTAGAGACAACATACTCTCTAATTTTTAATAATTATTTTATTGCCTCTAAGGATTTTTCATAATTTCCTTAAGTCACGTTATGCCCACAAGGGCATTTTCGTAATTTTGGCACTCTAATTTTCAAGAGATTTTTCCCTACAAATTTGATACCACATATTCACCTATTTCTAATAGGTATTATTTATTAAAAATATAATATTCCAGATAAATAATTATCCGGGTATTACATTTCTCCCCCTGTTAAACAAAATTTCGTCCTCGAAATTTGCACTCTACCTACTAAACTTCGTACTATCCTGTTATCGGACTATACGCGTCGGATCTCTACTTTGTCTGCCAGCCGCTCCTCTTGGTGTTCGAGAATTCGCTTTGGTTTGACCGCAACGATCCTGTCATAACGTACTTTGATATATAGTGTCTTCCGAGGCGCCCATACACCGCGGTCAACACCACAGATACCAAAATGTTTCCATGGTGCCCATACACCATGACAACACAAGATATCATACATGTCACCATGGCGCCCATACACCATGGCAACACAAGATACCTCCTACTCAATGACATGATCACGGTCGAATATGACTAAGAAACATAAAACACGCGTCTAATATCTAACTCATAAATTGTCTAGAGAAGGTTTCGTCGAAGAGAGATAGTACCTTGGACCATCTCTGGAAGTTCTCTATCCTCTGCACCGGTTAGTGCGTACAGCGGCCTGGGTTCTGTGGCTTGAGCTCCGCAATCCGCTCAGGGCAGCTTGAGGCAATGTGTCCCGTTTTCTGGCATCTATAGCACACTCGTTTCTCCGCAGTTTTCCAAGGACAATTTGTAATAATGTGTCCTGGCTTCCGACATCCGAAGCAAACCCGTCGATTAATACATTCACCCGGATGGTACTTTCCACAATCAGGACATGGTCGGGATTCCGGCATTCTTGGGTTGTTCTGCTGCCCAGTTTGGAATGGCCTCTTGTTTTCTCTCTGGTCGTCACTCCAGGGTGCCTCTCTCTTTCGTGAGGAGTTTCCACGGTTGCTGTCGCTATGATCGGCATGGCTACCATTGTGATTCCGTGAGATACGTAACTCCTTCAGGTTGCACTCAGCCATCCGGCAAGACTCTACCGCTTGAGCCATCTCAGGAAAACGCTGGGATACCAGCCTTGCTCGGATATCATACTTCAGCCCGCAGATCAATCGGTTTGCCTTCCAGCTTTGGTTGTCATTACTTCCCAGGTATGACGAATATCGGGACAGATTGGTGAACCGGGCAAAGTAATCGTCAAAGGTTTCCTCGGAACCTTGTTAGATATGAAGGAACTCCTCCTCCTTGATCACCTGTATCGAGGGAGGAAAATACTGTTCATTGAACTTCTCTATGAACATCTCCCAAGTGACAGGGCAAACACGGGTCCGCAACGTTGTAGAAACGCTTTTCCACCATCTGTGCGCGTCACCTTCGAGTTTGTAAATTGCCAATTGAGCTTTCTGGTCCTCCGGGCATTCCATCACTTCAAATATCTTGTCTAAGCTCACCTCAGCCAATTCGTTCTTCCCATGAAAAGCAGGTGGCTTGAGCTTGCAAAACTGTGTGACCCAATGTTGTGTGGTCTGCACAGCTCTCCCTTGTCGTGGAGGTGACTGGGACCTTTCTGATCCCTCAGATTCCTCATCGTGCTCGTCACTTTGCTCGTTTTCTTCTTCTTCATCATTATGCTCTTCCTCATTCTGTCGTCTTTCTAGTTGTCTCTCAGCTTCTCGATCTTGTCGATTTTGTCTATCCAGAAGTGCATCTATGAGAGCCCGCTGTTCTTGCAAGGTTCTCCTCATCTCCTGTATCTCATTCTGCTCCGGTTGGTTTGGTACCGGATTTACCCGAGGTTGTCTACCTCGTCCTCCACCACGGCCTCTGCCCCAGCCTCTGGGAGCTCCGGCTTCTCTTAGATTCGCCATGTCGCGTTCTTTTCCTCTATTAGGGAAAACGTTTAATTAGTATATCACGGATTTTATCGCACTAATATCTACACTGCACACAGACTTATCACACTTTGTATTCACACTACGAACAAGCACCCGAAATATTTCCCTCGTTCAAGGTTTCGTTGAGTTGGTCTACTCAAAAACGGGTATGGAATTTCGTATCAGAAGTTCCTCTACATGAGTCAAATACTACATGTAATTATCCTTGTTGGTCTCAAAGTTTCAACCGGCGTGGCCCAGATCCACAATAAACTCTGGGTTAGAGTGATGCACCCACCGAAAGTGGTACACCGATTCAGGATGGTACACCAGTTCAATCTGGTATACCAAAATAGGGTGGTACAATGACTCAGGGCTATATCAGTACTCATCTTCAAAACATGCTCTTTAAAAAGGCGTAGAGCCTAACTCCGTTACTCAAACCAATTGGCCAGGTAAGTGTCTATCATGGGAGCCTCACCGAGTTCACGGTGACTAATTGCCTTACCCACATAGACTAGCCTTGCCTTCGGCACCAATGGTTTGTATATAACATAGTTAGATCTATGCCAGGACAACTGCTTTGATACCAAAAATGTAACATCCCGTTTTCCAAAAGCAGTATAAATTTTTTTCATTAGAGTAGAGTATCGGAGTAAGAGTGTAACTTATATATATATTCAAAATGCCCACTGGCTATTTACAGAAGCGGTTCAACAACTGAGAGTTTTCAAAAAGTAAAGGACAATGACGGAAAGTCTTGACTAGGATCCTTGAACTCTTTGCTTTCCTCTCTCCTCGGTCCTCGGTCCTCCTGACCCTGATGCTATGTTAAGAGCTGAGATCCGCATCGGATCTCAGTTAACGGTTAACCTCATGTATACATACACACATATGGGTTACAGAAAAACATTAACACATAAATCACACCCAATCAATGCACATGTATCGCTCCCAGCATGTAGATATATCGCCCCCAGCACTACAGATGTATCGCTCCCAGCATTACAGTTGCATCGCTCCCAGCCTTACAGATATATCGCTCCCAAAGATGCATACAGTTATTTTCTAACATAATATGCATCCCAACAACACACCACATATACACATACCATACTCACATCATACCACATCACATACACGCATACTATATCCATCAGATTAGTGTTACAGTACGCGAACGTACACCAATAGTACATAACTATACTCACAACATATCAACAGACCATCAACCACATATACACATACAATACTCACACTACATACATGCATACAGTAAACATCAGAGTTAGTGTTACAGTATGCGAACGTACATCCATTAACTGAACAGAATGGCCAGGTAAGTGTCTATCATGGGGGCCTCACCGAGTTCACGGCGACTGATTGGCTGACCCACATAGACTAGCATTGCCTTCGGCACCAAACTGTTCTAACATATTTGCATTCAATAAACATACCATAACAATACACATAGCACATATATGCATACCATAAACATCATATTAGTGTTACAGTACGCGGACGTACACCAATAGTACATAACTATACTCACAAAATATCAACAGACCATTAACCACATATACACATACAATACTCACACTACATACATGCATACAGTAAACATCAGAGTTAGTGTTACAGTACGCGAACGTACACCAATAGTACATAACTATACTCACAACATATCAACAGACCATCAACCACATATACACATACAATACTCACACTACATACATGCATACAGTAAACATCAGAGTTAGTGTTACAGTACGCGAACGTACATCCATTAACTGAACAGAATGGCCAGGTAAGTGTCTATCATGGGGGCCTCACCGAGTTCACGGCGACTGATTGGCTGACCCACATAGACTAGCCTTGCCTTCGGCACCAAACTGTTCTAACATATTTGCATTCAATAAACAAACAATAACAATACACATAGCACATATATGCATACCATAAACATCATATTAGCGTTACAAAACAATAATAGGAATTTTATTTCCTACTTCCTAGATCTAACTAACATTTCTACTAAAACTACCGAAAGAACTACTAAAGACTAGAGACCGAAGAACTTACCCGTTGAAGAACTTCCCTGCTACCTCCTCCGAGCTCCTCTCTCTAACTTCTCTCTAACTCTTCTAATTGCTCTTTGCAATGGTGTGAATTTTCAAGAGCAAAGGGAGGCCATTTATAGGGTTTTTGTGAGGGCATTTTGGTCTTTTTCCAATCTTCCAACTTTCAATTTTGGCCACATAACACATCTTTTTTGCTCAAGCCACTTCTCCACCACAAAAACTCCTCCAAAACCGTGCTCCCCTCCCCCAAGGTCATTATTGCATTGTCACCAACTTTTGCTTTATGGTCTTGCACCGATAAAGTTCCCGATCGGTGTCCAAATCGCGTAATCTCGGAAAATCTCAAAAATCCGGAAGCACAACTTTGAAGACCTTTTCCTACTCATTAGAAATGTCTAAGTTAACCTAATTTTTGATTCCATCCAGGGTTTCAACGGTCCTGCTGAAGTTTACGGAAAAACGTGCCGGTTACGGAACGAACTTCCGGAATCATCAATCTCTGGACAAAAATTCACTGATTCCAAATATGTCCAGGAAATTCTCAACTCATTCCCAGATGTTGAGTTATAATTTATTTTCTTCAAATTCTAAATCTGTGACTATCTGCCTTTTTCACAGATTACCCTATTTCGTCTTATTATCAAAATGCTCTACCGATCTCGGAATTAACTTCCGGAACAGTCTACTTCAAGATAAAAATCCACTCTTTCATATTCTTTACTGACTGTAGAAATTTCACTCATGGTTCTCTAGATAGGATCCAATTTCTATCGATGTTTATTTACTTTGATTACTATTTACATATATTATATTATATTGCAACTTGCAATAATATCTTGATATTTCCCTTCCAATTCTTATCCAATTCTCCTTCAAAATTTCGGTCATACTTAGCTGGTCCATTTTTTTATTATTTTCGTTTTTTATTTAATTAATAATTAATTAATATTATATAAAATAATTATTTTACAAAATTTCCCTATTGGTCCATTCTTGTATTTAGGCTTAAAATTACTTAATCTCACCAATTTTTCTCCATAATTTCCAATTAATTAGCACATATATTTTATGCTAATTTTAGCCATAAACCACTAATTATAGGGTTTTACATAATTATCTCTTTGAATTTTCCTTTGTTTATGCTTAAGTAATTAGCCAATAATTACTTAATTAATCCCCAACTAATTGTTGATAATTTTCTTATTTAGAAATAATTATTTCCTCACAACAATTGGACTTACACTGATATTTTATGCTTTACATAAAATATTAAAAATCACGGGGTCAATAATGATCCCGAAATACTTTTTAATTTTTCTCTCACTATTTCCCAAGGAAATAAATCCCAAAAATTGTCTAAATTAGAGACAACATACTCTCTAATTTTTAATAATTATTTTATTGCCTCTAAGGATTTTTCATAATTTCCTTAAGTCACTTTATGCCCAGAAGGGCATTTTCGTAATTTTGGCACTATAATTTTCAAGAGATTTTTCCCTACAAATTTGATACCACATATTCACCTATTTCCAATAGGTATTATTTATTATAAATATAATATTCCAGATAAATAATTATCCGGATATTACATAAATGTAATGCGACATTACACATTAAGTTATAAGTTAGTTAACTTAATTTAGAGGAAAATGAAAAATATAATAGATAAATTGAATGAATATCTTATATTTGGAACTAAATACATTCCCTAATTAGATTTTATATTATGGAGTAGTCGTGGGAGTACTCAAACTCTTCCTTTGTCGTTACAACTTTGAAAACCCATCTAGCATAGATTTCTATTGTTAGATTCTCTCTTAACCTTGTTAATTTAGGACATGAGCATTAAAACATTGACCTACTCATGTTCTCCGAAAAAATGAAGCAACTGCAGTACATTTTTTTTCTAACTGCTATATATATGCATGTGTGTATGAGCCTCATTAGTTATACCAAACTAGACAAACATTTGTTTACAGATGAAGACATGGGTTTAAAGCTAGGGGTGGGCAAGTCTTCGAATAGTTTCGACAGAGCCACATATAGTAATATAATAATATTAATTAATATGCGTGGTCAGGAGTGAAAGACTAATAATAATATACCTAGCTAATCAAATACTTGATTGGCTACAAATGGCACACTTCCGCCCCACATACATACATACATAATAGTTTAAGCGTATGTCTCAACCAGCCACAATTAAACACTTAATTCACAATATTCTCACATTGTTGTCGTAGTGAGATTCTTACTCATGATTTGCTCTTCTTACGTGCTCACTACTTACCAAGGCCAACCCACTTTGGTTGCTTTGATATGCCTTATGTATATATTTTATCTCATAAATCCACCAAAAACCTTAATATAAATTCACATCCACTACAAATTAAAATAACATTTCCATAATAAGCACAAATACAAGTTATCAACTTACCAATTAATTACAATTCCTCTTGTTGGCCCTAAAGGGGGAACACAAGTAATCTCTCATGTTCTAAATATTAGAGCTAGACCCCTCGTTCTTGGGCTCAACTGGCAAAGGGGTCGGACACTCTCACCAAAGGGAGAGGGTTCGATCCTGGAGTTGATCAAGGTGCTGGGGGAGACATCCTAGCTCCTAGGTGCCTAGGTTAACGCCTGAGGATAATAAACGGATTGCCCTGCCCAACATCGGTATCACCTAGGAGGAAGGGAGATTTCGCCCTGCCCTTGGATCGTGGGTGAACCCAACCTCTTTCCTAAAATTTTATCAAAAAAAAATATTAGAGCTAGACATGAGGTTTACTTTAACCTGAAATATAATATTTCAATCTATTTTATCTCTCAAATTTATAATTTTTTTCCTTAACTATTTCTATTGATTGCAAATATTATAGGTTGGGTTTTGCATCACAGAGTATTTTCAATGCACATGATTAAAGATGCTAGAGTCAATATTCAAACAAGTGTGTGTGTAGGATTCTTAAAGGTTGATTTCGTTATAAAATTTGAAAAGAAAATAACATAAATAAGGAAACTATTTATAAATTTGTATTCTTTTTTTCAAAAATTGGAAACACAAAAGAACTTAATAATTATTGATCAAACTGAGTGTTCTTACAAGTGGGGCTCCAGATTCAAGCCACACAATTCACCCGCAACAATAATGTACACGGCGAATTTGACAATGAAAACCGTATGCATGCTATTATTCCTCAAGATTGATGAGTAATTAATTTAACCTTTATTAAATTATATTAAGTATATATAACATAATTTAATTGCGCACGGATCATATCGAATAGCATCTGCATGCACATGAAATGAACTGCTATTAACTAAGGTAATCAAAATTAAGACACCAAAAGAAACATTGATGTGTTCTTGAAGATTTTGAGTATAATGTATGGAAAAGAGAATCCAATGATTGAACTTGGAAGGCAGTGAATGTCGTTATATATTGTGAATATTCAGATTAAGTAAACATCCAATGTAGGAATATAATATTATTATGGGTCAAGAGAGGAGTTAAATCACTTTAATTGGGCACTGATCATATCGAATAGAGATCCATTAATTTTGTGCCATGGAATCGGATTGACTCACACATGGGGAGGGAGAACGACCATTCAGAATTATCATTCTCGTTTTGCAATTATCAATATCATATTATACAATTTCCATGTGTTCACATGGTAGAACATGCTTAACAATTTCTTTTGTTTTTCCCCATTCGTTCCACCAACAACAATATTCATCTCTAATAATTCGTAGCCCTCCGAGAACAGCCAAAAATTAAAATTATCAATGAATTATCTATATATATATTATGAATTAACTAATCCACTGTAAGAAGGATTCAAGCTAATTAGTTGCGTTTCAATTCAGTGAATAGTAGCGATCTATCCCGTAGGATCCTCGTAGCCAGAAGAATATTTAACAAGCACACGCGCATACATGCACACAAATTATGCTAATAGTAGTATATACAAAAACTAATTAATGTCAACTCTTGGACCTAGCTTGTAAGTAATAGTCTATAAAATTTGAATTTCTTAAAATTAGTAGTTGATGAGACACATTATTAATTCGATCTCCATGACAGAAAAGCGATCGCAAATGTAAAGGGGGTAGGATTATTATATTCATGGCGTCATTCTTGTTTTGAAATCATTGTTTCTTGAAGTTAGTACATGACTATATTAACTGTAAGATTAAATGGAAATTAATGATGTAATTTATGAAGATGACAGTTTTAATCGGAAAGTGGTGTGTCTAATCTCTAGCTCTTCAATGACTGCGAGCGCTCCATGTGCTCTTGTTAGATTGGTTGTCCCGGGAGAAAGTGGACCATTATATTATCAGCGTCGAGTTATTTAATTTGAATAATTTTAAATTCAGATTTTGTCGGGGACTAGATTTAGTTCTACAACTAAATAATATTTCATCACCATATATTATATTCTTAGTGGGGTGATGATAAATCATTCTGTCTATATATAATTTGGTTACTCATCAAACTTAATTATCCCATGGACCTGGAGATATTTCAGGATTCGTTGGTCCATTTTTCTTTATTGATAAAAGATATTATATGTATGTATATACTGCACACATAAAAGACTGTGGATCTATTATAAGGATGTGCTTGTGCATGATTTCACAGCCTATAAAGCAATTAATAGCAAAAGCTTAACACCCACACCAATTTCATATCATTCGATCACCTAATTAGTAAAGGTGTTCATCAGACTAAACATGTCTGATAATCAATTAGTGCTCTTCAAACCAAGTTTTTCTCATATTTAGAAATGGTTTCCCTTTCGGCACTGCTACTCAACACAGTCATATGCGCAACTAGAAATAAATTATAAAGATACAAAAGCTTTGTTCGTTTCAATAAAAAAAGGATACAAAAACCATATATATATAGTGGCCTGCGCCTAGGATTAGCTACTTTTGTCTTGAAAAAAACAGTAAATATACATATCAACGTTTGAAAGCAGATAACACGTACGTACGCGAATAATCTTGTGCTCCACTAGCTACTTGTGTGGAAAAATTAATTATTTTGAGGAAATAATTGATGGAGGCATTAATGAATTAATATATTGCAGATCCAAAAGGACACCGACTTTACCAGAAAAAACTACTAACGGTCCCAGGCCAACTAACTTATTTGTGACCAATCAATTGGAATCATTATTAGTATAAATTTTAGAGATGATGTCGGCACTACTATAGAGGAAGGATTTAGCGTCCGTCTTTAATGTCCGTTTTCAGAAAAAAGGACATTAGAAAGTAGGTGGTGACATTTTTGTAATTTTCCATTGGAATTTTGGTGCCTTTGACGTCCTTCTTCTCAAAAGGAACGCCTAAAGCTTTGGTACAAATGCTTTGGGCATCCCTTTTTTAAAAAAGGATTTGACACCTTAGCCTTTGGTGTCCCTTTTAAAAGGGATGCTCAAAGCCTTTGGCACTAGAGCCTTAAGTGTCTTCTTTTTACATAGGGACGCCAAAAGTTTTTTTTCGGCATCCCATTTTTAAAAACGGACACCTAAAGCAACCTTAAAAACTTTAGTTTTGATAACCCTCCTCCATCTGAAAGCTCTCAGGCCTCTATCGTGTTCTCTTCGTCGTTGCTCATCATCCTCCATCGCTCCTCGTCGTTCATTGTTGATGCTGCTGCTCCTTTGCGTTTCCTCGTTCATGGTAGCTTGTCGTCCATCCAAAAGCTCTATGCCTCCATCTTGTTCCCCTTTGTCACTGCTCGACGTTCGCCATTGCTACTGCTCCTCATTCACGGGTCGTAATTCATGGCAGCTTCTCCTTTTGTTGTCATTTGGTCCATCGCTCCACCCTCCTTTCTTCCTTTGTCGCTGGTCAACTGTCACTCCTTCCTCCTCTCTCTCACAATCAAACATCACTCCTTCCAGCTCCTTAGCGGCAGAACCTTGGTTTGTGGCATTTTTTTTATTTTAAAAATACAATGTTTTGCATATGTTGGGACTGATACTAATGTTCTCTTTGTTGTTATTTTTTATGTTAGGGTTGAGTAGATAAAAGAAATTTCAAGCATCCGAATTTAAAGTTGAGGTAATTATAGTTAAACATTGTAGTTGTTGATGTTGATGATGACTTGTATTGATCTTGAGATTTTGTACTTTTGGGATGTAGGAAATATAAGAGGCATGATCTAGAGTTGAATGTAAATCATGTTTTAAAAATTAATAAAGGTTAAATAGTTGATTAAAAGTTGGAATATATATAGTTTCTAATGACATAATGCTTGTAATATATGGCTAGTATGTTGATGTGCATTGAATTAGACAATTTTATAAATGAGAAAATTCATTTCAGGGCCCTTTTTAACAGAAAAAACCGAAAAAATGGCCCAAGATTCTGACAATCCCAGAAAAGGCCTCGGGACCTTTTTTGGGATTGTCAGAATCTTGGGTGAGTTGTTAACGGGGCTGATATAGTTGTTAACAGGTAGGTCATTAACAACTAAATCAGTACCATTAACAATAATTTTTTAACAACTAAATCAGTATCGTTAACAACTAAATCAGTACCGTTAACAACTATATCAGTACCCCATTTTCAGGCGAGACCTCCAATTTCACTAGTAGCCAAGGGAAGCAGTCAGAGGCATAATAGTTACAAACTTTGTAAGCCTCTTTGGTATTAGTTTTGTATGGATTTATATATTGTCATTCTAAGGCCCACATGCTTTGAAAATACTATTTTAACTGTTTGGAAAGACTATTTATTTACTGTTGAACCAAAGGTTTTATTTTATACACTATGATGTTTTTGTGGATCCACAATCAAAACTTGTGTGGAAATGTTTTGGTGAAGACCCTTTGTTGTGGTTTAGTGTTGTAAGACTCGTGGGCTGTGTGTTTTGCTGTTCAATAATTGTGCCCAGAGTTATAAGTTTTCTGTAGTGGGTTTGTGGGCGGAATTTGTGCCCTGGACTCCGATGTGCTTACTTTGAAAAAGGAAAAGGATTTTCCTTAATCACTTGTTAATCCGGTTTTATGAAAATATTATAGTTAATTATTGTTTAGTTAGGAAGGGTCTTTCAGGGTTCACTTGCAATCATACAAGTTTTTTCCTCCTTCATTTAATGCAGTGGTTTTTAGGTTTTATATATTTAATAATTCATTTATCATTTTAATTACATTATAGCTTCCTCCACAACATATGCGTAGGAAGGGGAAGAAATAGTGTGTATGGATTCTTATGTCATGCAAATATGACAAAGAAGAATAATAAGTTGGAACAACGGACAACCTATGTGGGCTACACAATGGGAAAGACTAAATTGCCTTGTTATCTAGCATCATTTCTTGAAAAGTATGTATTTTAGTTTTATCTATTTAAGATATTTAAGAATTAATTGCTTTGCTATCTAACTTTATTTTAATATGTATATGTTGTTATAGTTACCATTGGAGTCTATGTATTGTTTCTCCTGTTATGAACACTTTCTATTGGTTTGATTCCTTGGGTTAGAGGCCAAACAAAGGAAAAAGAATCCATCTTCAACACGTAAGTTAATTTATTTGTAAATCATTGATTCCCGACTTAAATGAATTTTTTTACTATCTGTTGATTTTCATTTTAATGATAGTGCACTCAAGACATATAGATTACAAGGTGGGACATGCAAAGGTAAAAGTACATAGCCGAAGTGGTTTTGTCCGAGAGTAAGTAGTTTGAATTTAAGTTCTTTCATGGACAATCGATTTAGATATGCCTTTATTCATTTTAATCATTTGCTTATGATTTATAGTGCCCTCAACCACATGGAAGAACTGAACGTGGATACTATGTAACACTTTATATATATAACATCATTTAGAGTAGAGTACTACAGATTTTGAACATGTAATTGCTTTTTCATTCTCAAACGATAATGTTTTTGGTGTTTTAATTGAATTGTCAATTAACTCACTTACTTGATTGATTTATCTTATTTTATTTTCCAATTTACAATTTTTTTGTAATGACGACACCTATTTAGACGAAGACATTAATTTGATCTAAGACCTTTTGACTAGACATTTTATTCAACACATAGATGAGTAAAGTTTATTTTTATATTAGATAGTAGTTGTGTAGACAAGTTTTTGACACTTTGTGGTGATTATTGTACATAGTAGTTACATAGTAGTTTCTGTACTATTTGTAAGGACATTTTGGTTTATGAAGAAGTGTTGGATGATGTTTCTATAGGGTTTAGTTGTTGGACAATGAAAAACATAGAGCATATTTTTTATATAAAAAAGTCCTTTCAGCGTCCGTGGTTAAAAAATGAACGCCATAAGAGACATACGTCCTTTTTTTCCCCAAAAGGGACGTTGTAAGTAAGCAACTTACATCGTCACTTTTGTAAAAAAAAACGCCATAAGTTACATACGACATCTGTTTTAAAAAAGGGATGCCATAAGTTTCTTATAACATCCTTTTTAAACAGATGTTGTTCTCAAACTTTATTATGTCACTCACATAGGTGTCCCCTTAAAAATAGATGTAGAAAGGGCCTACAAACAGACGTTAAAAGTATTTTTTGTAATAGTACGATCTCCATGTCTTACACGCACTTGTGGACGGTCACAAAGCTTCAAGAGAGAAAATTTTTAATTATCTGACGTTCTGGTTAAGCATTTGCCTAGACAGTTCAACATTCATATTTCTACATAAAAGGCAATAGTATTATTATATAAATCTCCATCAATACATATATAGAGAGAGAGGGGGGGGGCTGGGAGCATGCGTGGCATATACATAAATAGAAGGCACATGGAGAGCACAATGGAGGAAAGTGGGGTAGTCTACAACAACAACAATAAAAGAACGTGAGGTGTCTTTCTTTTGTTAGGATTGGATGAATATGGAAGCCTGTCTGATTTAAATAAAATATATATGTGATGGAGATCAAGTTGAGGTGGACACCTGAGTATCTGATCCAGAATATACACAATCAATCAACAATCCTTGTATTGTGTGTGTGTTTTGATAAATCAATGTTAACGCTAAAGAAAATAGAAACAAGAAAGTTTTGGTTGATGAATGAAAATTGATGATACCAATTTAGCCGTTATTATAAGTCCAGCTAGACCAAATCTCATATACTAAGAAATGAGTTAAAATATTTATTATGTCTTAAATTAATTGCCTTTTCCAAATTTGAACTTATTTAATTCTGAGTATTGAAAAAAAAAAGATATTATATATTTTCTCGCACCTATATTATTAATCGGGGTAAAAATTTAAAACAATCATTAATGGATCTCAAGGTGAACTTATATTTAGAACAAAAAGTTTTAACAAATTGAGCTTATGATAGGACTAGAGCGAGTTATGGATGGACCATACGTCCAAAAGCATCATCCTCTCAAATGGGTATCCAGCTAGAGCTAGCTACCACAGCCAAATGAAGCCCTTTTACAAATTTTATTTTTATTACACTAATTGATAGTTGATAACTCAGCCTATTAATCTCATAATTATATGAGTATAAGTTGCATGTAAAAATAAGAAATGATGAGATGAGAGAAGATGCTAGCTATATATGTGTGTGTGTCTACACACACATATACACACCTATATATATGAGGGAAGACATACGCAGGTTGTGTGTGTGTGAAGTGTATATACGTACTTAATTGTCAAAGTAAAACAATGTTTTAAGTTAATTCAAGGAACATGTATTATATTGCATGAGGCTATAAGTGGAATTGAATTTGTAGCCTCTCACTAAGTGTCATGTCACTAGATTACAAGGCATTAACCAAAAGCAAAGCAATTGAAGTGTTCAAAATCAAAAGTTAGGAGAAAAGGGGGTTGACAAAATGAGAAATGGCTTAAATTAAGTAACAAGAATGAATGCAATTAATCAGAGAATGATGATGATGATACACATCTATAACTTTGTATGCTGGGGGACCAATAATCACTCTATAAATATAGGTTGGTTTTCTAAAATATCATCTTTCATCCTAACTAGTTCTATTGTTAATGGAAACTCCTTAATGTATGCAATTGCAGTTATATTTAGGACCAAATTTAATCTATTATTATAATTAGCCCCGGCCCTCATGTTTTAACTCATCAAATGAACAAGCAGATCCTAACTTCCCCCGTTTGTCCTCAAAATGTCATGATTCTCGTTAAACTGGCACCATTATTTTTCAACTCTCTCTCTCTCTCTCTAGGTTTTGATTCGTAAGATCGTCAAGTTATATATATATATATATAGTGCATTGGAATGAACACGAGCACCGCATCAATGGTTTTTTGTGGGCCTAACTCACATATGCATTAGTCAATCCCTACCTGCACTCCTTTGCTCTCTTCTTCCATAAGACCATAACCATACCACCAAACAATATGGGTCTATATATATATATATATCGATCTTTCCTTTCTGCCGGTTCTTAACTAGTTTATTATTTTTAGATGTTAATATTGATTTGTATGTATTATATTGACTGCCTTTAATCATTAACAAATAAGCCTCATCTTCAATGTCTCCTTTCTTTATTGAATATATATAATCACTGTTTGGGAGGCATAATCATGAACCTTCTCACCATCCTGAATTAACGCTTGACAGGTTTCTTGTGCTTCGATTTTTTGAACGTTTAATGGTAGGTTTTTCTGCGTTTGATTGAGAAATTGTAGAAAGTCCAAGGGTATATATAATTAACTAAGGGGAAAGCATGAGTGCAAAGCAAACGTGTATAAAATTAAGCTTAATTGAATTTGGTACCTACCGTCACACTTTTGAGTTTTGACCCTTACGTGTGAAATAAGTTTTCTTTTTTTGGGGAACAGAAAATATTAGTGAAATTAATTTGTAAAAGATATATTTTTATCCCTCTTTGGTTTGATTTTTTAATTTTATAAAGTATTTCTTACTCCTCTAACTCCTAACATTGTTACTATCAAATAACAACTTTTTGCAACAACTATTGTTATTTTGAATTTTTTTGAATTTCTTGTTAGCATTTTTTGTTAACAGCATTAGGTTAAAAAGATTAAAAACGTACTCTATAAAATCAAAGTACAAAAAAACTTTATCTAGAATTAAAGGACTAAAAAAATAATTTTTCTAATTACTCTTTATATACGAATATGATGCTTGGTCAAAATGCATGAGCTGTAGGAGATTTAATTTGAAACTCAACACCATAATTAAATAATTACTCCATTTAGAAACCTATTGCCTACCACTTTTTTAAAAAAAAAAAGAAAAAGAAACAAGAAAAATTCCGTCACAGATTAATAGTAATCTATTTTTGTAAGTTGAGCTTGTAAAGCTGCCATGGAAGGTTTCAAAAATGAGCATTGCGTATCTAAAAGTTTTTTTGTGCTTAGTGCCGCTTTACTGTGAAAGGATGTTAACTTTGATTATTAAATGAATTTGTTTGACTCCGTCTCCCACATGACACCAAAAGATATTATCATCTCGTGCTATTAAAATTATGAAATCTGTCATAAAAACACCTAACAAATTGCAAGTCAGATTTATTATTAATAAGAACCATAACATCATTATATTTCTCCCGAAAAAGGAAAACTCTTCCTACGCGTTTGTTGGTTTGATAACTGTTATGGCTACTTCAGCACTACCTGTTAAATGTAATTGGAATATATATTAAACGGATGATGAAAATGCATTTATGCGGGGTGATGGATTTAGATGAACAAGTTCATATGACTATTTCTCAAGGGTTTAACAAATTCGGGAATAAAAAAGTCTTATAGACTTGTTATATAGGCTTAAACAAGCTGCAAGACGATGGAACACCAAGTTGATCCGTGAAAAGAGAAAGTGATTGTTCTCTTTTTTACCAAACAGCAGGAAAAAGATTTTGTGGTAATATTAGCATATGTAGATGACGTAGTTAAATCACTAAAACACAAAAGGGAGTCAGGGAAGCCAAAGAAACTTTAGAATTAAGATCTAGGTCACTAAGGTACTTTCTTAGAATTGGGATGGGTAGATCAAATAAGGATCTAGTATTATATCAAAGAAAACACGCATTAGATTTTATTGCTACCGTGGGTATAGGAGCTGAAAACCTAGGAATGTAACCTTAGTAGTGAACATAGAAAGTGGGAGAAAGACGAGTTGTTAATCCAACAAGATGCATAATTTTGATTGGGAGAATGTTTTGTTTAACAGTAACTCACCTTGATATTAGTTATTCAGTGCAAGCTTTTAGTCAGTTCATTAGTATGCCTAGAAGATCACATATGGGGGCAGCGGCAGTGAATGTGGTGAAATATTTGAAACAAGACCTGGGGAGAGGAATATTCTTTTCCTTCAATTGGAGATACAGCTTTGGAACGTTTTTGTGATACTGATTGGACTGCTTGTTCTAATTTAAGAAGATATGTTGGAGATTAACGTATACAGCTGAGAGGAGCATTGATAACATGGAAATCAATGAAACAAACAACTCCCTCCTGTTCTTCGTATAAAGTTGGGAAAAGATTTTAAATTTATGAGATAGAATGGATTGGGATTTTATATTTAGAATTATAATGAATTGTTTATTTTTCTCTTATATTTAGGACCGATAATAATACTGTTTCCAGATCTTCAACTAGGGCTAAACAGAGGGAATTATGAAGCATTGTCTCTAATGGGACTCTCAAGCCAGCTGAGAATTCTTCATTTAAAATTACCTGCTAATTAATGTAGAAAAATTAATCCACTTAAAAGTTTTATACACCTCAATTCATACTACTCAGCAATGGAAAACAAAACATCTTATATATTACTCCTGTATTTTGGTTTCTGTCAGACTATTATTGAATTAACATAGCAGCTTCAAGTCTTGAGGAGAATGAAAAGAGCAAAACAATACATTATAAGGCAGCACATTCATGGCAATTAAACCAAATGACACAAACGGGACTTTTGAATTTTTAAATAAACACATGCTTCACTTTTCCCTACAGAATTAATGGTGAAGGTAGTTTCACCCTTCCGCCAATACCTTCTAGTTTACTCCTTGTCATTTTCATTTTAGTGTTCTATGACACATTATAAACACTCAAGTCATGTGAATCAAAGACCTTGATTATGTGTGAATACCAAAAGCCCGCGTGTTCCATTTTTTTTTTTTTTTAAGTTATTAATATTGCTAAAATAATCGCTTTTCCAAAAACAAAAACAAAAAAACTATCTTTGACTTATTGTAATAAACTATTTATTGGATTTAGAGGTGTTTAAACTCCACTCTATTAAATTCCATGAATAAAAGTGAGTACATAGGGGCCTTTATATAGGCAAACCTAGGACTAACCCTAGAATCTAATCTTATCTAAATGATTAAGATATATTATCATAAGATATAATATATCCATATCTTTATCCTAATAAATATCAAATAATAATAACATAATGATTAATCTAAAATCTAAGATAATGATTAATCTAAATAATCCTAATATTCTAACACTCCCCTCAAGTGGAGAGTATATGTTGATCATTGATGACTTGCCTCGAAATCCTTCAAACTTTGTTACGCCTTGCTTCAATCTTCAAAATCTTTAGGCTTGTACTTCTTGAGTCTCAGCGGCCCATTTATTTTTTTGGTCTGGGCTTGTACTCTTCTTTAGTCTCAGAGGTCCCATTTATTTTGTTTGGGCTTGTACTCCTTTTTAAGTCTCAGAGGTCCCATATCTTGTTTGGGCTTGTACTCATTTTTGGAGTCTCAGAGGTCCCATATTGAGTAGCAGAACTTGCCCAGAAGAATCTCGAGTCCTTTTTTTTTTTCTAGAAGTCCCAATCGTCCTCTTCCCTTGTAAATTCTGATTGTACCAGATTCACACTAGGGATAGAGTTTGACTTATTGTGCTTCTCAAGTATCCTGCAAGCACTGAATTCTTCTTTGCTCAAACGATCATCATTCCCAACCGTTAGTTCATTGGGACAATGTGACTTTGAAAGTTCGAGATTCCACTTGAAGGTTTTCCATGGAGTTTCCAAGATTCTTCTCTAGTATGACCCTTCTTCTTGCGGTAGTTGCACTTTTGTTCCCAGTGTGGTCCCTTAACGCAAGAGCTGAGCTTTCATTTTGGCTTGGGCCACTTTTGTTCAAGAGTTTTCTACTTTCTTCGAACTATACTAAGTTAACAACATCAAAGAGTTGTGGTAGAGGCTTCAGTCCCATGATTCTGCCTCTTATTTCTTCTAAAGCGTCATTTAAGCCTAAAAGGAAATCGTGTATCCTTCCTTCTTCCACAATTCGTTTGTGCAATTGTGCATCTTTGAGGCATTCCCAAGGGTGAACTTCAAACAGATCCTGTTGCTGCCACAGTTTTAGCAAAGAATTATAATATTCAGTCACCGACATGTTACCTTGTCGTAAATCACGCTTGCTTCAGGTGGATCAAGGCAGCAGTGTTATCAAGCGAGGAGTAAGTTCTCCGGGCAGTATCCCATATTTCCTTTGCTGTGTGGGCAAGCGAGATAGTTTGGTTTGGTTGTTCTGATGCAGAAGAATCTTCAGTTTGAGAATTTGTACTTGTCATAAGAGACATGGGATTGACTCCAGTTTGACTATAACCTTGGGGTACTGAACCGAATAAAGGAGGTAGTATGGGAGGATCCATTGTTCTGGTCAGTTTTTTTTTTTTTTTTTTTTTTACGCGCCGAAGCGATCGTCGGCGTTTCTTTGGGATGTGCCGATCGGCACTCACCAGTCCGGTCTAAGGTGGCGGTGCGGGGACACGCGCGCTCGTCACTGCAGATCGGAAAAATCGTTTCTGCGTTTTTGAGCTTTCTTAGTCCTCTGTCACGGTGCTTGCCAGCGGCTTCTCTCGTCCTCCGTCACGGTGCTTGCCGTTGGCTTCTCTCTCTCTCGTGCCTCTCGAATCTCCTCTATGCTTTAGGGAGTAAATCGGGGTTGGAGGTTTTGCGAGATACGGACGTAGGGCACGAGCCGGGATTGCTGAGTTTACCAAAGGTCAGAAATCCAACCTGGCTTTGATACCATATTGGATTTAGAGGTGTTTAAACTCCACTCTATTAAATTCCATGAATAAAAGTGAGTACATAGGGCCTTTATATAGGCAAACCTAGACTAACCCTAGAATCTAATCTTATCTAAATGATTAAGATATATTATCATAAGATATAATATATCCATATCTTTATCCTAATAAATATCAAATAATAATAACATAATGATTAATCTAAAATCTAAGATAATGATTAATCTAAATAATCCCTAATATTCTAACACTATTTAAAATAATAACTTCATCAAAAATTGAGACATGTTTTTGAACTACAGAAACCACGCCATTACTATATAATTGAGGTAGGATTGTCAAGAAATGGTAATCTATGACTGCTTTAGAGGGAAATGGGATAAATTGAAACGATCAGACTCAATCCCAAAGATTAGAGAAATGATGGAGTGGGACTGGCAAGTTATTTTGAGGGTTATTCCTAGAAGTACTAATAGAGTAGCTCATGCTCTAACTAAGTCTGATATTTCTAGTACTGCTATATTTAATGTTTGCCTAGCTCATTTGAAAACTTGGGAGGAACATGAGTATTTGGAATTTAGTTCCCCGTTAGTGTAATTATTTTCTCGGCTTTCAGCCATCTTTCATATATATATATATAAACTCAATCCCATAGACCTAGTTAATGACACCGTAATATTCAATTCAATCAACAGACAACAAGAGGCCACCTATTTTTTCTCATTTGATTAAACTTTTGCAATCAATTTAGCTAATGCCCTGCCCTACCCCACTCTCTTCAGAAGTTCTACTGTTCTTCCAGAGGCTTCTCTTAATTATTAAATGCAAAGTTCATCAAATTTAATCCTAAAACTAGGAGCTGACAAAAGGCGCTAGAGTTGTTTAGCACCTCACTTCAGAGCCTTCCGCCCTAAACCGACTTCCAGTACCTTACACTACCCGAGGATTGATAACAAGTACAACAGAAAATGCAAGCAACTAAAGCCGGGACGAAAGGTAAAACTGGCAAAGAGTCCTACACAGTAAATTCCTAGAAACATTTTGATATTGTATCGGCTTCAATTCTCACTATATACAAACAGCCGTTAACTGTGCATATTTTGAAACCAAAAACCTAATACAAAACATGTATCAAAACAAAAGTGAAAAACTTATTAAATCTTGCCGGTAAATATTATCATACACAATGGGTTGTAGGCTATAGCTTTAACGCAGCATCTAGGGAGGGCTAATGTACAGGATTAAATTACCAGCAGATTCATTTTTCCGCAAATCTCCCATAAAGGAGCAACGAAGTATTCACATGGCGTCCATCAGGCAGAACCTGCTCTGCTTTGGAAACAGTTTTAACGCGTTCTTTGTTTGAAGATGGAAATGATAACGAGAGAGAGAGAGATGCTGCAACACCATCATCCTCTTGCTCATCTGCCAAGCAATCTTGAGGCTTTTCCCGACAATGCTTCTTCTCTATTTCCCCAACAAAGAAAGGCAGCATTCCCTTGTGTGGTGGTTTCATTTCACCCCCTAAACCGAGTTCTAAATTTGGTACCTCATCATGAAATTGATTATCATACACATGAGGCCCTTTCAACGACAAGCTATTTGGACCCAAATGAGGCGAGCTATTTGGACCCAAGTGAGAATCATTTATGTTATGCGCATCAACAGGAAAGAAAGTTCTTTCCATTGTTCCCAAGTCTTCCAGGATGATTTTCTCATCACAGATATCACCACATCCTTCGTCCTTGATTGAAGAACCAGTACCAAGACCATTTCCATGTGATGCAAAATTGATCCTATAAGAATCTCTACCTCCAGAACTGCTACATCCAAAAGCTCCACAGTCATCTGTTTTCAGCTTCTTGCTAGAATTTTCTCCATCTTCTAATTTGACATCAGCCTCGCTCCAATGTCTCTTGCATGTAACTTCAGAAGTCTGCATGGCAGTGTCCATCAGATCAATATGCTGAAACCTTTTATCACTAGGCTGATGAAGCTTCACCCCTTCTGCAGTTAGCTCTCCCTGAAAAGCCGTCTCAATGTCAATATATTGATCATCTTTCTGTTGCTTTATATGCCTTTGTTGATTAATATCACCTGCCATTCTCTCAGAAAATTTGTCCTCACTGGCAGTGCTTGGAACACATATCTCTTGAGAGCCAAGAGGAGGGATCTCTGAAGGCAAAGACTTCTGTTCTTTAACAGACGTATTAGGATCAACTTTTGTTTCTATAATCCTACAAGTAACATTTGTTTCCATTGCTCCAGGAGAAGGCGCGCACTCTTTTGCTGGTCCATGTTCCAGGGGGCTACCATTCTGCATGAAGTGATATTTCAAATTTTTAAAAAAAAATACAACATATATAACAACTCACATTTTGACCCCTGAAAAAACATCACCGGCTTGAGCTTTGTCCCATGACACAAATAATGCACAAGTAAGCCGAGCCATCATTTTACTTCATTTAGGCTCACTTTAGTCCTTGTGTTGGCTCAAAAATGGGCTAATTTTATTACAAAATATATAAATTCAGGACCCAACTATATGTTCTTTCTTTTTTCAGGACAGCATTAAATCAGCTACATTTTTTAGGGAACAAAGTTTTAATCTAGTCTAGAAAGGAAGAATTTTGATTACTTGTGACCTTAATGAAACAAGCACCAACAAAGTCAAGAAATAAAACATGCCCATATAACAAAAACCAATTTCATCCTGACACATCCTGCAGTAGGCATATAACAACAAACAAAATGATTGTATTTATTTGCTTTTCTCTTCATAGAAATTATTAAATTAGATTTTTCATACCATTCCCACAGCCCTCTTTTTATATTTCTCTGGATTAATTCATTATGAATAGGTAGTTTCAACCAAAACTCTGACTGACATGCACTTCTGGAGGTAGAGATTCTTATAGGATGTAATTCTCATAGTGTTTCTGGATGTAGCAGTTCTCATAGTTTTAATGATTTTTTGATAGTCATGAGAAACACTACCAGCGAGTTCGGCAAAGAAATCTCATTTCAGGACTGTAAAACCAAACAAAAATTATGGAAAGCTATCTTCACAATAGTCTTAATCTGGCAAACCAAATTAGCAGACCATGTTCTTCACAATATTTTGCAGAAAAAAAAAAAAACGAGGAACATAGATCAGATCAAAACTTTAACACCATTACTCATTACTAAGTGCACCTAACATAATTTATATCAAGCACAAAGAAGAAACTCTAATTTACTGTATCATTCATATAAGGATATGAACATTACCATAGATGAACCAGCAGATTTCAACTCTTGACAAAACTGTGCACCACTACCCAGACTGCATGATGTAGGTTTGGTATCAATTTTACTATCTTGCCCCTCTAAGTTTACTTGTGAGCCTGACTGTATCTGGTCCAGATTAGATTCTTTGCCATCAAAATTCTTACTTACTGTAGGTTGACCCTGGTCTAGGGAAGTAGATGGGAGAACCGTAGATGTCCTATCACTAGCAATTGACTCTTCATCCATTCGCTTTGGTGAGCAGTGGTTCTCAGACAAAGTCACAATGGCAGTGGAAAAATCCTTTTTAACCGGCATCATACATGTCTTTTCTGCAGAGTCTGAATGATTTGTCCTTCTCCCCCTAAACACACCCCATAAGAAAAACAACATATTCCAACCTGCAATATCGATAAGATTGATTAGCAATCTTGACACATGTTGCTGCAAGTGAATTTAAGCACATTTTTTATTTTGAAAGACAGTCATGTATAGATGGAAATTTTACTTCTCGCAGACACTTAAAAAAACACATTGGACACATCTACAATACTTTAGAGGAAAAATAATCGTCAAGATGCATGGATAAACTATTTCTAGTGCCTAAACTAGATGAAGCGATCATATTCTTAATGGTCTTCATGAACAAGAGTAATCTCATTCTCAAAACCTAAGGATCTGATAATAAATAAATTCCACATCATAGTATTAGTAACAATTTCTTAAATTAACAGCTTCTAATTGAATACACTTCAGTACAGCTACTATTTGTGAAACAGAATATCCAGGCTGTATCACCTCTCAAGAAATTCCAAAGTTGCACATTAATCGATTTTTTTACAAAGCATTAATATAGGCATAAACTTCACCATAGACCTCAAAGACATAAGAATGCATCGGCAAGTTGAGAAAAGTCAGAATTATTCCTTACGCTGTGATTTTTCAGGAAGCAGATTGGATGGGAACACGAGTAGTTCAACACCATGAAATATTCCTTTAAGAGCTAAATCATTCCTCATCATGTGATCCAATAGAGCCCCATAGTGTTTCTCATGACTATCAAAAAATCATTAAGAATATAAAGTTATATAAGCTGTAAAATTCATGAAAACTGCTAAAAACAATTAGCCACACCAATGACTAATTAGGCCATTCCTTTAAGTTCCATCTTCCAAGAACAATATCCATATGCTTACCTTTCAATATCTTGGGCAAAGAAGTAAAGTGCAATATTATTTTCTTTAGCACCACCTTGCTGAAACTGTGAAGGCCACGTGCTTGAGCGAGGAACTTCACTGAGAGAAATTTTGGATGGTAATCTATTCACCACTTCAAGAACCTTTGGGGAAGCACAAGTTGACAAATGCGCTTGAATTCCAGGACACAAGTCAGGAGGCTTTCCGCTCCTATGCAGCTCAAAGATACCCCTGAATGCCAATAACAGATCTCATAGAACACCTTGACAGTACACACAGAGTAATACGGTATAAAACAATCTAAAAGTAGAAGACAGAGAAGCTCAGGGAAAATGTTTCATACTTCCAGATGCATTCATATTCTGGAACAGCCATCTTTGGAAGAACACGTGAGATTGCCAAAGGTTGATTAGGAAAGTCTCTCGCAGCAATCTTTCCAACGGAAGGACCAACAACACCTGAGATTCCTAATTGAGAACAAGAATCACTTTGGCTTAAGTTAGCAACGGAAGGACCAACAACACCTGAGATTCCTAATTGAGAACAAGAATCACTTCGGCTTAAGTTAAGCTGTTTTTCACCAGAAGAAAATTTCAAAGATGCAGCTGCAGAGCTCTCGATTGTGTCCTTCCCATCAAGAATTTCTTCAGCAGATATACTATTCTTTGGCATGCCAGAACCAAGTACTTGGTCTTGAGCTGTACCTTCACATTTCACGTCTGTGCCAAGCTCATCCATTTGATTAGCCACTTCTTTCTTTTTATACATTTCAGGCATTCTAAGCAAAGCTGCTTGGAGAGCAGCTTTCACATTATCACTTTTATGCATCTCCTCTAAAAAACTACTTGCAGTAGCAACAGGAATTTCACTACCAGATTCTTGGGTTTTACCAATTGTGCAACACTCTGTAGCATGACCAAACTCCTTACACTTTTGACAGCATCCTTTGGAAGTAGCAATGGCATCTGTCCTCACACGATCACTAGAGCTATCTCTTGTTTTCTCAACAGGATTGGCTGTTTCTCGTAATCGAGGCTGCAAATCTTGTACAGATTCATCACCGCTGGTATATATTCTCCCTACAAAGTTGAAAAATAAAAATAAAAAAAATACCCTTGGAGATGATATATTTCAACTTGTATTCCAAGGACACAATCAAACTATGCAGACTGCTCTCCGATTGATTCTAAAGCAAAGGTACATCTTATATATTGAATAGAAACCAAAATATCAGCAGCAGCACATTGACACAGGAAGAAGAAAGATACATCATGGATGGTGAAATATTTAAAAAAACACACGTTCTCAATCAAGATTTTACCTGAACAGACTTGAGGTTCTACACCCTTACGGCCTACATTACTAGTAGACTTTGATAAGGTACTTAATTTTCCATCTTGATTCACCTTCAAGTCTCGGTTGTTGCCAACTGATGAAGGTTTAATAGTTTCACTAAGAGTTGTGCTCTTCTGATCACCTTTGGGTGTTAAAACAACAGGGGTAGCCATTGTTGAGCAAGCCGCCGATCGATCTACCCTAGAGAGACTTTTCCTGTCAAATGCACTGGAGTCTTTTGCAAGCCTTGTTCCTTTCAAATCCTGAGCAGGTACAGATTTTGATGAAAGCGGTTTAACTTTTGATGCAGTTGTACTCGAACGACCCAAATTCATGGATTTAAATGACATAGATTTGCCTATCATCCGGGCAGGTGTCTCCAAATTCTTAGAAGTGTTTTCACTAGACCCTTTCAGCTTTTGGGGGATAACTTCATCAACAGGTTTGACCCGAGGCTTTGAATTTAATGCGTTGAATGAATTAGATTTCAACAGACCTATTCATAGAAGCAAATGTGATGCTGGAAATAATTAAACATTGCAAGTGAAAGACACTGTTTTGGAACATCTAGTCACTTATAAATGATTTAAATAAATACAGACAATAAAAATCAAGCACAATATAGGATAGGTAAATCCATACCCTTTCGAAGTAGACCCCGAGGACCAGAAGAAGGAGAACAAACTGTTTCCATGTTATCAATGCCAGACTGATTTCGTATAGGCATCTGATTATCAGGCTTCACTTTACCTTTATCTAAGCTCTTCAATGAAGATTCTAGAGGAAGTGCAACAATTCTCTTGGGACTTGATGACTTCGGTGAGCCTGAGCTTGATTCAAGAGCCTGCCTTTTTGGTACAGGAGCCAGTTCTATATTCTCAGACAGCCTCTTGCCAGAATGTTGTGGTGTTGAACTAAATTTTGGAATTTTCCTTTCTTCAACATCTGAACCATGAAATTTATTCACATAAATAAGTCAGCATATAACCATAGACCCAAAGCTAGCAAGGGCACTCGTATACTTTACTACCCTCAATAGCAAAACTGAAGCCATGCATACTCCAGATCAAGAAAGAGATCAATATGTCAGACACCATAACTATATCTTCTTGAATTTTATGCCCAACTTAACTCTTACCTAGCCTCTGATTTTCTGTCTCTTTGCATTCTTCACACAGCCAATCTCCTTCAGGGACCTTCAGAAGCTTTTCTCGCATGCAGTAACTGGTTGGAAAAAATAAGACTGTCAAGACTTCCTTTGCTCCCCCTCTTTTTCCCCAAAACCCCTCTTAAGAGATTAGCACTAACAAATGAAAGCAAACAAAAGATATGGTTAAAAATGTTAAGCTTACGTGTGTTCCGCACCATCACTGCACCTACTACATATAGCAAGTAGTTCTTCCCGACCAGCATCTCCACAGATATCACAAACTTTTACCTATTTTCCAATCATTGAACATAACGTTTAATATTTTCCCCTTCATTAGCAGCAAAGGCCAGGACAAAAAATTCTGATATGAAATGAAAGCAGTAATAGAGATGGATGGAGAGAATTCATCTAGAAAATTATAACATTCAAGTTAAGTATACAGAACTGCTCACAGACTGATACAGTACTAGAGAAATTTAATATATTATGTAGAATAATGCATGATGAAATTGTAATTTTGAATTATGTAATTAGGGAATCAAAGATTAACTGTTAATTTAGTTGTTAGGTTTTTGAAGTTTGAACATTTATCCCTTTAACAATTAACATTTCATTTCCTAATTAAAATTTAGTATTTCAGCTCAAGATAAGGTTGCTTCTGTATATTGTCTTGTTTCAATTTCATAAGAACAATTTAAGTAATTTCAGAACTGTTTATTGGTTCTGGTTCCCTGTATACATCAATCAATTAACCTATAACTCAGGAAAATACAGAGCTATGTGCATCCATGTTTCTTCATATTTATATCAATTTACGTAGCTACTTTATGCCGCCAATGTATAAGCAAGCACATACTTGGTCAGCTAATTAAATAAAATGGAACTTCATATGGTTATTGCAATTCTGTTTTCGAAGTGTCACATCAGATGGCACGTCAAAATATCTCATCAATTTCTATAAATATAAAACTAGAGATCAAACGCTTTTATGAGTCATGTATAACCCTAAAATCTCACCTTTCTGAAGCAGAAATAAAATTACAGAATTGTGCCATACTGCTCATTGCACCTTAATCTTTTCGCAATTATATGTACCATGAGACATCTATGTTCATGGCATCTTAAACGTTTAATGTTAATGGCTTTTACCCCACAAGAAAGGAGGATAATATATCAGTTTTGTACAGGGATTTAAATGCTTTTGTGAGCTCGAGAATTCCAGCTCTTGTTTTATTCTTAATTATTTAGCTGTCTAATCACGTTCTTGGAGTCAACAATGTCCTCTCCTCTTCTAATAGAAACTTGATTTTAAAATGGCAAGACCGACCCTTTGTTTGGATGGAGAGAAAATAGGAGTGGAAAGAAAACTAGAAAGAAAGCTGGGGAGAGAATCAAGTTTTCCCCTGTTTGTCAATTACAAGTGACAAAAAACTAAGTTAAGAAACTATATCACATGGAAATATTGAAGCTTATCAATGGGTCCCACACCACATTTTCCCTCCCCACATGGAGAGATTTGGGGAGGAAAATGCGTTTCCGCATCTGCCCCCTCAGCACAGTACATCACCTGTTCTGCTGTCCCTCACTTGCCTCTACATGTTTTTATGAGTTGTGGCTTTTTATTCATCATAAGGTATCACATGATTTTATAAGAGAGGGAAGGGCTTTTTAGGCAACAGGTTTTTTTATGTATATTTATTCTTTTAATTTGATACTAAATTTTTTCTGTATATTTGCTCATTTTCTTTCCTCCCTGTTTTCTCTCATCCATCCAAACGAGGGGGATGATAATATTTTCGCTCCAGTTTTCTCTTCTCTCCATTTTCTCTCCTCCCAACTTTTCCTCCCATCCAAATGGAGGGTAAGCAATTTAAGAATTTAAAGAACATAAAGATAAGGGTGAGAGCACAATGAAGACAGAATTAACTGCTTCTGTGTCCAATAAAGGGGAGGCAGTAAAACCATTCCATCAAAGCATTACCAATAAACCACAGTAGTTTCAGCATGTATGGACGTCACTTTGTATAGAAATCCTATTAAATATAAGGAATACGAGTATACGACCTTTCTAATAGTCTACTATTCCTAACTCAATTGAGCATAGAGCAAATAAACAAACAAACATGTAAGTATAAGAAGGGTACTCACATCATGCTCAACAACATCTGATTCGTCACTCTCAACTTCCGACCGAGGCTCATCCTTGCCAGTTGATCCGAGGGGTTGCTCAGCTTTATCCCGCTCATCTTGGACTGCAGCATTATGAGATTCATCTGGGGCACCCCCAACTTCATTGACAGCATCAGCTTCTGACTTGGAATATATTTTAAGTGAAGCCGTGTCGCTACCATCAATAAGATTATCCTTAACAGCAATAGGGTTCTCACCAGACACAACCAAAGTTGCTATCACTTTTCTCAATGATGAATCAGCGTTTTCAGTGGGGCATTCAGGCTTTTCTGGAATACGAGAATCTTCATCTCTTCCCACATCCATTAACCTTGGAATAGTCGAATGCGACTTAACACTCTGAGACTTTGCATCTTGGCTGTGTACCTTAGGTGAGCTCTCATCGGTATCCACATCTTTAGAAGGAGGAGTCTCAGGTAAGCCAGACATGTCAAAAGATTGTGCACTTACAGATCCTTCTGCCCCGAAAATATTAACCGAAGCCGAACTACAAGATACATTTCTTTTGTCTACAATCTTGGGATGACTACTGTTTGCTAAATTAGCTTCACTCGCTCTACTACTACAAGAAGTGTTATCATCAAGACCTTCTAGGTACTTAGACTCCTGACACTTACTTGACAAAGTCTGTTTACTATCCACATTTTCAGATAGAGAATCATGGCTGGAATTGACACTGAGCATGTCAGCATGCTGAAAGCTTTCATGAGCCCTGCTCCTGAGAGAAGATATATCACCTTCATCCATAGAATAATGATTACTCCCCGCTAAACGGCAATTTTCATCGGAGAACTCAACCTTTGACCCCATGCAAGCACGGTTAAAATGCATACAAGATGAACAAGGAGCTGAACACACATTACAAGTCCCTGATTCACGTCTCATATCAGCTTTCTGAGTAATAGGATATCGGACGATTATATTTCCAGATCCAGGTGATACCTGTTGTGAAAAAATAATAAGTAAGAAGAAAGGTGAAACCTTTGATTCAAACTCCAAATCAACAGAATTTATCTCTCAATAATCCTTTTTGCAAGGTTAAGACTTCCCCCAATGTGAAAAGCTGAAACTTTAGATTGAATAGAAAATAGGGACTAACACTAATGATCTGGTGTGGAAGCACAAAAGCCACATCAAACTTAATAATACATTAATACATAGGCCTGCCTAGCATGGATTACTAGCAGCGGTTTATCCAACTAAATTCGAGATCTTCCCAAATCATTTTAAACGTTTTGGGCAAAGTAATGCTAAAATTATTAGACATAAATTGTTACCCAGGCTACTTTTGTAGGGTAGGCAGGGTTGGTAATCGCAAGATAATTTAAAGTTCTCAACTGATACATTCATTAAAAGGCTTCTTTGACATACATGGAGAAATTGAATAGCTCCCTTGAGCTAATGCCAACTATTTTTTTGTTTTATTCCTCTAGTAATGCCCTCTTAAGAAGGAATCCATATGCTCAATAACTTTACTTTTCACTGATAAATAATATTCAATAAAAACACAAATGGAACAAAAAAGGACAGAAGTCAGAATCGAAGTCTTATCCCAGTAGAATTCAGCATGGATCATCCCCCATAGCAACATGGCCAAAATCAATAAACCAGAACTCTTACTATATAAATGTAAAGAATGATACACATGAAGGCTAATCTGAGCTGACAGAAGGAAAGTACGAGACATATAATCTTAGCCACCATGTAATCTCACCATACGCTCCTAAATATGATTTCTTCATCTACAGGTCCTTGCATACAGAAACTCCGTCTCAGTATTGCTGTCATCTAGAAAGTAAGATTCAAACATCATTAACAACAATTTTCCAACTAAGAAGAATAACACTGATAATAATCTTTCTAATACACTAGCAACCGAAAAAAACTCGTAAACATTATCAATCATTACAACCACTAAAAGGGCACCTAGTGAACTAACAAGCCCATAGAAGAAAATTCCAACAAAAAACCAACACTCTCGATTAAAGGGATTCAAACCCTAAACCCGCCAACAGGGAATTAGTTAATCCTATCTGAACAAGTACCCAGCTTCGGCAACATATTCGAATCAAAACCATAAAAAACGACCTTCATGTGAATTATAAATAATCAACGAATAGCTAATAACAACAGGGAAATAATTGAAATATATATAACAACTAACAACGAGAATACAGATACATATAACAACTAATTTGGTACAATCAGAATGAAACCCTATCCGGGAGATAATTGACATGCCTCTTGCTTCAAAACCATTTCAGTCGCATTGCAAATATACTCCAAGCTTTCGGTCATTGCCGACGGCAATCAGAGGCACAGTGACTCCGATGTCGATAACAGTCGAAGAAATCTCTGCCCTAGAAGTTGTAGGATATCAGGGTTTTCACTATCTGTGACGACCACCGAACACGAATTCAAAGTAAAAAAGCACAGAACAGAAGATGAACATGTACTTATGCATATAACAGAGGATCTGATGCAATCGTTTTGAATTTATATATAACAATTACTATACCAATAAATAGGTGGATTTTCTTTCTCTGCCTTCCCCCGCCTCTGATCTGAAGGTGAAAAAAAAATCTTGCAACTGTATTTTTTAATTAAAGAGAAGGAGAATCCATCTAATAAAGCTGGCTTAAACCGCCCCCTTCTCCATTTATCTTTCTAAAATTTCTGGATCCAGATGCGTTTTACTTCTCTGGAAATTTTTCTTTTTAACTCACAAAATTTTCTAAAATGGACAGGAAAAGAAAATTCGGCGTAAATGTAAGTAAATCTGAACCTACAAATTTCCTTGCTTGTGGAATTTATGCGAGTCTTTCCGTTTAAGATTCTTTTTATTTTTTATTTTGTTGATTTATTATTATTAATAAGTCAAGGGGAATGAAGGGGACGCTCCGCACGTGTAAGGTTCCTGAAACGTGTCGCGTCAGTTGCGTGTGAATTTGAAGTGAACACGTGAGAAAGGTGCGCGTGAGGGTTGCGTGGGTCAGCAGTAACGCCACTGTGGCGTGCGCCTCTCCCTCACATTTCCGTTTACCCCATATCTAATTTTTAGCCAAACAAAATTAACCCTTTTTTTTGCCAATCTGTGAATTAGCATAGATGGTAAGGGATCTAGGACTAGGCCCTTGGATCGTGGATTCGATCCCCTCTGCCGTCGCTGGGACTCCTTTGGTAAGCGATCTCGTAAGTCCCCAGTAAGTGCTCATAGAGCCCGGCCGCTGCCCGCCAGTGAGGGATGATGTCAAACCCCTCCAAAACTTTTCTTTAGCAAAAAAAAAAAAAAAAAATTAACCCCTTTTTTTCTTCCAAGTCGGTCATATGATTGCCATGCACAACATTGTTACAATATTATGTTTTTATTTATATGACCATTAGTTCAAGTTCCACCAGGCATGTGACATTAAATTCTTTTTTTTTTTTTGGCTCGGTGATTAAATTCATATTAAACATACTATTTATTTATAATTATTAGACTTTATAGCTCCAGGTACACGTGAAAATGGTTGTAAACCCACGTCAAAAATGAAATTCATTAGACTTTGTCCACAGCCACGTTACCGGATGATACCACTACAATTTATTTTTTGGTAACCTACACAAAAAATTCTCAGCAATTTATTTTTGCTGACACAAAAAAGGACTTCAAAATCTAAATTTTAGTATTTTTTTTTTAAAAAAATAACTTTTGAAATACCTATATAAATAAAATGCGAAAGACAAATTAAATTAACAATTTTGGAGCAAAATGGGAGATACTCCCAACCCCAACCATGAGGAGGAAACATAATAGATGTCATTCTGGTACAAGAGTAGTTGTCCCTGTGAAAGTATAATCAGTATTCTCCAAGAAAAAGCACAATGGTGTAAATTCCAAATAATGGTGAGCTCGCACTTGCCTTGGTCATTCTATACCCATCAGCATCCTAAAACACAACACACACAGGCAAATTCTCTACCAACAGAACGATAATTGAGTACTCGACCATTTTTCTTTACATTCTATCATAAAGCTTGTACACTAGGATGATATGCCATCATTTTCGGGGACAGCCATCAAGCATGGTCTAGAAGCAGTCATCCATCCAACATATTGCTTTTCTATGCGAGCTTTAACGAGTCACCTTCCACAGAGCTGAAACATTCCTTTTACCCATATACAAACTACAAATTCAATATCCTCTGTTGCTATCCTTGCTACCAAAGAATCTTCATATATCATCCTCACTGAAGATAGCATCATTCCAATTAAAAAAAATGTAATTATGAAACATGTTCCCTCAGAATAAAAATAAGCCGATTTGAAATTATAACAAAAGCAATTAGCTACATACTTACATTAACATCTAATGTAACCCCACAAATGAAACTCTAAGGTCACTAAAGCAACATGATGTGTTTAGACCGACTTTATATGTTTGTAAAACATTAAGATTATTTATCTGTTTTTTTATGGTGAAGATATCGAGAAGGATATTAGAGCATCTTAGCATTTAGTTTCTGAGGTCACTATATTTTCTTGTACAGATTGTGAATAATGCATCGAAGAGTTCTTGATCCACGTATGAATATGTTTCTTCGTGTTACCATACCTTTATCTTTGTTTAGGCAGCATATTTGTCAATTACTTTCAATGAGATCCCATCCCCTTTCTAATTAGTTTCTAAAACAGAATCACATAATTCTTGATAGCAAATAAAGATTAATTATTTTAGGTGGACAAAACAGTTTAACTGATGGATTGGAGCCAAGGAAGAATTTAGAGAAGAATGTAAGAAGGCAGCATTACAATCAATTACAAAGATGCCACTCAAACCGATAGAAAAGGCAAGTGATAACACTACAACAACAGTCCAGCGGCCTGTAGAGAAGCCCATACAGATTTAATAATTAATGAAAGCAACCATGGTTAAGGACTCTCAAATGGTTCAGAAATTTGGTCGGCCAAGGGAGAAATTAGTAGGAATTTGGAATACCAAGGTCAAAATAAGTAGGTCGTGTGCAATCAGATTTTTCTTCACTTACTAAGAAGTTTTGGTGTAGAGGGAAGATGGTGAAGATGCGTCTTGTTTCCAATTAGGTTTTTAATAAATGTGTAGTACCAAAACAAAAAAGATTTTCAATGGATGTATTATAATTTTCTTGTACTTGATCTGTGAGGGCAAGGGACCTTTTTTAGGTGGGGGTGTACTGATAAGATAATTATGAATAAATAAGATGGTTAAGGTAATTATAGGGTTATTAGCAGTTCACCAACCAAAAAAAGAATATATATATATATATATATATATATATAGGGATATTAGCAACCGTTGAAGCCTTTTAAAAGGAAGGAGGGGCTTTGTATGTGTTAATTCTGTTCTACTGCCCCCCCCCCCCCAACACACAAAAACCACCCTCTCTCTCACACAACTATCTATCTTCTTCCATTCTGCCATTTTCCTTCTGTCTCTCCTTCCATCCCCTTTTTCAGCACACCCCATCACTTACAAAATAAATTCAAGTTCACCCACATAATTAGATGTCGATCTAAAAGTTTAGTGGCCTAGCATTGTACCTTCATTGGCCTTCGAAACTATACAAGCATATAGGTTGTATGCTTCCTGTCCAAAGACAAATAAGAGAGCAATCAGTGAGCAATGCATTGCTTTAGGAACTGATACTTAACGTGTGCAAAAATGAAACCAGAAAATTATCTGATAGCTCAATTAATAAATGAGAAATTACTCACAGTCAATTGGGTGTTTATCAGTTTGGCGGGATGTATAATGCGCAGACAGTAAAAGCAGTGAAAGGAATGCACTGGCAACAAAAATGGCATCAAACCACCGGTGATAAAAGTCAAATTGAATATCACCACCTAATACCTCTGTTATAATAATCCTGCCAATATAGTCAGAACAGACATTAAAATGGTTAAGACTTTAGAGATAATAATTCTGGGCATACCAGAATTCCAGTTCAATACCTTCATTTACTAGTATTCTAATACTGACCATGGTTTTCCAACAACATAACATCAATTCAGTTTCACATGATTAGAACATTCTGCTGAGTGTACAATAAAATATGAAAAAATCGTCATACCATCAACTTTAGCCAAATAACACTTGTAAAAACTAACAAAAACATCGTCAATGCATGTTCCAGTTTGAAGGAGAGGGTGAACCAGAAAATATTATTAAGAAAAACTGATGAAAAATTGATCAAATCAGCCATGAACATGTAAAAACTAACAAAAATGGACCAATTAATGAATTAAACGGGTTCAATGTTAGTTTTCTTTCCCCTCGATTAAAAAGGGGGAAAAGGATCAAGAACCACCATAGACAAAACCTAACCAGAACCAACAAGATATGAGAAGATGCAACCAGGAGCTCGACTGATCAAGAGATAAGAAAAGGGGGAATTGAGAAATTACAAAGAATAGAAAAAGAAAACAATAGACAAGGAATAGGGGGGGAAATAGACATGGTCATTATAAGAGAATACAGAGGAGAAGGAATACACAATCTGAAGGAGAAAAAAAATCAGGAAAAAAAATCAGAGAGGAAAAACAGAAGAAATGCAGCAGCCATCATGTTTTATGTTTTACAAGTTGTAGTTTGTACAAACTGGCTAATGAATGGACCTATAAGTCAAAGCTTAAAACTACTAAGAGACGCTTCGTGTAGAGTAGAGCTAAGGCTAAGACTAATAACAAACAGAATGATTAATAGATAAAAAATTATAAAATATTACATTTCATAGAATTGAGACTGGCTCAAGGGATAAAGGTGAAGTGATGTGTTAGTAAGGGGGTGTTTGCCTGTTTGGTATGAGGGATTTGGAGGGGAGGGAAAAAAAATTTGACTTGGGCTTAAAAAAAATTAGAAAAGTGGGGTTGAAAGTTTTTAATTAATTTTTCTTACTCTTTTATTTTACATCTTATCTTTATTAATATAATTCCACTTCTTCAATTTTTCTAGATCCAACTCTTAAGAATTCTCCGTCCCCTCCATTTCCCTCCTGCCAAACCACCCTAAGGGCTCGTTTAGTATGAGGGATTTGGAGGCGAGCCACGAGAGGAAGGGAGGGAAATTTTTTTATGAGTTGGATCTGAAAAATTGGAGAAGTGGGGTTAAAAAATTTTAATTAATTTTTCTTACCCTTTGATCTTACATCTCCTCCTTATTAAAATTTTATAACCCCACTTCTCTAATTTTTTTAAATCCGACCCTAAAATTTTTTCCCTCTACCCACTTCCCTCCCCTCCCCTCATACCAAACAACCCCCAAAGGTCTAAGTTCAAACCCTCTTGTTATAATAATGAAATTATTATATTGTATAATATATAAAATATAGTTCATTGAAATATTTATTGTTTTTAATTATATTTTTACTTCTCCTTATCTTCATTATTTTAATTTTTATCATTTATTTTTGATATTTTTGTTATTACTTTTATCTTTCTAATTAAAAATATATTAATTTAATTATGATTAGTTTATCTAACGAGAGAACCATATTCCAATACCTCAATTCAGTTTTCATAACATTGCTTTTATATTAAGGCACGAAATAAACAGACATAAATGCCTTAATACAGAATTCAAATATGCAAATCACATTCTAACACAGATTTCTACAAATACCTGTATTCAGTTGCTAAGCTTTTCCTGATTAAAAGAATAGATGATATAAAATACATTCCCATTATCTCAGACAGAAATAGTACTACATTGCTTGAAGATCCACTTCCAACTCGGGAAACAGCAAAAAAGAACTGCATGCAGGAAAAAAAAAAATACACAGATAAATGAACAAGCTCACATAAGAAGTCAGCACAACAAACTATTACTTCACTGTTATTTTGGTTTTCCAACAGCATTTTTTAAATGTTTTTCGGGGGCAGAAGTCCTTTGCAAAAGGTTGCTAATGAAAAGACAGAACAATACAATAACAGAGGACAAGTGATCCTCCCGATCAAAAGAAAAATCTGCAGCGTGAATGTTTTTCTCGAATGCTACAAAATGATTTTCTAGTCAAAGAGCTGAAATTTCATTATAAGACCAAACAAAACCCTTACTTAATCCCTTTCTTTTAACACATTGTGTCACTCCTTTGACAATAAATTAGCTTTTAGTTGTTGATTCTCCACCCTGTTTCAAGATAAAATGATGTTGCCGCCTAAGGCTAGCTCAGGGAGTTGGGAAGGAGGGATCTCAATAATGAATTGCAAGCATCATGTACCACAAAAGATAGGTTAGGAAAATAGTTCATACAGTATCCCAAAAGAAAAGGGTATGAGCTCATTGTGTGATAATATATTTGAGTGAACATCGTATTAATACAGAGGTTGATGAGTCTAAGTCATACATGATACACCATAACCTAGCCTCAATTACGTGCATTAGCATGAAAATACAGCGTTGGTCATATCACAATTTTTTTTAAAAAACCTAATTAATTTTTCAAATAAAAAGATAACGACATCAATTAGTACAGTTACAATATCTACTTTTTCTACTTTTATATAATATATTGAGTCTTTCAATAATATTTACTTAGTCCTTTTTTTTTCAAGTAAAATACTCAAACTTTCCTTGTATTTAGCCTTAATTACATAGACTTCCCCCCTATTTTGAAAACATAAACTTAAGTCCAAACTGTTAACTCCATTAAGAATATTCTAAAAATAATTTATAAGATGTTTGAAGCAAAAAAATATGTTTAAAAATTTAAATTATTTATATAGCCTCTCAAACTTATATCATTTATACCGTATAATAAACAAAAAATATGTGTCTGAAATATTTTTTAGCCATTTCAAAAACACAAATAAATATTTCTCAATAAATATGAAGGAAAATTTAAATGAAAAAAATTAAAATATAATAAATTATATAACACATTAAAAATTTTAAAAATATATGCATCAGAATTATTTTTTGGTTGTACTATAAAATATTTTTTTAAAAATACAACTATTTAAATAATTCTTTTGTTAAGGAGGGTATTTTGGTCAAAATAAAAGATTAAAGGTCAAACTTAACAGTTAAATAACGGTTGGGTGGATAGAAATCAAATCTCAAACATACAAGGGAGGATTGTGTACATATATTTTAATTCTAAGGGAGGTTCATAAACATTTTCATAATAAAGGAAATGGAAAATTGCATTAAGGTCCCAAGCTACAAAATATAATACTAAAAGGTCTCTTAAAATCTCCAATTTGCAGGCAAGTCCCGTGAGACTTTTGGGTAGTATAATCGAATGTCAAAAGACCAAATTCCCTCAGTGTTAGCTACCTCACTCGTCAACACAGACACATAGACTTGTCAATGGCCGCCCATGGACTCGTTAATGGAAAAAATCATTGACAAGTCCATGGACGGCTATTAACAGGTGAAGCCGCTGACAACAAAGGTACTTGGGTCTTTTGACATTTCAATTATAATACCCAAAAGTCCCACAGGACTTGACTGAAAATTGGAGATTTCAAGGGATCTTTTAGTAGTATTTTTCCTAGTTTGAAACTTTAGTACAATTTTCCCTGAAGGAAGGGTTATGTCAAACAGAAGGGTAGTTAATGTATTTTACTCTTCTTTTTATCCTTGACTTGTCTCCCTGTATGAATGAGACAGAGAATTATATTCATGAATCACCTCACCAGAACAGAAATCAAAACATCCTTGGATAACTTATCTAAGCAGAAAATCAAAGGGAAAAAAATAAAGGCAATTTAATGCTACAGGAATACCTTCATTAGATTTGTTAAGAATCCACGCACTGATATCACAATCAGCATTCCAATGAATAGTAAGGAAATGTACTGTAAAAGAAAAGCAAAATTACTACATTGTAGCCTCAAGCCACGTAAAAAATACAAACTTGACAAGACATTACACACGCACAAAAGGGCAAACAATGAAGAAACTATAAATTTTTACAATGTCAGCTTTTGAGAACCTGTCAGAGTTCCAAATCTTATGAGATGCAAAACTAAAACATTCACGATAGATTTAAGAAGTGGCACATGATTGAACAACTTATAAAATAAAAGTAAATAGTTAAAATTTTATTTGTAAATTAAGCATTAGCACCAGTGAAACAACTAGAGCAGTATTCATATACAGATTGGCAAAACTATCAAGCATCATTTTGAATTATGAATTTCCTAGTCATCAAGGAGGTCTGTACGTGAATTAAAATGTGAAAAGCAAACCTGCCCCATCATTTAAGAGGTCTAGTACTTGCAAAAGCTCTGTGAAGGTCAACTGACAGTGAACACTGAACACAGAAAGTTCAAAAACTACAACAAATAGGCTCACAACAAACTTTCAAATCGTATAACTACCAGAACCTTATCTCAACATGACTTTTCATAGATGCTTTATAAAACAAAAGTGACCAGGTTTTATCTTTAATGTAAACATGCATTTGGTGTCAGCGACAGATTAAGAAGAAGACCACTAACTGATTCCAGACAAACTAAAAAGTATGGCATGCAACAGGACTCTAACCTGTGATAATAAGGCAGCATTGATTCCAATGTCAAAGAACTGTAAGAATATAGTAATTGTTCTTGTTACAGGATCAACAGAACCATCCTGCCATAAAATCAGATTATTATAAATGATGCCAATTAGAGAATCTGAACAACATCTAAAAAAGGTTAAATCTAAAGAATTATTGAGGGAAAAGCATTACCTGTTTGAAAACAACACTTTGCAGTGACTGCAAAAAAGAGATTCAATCAATTAGCCAAGTCAATGCGAACTACGATGAAAGAAAACAAAAAATCTCAAGTTTGAAGAAAAATCAACCAACTAAAACCATTATTATCATCGCCAGATAGATTTTATCAACAGAAAACACTTTGATAAAACCAGATGCTTAGCCATCCTCTGTCCATCCTTTCTAGATCATCAATACCACTTAACAGGGGAACTCTTCTTTAGCTTTCAATACCTCTTATCACAAGTCATAAAGTTTATTAGGGCCTCAACTCATGTTATTTAGCAATAAGAGGGTATTATCCTAACACCTGACGTCTCCTTATAGTATTGATAACAGCAGAGAATCTCAATCTTACATTGATTAGGAATTTGTCCCAAACCTTGGTGTATAAGCTACAGGATGTCTAATTAAAGGAATGTAAAGCTTTCTTTCCCATGAATGGCAAGTTATATGAGTGCTATTAACAAATTACTATCTGACTTAGCTCATCAGACCACATCATATTGCCCTAAAACCACCCATGCCCTGACGTACCAATATCTACCAATTATCAACCATTACTCGCTCCAAGAAACCCTAAACTTAGCCAAGAGATAACAATTACTCCAGCCATCCTATGTTACAATACCTTGATCATTTTATACACACAATAGACGGAACAAACATAGCCAAGTAGATTCTGTATGTGCCCCCACCAAGTTCGAGAATAAGCAGCAGCTTCCTGCGAAATAACAAGTTTTTCTAATAACCAGACTTGAGAAAGAAATACAAGTTTAACAATGCTCAGCCACATGCAACATTCCATTAACTGGAGAATTGAATTTCTTCAAATATCCACATCAAATAAATAAAACAATAATAAGGCTTGGTTGTTTTGGCTACTCTAATTCCCAAAAGGGATACAAGTGTTATGATCCGGTTTCCAAACGCTTTTTCGTTACTTGTGATGTCACCTTTCATGAAAAAACTACTTATTATTCCCTATTTGCAAGTCAAGGGGAGAGAGATGGTGAATTCCAGACACCAAAAGATGACCAAACAGTTACAATCTATACACCTATCCAAACAGAACTGGACACCCCTGATAATCCTGATAATGTGCCAAGTGCAGGGGGAGACACAAACAAGTGGGATAAGACCTACGTACGAAGAAACAAAAAGGGTAATGAGTCACAAGCTATTAGAACTCACCAGGAGTCAGAACCAGAGGCAAGTCTAGGAGAAACAGTGGTAACAAAGAATTCTGACATTGATCTTCCCATTGCAATACGGAAAAATCCCAGGTCATGCACTCAACATCCTATTGAGCGGTTTGTCTTCTATAAGGCTTTTTCATCTAAATACAGGGCATTAGTTTCTCACCTTAATAGCATAAGGGTACCAGACACTATTGATAAGGCCATGGCTATACCTGAGTGGAGGCAAGCTGTTCTGAAAGAGATAGAGGCCCTCAAAAGAAATAAGACATGGGATATAGTAGATCTACCTCAAGGAAAGAAGCATGTTGGATGCAAATGGGTATTCACCTCAAAGTATAAAGCAAATGGAACACTTGAGAAATACAAAGCTAGACTAGTTGCAAAAGGTTTCACTCAAATATATGGGGAAGATTACACAGAAACGTTTGCTCTAGTAGCCAAATTGAATACCATCAAAATTCTCTTATCGGTTGCAATAAATTTAGATTGGGATATGCACCAACTTGATGTAAAGAATGTCTTCCTCAATGGAGACCTCAAGGAAGAAGTGTACATTAAGTTACCTCCAGGGTTCCCAGGAAAAAAGGCTAACCAAGCCTGCAAGCTAAACAGGTGATTATATGGGTTAAAACAATCTCCATGTGCCTGGTTTGACAAATTCACTCAAGTTCTGAAGAGACACGGGTATACTCAGGGTGCATATCCTGTTGGCGGTCATGGAGGTGTACTTAAAACACTCAAATGCCTACAGCAGTTTTATTTTTGGCAGCATATGAAAGAGGAAGTCACTACCTTTATCCAGAATTGTTCAGCTTGTCAACATGGTAAATAAATTCCACAAGCTCCAAGGGGTCTTTTGCAACCACTCCCAATTCCAGCCCATATATGGGAAGACATCTCGCTGGATTTTATCACTGGTTTGCCTTCTTCTCATGGTTTGGAGTGTATCTTTGTGGTTGTGGATCGCTTTAGCAAATCAGCCCACTTTATGGGGATGTCCCGCTCATTTTCAGCCAAAACAATTGCTTCCCTTTTTTTGCAAGGAGGTGGTGCGTTTACATGGGTTCCCTAAATCAATTGTGTCTGATAGAGATCCTATTTTTCTTAGTGCCTTTAGGAAAGAATTGTTTCAATTGAGTGGTACTACATTAAAAATGAGCACTTCCTACCATCCTCAAACTGATGGTCAAACCGAAGTTGTAAACCGATGCTTGGAGACTTATTTAAGGTGCTTTTGTCAAGATTTCCTAAACGATGGCATCAATTCCTATACTGGGCTGAGTTTTCCTATAATACTGGTTATCAGGTTACACTCCTTTTCAAGTGGTTTATGGTATGGATCCTCCTACCTTGCTGCCCTATGTGCTTGGTGATACTCGCATCAGTGATTTGGCTGACTTCTTTGAAGAAAGGGATGCTGTTCTGGACCTAATTAAATCCAACCTCCCTGCTGCTCAGTCTCATATGAAGTCTCAGGCAGATTCTCACCATCGTCCTCTTCAATTTGTTGTTAATGATATGGTGTTTCTCAAGGTCCAGCCATACAGACAGAAAACTTTAGCTCAACGGCGCTTCACCAAACTGTCTCCTCGTTATTTTGGTCCTTATCCTATTAAACGGAAGGTTGGGGCAGTCGCCTATGAGCTTCACTTACCTCCAGATTCACGAGTGCATCCAGTGTTCCATGTCTCTCTCCTCAAACCAGCACATGGCTGTACTATTTCTGCACCATTGCCTCCTTTACCCATTACAGAAGATTGGGAGCTTCTTCTTGAACCTAGAGTCCTTGATTCCAGATCTGTTGCTGGTACACACCCTCAGGACATACACCTCCTCATTCAATGGAAAAATCGCCCACCTGAAGAAGCTAGTTGGGAGCCCTATGATATGATCGCTACCCAATTTCCTCATTTCTGCCTTGAGGACAAGGCTCATTTTTCAAGGGGAGAGTACTAATAGGATGCCAGACCCAAACCGTCCCCTTCTTGTTTATTCAAGAAAGAGGCGGTTAGAATTGGATAAGGCAGAGTAGGTAGAATTTAACAGTTATGATTATTAGGGGAGGTTTAGAGGTTATGTGTTTATTATAAGTCAATATATTATTATGAGTGTTTTATTGTAAGTCAGTTTATTCGGGAGTTTGAAGTAGTTGGTTTGACAGTTATGCTTTTATATATATGTCCCTTTATGTTGTAAACAGATTATGCTGAAATATATACATACAATACTTTGTTCATTAGATCAAGAACTTCAGATTCTGGTTCTTGAATTGATTTCTTAGATCCTAAATCTCAGGATCTATCATGCCAGATGGCTCTAGTGGCACTTTTCCAATCAAGGGGGACCTGAACAGATTTACAAATTACAAAAGTGGAAAAATGGAAATTAGAGAGGCCACCATGCAAAAAAAATCAATTTGGAAGTCCACTACTATTGCTTCTTCAAAGAGGTACTAAACGTTGCCCCCTATTTTTTTCCTTTTTCCTAATATCCATATGACCAGACTACGAACCATCACAATTAGGCAACCTCAAAGTAGCGTTGGGTTAGAGGAAAAGACAACTGGCTCAACAGGGGAAGCAAGGCATGAAACTAGTTATAACCAAAAGTATCACCTAGGATGTTTTATACTTGCAAAGGGTCCTAGAAGCTACTCGGTTAGCTACGGCACCGGGTGCATTTCCCCAAGGGTGCCCTAAAGCCCCCCCCCCGGCCAATAATCTATTTTGATCAAATCCTTGAATTTGAATTATTTATTTCTCTTGAAATCTCTTCAATGTTTACAAGTCCACATTCTCCTCTTTTTTTGGACAAAATTGACAAATCCTCTTTCTTTTCTTTTGAGATTTTCGAGCCAATGAAAATATTTTTTCTAAATTGGATGTGGAAAAAGAAAAGTACAGAATTGACAATTTCAGATTATACAGATACTTAAGGCCATGTACAACAACAACGTGGGCAGGGACAAGCAGATGGAACCAGCCTAGTACATTAGGCACCTTAGATTCAAGAAGGCAAAGAGGCCCTTTCTTATTCTAGTAGTTCATAAATATTAGAAGGCCCAATTTTTTTACCAAGGTAAAGTGAAATTAGAGGATCAATGATGCAACTCGTTAGGTTCATCAAATGCCAAATAACAGAAAAACAAGAACTACAAGCATAACATTCAAACATAATTAACAAACATGCTTTGAAAGAGCTTATTGAAAGTGAAAGAAGAAAAGCATAATACTGAAAGCAAACCTTGGCTTGGCGAAGCTCATAAATCTCCAAGAACAATTGCTTTGAAAGCTCCTCTAGAGCTTGTACCTCTGCTTCCATGCCTTTGATATCTTCACATATAACAAAATTAAAAGAAATCGTAGGGTAAAATACATACATACATGTGTGTGTGTGTGTGTATTACTCAATGACATCAAAACAGACCATAAAATTAGATATACCAATTCAAGGAAATTTCTCAACAAGAAGAGCCAATTAAAAAAAGAGTAACCATCAAATATTCATAATTCAAAAATCTATCCTAAACAATTACCACTTTTTCAAAGAAAGTGGAACTGAAGACCCTCTGCAGAACTATTCTAGAAGAAAACATGTTTCAAGAGAGAGGCAAAAAGCATCAGCTGTGCCACTTCTTGACTCAGACCAAGAAACATAAGGAGCACGTCCTCAATCTAACCAAGGAGAGGGCTTTCTTAGTGGGAGAAGCTACAAAAATGTGGCTTTCATGGAATATGGCTAATAGCCACTAACAAATTAATGGAGTCGTGGGGAATTAGTCCTGCAAATTTAGCAAACAGTGTTTCCTTTTCTCTCTTATAAATGGCAGATCTCAAATAGTGGGAAGACATGGTTGATTAAATATCTTTTAATGTAATTCATTATATTGCAGCATAAGTGATAGTAGAGAGAGCAAAATAAGAGAGAAAAGCAGGGATAATTCATTCACAAAAGCACAATTGGTAAGGTACACCATGCATATTCCCTCTCCTGGCCACATCATTGCTACTCTCTCTCTCTTCTAACTAACTCTGAAGTTACCCATTGGTTATTTACTATAAGGTCCTCCCCTAGAGACTACACGTATATCAACTACTCCCCCCCTTAAAAAGAATCCTTGTCCACAAGGATTTCAGTTGTAGGAACTGCAGCAGTAGAGAATTGAGGGAATTGGGTCTGTATGACCGAAAGGTCCTCCCAAGTAGCATCTTCTGGTTGAGACATCCTCCACTGGACCAGAACCTGAGTAACAAGAAGGTTGTGGCGACGAACGATCTTACGACTTAAGATTGTTTCTAGTTCAAGTGTAAATTGGCCTTGGTCATCTGTTGGGGGCAGCGACTGAACAATAGGAGTAGTAGGGCCAACATGCTTCTTAAGAAGAGAAACATGAAATACTGGGTGCACTCTAGTTGTAGGAGGAAGTTCCAACTCATAGGCCACAACTCCAATTCTTTTTAAGACTCGAAATAGGCCAAAATACCTAGCAGCAAGTTTGTGAAGGGAAGAATTATTCAATAAATTCTTTTGGAAGGGGTGTAGCTTAAGATAAACCATGTCTCCTATAGCAAGTTGACGTTTGGAGAGAAGCTACCAGTTCAAGTTTAAAGCGTTGGCAAATTCACGCATAAAATTACAGACATCTTTTTTCATACCCTTCCAATAGAAAAAAGAAGAGATCCATTTAAAGGTAGAATTGATACCTGAATGTCCTCCAATGCCATCAGCATGAGAGAAAGAGAGCAAATCTGTACGAAGGCCACAATCAGCTGCAACTACATGCTTGCCTTTGCATTTCAATAAGTGGTGTTGCCAAGTGAACTTGGAATGAGATGTTGGGTCCAGTTCTAGGGCCTTAATTAGAGACTATAGCTTATCATCAGTTAACCAAGAGTCTCGAACTCAATCATAAATAGGTGAAACAGGAGCAGAAAGAGCCAAAACAGAACCCTCAGCCCGTCTAGAAAGAGCATCCGCAACTACATTATCACTACCTTTCCTGTACACAATCTTATAATGTAATCCCCATAACTTATACAGCCATTTAAATTGCTCTTGGCTGAGATCTCGCTGTTCCAATAAGTGTTTAAGGGGTAAATGATCAGTACGAATAATAAATTTGTAACCCCAGAGATAAGAGCGCCACTGTTTTACAGCAAAAAGAATAGCAAGGACTTCTCTCTCATAAGTAGATAAATGTGCTTAGAGGAAGCAGGGCCCTTACTAGCATAAGCCAAAGGGTGGCCATTTTGAGACAAAACAACCCCCAAACCAGAACCCGAAGCATCGGTCTCAATAACAAAGGTTTCATTAAAATTTGGCAAAGCAAGAACTAGAGGAGACATCATAACCTCCTTAAGAGTTTGAAAAGCTATGGTAGCCTCAGGAGTCCAAAGAAACTTTTTGGTCTTTTTCAACAAATCAGTCAAGGGTTTACTAATAGAGCCAAAATTCTTAATGAAACGACGGTAATAACCTGTAAGGCCAAGGAAGCCACACAATTCACAAAGAGAAGAAGGTATGGGCCATGAAGATATGGCTACTAGCTTTCGAGAGTCAGCCTGAACTCCTTGGAGAAATGAGATACCCCAAATAATCAATTTGTGTTGCAGCAAAGGTACACTTAGAAGCCTTAGCAAAGAGCTATTGCTGTTGTAAAACAGATAAGGTAGTCTCTAAGTGTTGCAAGTGAGAATGCCAATCCTTGCTATACATTAAGATGTCATCAAAGAAGACCAAGATAAATTTGTGCAAGAAGGGTTTAAAAATAGAATTCTTGAGCCCTTGGAAGGTGACCGGAGCATTAGTGAAGCCAAAAGGCATAACTAAGAACTCATATAATCCTTCGTGAGTCTGGAAGGCTGTCTTAGCAATATCATCTTCTTTCATTCTGATCTGATGATACCCAGCTCGTAGATCGAGTTTAGAAAAGAAAGTAGCTCCGGTGAATTCATCAAGTAATTCATCAATTACCGAAATTGGGAACTTATTCCTTACAGTGGCCTCATTCAATCTACGATAATCGACACAAAACCTCCAAGTACCTTCCTTCTTCTATATCAAAACCACAAGAGCAGCAAAATCACTGGAGCTCTCACAAATAATACCATTATTAAGCATCTAGAGAATCTAATTTTCAATTTCCGTTTTTTGAACGGGGCCATATCTATATGGTCTGCAACTGATGGGTCTGTCGTGCTGAAGAGGGTTGGAATGATCAAATCGCCTATAAGGAGGTAGACCTATAGGCTCAGCAAAAACACCATTGAATTTATGTAAGAGTGACTGTAACTCTTCCTATTGTTCTTGAAACAGATTAATTAGATTCCAAGCCCAGAAGCAATTGAGAGGGAAAATGAGTTAAATACAATTCATTGGCTACAACAAAGTCTCAAATAGCTAACACCTCAGATTGAAGTTTCATGACAGCCCCAAACCCCTTCAATTCAACTAATTGGCCATGTAGATGAAACTCGAAGGTTTTTAATTCCATGTCCATGGCAAACCGACCCAGAGTCTTCAGCCATTGGATTCCCAGAATAGCATCATAACCACTAATCTTCATAATTAAGAAGTCCAAAGAGAAATACAAATCTCCCATTTCCCAATTTAGGGCAAGGTAGTGTTTAGTGAAGCAGACCTGACAAGAATCTGCTACTGTAAGGCGAATTGGCTGTCATTCCTGAGTTTTCAGTCGGAGTCGTTTGGCTATTGAGGCGTCAAGGATATTGTGGGTACTGCCGGTGTCGATGAGAATAATGACTTTCTGGTTTTTTATACGGCCACATAATTTCAAGGTGGATGTGTTTACAGAACCTACAACGGCATTGATATTGTCGTCGGCATCGCCTTAGGTATCTCCGATGGCATCCTCAAACTACTCCTCGTCTTCATTTATCACCAAAGTGAAGAGATGAGATTCCTTGCAACGGTGACCAGAGCTAAACTTCTCTAGACACCAGTAACACAACCCCTTCCGACGACACTCATCCATCTCCTTCTTAGAGAGTTGCCATGTGGGCTTCAACAAAGATGAATTGGCCGACGAGAACATAGACGGCGAGGAAGTGCTTGTATTGATTTCGGATGAGAATGATGAGACCGGGGATGACAAGGTGGGTTGTGGGCCGGATTTAGAGCCCAAAGTAGATTCAACCTGAGGTCCGGATAAATTTGGATGACCCACAAATATAGGACCCGGAACTTGTTCTCTGCGATAGCGAGGCAGAAGATGATCATGAAGAGCACGAACGGTGGCCTCCTGCAAGCGTGCCAAAGTCATTGCCGTGGCCAATAAAGATAGTGCCAAGTCAAGAACCAACTGTTGGATATCAGCCCTTAATCCGCCAATGAAGAGATTAATGGCAACCTCTTCGGCGATGTCTACCTCAGACAGCAGCTCATCAAATTTCTTCTCATAGTCTACAACAGGTTCATCAGCTTGTTGCAACTTCTTAAGCGCAATCAGAAGCTTCACATCTCGAATCTCCATATATTTCACTTCCATTTCACGGAAGTAATCCTCCCATTTGACATCCGAGAAGGAGCGGTGGCGCATGCAGGTTTGATGCCAACGAAGAGCATGACCTTCTAGGTGGATACTAAGCAATCTAATACGGTGCTCCAGCGGCGTTGCATCAACCTCAAAAAATTAATGATAGCAATATGCCCAGCCACGGAAATCCAATCCATCAAAGCTCGGAAACTCCACACGACTCTATTTAGTCGGAATGAAGTAATGAGAGGGAGTTTGTTGCAGCTCATGAAAAGACCCAAACGGAGGAATGCGACTACCTGAAGCGACTGTCGAGTTAGAGCCACCCTCTAGACCACCTTTGCCACCGATGCCAGTAACGAGCTGCTTCTCTGCAACCAGAGTGACGGAAGCAAATCGAGCTTCCATGGACTACATGCCTTCCTCAAGACGAAGAGCTAGCTTCTTGAGGTTGTTGATGTCTTGGAGCATTGATCGAGTTGACTGTGCAAAGCGGTTTGGAGCATCTCCAAGCAATTTTCCAAATTGCCAAAACACTCGTGGGGTCGTGTGTCTGACGGCAGTGCCATGGGCTGGACAGTAGCTTTGATACTTTTGATAGTACAAAGAGCAAAATAAGACAGAAAAGCAAGGATAATTCATTCACAAAAGCATAATTGGTAAGGTACACCATGTATATTCCCTCTCCTAGCCACGTCATTGCTACTCTCTCTCTCTTCTAACTAACTCTGAAATTACCCATTGGTTATTTACTATAAGGTCCTCCACTGGAGAATACATGTATATCAATAAGTGTTTAAAATTCTTCCACACACATCTCTAGAAAACTTTGAATCTCTCTTTTCTCAACATTAACTATCAGGAACTCTTCCCCAGAAAATCATAGAGTATAGAAACAACAGTGATGCTAGATCAAGTTCCAGGGTGCAGGCTCACCATTATTGCAGAAAAAAGGTTTGATCTAGTTCAATAATAAAGGAATTAATCAAATGCTTGAAAATGCATAAGAAAAGGAAAAGATCAAAATGAACCCAAGAAACAGTAGCATAAAATATGCTTCGCAGATGGCAATGAAAATTCTACCCAATGACGTTCAATGCCAAGCATCCAAACAAAGAAAGCTGAAGTTAAAAACAGGCTTGGAGACAATATGTAGAGCCACTAGCTTGTCACACCATAACTTTGCAAGTAATGAGGTTTTAAAAGCAGACTTACTTAACAACTGATATATCCATAAAACTTCACAAACGAAGTGTGTCATAGCCCTGTATTCCAATTCTACACTCGATTGGGACACTCACTTTGCTGTAATGTTTTTTACTTCACCGCAATACTAAGTTTCCAACCACAAAAACACAATACCATATAGTAGACCTTTTATCCAACCATAGATCCTGCCCAAACTACACCAAAAGGCATTCAATATCACTGTGCCTATGATTTCCATACAATAATAAACTACAACCAGGAGCTCCTTACAGATAAAAAAGGATTTAGTTTAAAGCTGCCCTGTGAGTGATTGTTAGAGAAGACATGAATAGACTAACCACCCTAACAGAGTATGCAATATCAGAATAAGTCACAACAAGAAAGTTTAATTTTCCTGCTAGTCTTCCACACTTCTCAAAATCCTCAATGGCTCACCATCATAACATTAGATGCATAATCATGTAATACAGAATAAGGTACTATAAATGATTGTAAGTCTCTAAGATTTAAAAAGAAAGATATTTGTATGACTTTAAAAAAAACACACACATGGGTTATGAAAACCATGACTTGGTCATAATCGAATTCCAAGCTGACAATCATAGTAATATAGATTTAAAAGAGGAAAGCTTCAAAATGCAGTTTAAAGAGTAAAAAAACACAGACCTTGCTCCTTTTGGTCCTCCTGCACAGATCGAATGACTGTGCCAACTATACGTTTTACAAAAGATCTGGCATTTAACTTCTGAAACAAACAAGTTGAGATCAGTTATGAAGAATAGGATTAAAAGAAACGGAATTAATACAGGTTTTCAAACAGAGATAAATAGTAAAACGCAGGACAACAAGAAACATTTAAAATTTCAATGGTTGACCAAAAAAGACGCACAAAAACATGATGCTAGCAGAAAGAAGAATATAAACCTCCTCAGATCCTTGGCTGCTCTCCATCTCCATTTGACAAAGTATAATTTTCTTTTTCTTTGAAATAGAAGTCTCAATTGACTGCATCAGTTGTCTCTCCAAACCTTTAATCTCTGCTTCCTCAATCTCTCTGATTAATAAAAATATGTAAAGTCAATAAGCAAATGAACATATAATAGTTAAGAATACCATAATAACATCATGAATCTGTGAATCTTACTAATTTTTTTTTTAAGAAGAGAACTTCTAATAATTAAACAGAGTACAGAATATCCTCTAAAACCTAATGTTAAGAACAATGATAATGATTGGGTCTAGAAGCCCTCCAAAAAACACAGAAAAATCAGAAATATACTACTTTGAATATTCACAGGAGAAATATCACTGAATGAATTATGAACCCATAACACAAAGCGAGAAATGCAGAAAACGATAGTAACAGGAAGGGATAGGTCTAAAACCAAAACATCTCAATACATTGGTACAATTTTACAATGAAGCTGATTTCATTTTTTTTAATAAAAGAATAATTATTGGGAGGAAGTAAGGAAAACAAAAAAGTAAAATGAGACACCAAAGTAACTACCTGATGAAAAGTGATAAATAACTGTAGGGTAAGTTCACAGCACCAAAACCAGATAGAACAGCCATAACTGTAACACCAATCACCCCAATTCTACTGACCAGCTGAGGCATATTGAAGAAACCTAACAATTAAAAACGATCAGCATCCAGCATAGACTCAAAATATCTTAATCAAAAATAGGAAATATCCAAAAAACCAAAAATTCCCAGTATATACATAATCTTAAAAGCCAAATCAAAGTCACAACATAAATCAATTCAGATAGCATAATCAATATTCTCTCAGAGCATGAGTCCGTACACCTAATAGAACATTTCAAATTTTTTATGAAGTTGCAACAAGGAATAAGAGAGTGAGAGACAATGCAGAGACATAATCCTGATAGAGTAAATCAGTACCTTTATCAGGTGATGGCATTGGAAAGTGAATGCCCATGCGCCAAAAGGCATACAGAAATGCCAGCAAGAATAATATAGCTCCAAGAGCTGCCCTTTCCTTCCTTACACCTGAAAAGAAAATAAAGAAATAGTCACTGACAAGAAAATGCCTCTTAAAGACTTTATAAACAGCATTCCATTGCGCAAATGCTACAGCTCACAAACCATAAGTACCCGTGCCTACACAATTCACTTCACTATTATTTTGTATATGAAAGAAAGAAGAAACCATCAAAACAAACAGGAAGAGGTACAGATCCCCGCCCTGGGGGCGATATTTTATTAAAAATAACATGGGTCAAAAGGCACAAGTCACAAGTATCATAACTAAAGCACATAATAAGTAAATCCCTGCCATCTCTGTGTGATTTCCTTGGAAACCTTGACAGCAGAGCATCTTAAGGATGCCAAATGATTACAACACATGGAAATTAAATAAGACGTGCTTCAATTCATCCTCCTAAACATCAAAATGGAAATGCCTCTCAACTCCACAATGTTCCACCTTCTTGTAGTGTTTAGCAGTGAAGACCTAATAAATCTATCAAAATGTTGGAACAGTCAATAACATAACTACTTCATGCATACTGATTGAAAAAAGAGGGAAAAAACGGTTTTGAACCACTTGGTTATACGGAAAGGATCTTTCATTTAATTGGGTGGTGTTAAGATTATTATTAAAATATAGAAAGTGAAATATCCAAGAAAATCCAAGGACTGAAATAAACAAGTCAAATGTCCAAAAAATCCAAAACTATCCTATCTTATTAGAAAGTGAAAAGAATTCAATAGTTCCAACAGAAACGCATCAGAAATGCCACTATTATGGGTTCTAAAGAAAATGAAGATTCCAAGAGAGATAGGAGCCTGGCTGAATAAAAATGTTAGGGCTGGAACATGATGAATGGAAGAAAGCCAGCATCAATAAGGATTAAAACATCAAAAGTCAATCACTTGCCCAATCAAGCAATGTCCTAGAAGTGTAAAGTTCATACGAAACCAATCGAAGGAAAGAAATAGCCAAATAATAGACAAGCAATTGCAAAAACCTTGTGTCACTAGTAATTGAGCATGGAAAAACAAGAAAAAGCTACATGCATGTTAGTAAAGAAAGTTAAGATTGGCTTACCACTGTTGCAGAGCATCAAATAACAATGATAATAGGGCAGCATGAAGACCAGTAATAAGATCAAACAAAATAAGTCCACCTTCCAGTTCAAAACTCTAGCCCTACATTCATAAAGAAATTAAATTTCCATTAGATCATGGAAATTGTATGGTCATGTACCATTTTCAATAAATCAAGCCTATACAGCAAGGCCAATATGACCAGCAAATGAAAGTTAACTAATTATGCAGAGGAGCAAAAAATGTGGAATAAAGGATAAACATATTACAAGATTCAAAAGAACAACCGATTTGAGAAAAATGTGAATCCAATTGGACACAATAGGGATTCTAACCATTTTTGTATTCTCTATAGTTCTCTAATTATACGAGGCCTAAAAGAAAATTAGCGCACTAACCCACGCTCACATGTGCATCCAATATCGTTTCTTTACCTAAAGTCATTTCCAAGGAAACTTAACATACATTTGATCCGATAAAAGTAACGCTAAAGATGAACAAAAAGCATAAATCTCAGAATTCATGAAATGGGCAGATTCTAAAAGGGAACAAAAAGTGGAATTTGAGAAGCTTACTCTTTGGAAAGGATGGGAATGATCTCGAAGAGGACGAGCTGGAGGAGATTGCAGGAGAAGGCGAAGACAACGCTGAAAATGATCTGCACCAGCGCGCGTTTCTCTTCGTACTCTTTGTAGAGACGACGATTCAAGAACCAGAGACCAGCCCAACCGAGTAAACAAAGAGATCCCAGCACCACACCTCCTTCATACATTGCCCTTCCCCAACCCATCTTTGATATTTTTTGCGTCTTTGTGCGGTTTGGATTCAGCAACTAATCAAAAGCAACTGTCACAGGAGTAAACTGTTGGAGTTTCAAAGTCGATGCACAGGGATTTCGATTTGGGAGGTATCTGAGAAGAATAATTTTATCATTCATTAAAATTGTCGCTACTTTGCGTATGGGTTCGACTTTTTTTTTTTTTTATCATAAACAAAACTTTTTTTTTTATAGGATACGCAAAATAATTGGCCTGAAACTGTGACACTCATTTTGGTTTTTTTTGTAAGGTCATTTTGGTTTTTTATCAACATATCTCCTAAAACTCATCCACTCAAGCCAAATGCTAGATGGCGGCTCAGTGTGGCTCCTGACTGAAAACACTGTTCACTAGAGGTAAACGGCTTCCCTTAAAAAAAATGTCATTGGCTCCGTGTCGAGCTGACAGCTTCTAAAAGGGGCGGTCGTCTTAGTTACAGTTTGAATTTCAGATTCCATATTTCATATCTTCCCACCATAGTACTCGGTTTTTATACTGTTCCATTAGTTTGCGAAGTCACCCTCATTCGCTGCGTCTCTCTCTCTCATGCGTGGTTTCTGAAACCTGCTTGGTTTCCAACAGAACTAATGAAGACTTTGCTTCAAACCTACCTTGACTCCATGGCGTGGCTTCGATCAGGACGGTGTCACATTGTGCATGGTGGAAGGCCTGATATAGTTTGTATGTTGTTAAGCCTTCCATGAAAGGTTAGTCAGACCACTTAACGTAGAGAACATTGCTCTCTTCTCTGCCTCTGGAGTGTTTTTCAGCTTATTTCCTGTAATCGTGTTTTGCCAATTCTCTACTAATCTCGTGTTGGTTACTTTTAGGTCGTGCATTGCGTTCCAATACCAGGCGTGTAAACGATGCGTGTGAATGTCAGGTATGTAAGCTGAAAATTTCAGTGAATGCGTGTGATGGCTGATTACATTGCTTCTTATTTAAGTCTTGGCAAGTGGTTCGATGTTGTATGTAACTAATCAGTTGAGCATTCAACGTGCTGTGGAGTTGGGACCTTCCTTTGATGACCTTCATTGTGGGGTACTCAAAAGTAGCCTCCTTCTGAAGCTTGACTGTGTAATATACCATGAGTTTTGCCGTTCATTTGAGGCTTTTCCAAGGCCTGGGAATGGCTTGGTATTAATGGAGGTTTGGAAATTAATTGCATGCTTTATATTCATTTGAGTATACAGCCTCTTTAGTGAGCATAACTGTATAATATAATCATGTTCTGTTTTGATTCTTTCTCAGTTCTATCGTGATCTGGGAATTCTAGATGAGGATGATGTATTGTCACTTTTTAAGTGGAGGTTTGGACAAGTTGGTTGTTACAAGATGGTAGCTTGGTATTAATGGAGGTTTGGACATTAATTGCATGCTCCTTGGAATGCATTTGTTGAAGCTTCATTAAGTAAGTAACTCAACTAGTTGAAGAGAGGAAGGAAAATGTCTGAGTGTTCTTAGAGTTTGTAGACTTCAAGTCTTGTGTTTTTTATATTTCTATTTAGTTTTAACAACTTGTGATTGCTTTATGGTGGTAGGATGACATTTCAGTGATGATCCTATACAAATCGAAAAATATCATTCATTCTATAGTTGAGTCCCCAGGGTTGAGCACTCCCAAATTTATTTCATTCATGTATGGGCCTCCTAAAGAAGAGGAAAGACGAGTGGTGCGGGACCAGATCCGCAAGTTGGCAGTGGGGATGGATGATAGCTGGCTTTTGGTAGGAGACTTCAATGACCTCTTATCACAACCTGAGAAGGAGGGGGCAATCTGTTGAGATCCGTACACACAGCGGAATGATTTTAAAATTTTACGAATCCTATAGAGATGATCTATCAACGGCGTTTAAATTAAGGTTCGTTAGAGAAACCGTACCTATACGAGCTTGTATGCGTCCTTTCTCGAACACGTGGGCTAACACCTTCTTGATCGATCAATCTCTAGGAGCAGACTCTACGAATCCACTCCCTCTACTGGTATCCACATCGAACAGCTCTTTAACACGTAGGCAGCGTGCTAGCGTCTTCTTACTTTGCGTCTCGCATCTTTTCTCTCTAGGATTTTTCACGACAGTTCCTTATTTTAATAAGACTAGATCATTATCTTTTATAGAGTTTCTAAAACCCTAATTGGGCCGTATTAAAATATTTAAGATTAATCTCAATTAATCTTGAATTCAAATTTTAGATATAAATAGCATTAATTAAATCTGTCCAACAGATCTAATCTAATCTATTTATTTAATCCGAATTAAAAGCCTGTTGATTTAATTTAGGGTGAAGGAGCAATTTTGCCAACCGACTATTAGGCCAGGAGCGCTGGGCACAAATAACTTTTAAAGGGACCAAAAAGGCCAACAAACAATTAAATGGGTGAAAAACGCACAATTCCGTCCATGAACATCTAACACCGTTTAAAGGCAATCGGGTGAATGAGCAATTTTGCCAACCGACTATTAGGCCAGGAGCGCTGGCACAAATAACTTTTAAAGGGACCAAAAAGGCCAACAAACAATTAAATGGGTGAAAACGCACAATTCCGTCCATGAACATCTAACACCGTTTAAAGGCAATCCCATGTGGCATTTGATCGTCCACTGGTCCCTTCTTTTTGGTCAAAAGCCGTGGCTTTTTGTTTTTTGTTTGGGTGGAGAATCCCCAATCTGCATCAGCACAAATGTTGGCAACTTCACCGTCGCTCCGCCTTCAAATCCTTCGCTCACAACTGAGCTCGACTTCCATGTCCTCTCGTCATGCACGAATGCCACAATGTAACCTCATCTTCTTCTCCGTCTTTGCCTTTCGCCGTGCATGAATATTACATTGTTCGCCAAAATCTATAAATTCATCCGTTCCCAAAGTACGTAAAACAAAAAAAAATCAATGTTAGACGACAACATTGTCGGAGCTTAAGGGGATTTCGACGTCGACTTGAAGTAAATACTTTGGAAGCTTTGGTTTGGTTATTTCTTCGTTTTCCGCAGATTGGGGATTCTCCACCCAAAAACAAAACAAAAAAGCCACCCGGCTTTTGACCAAAAAGAAGTGGACTAAATTGACACCAAATGCCACATGGGATTGCCTTTAAACGGTGTTAGATGTTCATGGATGGAATTGTGCGTTTTTAACCCATTTAATTGTTTATTGGCCTTTTTGGTCCATGTAAAAGTTATTTGTGCCCAGCGCTCCTGGCCTAATAGTCAGTTGGCAAAATCGCTCCTTCACCCGATTGCCTTTAAATGGTGTTAGATGTTCATGGACGGAATTGTGCGTTTTTCATCCATTTAATTGTTTGTTGGCCTTTTTGGTCCCTTTAAAAGTTATTTGTGCCCAATGCTCCTGGCCTAATAGTCGGTTGGCAAAATTGCTCCTTTACCCTTTAATTTATTTCTATAAATTAAATCTAAGATATGATATCTTTCTATTTAATTAAATCTGAGATACTATATCTCAATTTAATTAAATTTGAGATACTATATCTTTATTCGAAAATTAAATCTAAGATACAATTTCTCAATTTATTATAGTTATTTAATTTATCAAATAAATTAAATACTATATAATATTATTATTATCTATAAATAATATCATTATTATTTTCGAATTTTAATAATATATATATATATATATATATATATATATATATATATATATATCAATCCTAGATTAAATACAGTATTCATTAAATCTTAGACATATATAAGATTCAATGAATCTGGCTATTCTTGTGTGCGACCCTGCAGGCCCACATGAGATTGGCAGCGGGCCAATAATGTATCAGCCCACAAGTCGCAAGTAGCCTCTAACAAGACATTGCGACTACCCAATTCATATGGAGATCAATGATACGATACAACCTATCATACAACCATGTCACGTCCCTTTTGTCACGCGATAACTTGGTCAGGATGAGACATGGATAATGTCAACTTCTTGTTCTTGACCATTACTTTCTCGATTCTTGAGTAGTCTAAAAATTGAAATGGAAACTCTTTTCCATCGTAGTATGGTCATACATTTCTCAGACTCACTCATCGAGGGGCCCAATATTATCTCTCTACAAATGTGAGGGACAAATTCCATCTTGAGCATTCACATTCCTCTGCATGAAAACCATTGATCCCGATCCAAGCCTTTATCATCACCCGGTCAAAGGTGACTTTTGACTAGGTCAAAGATCAGCGACTCATCATGTAGGAATCCATGATGATCTTAGGTCAAAGGGCATTGTGACGTGGTTATACATGAGAAAAACTTATAACTTAATCCATGCAGCTTTCTCATAGTGGGTCTTCGCTCCCGCGTAGATGACCGACCAGGGACATTTAGGATAATCAATAAGATATATCCAAGGATACAGTTATCACTATAAACATGCAAATGAAAATGATAACTAAATGAAGAATACTTTAAATGACATTCACGTTTAAAGTACAATGACTTGCCCCTAGGGCATAATTTCCAACACAATCCACGTTCTATGAGGAAAATCATTAATTTCCAGAGGCTCCTATCTGATTGTGAGCTCTTGGATTTAAACTTCAAGGGTCCTAGGTTTACTTGGTGTAACAAAAGACCTGGGGCGATTGTGAGAGAATGACTCAACTGGGCACTAGGTAACATCATGTTCCGTGAGGCTTTTGATCATGCCATTGTCTTCCACATTGATCCCATAGGCTCACATCACTATGCTCTCTTGATAGACTGATGTTTTTATGAGGAGAAATCGATAAGAACATTCGTGTTTGAAGCCATCCGGGCAAAACACGAGGATTTCCTTAGTATGGCTCATGAGGCGTGAGAGAAGGTAAAGACCTTGCAAATGACTGAATGAAAGATCTGGTTAACAGACTACTGATTTGTAAGAAGAGGCTACTATTTTGGAGTAAAAGGACCTTCCTAAACTTTAAGAAGGCTATTGACCAATTCAGAGCACGACTAAGCAGGTGTACTAGTGGGGAGCAGTCGCGAGAAAAGTTAGTTGAGGTTGAGCATTTGACAAGATTAATTGAGGAAGAGTGGTCAAATGAGGAAGCCTATTAGTGGCAATGCTCTCGTATTTCTTGGCTTAACTGTGGCGACATGAATACAAAACTTTTTCATAACAGCATAATTCAGAGGAATAAAGTCTTGAGGTTGAAGAGTGAAAATGGAGTATGGCTTGAAGACCGTGTACAAATAAACAGAGCATTTAGTGAATTCTACCAAAGATCTATTTTCTTCGCAGGGTCCCGACCTATGCAAAGCCCTCTCTTATGTGGATGAAGTTGTTACAGCAGAGGATAATGCGAGACTGATGAAGGTTGTCTCCAAGCAGGAAATTGAAGAGACCATGTTTTAAATTGGGGCTAACAAAGCCCTTGGTCCGATGGTTATTTCGGCTATTTTATCGACGGCATGGAAGGAAGTGAGGAAGGAGGTTTGCAAGATGGTACAAGAGTTCTTCCAAGGTAAATCGGATCTACACCTGGTCAATTCTACCAACATTGTGCTTATTCCTAAGGTAGAAAAACCATAGGAATTACATCATTTTAGGCCAATTGGCCAGTGTAACGTGTCATACAAGATTATTGCAAAGGTTATGACTAACAGAATGAGAGAAATAATGAGCAGAATTATTTCGCCTAATCAGACAGCATTTTTCGCTGGCCACATGATTCAAGATAACATCATCATCACTCATGAGGCTTTCCATTATTTGAGACACAAAAAGAAGGGCAACAAGTAGGAATTGGCGTTAAAAACCTACATGAACAAAGCGTATGACTGAGTGGAATGGGACTTTCTTGAAGCGATTATGCTTAAGATGGGCTTCTGTAGAGAGCAGGTTGATCGGATTATGAGGTATATTTCTTCCTCTGCTTTTAATCTTCAAGTCGATGGCCGAAGTGTGGACGTGTTCAATCCTGGAAGGGGTGTGAGGCAAGGGGACCCCTTATCCCCCTACATGTTTATCTTGGGAATGGAAGTATTATCTCTGATGCTGACAAAGCATGTTGATCGTAAAGAGCTGAAGGGGGTAAAACTAGCTCGGAAAGCACCTACCTTATCACACTGTTTCTTCGCTGATGACGCAATTTTGTTTGTAGAGGCTGAGGAGATTAATTGTAAAATTCTTAAACGAATACTTGAGGTATATTGTGAAACCTCGGGTCGCTTGGTAAGCTTGGAAAAGTCGAGTATATTCTTTTCTACGAACACTCCCGCTGGTGTTAAGGAATCAATATCATCCTGCCTGGGGATCGCTTATTCTGATTTAGTTGGTAAATATATTGGGTTGCTGGTGGTGTGGGGGCGCTCCAAGCCGGCTGCCTTGGCCTTTGTGAGGGATAGAATTGGATTGAAACTCCAAGGATGGAAACAGAAGCTTCTTTCTTTTGCAGGAAGGGAAATATTAATCAAGGCAGTAGCAAACACGATTCCTGAATACCCTATGTCATGCTTCTTCTTCCCCAAGAAATCATTTAGATAAATTGATTGTTTGGTCTCCAATTTTTTGTGGGGACAACAAGGCGAGTCGGGTGCAATACATTGGAAGAGCTAGAAACACCTTTCTAAAAGGAAATGGGATGGAGGTATGGGATTTCGTGATCTCCTGTGCTTTAATCAGGCCCTCCTAGCCAAGACAGCATGGAGATTACTTCAGCAGCCAAATGACTTATGGTGCCAAATATTAAAAGGGATTTATTTCCCCCAACTGAGCTTCTTCGAGGCAAAGAAGGGTAGACACGCCTCTTGGTGTTGGACGAGTTTGCTAGCGGTGACGAGACCTTCTTATAAAGGAAGCATGCTGGAATTTAGGTAATGGGAGGGCTATTGGGGTGTGGTTTGACCCCGGGATACCGGGATTAAAAGGCTTTAGATTGTAGTACAATAATGAGAGTGAGGTGGATAGTAGATTAAGGATAGCTGACCTTATAAGCAATGGAGGTTGGAATTTAAGTGCCATTGAAACACTGATTAGCAGGGAGGAAAAAGAGCTGATTCTGAAAATTCCACTTGCTTCTTTGGACTATGTTGACTTTACTGTGTGGCTAGCAAATAAAGATGGATGCTACTTGGTCAAATCAGGTTATGCAGTGGCAAAGGCTTGTGTGGATGTCTGCACCCCCAAAGACCCAGGTACGTCTTATTGTATTCCTAACTCTCTGTGGAAAAGTGTATGGAAAGTGGAGGTCCCTCCAAAGGTACAACATTTTTGTGGCTTGTGTACGGGAGTGTTAGCGACTAAAGAGGCCCTATTTAGACGGTTGATAATCCCTTATGTCCTATCTGCTTGGTGGAAAGTGAGTTTGTGGAACATCTTCTTTTCTTATGTCCATGGACCAAATTATGCTGGTTTGGTAGTCCCTTGGGTATTAGGTTTGACAAATGGTCAATGAAACGTTGTAAGGGGTGTTTGCATGATTTTCTATGCGGTGAAAACATTTTGGGGAGTTATGAGAAATCCCTATTTGATATGACTTGCTGGTGGATTTGGAGAAGGAAATGCAGTTAGGTTTTCAATGAGGAACGTCCGGATGCTAGCTGGGTAGTAAGGGTGGTTAGCTTGCAGGTGGAGGAGTTTTGGAAGGCAAAAGATAAGAGGGTGAACACTTCTAAATGGCTGTATGCTGATGTGATTGTCAGGGAGAAGAAATGGAAATCAGCTGGTCCTAGTTCGATCAAAATTAACGCTGATGGGGCCTACCAACAGGCTAATGGGAGGGTAAGGATCGGTGTTGTATGCAGGAACAACTGTGGTACGTTTGTTGGGGGCTTAGGAATGGAGGTGTCTGCTTCATCTCCATTCATGGCGGAATGCTTAGTTGTAAGAGAAGCTTTAAATCTCAGAAATAAATTCCCGACTACTGTAATCATGAAACTGTAGTTAAATGTTGTATAAAATGTTAATCCATAGTAGCTCTTAAGACTACGAATGGCATTGCAGGGAGCTGATACAGGAAATTATTGATTTGTTTGATTCATTGGATGTGGTCACGTTTTCTTTGGTATCTAGAATAGGTAAAAAGCTGTAGATTATCTTGCAGTGGATGCACTAAAGGGGATGCATCAGCATGATTGGCTGGAGTTTCCATCATCGCCTTTGAGCAACATTATTCTGCGTGACGCTGTGGTTTCTAGAGGTAGCTGTAGTACTGAATCAGGTGTTGGAAATAGAGAAGGAGTGGGCTAACTGATGTATCTAGTCAGTTGAATTAGTAGTTCTTTAGATTTTATTGTTTTTGGTAAGATGTGTGGTAGTTTGTATTTTAGGATTTTCTGAGGTTTTATTTGGCTTCAGCTATTGGTGTTTGTAGTTCCTAATTTTCTTAGTAATAAAATTTGACTTTTCTAGGCCAAAAAAAAACTATCAAATGTATACATGTGTTCTTAATTCAATTTGGTGCGAATAAACAAAAGAGTTTAGACTGATTGCCTTTGCCCGCCAAAATGCCAGTATACATACAAGGCATAACACATCATATACCATCAAGAAAAAACCAAGCATAAGACATCACTTGTATCAAAGCCATCTCTCAAGTCGAGTTTGTTAAAAATTACTTCAGTAAGCCAAGACGATTTCAGTTTCTTTCTCCTCATCATACATTTTTCTTATGTTTAACAACATCGTACTTTTATGTGTCAGGAAATGAATAAGACATTATTTTCTGATGTCAACGACAACAAAACTTGGTCAGTAGTTGCAAAAGTTCTGAGAAAGTGGTTGGTCAGAAAGAAGTCTGCACCATACGTGGTATGGAAGATAGGCATGATATTTGTTGACAAAAAGGTATGCTGGTGTACAGAATCTTGAATATCACATAATGATCAATTTTACAGTAGTGATTGTATGATATTGTTAACTCTACTTATAACTTGCCAATGTGTATTCTACGTTTTTAATGTGGCTTTTTTTTTTTTTTTTGCAACCAAAAAACCCTTTGTTGTTTTAGGGAACAAGGATTGAGGGTTCTACTACACTCAAAAATCTCATTGACAAATTGAAAGACGACCCTAAAGAAGGAATGGTATACAACTTCCAGAACTTTCAGGTACTCGAAAATGATGATAAGTACAGAGTAACTACACATCCATGGAAATTCAACTTTCATCCTTACATGTTGTAATACCCCAGATTTTTATTAATAGTAATAACTCTCCTTTTTTTTTTTAGCCTTGGTCGGCCGAAAACTCTTAGTCCTGATTCCCTTAGGAATTTTCAACGTATGCACTAAGAAAAGGGTTTTAGGTAATAAGTTCACTACTTGTCAACCAAGTCATATTAAATTCACATCTTGATTGATTAATTGAATTTAATATGATGAATCATATTCATATCTTGATTGTTAGAGTCCACTACTTGTCAACCAAGTCATACTAAATTCACATCTTGATTGATTGATTAAAATTAAGATTATGGATCACATTTATTTCCTTTTTCTTTAAAAAAACGTCCATAAAAATGACACACAAAAAATCAGCACTTTATAAGAGTCTAACCCTAATTTAAGTGCCCCAGATTATTATTAATAGTAATAATAATAATCAGAAGGTATTGTTATATAACCTATTAATGAGTTGGCGATAGTTAAAGAGCTCAACCCAAAGCTAAACCCTAATTTTAAATTATAAATAGAAGTCTAGCCTAACCCTAGCTAACGCTCAATACTCCTATTCTCCTCTACTACTTCCTCTATTCTTACTCTGTCAAATTATTCTTCTAGGAGGTTAGCAAAAATGGAGACCAGGTAATCCTAATCCCCATATGTTTTAGGTTAACTTTATATAAATTTTGATAGGGTAATTATGATCGTAAATATATCATAAGGTTGTTTTATATGAAATATATATTATATGTAATCCTAATCCCCATATGTCTTCGGTTAACTTTATATGAATTTTGATAGGGTAATTATGATCCTAAATATATCATAAGGTTGTTTTATATGAAATATATATTATATGTAATCCTAATCCCCATATGTCTTAGGTTAATTTTATATGAATTCTGATAGGGTAATTATGATCCTAAAGATATCATAGCGTTGTTTTATGTGAAATATATATTATATGTAATCCTAATCCCCATATGTCTTAGGTTACTTTTATATGAATTTTGATAGGGTAATTATGATCCTAAATATATCATAAGGTTGTTTTGTATGAAATATATATTATATGTAATCCTAATCCCTAAAACAATAGGAATTAATTGTTACATGCTAGTCTCAAATTTTTGTGAGAAATCCTTAAATGTGTCGTTGCATTTGTATATTTATTTCTATGATTTCCCTTTTTTATTAGCGTGAATTACCATATGAAAACGAACTGATATACCTTCTCGTACACATATATATCTCTCCTCTTGTTTTGCGTGATTTCATGGTTCATGAACATATATATACCTGTACGTTTTATGTGCAAGCCATTAACTTTTGCCTTTGACCAAAAACAAAATTAACACTTGCAAGCTATTTATCTTTATCTGTACGTTTTCTTTGCTTTGAATGGCTCGGCTTTTGAGATTGACACACACACACACATATAGATTGAAAAATCCATTTTATGAGTATATTTAAAATAATATAATTGTGGGAGGATAGTTTTGGGATGATACTTTCTAAAGTGATGAACACAACCCTCAGGCTTTATGCCTCCAATATATTATACGATGCAAACCAATATTATCTGTTCTTCTCAAAGTGGGGTTTGACAGGGTTTCCCGGGACACTAGCAGTGTAATACCCCATATTATTATTATTAGTAATAACTTTTTAAGAATTTTCAGCTTATGCACTAAGAAAAAAGTTTTAGGTAATAAGTCCACTACTTGTCAATCAAGCCACATTAAATTCACATCTTGATTGATTGATTAAATTTAATATGATGAATCATATTTATATATTGACTGTATGATTGATTGAATTTAAAATGATGGATCACATTTATTTCATTTTTCTTCAAAAACGTCCATAAAAATGTCACTAAAAATCAGCACTTTATAAGAGTTTAACCCTAATTTAAGTGCCCCAGATTATTATTAATAGTAATAATAATAATTAGAAGGTATTGTTATATAACCTATTAGTGAGTTGACAATAGTTAAAGAGCCCAGCCCATAGCTAAACCCTAATTTTAAATTATAAATAGAGGCCTAGCCTAACCCTAGCTAACACTCAATACTTTTCTTCTCTTCTACTACTCCCTCTATTCTTACTCTGTCAGATTATTCTTCTAAGAGGTTAGCAAAACGGAGATCAGGTAATCATAATTCCCATATAGCTTAGGTTAATTTTATATGAATCTTGATAGGTAATTATGATCCTAAATATATCATATGTGTTTGTTATATATGAAATATATTATATGTAATCCTAATCACCATAAGTCCTAGGTTAATTTTATATACATCATAGAGTTTTTATGTATGAAATATATTATATGAAATCCTAATCCCCATATGTCTTAGATTAATTTTATATGAATTCTGATAGTGTAATTATGATCTTAAATGTATCATAAGGTTGTTTTATATGAAATATATATTATATGTAATCATAATCCCCATATAGCTTAGGTTAATTCTATATGAATTTTGATAGTGTAATTATGATCTTAAATGTATCATAAGGTTGTTTTATATGAAATATATATTATATGTAATCCTAATCCCCATATGTCTTAGGCTGATTTTATATGAATTTTGATAAGGTAATTATGATCCTAAATATATCATAATGTTGTTTTATATGAAACATATTATATATAATCCTAATCCCCATATAGCGTAGGTTAATTCTATATGAATTCTGATAAGGTAATTATGATTTTAAATATATCATAGCGTTGTTTTATATGAAATATATATTATATGTAATCCTAACCCTAGAACAATAGGAATTAATTGTTACATGCCGATCTCGATTTTTGTGAAAGACCCTTAAATGTGTCGCTGCGTATGTCTATTTATATATATGTTTTTCCTTTTTGGTTAGCGTTGTAATACCCGGATAAATAAAATGACTATTTCTGATAGGTGAATATGTAGTATCAATTTCTGTGTTATATTTATCGTTTTTATGAGGGAAAAATCCCTTAGAAATTGGGGAAAAAGATTATGGGGTCGAAATGACCGAAATACCCCTGGGATGCATAAATAGCCTAAGAAAATTATGAAAAATCCTAGGAGGCAGTAAAATAATTATTAAAATTAAGAGAGTATATTGTCTCTAATTTTGGTAATTTAATAAAATATAACCTTGGAAAAATAAAGAGGGAAAAGTCAAAAAGTATTATAATGATCAAAATTATTAACTAATTAATTAATTAAAACGAAATTGAATAAAATAATAATAAAAAGGACAAAAAAATCTTAAGAGGATAAGATGATAGGATTTTGTAATATAATAATATTATATGAAAAGCAAACAGGATAAATGACCACCGATAGAAATTAAATCCTATCTAGAAAACCATGAACAAGATTTCTAAAGTCAGAGAAGAATATTAATGAGTGAATTTTTATCTCGGACTGGACTGTTTCAGAAGTCACTTCCGTGATCGGTAGAATACTTAAGTAATAAGACGAAATAGGGTAATCTGTGAAAGAGGCAGATAGTCACAAGTTGGAATTTGAAGAAAATAAATTATAACTCAACATCTGGGAATGAGTTGAGAATTTCCTGGACATATTTGGAATCGGTGAATTTTGTCCGTAGATTGATGATTCGGAAGTTGCTTACGTAATCCGCACGCTTTTCCGTAAAACTTCACGAGGACCGTTGAAACCCTGTATGGAATCAAAAATTAGGTTAACTTAGACATTTCTAATGAGTAGGAAAAGGTCTTCAAAGTTGTGATTCCGAATTTTTGAGATTTTCCTAGATTACGCGATTCGGACACCGATTGGGAACTTTATCGGTACAAGATCATAAAGCAAAAGCATCACATCACATTAATTGATGTGACAATCTACCAACCAAGGGGAGGCGGTTTGGGCATTTGGAGGGCCAAGATGAAGCCTTTCAAAAAGTGCGATCCAACTACCAGAATCCGTCGATAAAGTGTGAATAGTGCACCGATTTTCCCTATAAATAGCAAGCCCCTCCCTTTGCATTCTTCACACCAAAAATCACTTCTCTAGTTGAAATTTCCTAGAGAGAAGAGAGAAGGAAGAGCTCTGGAGAGGGAAGGAGTCCGGGGAATTTTGCAGCGAAGCTCTGGGTAATTTTTCCGGTCTTTAGTCTTTAGTTCTTTCGGTAGTTTTAGTAGGAATGCTAGATAGATCTTTAGTTTTATTTTATGTAATACCCCTGATTAAAATAATACTAATAAAAGAATTGATAATAATAATAGATAATAGATAATAGATAATGATAATGATAATAAATTAAAATAATAAGATAATAATAATATATAAAATATCTAGAAATTAATAATGTTTTTAGTATTAGTTTATTAATTTACAATAATTAAATAGCCCAGCCCAATCGCTAAAACCCTAGATGTTAATTATAAACTTAGGTTTAGCGCCTAAATCTAGAAAACGCTCGACTCTTTTTCTCTCGACTATTTTCTCTGCTACGGCATTCTCCTCCCGCACTCTTATCAAAGCGTTTTTCTGGAAGGTTAGCAAAGACGGAGACCAGGTAATCCTAATTCCCATATAGATTAGGTTAAATCATACATAATCCTAATTCCCACCTAGCTTAGGTTAATTCTATAGGAATATAATTCTTTTGTTGAACCTAGCTTTGACCGATGCACATGAATATGATTTCATATCCCATATCTTCCTGTTTCGAATTGCGTGATGTGCTTTTGAAATTCTTGTGCAAATGAATGTGGTATATATTTACATCCAACGTATACGTACATGTTTTTTTTCCTGGTTTCGATTTTTGGTATATATATATATATATAATTCTTCTTCTCGTTTTGCATATTTGTTTTTCTTGCAAGTCATTTAACATTGAATGTAAGATATACTTATACGTTGCTGTTGTTTTGGGTTTTCTGGATATCAGCAATTATAATATATTATGATAATATAATTATTTCTACTACTATTAATTACTCGTTGTTAATATTGAGACTTGCCTTTCATTAATATAAATATTTATATATTTATATATATCGAGAAGTACATTTTGTGTGTGACTGAAATAATTAAAATCCTAGGAGGATAGCTTTGGGTTGGTACCTCCCAAAGTGATGAACACAACTAGGCTTTATGCCTCCGATATGTATTTGATGTGAATCGATTATATCCGTTCTTCCTAAAGTGGTGTCTGGCAGGGTTTCCCGGGACACTAGTAGCAACTTTAGGAAGAGGTGTGCACATTAGGACGAAGTATTTTTATGGCCAATTTGATTATTAGCATTGACTGGCCGGTTATCGGGTGCTCCGGGTCACAGGGAGTGACTGGCCGATTTCCGGGTGCTCCGGGTCACGGTAGACTGGCCGGTTATCGGGTGTTCCGGGTCACAGGGAGTGACTGGCCGATTTCCGGGTGCTCCGGGTCTACCATGGTTCTCTTCCTACTAAACAGACTGGCAGGGTTTCCCGGGTCTAAACTAAATTAAAATGATAACGAATGATAAATGCTGCAATTACTATATTATTGTTGATGCTTGATTTTATTAATACGTTTGTGTTAGATAAATTGTATTTATTAGGATTACCAGCGTTTGTCAAAAGTACAGTTTCCGTCAAAACGTACCAGAAGTACCGTATATCGTCAACGGAGGTACGGACGCGTACTGTAACACTAATCCTGTGCTTCTTAAATACATATATGTGATAGATACGTTCATAGACCGAATATACATACAGTTTTACACGGGTTATAATCATAATAATGCCGTTATGTTTTCCTAGCGCTGAGGACACGAGTGGGTATCGTGGCACTGGATATGTGCAGGCTGTTGTTGTTATTGTTTACCCTATGGGGCTTTACATACTGCTATGTGCTTATGTTCTGTCGTCATATTGATCATGCATCTCTTTGTATGCTTATGTCTTGATATCTTGTTGTATTGTCTTGAATATCTCTTGTCAGTATACCGTATTGTTTGAGCATAAGGTTAATCACACCTGAGATCCAATGCGGTAAATTGGATCTCAGCTGTAGCTTTAGGGTCCGGAGGACCGAGAGTTGGAGACCGGGGGAAGCAGCATGAATAGACCGCTAGCCGGAGAATTTATATTCCGCTTTTTGCGTTTACTTTTGAAACAGTAGGATGACTGTATTATCCATACTATGTTACACTCTGGTTTATATTTGAATACGTATCAGTTACTCTTTCGCTC